>OY294050.1:6799375-7467326 GCA_958510825.1 Brachypterus glaber
AGTTGACTTGATTTAAGAGATTACTTTTCCCTGTGTACCTTTAGAAAAGGTAGGTACGAACTTTAACTGACTCCAACAAATCAAATTACTCCGTTTCATTCGAACTTAAGACCTATTTTTACAAGTTTTTTACTACGTCTCAGATGACTCACAGAGCATTCTCTTCCTAAATTAGTTTTGCCTTAAGCTTATTCCTTTTTTTATATTTATAGATTCGTAAAACAAGCTTGCTATAGAAACCTAATCTTTTCACTAAGAAAAAACATACTCTTCACAGATTAAAAAGGATATAGGTTATTTTAGGCGCCAAATTCGTGGGGGGGGGGGGGGCGAAGTCCGTGGCCTTGCTGCAATCATAAAATTACATTACATGTTTGTTTGTTTAACCTCGTACTATTCTACCTAATTAAGCATCCCCTAAGTCCAGGACTTGTGTGGGCTAGTAGTAGAGGGAACCATCGGCTTATACTGATTTTCGAACCAGTTTCTAGGGAGTGTCCAGGGGGAATATACTTTTATTTTATTATAAAATCTTCACAATTTTAAAATGTTTTTAGTCTTTTTTTATTTAATATAAATATATAACTTTTACGTGTTTTCTTTTTAATTAAACACTTTTAGCACTCCCCTGTAATTTTAAAAAGTCATCACCTATAAATATTATTTAAAAAATGTGTAAAATAAAAATAAATAAAAATATTAATTAAATTTCAAAAATTTAAAATTATTTGCAATTTTGGTGAATGCGCGACAACTAAACCCACAAGGAACGTTCAAGTATTACGTAACGCAAATTTTGATCATTTTAGACTTTTTAAAATATAAAATGAGTCCAAGTCCAAGGTTATATTTTGCTAAATTTTAAACGCATTGACATAGAAACATGAAATTTGGTATGAGTGAGCATGCACTGTAAAAAATTAATAGAATCATAGCTAATGCAGGCACAATAAAATTAACGGGATTTTACATGTAATTTTACAATTTTATATAAATATTACATGTAATTTAGATGTAATATTCATATAAAATTGTAAAATTACATGTAAAATATCGTAATTTTTACTTGTCTCTACATGTCAACACATTACCTATGATTCTACATGTAAATTTACATATTCATTGTTTACAGTAAACTCTGTAAAATTTACTACATTTTACATGTAATGTGCATATAAAATTTTAAAATTACATGTACAATTGTAAAATTACATGTAAAATCTAGTAAATTTTACATGGATTTGCATTGAATCACATTTACATGCAGAATTATGTGTATTTACATATTTATTTTTTACAGTGTGGAGCCAACTGTTAAACTGACAGGTCAAGATCATACTACTATTAAAGTATGATATGCCTAGCATTACGAATTAACGTTTTTTTATTTATAAATTTAGTAGTTTTTGGTCCCTTTTTGGCTAACTTTGTACATTCGACTAAAAGCTAAGACCTAGTTATTTTCAGCGATGTATAAATATATAGTATTGAATAAAGCTTTGTGAGTGAAAAAAAGTGCAAAAAAGTAAATCATACAATAGGGTAAAAGCATATCAGAACTTTTCCAGTACGTTTAGCACCTTTTCTAAAATCTGTCGACAACAATAAAAGTTCGCCTCATGCAAAATGTATCATAAATCGATGTCAAACACAGCAGAAACTCGTATAGTCCAGTCAAATAATAATTGTAAATAAATGTACACGGGCTGATATTTTATAGGGTAGTAGTGGATGGTAACAGAACACTCCTGTTAGTTTTTCACTGGGTGATTTAATTTAAATTAAGAAATTAACAAAATTAAGAAACATAACCTCAAATTTTATAATAAATTTTCCGTGGTATGCAACAGTAAGGTAACTGCTAAATAGATAATAGGCATGTGTAAATACGCCATCTTCATTTTTATTTTGATACTTGGATAACGATTTATAAAATGTTGCACTAAAGTTTGTGTATTTCAGAAATTCTTTTTTTATGGTGTATTTTAAGATTCTATTATTATATTATGCTATATTTTTTCTTTTATCTTAATTGTTGCATACCACGGAAAATGTATAGAATTTAAGATTATGTTTCTTAATTTTGTTAATTTCTTAATTCAGTTTAGTGTAGTTAGTGATAATTATGCCTGAATCGACCTTTATGAAAATTTATAACATATAAAACTTATAGAGAATTTCAAGAGCTACAAGTTTGCTCATAACATCCTCAGATGAAACAATTTGGCGATATTTGAATATTTATAACTCGATTGTTATTAAAATAATAAAAAAAAAAATGATCCCAACAAAACTTGTTGGGTTATTGGTTATATACATTTTTATCGTAAGATGCATATTTAGCGAGATAACCGCACTCACCCCTAAAATTTAAGATAGCGGACATCCCTTACGCAAATCACCTGGCGAAAACCAACAGGAGTGTTCTGTTACTATCCACTACTACCCTAAAATATCAGCCCTTGTAGATTTATTGTAATTTAACACAGGAATTTTTTGTTATTTGACTGGACTAGTAGGGTTTTTAACATAAAATATGAATTTACAAACCTGTACCATACTTATCGACGGCTGTATCTCTATGCTCGCTAAAAAAAAGTAGAACAGCGGTTTTTTAAATGGTGTAAATATACGTTTTTATTCGATTGATTCTAAAAGCGACACTTTTTTTTATGTTTTCGGGCGAAAAGTAGGACTTTGTGGCCCTAGGTCCAACAATCTTTTTTGCCTCATTAACTTAAACTTTTTTCAAATAAGATCTTTACCTTTACTGTAATATTTATAAAGAAAAATACGTTTCGTGAAGGACACTCACTATAAATGCATTGTTTTTAGATTAAAAATACTTTTTAAATAACATTCTTATTCTTCTTCTTCGTCTTTTTCTTCGTATTGAATGAATAACAATTTGTCATGGATAACTAGATGAGTAATAAGATAATAAAAAGAAATATTTTTGCAATTTAGAATTAAATATATTTTAATTATTTTTTAAAAACTGTGATTTTTTTAAATATTTTTTTTACAAAAATTTCCATTTTCAACCCCATTTTAAACCCACAAAAAAAATGTAAAAAAAATAAAGCTACATGGTTAAATAGAGAATTTTATGAGGTTTAAAATGATCACATGACCCAAACCATTAAAAAAATTCTCCCTAAGCCCCTGCCCACATTTTAAAAGTAACAAATATTAATCATATTTAAAAGTTTAAGTTGTCTTACTTAAGTGGTTCAAATTTTGGTCGGTCAAAATTTAAGATGGGGGTGAAATTTGGACCGCACTGTATAAAGTCGATCTGTCTTGCCGGGAAATTTGTGACCCCGATAACTTCAGGACGCTTTTAAATACAGTCTTTAAATTTGGATAAAAGGTTTCTTAACAAAAATTTTTGACTGCATTGTTTTGCTCAAAATGTGGATGGGGTCAAAAACAGAAAAACCTGCCATTATTGACAGTATGCAGTATCTTTTGTTATAAACAATCAAATTAATTTCTGATATTTTTTTACTTTTTTTTATTTCAAAAAATTCAAGTTTTTGATATTTTATTCGATGTAATTTACGAGGTATTGCTAAATAGATGTCGATTTTCCAAATCACTTAGCTGTAACTTTGATTTATATTCAAAATATAAATTCTATAAGAGGTGTATAGAATGTATATAAAATGATTTTATTAACCTATATAATGTATACCTGTAATGAAACTTTAATATTATAGGATACACTAAGATCGTCCTCAAAAAAGATTTTTAGGGACGCCCCTAAATTTGTTTAAAATTCTCTAAAGGGTGTTAAAGCCCAAAAGTATCGAAAAAATGCAAAGAACAAAAAATATAACTACTTAACCATGTTGAGGTATCGAAATTAATTTTATTACAAATATTTTTTATAAAATTTAGAAAAAAATTAGGGGGCTCTCCCAAAATTAATTTATTAATTTTTTAAGGACCATATCAAATCTGCTTTGATTTCTGAATAAGAGTACAGCGGAGAAATTCTGCTCTGGCAAAGTTTGGTCAATAAACTTTAAAAAATTGGCAGTAGTTCTTAAAAGTACAACGTATCAGCGAGATAATCCATGGATTATGACGTCAGATATTTTTTATTTATGTGATCTGAGATATATTTTACAAATTTAAAAAGAAAAAGCGCGTGACGTCATTATCGAACGGATCGAACTTTTTAAAATTGAGATATTTAGGGACCAAAACACAAAAATATGACTATGTTTCGGAAACATTGTTCCCGTTAGGATGTCCTTTAACAAAAGCCATCAGGTAGAGGCAATTAAGAGATGGGAAACCAAAATCAAAACTCGATATTGGAAAGACCAAAACTTAAGACAGGCCAGAATATTCATAAAATATGAACCTAAACGAACAAGGAAATTACTTGATCTCAGCAAGGTGGACCTAAAGACCTATACAGGACTGTTAACCGGACACTGCCCGTTAAGATATCATCTTAAAAAAATGGGAAAGTCTGAAATCGACATTTGCCATCTATGCTCAGAAGCACCAGAAACGGCCGAACACATTATGTGCTTCTGCGAAGCCATTGCTCGCAAAAGGCTACAATATCTAGAACAGGTATACCCAAGACCTGCAGATATATCCCAAGTAGCCCCCAAAAACTCTTAGGCTTCTTTGAAAGCCTAAAGTTTGATGTGGCCTAAATTGCAAAGGGGATTCACAATAGATCTCATTGGTCGCAGTGATTTGAAAGGCAGTACCATGCCTCACAACCCCAATTATATTGTATTGTATTGTTAGGATGTCCATAAATGTTATACAAGCGAGTATTCCACACATAAAACATTTATGCCGTAAAAAATTGTTACGTTTGCGCTTGACAATCTGTTTTTTACTATAGATTAAACTGTAAAAACGGTTGACAGGTATAACTTAATAAAACTGAAATGGAATGCTTAAAAGTTCATATGAATCCATGGAAAAGCTTGTATGTATACTTAAGCACGAAAAGGTTCGTGGTTCTAGGCGTGGATTTATTTCCACAAAGAAATAATCAAGATTTACTAAAGTGCAAAATTAAAATTTCGTTAAAATTTAACCCTATATTGCACATAACATTATTCTGCAACGAAAAAAAAAATTATGATACGTCTTTTGACTTGCATAATTCATAAAAAATGTTGAACATTTTTTTTCGTTTATTTCAAAAATTTTAATACAATTTTTTTTTTCAAATCCATCCGGAAATATTGTGCACATAAAGAACAAAAACGAATACAAAACTAAAAAATACTAATATCGGCTTGCTCGCAGATTATTAGGGTAATCAACAAAAATTTTAGAATTGTTTAGAACTCAAAAGCACGTTTTTAAACAAAAACCAGCACACTAACAAAAATTCAGCTCCAGCAAAATTGAGTGACATGATCAGCTGTTTAAATAATTACTGGCAATATTAGAACTGCCTAAACTAGGTGCCCATAAAGTTTTTATTTTGATTATAAAGAATTCAGGGCTCTTAATGACAAGTGTTCCCAAATGGGAACAAGGTGCAACATAGGGTCAAAACAGCCAGAAGCAAATATCATATAATACTTCAAACGAGGGGTTTATTTATTGAAAAAAAAATTTACAAGGACTGTGGAAGATTGTCAAAAAGATTGTGAAAGATTGTAAAAAAAATAATGAAGATTTTTAAAGATTGTGGGAAGATTTCAGATGATTGTAGAAGATTGTAGATGACTGTGGAGAACTGTGAAGGATTGTAGATGATTGTAAAATAAGGAATTGTCAAGGATTGTAGAAGAATCCAACAAATAGGTGTACAAGGATTGTCCAATAAATAAACCCCTCCACTTCAAATCTCCTTTATTCTTGGATCAATATGGTCTTTAAATACACTGAAAAAGAGGTTTCTTTGTGGAAAAAGAGGTATATATGTATAATGTATTTCTTTGTTAGTTTTGCTCTCAGATCATTTTAGTATTTACCCCATTACGCCCTTAATTGAACTTAATTCAAATTTTTACAACACCGAATATATTAGGATGTTATCTCCCCACGAATTAAAAAAAAAATGTTTGATTTTTTATAGAAATTTTGACAAAAATACCCATTTTAAACCCAAAAAAAAAAATGTTTAAAAAAATTAAAAAATATATAGTTAAATGGAGAATTTAATAAGCTTTAAAACGATGTATTACACGACCCCCCTTTCCATTTAAAAATATGTCCCCTATGTTTCCCTGCCCACATTTTAAGAGTTGAAAGTATCAAATATATGCTAAAAGATAGTTTAAGTTATCTTATTTAAGATGGTTTTCGCAGAATTTAATTATCTCTTTACGTTTTCGAGAAAATCGTTGGGTAAATAGAGTTGAAACACCCGGTATATCAACATTAATATTCGTTTAAGTATTCATTTGGTCCAAACATAATATTTTTTCAGTACAAACTTCGAATTAAGAACCAACTCTCCTTTGGAATTCGGATAAAAACAAGGCTTTATTCATCAAAAGTACACATATTAAGATTTTAGACGTTTTCAAGACCCTGAGATGAGGGTAAACAGACACAAAATGTGCGATATTTTGTGACATTTATTACCATGGCTTCAAAACGGACGGCAACATGACAGCATGTTCATATTAAATGAACAGTTGCAAAGGTGCACCTTGTCAAAACTTCCGCACAACTATTTTTTGGAACAGGCTATTTGTACGTCCGACGTACACAAAGCTAAGTGTACGTCCTGTATTCTTATTGGCTGGTTTCTAGGGTTTTTAAAGCTTTTTTATTCGATTGATTCTAAAAGCGTCACTTTTTGTTTATGTTTTGTTATTTTTAAGCTTTTTTTTTTAAATAAGATACTTTACCTTTACTATGTAATATTTATAAGGAACTATGATCTTTTGGTTTTGAACTATATGTTATTTTTAACCAGATACAAGTATTAGAATCATTTCATATACATAAAAAAAAAATTCTTCTATAACATAACCTCAAAACATATGGTTAACCGGTTAATCTGGATTGACCCACTAAAAATAATCACAAACACACAATTTCAATTGTAAAATTAATTTCAATATTTATAATATTTATAGAACGGTTTCAGAAGTATTAATATTTTCATAACAAACACATTTTAACACAAATTAACCAAAACACTAAACTTGAAAATAAAACCGCACGCAAAAGAAACGATCCAAACCTAGCGATTTTATTGGATAGCAATTTAACTAGCTAGGTTATAAGACAGTAAAAGGAAATATTTTTTGAAGTTTATTATAATTAGTAACAATCGAATAAAAAAATATTGAATAATACACGGGCGAAAAGTTAAATTTTGATTTCGTAGGTTTATTACCCTCGGGCCGGAGGCTCTCGGCTTCTAAAAATCTATTCAATTCAAAAATTTAACTTTTTGTCGGACATTTAAATAGCTAGTTTACTAGGGCTGAAAGACGTAGGCATTTTGGACTGTGGGTTAAATAAATATTTTATAATAATAATAGGGTAAGTTATTGTTTATAACTAAATCATTTAGAGAAAAACAATTTAAATAAAAACTAAACTGCAGGAACTTTAAATTATAATCCGTTACGCTTGAATTCCACCAAAAAAAATAATTAACCCATCCTTGGTGGTTCTCGTGGGTCAATTTATCTTGTAGGCATGAATAAAATACTTCGACACCAATTGTACCGAAGTAATTAAGGATAATTTTGCATCGGACGATCAATAGAAGGCGACATGTTTCTGAATTACAACCGAATATCAAAGGACTAAAATGTTGCATTTAATACTCAGTTCCATCTATTAAAATTAGATGGCACTAATTATTAATTAGTGAATAAATAATCATTAACATGTATCATTATCAACTTCAATCCCTAGACTGGTTTGATGCATCTACATCCCACCTTATCCAATTCCTTCATTTCCCTAAAATTTCAACACTACGTCCTTTGTAAAGAAATTGCACTGCTCTACTACAGAATTTTCACAATCAATGAGAAAATCCCTACCAAAATGTCATATAGCTGCTATTTCACGTTTTTTTGCCATCATCAGTGAGCATATATGACTGTTGAAAATTTAAAATACTTATTAAAAATAAGTATATCTGTATCGAGAGCGTACAAATTTTAATCTACTGCGCCAATTGGTTCGTTTTAGTGCTACATTTTGTAAAATATCCAACCAATTGAAATCATGGATTTTCACACTGATGCATTAAAACGTACCACATTTAAAATTCTACTGTCAAATCATTTGACAATTAACCTTACTTTTTGCGAACAGTGTTGGTTTTGTCTATCTGTTTATTCTTACATTTTAGGGAATTTTAGTTCTTATCGGCAACACCTCTCATGTGCGGCTTGGCAACAGCGAAAAAAAGCACCTTTCTTTTTAAATTAGAGAGTTTTATTTGTACCAGGTGTAGAAGTAATTTGGATTTGACAAATTAAGTGTCAAAAAATTGTCAAACAAATGCGGAAAAACGTAGAAAACTAAAATAAATTAAAAAATGTCCAGGCACTACCATTGCAACCAATACAACGATTCCTACAAACCCACATTGCTTCTCAACTGGGAAGTCCCGAAATTCTATTGCGAACACCCTCACCAGAGATTCGGAAAAACCAGGATAATTTCCAACCAAAGGGGAAATATTCTACCGGGTTTTCCCCGCAGGGAGACTAAAAGACCTCCATTCGACGCCTGGCGAATGCCGAACAAAATTACTAGGTAAAACCCAAACTCTAAATATTTATATCACAGGTGCCAGTTAGTAAAATTTTAACGGTAGTGTAGTACCTATTAATTTGCCCTCAATCGAAAATTTTTATAAAATTATTTTATACAAACAACTTTCAAAAATTCGTCCGTCACGTTTTTTTATGCGTACGATATCTCAAGATCGGAATTTCCGATCGATATAAAATTTTCAGGAAAAATCAAGTTCTATGAGAGAAAATACTATATTACGCACCGAGTACGCGTACCTAGTTTCCAGTGCACGCGGCAGAGCCGAGTAAAAAAAGCACTTGATATGCACTGAAAATGGTTTGCGACGAGGTGCGTATCCATCCAAAAAACGCAAAAATTTAAAAATTAATTTGTGAATTTGAGGTTATGTGTTTGACGTTTACTCATTCTCTGACAGTAGATATGTAAAATCAGCTGATTTTCACTTTCCGACTGCTGTCATGGCAACGGGTGGAAAATGAGCACTATCCACTAACTAGGTCGTAGAAAAATTGCATTATTTCCTGACGTGTAATATAAAATACTATTTCAGGGAAACAGCGAACAAGTTAAATGGCTTAGCCACCCTAAAACAGCGAAAACTTAATTGCCTGAAGCCGAAAAAAAGCGTGGAAGCTTTCAAAACAGAATCCGTACCAAAAATCGAAAAAATCGAATCAAAGGAAAATATTATTTTGGAAGAAGTGAAGGAACTTGAAGAAGCAGAAGCGAAAATTATTTGTCCTATTCATAACGTTTTAGTTAACAAGTTGATAAATATTAAAAATTAAACATAAATGAAACGATGTTTTTTTTTTGTTTTTGATATCTGGAACCTCAAAAAAGCGCCGGACATGCTATTTTTACCCGACTACAGCATCTCGGAAGGAAGGTTATGTTTTTAACGTGTTTGTTTGTATGTTTGCTTGTTCCCCTCTAGAGCCTAAACCAGAGGGTCGATTTTAACGATCGAGGCGTCAGAAGATTTAAAAATGCCATGTTTCGACAATATTAGTAGTAATCATCAGGAATTTAACGTAAAATCAAAGAAATCTATAGATGTTTTTTATGAATTCGGCTTTATTGTATAAAAGTCCAACTTTAGAAAATATTGAACATTAGGAACAAATCAGATATTATAAATTTGGTGTTATACGATCCGTATTGAATTTAAAAATGGCTACTGATTAACCAACGTTTCGTCTTTATCAGGTATACAGTGCGGTCCAAAAGTCACCCCCCCCCTCTTAACTTTTGAACGAGTTGAGATATCGATTTCAAATTTAGAACTCTTAAATAAGACAACTTAAACTATCTTTATGCATATATTTGATACTTTTATCTCTTAAAATGTGGGCAGGGGGGCATGGGGGGAAATTTTTTTAAATGGAAAGGGGGGTCGTGTGATACATCATTTTAAAGCCTTTAAAATTCTCTATATTACCATACATTTTTAAATTTTTTAAACATGTTTTTTAAGGTTTTGATTTTTCAGTTTTTTGTGCTAAAAAAATAAATTTTTAAGTTTTTTTTTTGTTAATTTTTATGTATATCAACTAAAATTAGTTTAAAAGTATAATTTACTTTTTTTCATTATGAAATAAGGCATTTTTAAAAAATTGTTTGGACTTTTTAAAGAAATTTTGACAAAAATACCCATTTTCAACCCTATTTTAAACCCAAAAAAAAATGTTAAAAAAAATAAAAAATTTACAGTTAAATGGAGAATTTTATAAGCTTTAAAATGATGTATCACACGACCCACCTTTCCATTTAAAAAAATGTCCATTTAAAAAAATGTCGCCCCATGCCCCCCTGCTAAAGAGCTAAAAGTATCAAATATATGCTTAAAGATAGTTTAAGTTGTCTTATTTAAGAGTTCTAAATTTTAAGTCGATATCTAAACTCGTTCAAAAGTTAAGAGGGGGGGGGGGGGGTGACTTTTGGACCGCTCTGTATGTTGGTTTTTTTGTACCTCGGCTTATATCCGTTTTTCACATACATGCGCCTTCACCAAAATTGCAAATCGCAGACTAAAAGTTACAGCACAGAATTGACTTTTTTGAAAGTCGTAAATATTGTAGGATTAGGGTGAACCTAATGTTTTTTTATTATCTTAAAATTTTCATTTAGGTGTTACTAGAAAATTCTGAAAATATGAGAGTGATCAAACTTCTTTAAAAGTCCAAAATGATCAAAATTTGCGTTACGTAATACTTGCACGTTCCCTAAACGACAATTTTTTTTACCATTGGTAGTCCATGGTGCAGATTTTGATATGTACGGTCTGCAATAAAAACCAAAATTTAAAAAAAAAGTGGCACTTAGTTCACTTTGGCTTTAGACCGACCATTTATTGTAGAAATTCGTAATTATTAGTGTTAGGGGCAACTTTGGCGGATTTTCGCTTGGTTTGGACTGAACGGAATTTGATGAACCTTTTTGCAACTTGAAGAGGGCATTCATGAGGTGGTCCCGTATCAATTTGACGCTCGGATAATGCCGGGTAAGCCGGATAATTAAGATAAATCTAATCATTTTAGCACAATTTCACTTAAAAACGGCTTAATTTGGTTTTACTACCAACCAAATTTTTATAGAAATATCGGATAACTCGGATAAGCCAGATAACCGTATATCCCTTATACTCAAATATTATGGCACACTGAAAATCTTTTAAATGCCGCTAAACTTGATTCTCTGGTCCTGTAATATTAAAATACCAAGAGACAAGATAAATTTTGTGATTTTACCATAAGGCGTTATTTGATTATTACTTAACGCTTAAAGTTTAACAAGATTTTCTTTAGTATTTCACATAAAATAAGGTTGGTTGGACTTTTGGGCGCTGAAATAAAAATATTACTTTTATTTTTTAGAATTTTATCTTTAAGATAATGAGGTCACAACGCACTAACAGTGCGTTGTGACGTCATCAGCTTGCCGAGATGGAAGGACAACTATAATTTAGCTTAGATGACGTTAAAAATCTACAAGTTCTGTAAAAAATAAAAACTTTTCGCAAAAAAAATGAACCGAGTTCTATGTCTATAAAAAGTAAAAAATAAAAAATACTTAAGTCGATGCCAATTTTACAGCAAACAATAATAAAATAATAAAAAAATAATTGTTAGTAATTAATTTAGGAAATGGTGAAATTGGCACCGACTTAAGTATTTTTTTATTTTTTACTTTTTAGAGACATAGATGTCGGTTCATTTTTTTGCGAAAAGTTTTTATTATAACTTTCATTTTGCATTTTGTGCCTGTGTAATTATCTGGAAAGTCTCAATTTAAATTTAATTTAAAATCTCTAAAGCTGCATTTTTATAAGTTCTTTTAATTCACGAGTATTAAACCACAATTGTTAATTTTTAATTAATTTAGGTCAACTTAATTTAAAGTGCTTCCGAACAAAAGCGGGTTATCGCACAAAATGTCAACAATTAATTCCTATTTAGCAAAAGTGCACAAAAGAATTAAAGATCACAAAGCAAAAACGGTAAATGGCACAAAAACAAAATAAATAAACTGAAAATGGTCAGGTTCCACCTCATGTATTTTATCACGAAAATAGGCGGATAAGTTTTGAGATTTTGGTTATTTTGTTGTTACATATAGCGTAATCAATAACTGCCATGCCAAAATTTAAGTGGTCTTTCTAAATCCAAAAATATCAAAAAAAGTTCCTATAAAGGTTGGTCCGGAAGTAAGCCCTAAGGGAGCTACGGCCCTTTAAAATTGTAATAAAAATAAGGTTTTTAATTAATAACTCTGGTACCCTTTAAGCTAGAGCATGTATACTAGTGTTAATAAGGCCAATAATTATAAGTAACTTATAAGTTTATGTTAACTTATTTTTTTGAATTTATCCAGAGGCGTGCCTAGTCGGACAAAATATGGAGGCTTAACACATTTTTGCTCCAAAATTTGTATTTTTTTGGATTTTTTGTAAAAGATATAGATTTCGAATATTACAATTTTTTTTTCGTCAGTAAAAATACCCCTATTTGGGAGACTAAAGAAAACCCAAGAAACCCGCCCTAAGTAATCCCCTAAAAACCTTTAGTTTAAAGGTTGGTTTTAATTTTATAGCTATTTTTATGCAAAACATGCCTAATCTTAGCAATTTTTTTGTAGACTGTCTAGATTATAGACTCTACAAGGCTTTATTTCTGTAACTCCTTTTGTCAAATAAAATAAAGTATGTCGTTTTTGCACTATGGCCTTCAACTTGTAGTGGATGCAATTAAAACTCTGAAACGTTCTTTGGATTATATTTCTTAAGTGGGCTTTGCATTCTGGCATAAGCCTGCACTTATAGTTCCAAAGCTTACGTTTGTCATACGCTATTTTAAAATCAATACTGAGTACTGAATGTCATATTCGATATTATTTATTACTTCTTCGTAGGACCTAGTGTACACGAAATAAAGAAAAATGCATGTTCACTTTATATCCTCGTTAGGATATATTTCTATCGCACGAGTACATAGTGCATATTTGAATGAAATGACAACTATGCACAGTCATTTATCCAAACGAGTACACATAGCTTGGATTTTGACAAAAGTGGTTTGACGTTTATAAAAGTTTGAAACGTCAAAATTAAACACAGGTAATTCTTTAAAATATACATTTTTAAATAGTCTAGACTGTAGATCGAACGAAAAATGTTGTTCGCAACTCGTTTGCGACAAGTCCTTAGTGCACTCCAATGATTTTTTGACTTCGCTTCGCGTCGTCAAAAAACCTTCATTCTCGTGCACTAAGGACTAAAATCGCTTACTCGTTACAAAAACTACTATTTACTGTTATTTTAAGATAAAGAGCACAGGGAAAGCAGGACTTTAATTTAAAAAAAATTATATAATTATATTATTAATAAAAGAATTTGAATTAATAAATAAATTTCGTCGTATCAGAACAACAAGGTTTCAACTGACATTTTTTCAAGTTTTCACTTTTTTGCATTTTTGAATAGAGCTTTTTACTGCCTTTTTGCCTGTACTGTACTAAATATTATGCACATAGCCTATTTTATTTACAATACAAACATGTTCTATCTGCATTTTTTTAGTGCAACGAGATTCTAACTGATAAAGTTCAATTTGAATTTAACTTGAGAAATCGGGTACTTCGATAATGAAAATTAACTTAAGTCACTAATGCATAAAAAGTTTGGCCTGTGATTTTTACCAAAATTATGGAGGTTGATTAGGGATGCTTGTGCGAAACAACTACTAATTATCAATTTTAATAATGATTAATAATAACATGTGAATTTAATGCAAATCGGTTCTAACTCTGTTAGAACACTATTGTACTTCTACACGGAAAGAAATTAGTGGGCTCTGCGCTATACATTATAAGATATTTGGTAACAGTGGCAAATTATAGTGATTTAAGCTATAGATTATAAGGGACACAATAACTAATAATGTTAAAAATAAATTGGAAACGATTATATATATTACAGACACGATTATATTTATTACAGGCACTATTATAAATTTACAGAAATTTTATTATATTATAAAAATTATTAGCACGGACAATAATTAAATCTATTTAAGCTATAAATGTCATACTATTTGTTATATTTTATTATTCACTAAACAATTAAAGTATTTCATATAAATTTTTACACTGACTGCCATAATTGTAAGAGAAAGTCTTGTATTTATATAATAAGCGATTATAATTTGCTTGGTATGTGTGTTATAGCGCTCCTAGCTATAATTTTTTTTTCCGTGTACTTTTCATAGATTTTTGGGTTATCAAAGTTCCAACTGATTATTTATTTTAGCTATTTAAAATGTCAACAAACATAGATCAAGACTGGAGCAAGGTTATTTTTACCGATAAAGCTTCCTTTTGGGGTTACATTATCACCCCCCGGGCCTGGACATCCTCCACCAACCGATTGGTCCAGCGAACCGTGAAACACCCTGTAATAATTCATGTTTTTTTTTAACCGTATCTTCTGATTTTGCTGTTGATGGGTATGAATAGCCTGAACCCCCTTCTACGAACATCCACTGGTTGTTTGCTTTGACCATTCTTTAAAACTTAAATTGACCTCAGACCTGCCATGGACTTTTTTAAGCGTAAAAATAATTCAAATATTAATATTTTAAGCATTTTTTGTCATTTTGAGTTTCCGGTTAAAAATTTTGATTTTGATTTGATTACTATTTATTTTAAAATTTTAATAGTATTTTTTTTTTCACGCACTGCTGCTAAATATTATTAAATTGCCCTTTAAAAGTTCGACTTTTTATGAACTTTTGTATCTAGGCCAGTATATTACGAAATCAGGGCTTCAGCGAGAACAGGGCCTTGATAAATAGCTTTTTGTAAATTTTTACCGTATTTCATTGTAAAATTTACTTGTACTATAAAAATTTCACGAATATATCAATATTTTACATAATACTGCAATATTAAATACTTTTTCTGGCCGAATACTGTAAAAATTATACGAAAATAATTTTTTTTACAGTAATCACCTTGAAATACGATATGCCCAAAAAAAAATGGTATTTTTTGACAGAATTTAATGAATTTAAAAGGTTAATTTTACAGAAAATTCTCAACATACCGTAAAGGTCCTTTTTGGCCGAGATACAAAAATGTTTGAAAGTTGAAGCATTCTCAGGATCTGACATTGTTTTCCACTCAACTATTCAAAAGCTCGAGTTAATTTAATTTTTGTTGAACTTTGATCGCTTCAAACACTTGGTTACAATAATGAAGAACCTTTTTTAATTGGGAATCTCATTAAAAGGAAATTTCGTTGGAAAAATTTCAGCTTACAGAGTGAAGCCTCAATTAATTCGGATTTAAAATAGAAGTTTCGGCAAATATTTACGGATATCTACAATATGATAGTGGAAGCCATGTTAGGTTAAGAACTGACCATTATTGACACCCTTACAGTCCACACTAGTTCTTGAAAATTCACAAAACTATAACTCGGGTATTCCTTTTCTTTATATTAAGCGAGACATTTGTGGTTAAAAATGATTAGATGCACGTTATAATTATTCAAATTGATAATTGCTACATTATAATATTTTAGTGGGGGGGGGGGATTCTACATCATAAAATATAACAAAAAGTTACAGAGAAAAAAGTTTGGAACAAAACACTAATAAGCCCCGCCCGTTTCACACACCCCTGGTTAAAATAAGTACATGAAAATAACATATGAAGATGGGAGTTATTAACATAAGTTCACGTGCAAAACCTCGTTGCTATATCTCAAAGGGTTCCTGAGTTATTAAATAAAAACCGAATTTTTTAGCCATTTTCAGAGGGGCTAAGCTCCATTACAACGCATTTTTAGACATACGTTTATAGGAACTTTTTGTCATATTTTCTGATGTAAAATAACCCCTTAAAATTTTGGATCCTATTTTAAATACACCGTATATTATTATTAACAAAATATATACAAATAAATAATAAAAAAAAACTATGTGTTTTTAATTAAAAAAATCAATATTGATTTAAAGCGTTTTGTATATTCAGGAAGACTATTCGACTGATTTTATTTGGATTTATGATTGTTTATTCGACTAAAAGCATAAACAGCGAACAGCATATTGAAACAACTAAGCCAACGGATTTCATTTATTAGAAATGAATGGATATTTTTTAAGACCTCTACAAAAAGTCAAATATTTTTTTATTAAAAGAAATATAAAAAATACAATAAAAAAATAAAAAAAAAAATGAAAGTATTTTTTTTTTAATTTAACAAAAAATTTGGAAGATGATTTTTTAAAATACCCCCTTGACCTCCTTTCGCCATTCCGATTTTTACTAAAATCAATTCTAGCCGAATTGAACCAGAAACCTATAGTCCAAATTTTAAGTCTTTAGCTCAAAGCGTTCTTGACTTATTGTGGTGACAAATTTCCCCGGAGAGACCGATAGTTTGACAGACAGACCTAGGAACAAAGTATTCTTTACCTTCTTTAATGGAGCTCTCTACAACTAGAATTATGAAACAAAAGACGTCTACCCTATCTCTATCTCATTTGTGCTACACTTTCCAACCAACCAAATAAATACTGTATTTGTTTTTCAGACAACAAATACAGTATTTATTTGGTTGGCCGGAAAGTGTAGCACTGAGCGGCACGAACGAACATAGCTAATGTGAATCTGTAGAATAAGATAATTCTACTAAAATTTAGATGGCGCCAGTAATTTCTTTAATAAAAATAATATAGTTACACTTTTCGCCCGGCCAAGTAAATATTGTATTTGTTCAACAAAGAACAAATACAGAATTTGTTTGGTTGGGTGGAAGTGGGAGTGTATGTATGTCTTCTATCCTTTTTGGGTAGAACTTTTGTCCCTGTCTAATCTAACGGGAGAAATCGCCATTGAATTGAATTTGTTTGTGAATATTATCTGGATACAGCTTCTTAATTATAATAATAATAATATATTGTGATTACATCTATAACGGAAAAGGTTATATTTGGCTTTATAACAACCCGTATTCTGTGCATTTTGATTGAAACAATTTTGAATATGTTCATGTAATTATGAATGCTTTACGTGTTAAAACCACAATTTCTAATTGCTCTGTGGTTATTTTTGTTATCATTTAACATTAATTTTAGACTTATTTTAAGCTTAAGTAAAATTAAATTAAAAAAATTCCTAATAAAAAAGTTCTCGTAGCGTGTTAACAATAGTTTCGTATGTGTTGCACACAAGATTTATTATACAAACAGAAAAGCTTTTTCTGAAAAAAAGCACACGTTAAAAAACTCTTCTACACTAGAAATTTAGGAACTGGTAGTCCTAATTTTTTAACGTTTGAAAATAAGAAGACACATATGTTAGTAAGTAACTGTTTCGTACACTAAAAAAATATTTTAGAAAAACGATTTCATTAATTTTGAACCTGTGACGCTTTTATTAAAACTTTGTCTTACTTGGAGAAAAAATAAATTTTAAACATTGTTATAATATGCAATAATTAACAATGGCCACCAGCTCAAAATATAATTTTAAGATATTAAGAACCCTTTTGGTTTAGTGTACAGTTATTTGATAGCCACCCTATACAGGGTGATCAATAACTGCCATGCCAAAATTTAAGAGGTGATTCTGCATCCAAAAATATTAAAAATTGGTCCGCTAATGAGTCCTAAGGGAGCTAGGGCCCTTTAAAATTGTAATAATTTTTTTTTTAATTAATAACTCTGGTACCCTTTAAGCTAGAGCGACGAGCTTTTGCATGTATACTAATATTAACAAGGGCAATAAGTTTATCCTAATTTATATTTTTGAAATAATTTAGAGGCGTCCCTGGACGGAAAATGTATTAGACTTAACACATTTTTGCCCCAAACTTTTTATGTGCACTTTTTTTGGATTTTATGTAAAAATTTTGGATTCCTTGAGTAAAAATACATAAAAAATGTCCTGTAGTGTAACACTGTAGGAGCAACCGTTAACAAAATGCGGAAGTAACATTTTGTGCCACCAAAAACGTTACTTTTTAAAAGGCTATTACTCCTTTAATATTAAATTTAGGTGTTTTGGTGAGGAATACTTTTTTGCTCAGTTTTAAATGAAGAATCACCCTGCAGCATTAAAATTTTATTTATGCTTTTTTTTTGTTCCCCATTCTATATGTCATCTTTGAAGGGCCGTAGCTCCCTTATGGGTCGTTTGCGGACCAACCTTTATAGAAACTTTTTTTCATATTTTCGGATGTTGAACTATGGCAGTTACTGATCACCCTGTATATTTCGATAAATCCTGCAAAATAACCTGGCGTAAGGTTTTAATCCCGTAAAACCTCACCTGGCGACCGACTCGGTTGTACCAAAATAAAGTAAAATACGAGTTAACGTAAATGTTTAAGCCTCGCTCGAGACAAAGAAAACAGCAAAGCCCATTAAAGCCATGCCTGAAATCGTGCTACCAATTTGGCAGAACATAATTCCCTAACAAGAACCTATAGGTTTATAAATGACCAGCAACACTGAAAAAAGGAATTTTAGATGACCATATTGGAAAAAAAACTCCGGGCAAAATCTATTTAAGTAAAAAACTGGATCAAGGCAGCTATTATGGAGTGTTTAAAAAATTAAGCTGATACGGAAAGTACACTTCAATAACCACTAGATGGCATTACTAACCCTCAAAAATGGACTAACGGGGTTTTTGCCTATAAATAATTTTATCGTAAAAATTCTTTCTATTTATAAAAATGTCTTTGTAGCCATCACGACTTTTCACCGGCTCAGAACTAAGTAATTACATAAACTTTTAATTTATTAAAAGAAAAAATGTTGAGGGAAATTTTTTTTAATATTTTCTAATTATTTCTAGCTATGTTTTAACCATCTGACAAAATTACTACTTATAAAGACCCGTTTTTCTTATAGTCCAGTCAAATAACGTAAAATTTCTATGTTAACTTGCAATAAACGTACACGGTCTGATACTTTAAAGGGTAGTAGTGGATTATAATAGAACACCCCTGTTAGTTTTTCACCAGGTGATTTGCGTAAGGGATGCTCGCTATCTTAAATTTTAGGGGTGAGTGCGGTTATCTCGCTAAATATGCATCTTACGATAAAAATGCATAAAGTTAAGGAGAAAATTTCCAACAATTTTTGTTTGGATCGTTTTTTTATTATATTGATAAAAATTGAGTTATAAATATTCAAAAATGGACATGTTAGGGGTGAAATTGGTTTTTCGATTTTATAGCCAAATTAATAGTCGGAAGATACAAGTGGTTATGAGCAAACTTGTAGCTCTTGAAATTATCTATAAGTTTTATATATTATGCGTTTTCGTTTGGACTTTTTGTTACGGTTACAGTGGGCGGTGAAAGTCCAGATGCGCCCTCTGTAACCGATCCAAATATGAAATAGAGAATTTCAAGAGCTACAAGTTTGGACATAAACACTTTTATCGTCCGATGAATGATTTGGATGAAAAATGGAAAAACCCAATTTCACCCCCAACATGACTATTTTTAAATTAACTCGATTGTTACTAATATATTAAAAAAATGATCGAAACAAAAATTGTTTGAAATTTCCTTCTTAACAAAATTGGTAATATGCATTTTTATCGTAAGATGCATATTTAGCGAGATAACCGAACTCACCCCTAAAATTTAAGATAGCGGACAACCCATACGCAAATTACCCGGTGAAAACTAACAGGATTGTTCTGTTATCCACTACACGGAAAAAAAATTATAGCTAGGAGCGCTATAACACACATACCAAGCAAATTATAATCGCTTATTATATAAATACAAGGCTTTCTCTTACAATTATGGCAGTCAGTGTAAAAATTTATATGAAATACTTTAATTGTTTAGTGAATAATAAAATATAACAAATAGTATGGCATTTATAGCTTAAATAGATTTAATTATTGTCCGTGCTAATAATTTTTATAATATAATAAAATTTCTGTAAATTTATAATAGTGCCTGTAATAAATATAATCGTGTCTGTAATATATATAATCGTTTCCAATTTATTTTTAACATTATTAGTTATTGTGTCCCTTATAATCTATAGCTTAAATCACTATAATTTGCCACTGTTACCAAATATCTTATAATGTATAGCGCAGAGCCCACTAATTTCTTTTCGTGTACTACCCATTAAAATATCAGCCCGTGTACATTTATTGAAATTTTAATATCGAATTCCTCGTTATTGGACTGGACTAAGACCCGTTTTTTTCAGTGTAATCTCTGAATAAATATCAGCCTTCAACCCTGAAAATTACGAGCCAAAATCGACAATTTTATTTGAATTTCATTCAATTTTCCTTTCGCTTTTATCTTAGGAGGCTTGTCTGGAATAACGTTCACAAGATCCTTTACACGTTTTAATATCCTGTGTAAGGCGAATTATTACTGTTTGAGGGATTTAGATGAATTTTAAGATAAATCATGCATTTTTATTTTCCGTATATTAAAATAGTAAAGTGAGCTATTACCCACGAGAAAAACTCTAAGATTTAAAACCAAAGAAGCGAAAATTATTGTTATACTGTTTAACAATTAAAAACGCTGCTTCTACGGATTTCTAGCTATAGTGAACATTTTCTCGTAAGCAAGTCACGTCACTATTGTGCGCTCTTTCTCTCTCATTTTGATTATGAAAAAATAACATTAGAGGAAAGTCGCCTAATTTCGGATACCATTTACAATGTATTCAATATTTAATACTCCAAGTCCAAACGAAAAAATTTTTTCAAGAGTAGATCTGGATCCCATTGCTTATGTTTCTTGTTATTCCTTCACATTTAAGACGTAATTTAATCATTAAGCGATTTTCTACGAAATACTATAGGAACTATAATTTTAGATTCCCAATTTCGAATATCTTAGTATCTTAGGTAATTTTCGTTTTTTCAAAATTGTTTATCTTAGTTTGTTGTATCATTATAAAAATAATAATTAATGGTTGGTTATCCTGAATAATAATTACCTTGCGGATATCCGAAATTGGGAATCAAATGCACAAAAATGGTCTATCCAAAATTAGGCAACTTTCTGCTTTTTAGATTAGAAATTTGTAGAATGTTTACGTTTTCAAATTGCTTAATTATGAATAGTGGATCAACTTAACTAACATCATAACTTACCCAAAACAGAATCACGAACTTTTATAACGATTATTTATAAAATAAACAAGCATAATAATGCAACTGAGCACAAAACTGCCATTTGCAATATAAACGATTTGTGCTGCCATTTAAAGGGGAGAAGCTCTACCGTTATCATATTACAGGACGGATTTAGTTTGACTTTTGGCTTCACATAAAAGTAGGTTTCTGTTTACCTTTGCAGACAGTATCTTAAATACACTACTATCCGAAATTTGGAAACCATCCGAAATTAGGCGCATTTCCTCTATACTGTAATACACCTTATGAAATAATTTCGAAGCCCATCCCCGGACTGATTTTTTAGTTTTTTTTTAACTTTTTTATTCATTTTCCGTTTTAGTTAAATCATTTTAACTTGCGTAATATAAGTATTTGGGAAAATGTAATATACTATTTACTATGAATAGTACACGGAAAAAAAAAATTATAGCTAGGAGCGCTATAACACACATAACAAGCAAATTATAATCGCTTATAATATAAATACAAGGCTTTCTCTTACAATTATGGCAGTCAGTGTAAAAATTTATATGAAATACTTTAATTGTTTAGTAAATAATAAAATATAACAAATAGTATGGCATTTATAGCTTAAATAGATTTAATTATTGTCCGTGCTAATAATTTTTATAATATAATAAAATTTCTGTAAATTTATAATAGTGCCTGTAATAAATATAATCGTGTCTGTAATATATATAATCGTTTCCAATTTATTTTTAACATTATTAGTTATTGTGTCCCTTATAATCTATAGCTTAAATCACTATAATTTGCCACTGTTACCAAATATCTTATAATGTATAGCGCAGAGCCCACTAATTTCTTTCCGTGTATATGATATCATAGGGTACAGTTAGATGTGTCTACAGCTTTTTCAAAATAATATTGTTTCGCTTATTTAAATTTAAAATGCCTATAGTCCGTCCAATTATGCAAGAAACTAGTTTAAAATTCCTGCGATTTTTAAGCTACATTATTGGTTAAAAACTCGTACCTTTTAACATATAAAATATTGTGACATTTTTTGTCTATGACAATGATTGACGGTCGTTAAAGCTAATAAAAGAAGAGAAAGTTACATAAAAAAATGGTTATACTTAATGTTATTTTGTATCGTATTGAAAAAAGTACTTTTCTGGTTTATTCTTCATACACTCACACTAAATTAGCATATTCTACATACTGTACAAACGTAAATTATATTGAACACAAGGAAAACGTCAAATTTTTAGGTTACAGTTACAACTTAAGCCCTATCCAGAGGCTCGCATAACAACCATTACAAGATACATGACGACACATCAAGCCAATCCTGGCATCGCATTCTTATGTACTATACTTGTTATGTGAGTCTTTGGATAGGCCCTTTCCGGGAAAACAGTACCAACATCTGTTAAATTTTTGATACACTACGATTTATGCATAATTATGCTATTTATGCGTTCTGTGGTGTAAAACGGGCCGCGTCCCTTACTATCTTGTATAACGCTATAAACAACTTGCAATATTTCGCATAATGGAAACAAATTTAAAATACACAATAGATTCAGTTGCTTTATACAGAATATAAAAGTAACCAAAACCCGAGCAATAAAACTTGTATATACTTTTTCAAAAGTTTGATTAGTTCATGAAAAGTTCTTATTTCTAAAAATATGCACGTACTTATTGTACTCGTCACAGTTCAGTTAGAAGAGTTTTTTTTAAGGTAAATGAGGGTATCGTTTTTTGGGCTAAATCGCGGGCAACGATAAGACTTTATAGAAACATAAAAAATAAATACTCAAAGTTTCAGCCCTTTTTATGGCCCGGGACATACTTAAATAAATACTTTAATTATGAATTTTGACATATGTTAATGCAGGATTCGAAAACATTCCACCTAAGGAAAAAGTCAAATAAAAATAACCTTGCACACTGACTACTATTGCACACTCATGGGTAAACCGATATTGCCCTCATGGGCAATATCTTACTTTACCCACTAGTACCATAAATAACTATTGTTATTTTTAGTGTATAGGGTAAGAGTGCAAAGAGCGAATTTCTATAATATTCAAATATTACTAAGCGCGTTTTAATAATAATTATCAAGAATGTGCGAAGGAAAATTTAAAGTGGAACAGTTTCCCCGAGTTTCTAAGTAAGTGCGGCCAAGTTTTCTTCGTTTATTTTTGGTCCTATACTTGAGATTAAGTGACTACAAACTTGGGAATTAGCTGCTTCTAGTGGGTGTCTACTTGTCCATAATTTATTTTCTTTCCAACAAGTTTTCGCTTATAAATTCGGATTAAAACTTTTACCACCTTACTAATTTATTTCACAAAAAACTATTCATTTGGGTTGTCACTCCTGATCCACACAGAGAAATTATTACTGAAAACAAGTACGTAATACACTAGGGTGGACCTTATATTTTTTTCCTACGTTAGTATATAGTGCTCATTTTCTACCCATCGCAGCGGTCGGGAATTGAAAATCAGCTGATTTTATATATCTGCTGTCGGCTTAGAGCCCCACTAATAAAAAATCAATCCACGACAAAAAAAATTAGACCTAAATTATTATTTTTATACTACAACTATAGGCTAAAAAACACTGTGCGCTATATCTCAAAAAAACGAGCTGATCGAGAAAAACGGAAAAACTTTCGAAATCAGCGCATCAAATATAGCCGGGCGTAACTAAAAGCTCCCCGGAAAATAAAAAAAATCTTTTTTTTGTAAAGCAGTGTAATTATTCATTACATTAAAATGATTTACTTAAAACAAAACGAGCTAAGCGCCAAATGAAGGCTCCTCAAAGTGGCTTATTTAGAAGCACTTATTTGGCGCTTGGCTCGTTTTTTTTAATGATTTTAATATTATGAATAAATATTAGAATGCATTAAATAAAAATAAATTCAGTCCGATTTGATACATTTTTAAAATGTTTGTTTACCGTTTGACTCACATTTATGGTAGGGGAACGTTCAAGTATTACGTAACGCAAAATGTACCGAAATTCATACACTTCATACCTCTTTTCTCGCGTTATTCATAATAATAATAATATTCATTTATTTCCAACAGGACAAGCCCAATTACAGGAAAAATATATAATCTAACATAATATATAAACTAGAAGAATTAAAAATCCTCTATATATACTATATAATACATAATAATATAATATATAAATATATGAGATGTAGATATTTCATACTCCCCCTAACACACCCCCTATTAGGGGGGTAGCCAAACTATGAAATCTCTTTAATCTATAATAACGCAAGAACCGGGGTATAAAGTGTATGAATTTTGGTACAATTTGCGTTACGTAATACTTGAACGTTCCCTAGGGGCAAGCATTTTAATTATTCCAAATAAATGTTTTGCTTGATTACTTACTTACTTTAAGCCTAATAGACTTTGAGGTTAAAACTTGAATTAAGTAAAAGTGCTTTGTTCAAGTAAAAATTGCATGTTTTTCAGTTAAAAAAAAGTATATTGAAATAATTTTTGTTTAACATTGTTATATTTAAAATAAATATGATTAAAAAATATAAACCTTTATTATCTGCGATAAAATATAGGCAAATATGAGATGAATAATAAACCTTTTACAAAATTTATCCAAACACAACGCAATATCCTGAAATTACAGTAATTTAAATTATTCCTGGAAACCAGGAGACTGGTAAATTTTTTAACTTTACCCCTACTGTACACAAATTTAGTTTTTGTGAAATTTTAAGCTTTCTGTTAATAGAGCACTGGTAGGTTCGGACTTAGTCTAACTAGATAGTTTACACGCTACACAAAAATTTGTTTGATTAGAAAATATTGAAATTGTCTAGTTGTTGTTAGAGTCACTTCATCTTAGTCTTACTTTGTTCTTTCGTTCTCTTTCGTTAGTTTTCGGTTTTTGGACTTAGTTTTTCTCCTTTCGGGTAGCGCCACGCAATAAAAGAGCATCGCACTTCCCCTCCTTTACCTTTACTTTAAAAAGCTTAGGGGTACGATACGTGGATTTTTTTACCTAGTTCTTTGGACGAAGTCAAAAAATGGTATGATCTTCCGGGCTCTTAATTTGTTTTTTTTTCGATATTTTGCAAAAATCCTGGCCTGCTGCTTGTCTGTTTTTATTTTTGTTCGCAATTTGTTCCATGTAAATTTATTGAATGATTACGTTCAAAATATTTTCTGTTTAAAAATGCATATCACGAAAAATAGTTTGAAATTTTCATTTATCTAATTCTAAAAATTTACAAAATTAAAATTTTGGTTCGAATAAAAATATGAGGCATATAGGATCAAAAGGTGATAAAGTGATAAAAGTCCAAATTTTTCAAAAATAAGATTTTTATACCATTATTGTATGTTTGAGATTCTAACTATTCACAATAATTTTCAAAGCCCGATTTATTGTCCACATTTCTCTCAGTGTAAATATTAAAACCGGTACGTATATGTCCTTTAAATATTTTTACACAAAAGTTTTCTTTTCTTTCAATAAATAAAATATTAAAAATAGTTTTTAAGTATTTTTGTTCAAAGAATAATTATTTAAATTATTCTTAACAGGTGGATAATAAATCCTCCTGTATACACTATAAAACTAAATTTTCACTGACTTGAAACTTTTTAGTTAACTAGAAGAAATACTGGAATACGGAACTGATCAGGATTTAAATATTTTATCCTTTTTATACTCTTTAAAAAAGCATAAATTAAAATAGGACATATTGGGGTTAAAATAATCATGTGTTTTTAAGGTGGAGCCTGAACGAACCTAAACGGAAACATCCGAGTTCTCCCATATTAACATATGACATGCTAAGGTCAACGATTCTCAAATTACTTAATAACATTACATAAAACTATTTTTAAAAAAATTTACACAATATGTAAAATATACGTATTATAACAGGGGGTGAAAGGGTTAAAAAGGGGTTGAAAAGTTTGTCTTGGACTTTTTTGATTTTTAAGTAAGAAGAATTCTAAAACCACTAAAAGAGAAAAAAAACAAATATATGCATATTTTTATTTTAAGAAAATAAATCTTTGACTATAAATAAAATATTTAAAAAATTATTTCACTCTATATTGTTCTTCTCTGTGTCTATGTTTAAGATTTATGCAATAGTTATAAAAATATGATTTTCCAATGCACATCCTTTTGATTTTAATTTTCTTCTACGTCAAGATTAGGCAACAATAAAATCAATATCGAGGTCAAAAGAATAATATTTAAAATAAGTGTTTCTTTAAAGAAAATTTTGACTACAAATGAAATATTTACTTGACTCTATAGATCTAGATCTAGACTGTTCTCCTCTGTGTCTATATTAAAGAATTTTAGTAAAATGCAGTATAAAAATATGATTTTCCATCCGTTTGATTTTAAAAATTTTCTTTTATGTTTTCAAGATAAAGCAACAATAAAATCAATATCGAGGCCAAAAGAATAATATTTTCCGTTCAGAGTTAATGCTACTAATAATGTTATCCCAATAATACTGGTCCAATATTGGAAATTCTCTAGAGACCGAGTGACAAAGTAAGCTCATATGTGATATCAACCAAAAGTTAAAAGGAAACGCGACTGAATGTAATGGAATATACTCAACGAACTAATAACTCTTCTCTCTGGAATAGGCATTTCATTCGTAAAAACTGACAAAAACGTAGCCAACATATACATTCCTCTGTCTTACTCGCACAGCTTTGTTCTAACAGAGACAACAATAACAGTTTCTGGTTATTGTTATTGTTCAGGCCTGAATATACCTACTATTTATTTACAAACAAAAAACAGACAAAGAGGTTCGCGATAATTTATATTACGGTATGCGTATTCTAGAGAGAAGAGTTATTAGTTCGTTGAATATACTCGGCGCAGAACTTGGATCAAGGCAGCTATGATTGGTTTGGTTTTAAAATTACTTTTGGTGATATATTACCCTTTTAGCTTTTGATAATTGAGTTACAGCGTGGCCTTTGAAAAGGACGGGTGTAGCCTTCTTGGCACATTACAGTGCAGCGAATTCGCCATCTTTTATGATGTGTCTTGTGTTTTGTTTTGCCATCTTCTATGATGTGCCTAGAGTATTTTTATATTAATGTATTATGTACAAGTTAAAGTGAACCATATATTTATGGTTATTAATCGTGTGAACTGAATTTTAAGTTAATAATAATGGACGTTTGAAGATAATTTTTTGGAGAGAGAGAGAGAGAGTTTTCTAAACTTGTACTCGTGCGCTAAAAACGTATGTTATGAAACTAGTACTTTAATATACTATTATTACTCTGAATTACTTTAATATTATTGGGTATTTTGTTAAATAATTTAACACCTATGTATCTCATACCTTTTTGAAATTTAGTGGTTTTATGATTGGGGATAGCAAGGGTACTTCCATGTCGAGTATCGTAATCATGAAAAGAACTATTAGTATTAACAATATTCATATTGGTTCTAACATACATTACAGTGTCTAATATGAATATACGGCTAATGGAAGAATTCTTAGTTCTTTAAATAAAGGTTTACAGGATGTACGACTAGAAACGTTATGCCATATGTTATTCTAGAAACAAATTTTGCAAACCCCGTGTATATTTTACATCTAAGTACCTAAAGGTGGGTAATATCGTAGTTTATATTTTATGTAATATTATAGTTCTGAATAGGAACTCGGAACGAGCTTTTGACTGTAAAATACCCCGTAAATAACGTTTAACGGTTTAAAGGGAAACGCCCGTTGTATTTTACAAGCTTCGCAAAAGCTCAACACGAATGAAATTAGGGTATAATTAATTAGAGGCGACAAAGAGGGATTAATAATTATTATTTATATGAAAACTTTTTATTTATTTGCGCAAAACAACGTCCCAAAGTATTTCGTTTATATATTTTACTTTTTTATCTTCATCTATTGTATTATAAAATGGGGCGAGACTTTCAGTTCCTACTTTTGATGCTCAAAACTTGAAGTTATCCATTTAACTGCAACTTTCTCGAAAACGGTTCGCTCACGTTGTTCTAAGAGGACTTTTTTATGTATTTTTAATTGAGGAATATTTTATTAAAAAAGTGTCAAAAAAACTACAGACAAAAAAAATTGAGTTAAAAAAGTGACAATGCTTCCCATTTTTCACGCCTCTGGTAAAAGATTAAAAAAAATAATAAGATGATATGCTTTAATACTCATAGGGATGTGCAATTTTTTTTTAATAACCACAAAACTGGCATTAGGTCGCCAAGGGAAAATAGTATATTACACTGTAAAAAGTAAACTGAATATTCAGTTACAAATGGAAAGAAAATTGGAAGTTATTATCCTACACAATTGGACTTTAATTTTTGTTAAAAACACGCAACATTTCATGTCCGTCCTTAAATATTAAAGTATTGACTTTAGAACTATAGTGTTTTTAACAAAAATTAAAGTACATTTGTATAGGATCATAACTTCCTATCCATTTGTAACTAAATATTCAGTTACAAATGTATAGAAAGCAGTATAATTCTAAAGTCACGTACTATAATATTTAAGGACGGACATGCGTGTTTTTAACAAAAATTAAAGTTGTATAGGATAATAACTCCTATGTAACTGAATATTCAGTTTACTTTTTACAGTGTATGAAATTAATTTGCGACTTAAGCTTTTAGTTCATAAAAATTAAATTTTATTAGAGTGCGCTAAAAGCCAGTCGCAAACGAATTTCACATACTATTTTATTTTTTGAAAAAACTGAAAAAGTTAAAAAGGATTACTCTCACTTTTACTTGATATAATATCTTAAAAAAGCACTAGTGTTGTAATATGGACAATGTTCACTGAACATTAATAAACCAAATGTGTACTTAATACCAAGTAGAACGTTGATATTTAATTTTATAATTTTGTAAAAACAACTAAAAAATTCAAATTTAAAATTTTAAATTTTGTAGTGTATTCTTGAAGATTTTCCGATAGCAAATAAAACCGTTTGAACAGTATATTTGTAACAAATTTGTCTCAGATTTAACGTCTATCTTGTTTCCAAGACACGGAAACTTTCTAACTCTTTGCCTAACTCTAAAGTTTCAGCATTGGACCCTGGGGAGTCCCTACTATCACTGGGATATTTTGATCCTGATATACTGATATGAAGTTTGATAGTTTTTCCTTTTAAATAGGAATCTTTTTACTTTTCGGACGAAATTTATATGGTATACCCTGGCCTTATCTAAAGAACTCCTGCCAACAAAATAATACTTTCCTCCATAATTCGTGTTTACAAAAAAATAATGAAAAATTAAAAAAAAATACAATACAAAAGAAAAAGACAAATATATTTTTTCTTCAAGCGTACTATAATGTTCATATTTTATAACTGAACACACTAGTTAGAAGTGATCCATTTTTTAACAGTAAAAAAATGAGTTTATTTTTGTACGCCGTAAAAAAGATTAGTTAGCAAAACCACCACTGGCGGCAGCACTATTTGACTTTGAAGACAGCCATACTTCAAACTTGTCTGTTTATTATGTAAACAGGTTGTTGACTCGAGATTCTGTGCAAAAACCTTGTGTGAAATTTATTAAAAATGAAGAAGAATATATGGTTTATACACCTACAAATCTCTCCGAAATTGCAAATGCTACATTAGACAAGTTACCATCGAAATCGCGAAAAGTGTACGATTTAGCCTACGAAAAAAATTTAAAATAAGCTAAGGAAGGTTTAAGTTTATTTCAAAAGGGTTTTATTGGCCTATTTTAATAAAAAAAACATACTTTATTACTGAATTATTATTATTATTATTATTACGTAAAGCACCTGGTTTCGATGGTATTCATAACGAATTTCTCCTTAAATGTGGTACTACTACAAGACAATGGCTGGCATAATTTTATACCAATATTCTAACCACTGGACGAATACCAAGAGAATTCAAGGAGTCTAAGATAATAGCAATTTTAAAACCAGGAAAACCAGAAAATAATGCAGAAAGTTTTCGACCAATTGCCCTTCTCAGTGCCTGCTATAAGCTATTGGAACGCTTAATTTTAAATAGAGTGGGCGATGAAATTATGGAACATGTACCAAATAAACAAGCTGGTTTTAGAATAGGTCGTAATTGTACAGACCAAGTGTTAAGCCTTACAACTTACATCGAGGGAGGCTTTCAAAGAAATCAAATAACTTCTGCGGTACTAGTTGATTTGATGGCTGCATATGATACTATTTGGAGAGAAGGCCTTTTATATAAATTCTTAAAAATTATAAGATGTAAAACTCTTGGGCGCCTTTTAAATAATATGCTGTGTGATAGATATTTTTGGGTAATAATGGGAGATAAAATGAGTAATAAAAGAGTTCTCAAGAACGGCTTACCTCAAGGCTCTGTACTTGCTCCAATACTGTTTAACATCTATGTGGCTGATATGCCAGAAACCATAAGCAAAAAGTTTATTTATGCAGATGATTTGGGACTTGCTATTAGTTGTGATTCAATGGAAGAAACTGAAAGAATTTTAACAGAAGACCTTATTACCTTGTGTGATTATTATAGAAAATGGAGACTCACACCCAGTCCTAAGAAATCAGAGAGCTCCTGTTTTCATTTGAAAAACAATTTAGCAAATTTACAACCTTCCGTTTATTTTGATGGAAATCTTATTAAGTACAATCCCACACCTAAATATTTAGGAGTCACGCTTGATAGGACACTAACTTATCGACTTCATTTGGAAAAGACAGCTGCTAAAATACGAACAAGAAACAATATTATACAAAAACTATGTGGAACTTCTTGGGGTTCAACAGCTACGACCCTTCGTTGCTCTGCGCTTGGTATTGTTTACAGCGCTGCTGAATATTGTGCTCCAGTTTGGTTAAATAGTTGCCATACAAAGAAGCTGGATGTTGTATTGAATTCAACAATGCGAATTATTTCTGGTTGTATAAAGTCTACTCCTACATGCTGGTTACCAACACTTGGTTACATTTCTCCACCTAAATTTAGAAGACAGGAAGCGTTACTTCGAGAATATAAGAAAATTAGTGATAATCTAAATTTACCCATTCACGAATATATTCCAGATTCATCCTTAGATAGATTAAAATCTAGACGCCCATCTTTAAAAACAGCTAAAAAACTACTTGATGATCAAGTAAATTTCACTCAACTCCGGAAAGCAAACTGGAGAACCAGTATGATGGGAAAATTTGGAGAACAACTTGATCCAACCGAACAGGTTGACGGTTTTGATTTAAAACGACGGGACTGGTGTCAGTTGAATAGACTCCGAACAGGACATGGACGTTCTGCAGAATATAAGCACCGCTGCGGTTGGATTGACTCAGCTAGGTGTAATTGTGGTGCAGATTCACAAAGCGTTACCCATATTATAAATAATTGCCCCCTAAGAGCTTATCAAGGAAACTCTGAAGATCTACTTCACCTTAATGAAAATGTTTTGGAATGGATAAGAAACTTAGACATTTGTTTATGATTTACACTATTTTTACATATTTACCGTTATTTTATAATTTTTATTATTATTTTTAATATTAATTGTGCCATACGATAAATAAAATAAACTGAATAAATTAAATTCAAAAATTAATATTTAAAAAAATATATATATAGGATACTTGAAGAAAAAATAGTATGTTTCACTTTGAGGAAAAGTGCTTTTTTTTACTCGTCTGTAGTTTCCGGACTCCGCTTCGCGTCGTCCGTAAATTCTAGAGACTAGTAAAAAAAAGCTTCACTTTTTCTCTTAGTAAAACAATATACTATTTTTTAATATTTCTTTAAAATTTGAAAAAAATTACTTTTAATTTAATTTTTTTTAATTTATTTATTTATTTGTTTATTTATTTATTATACACAAAGTCATGGAGAGCCCCAAATAAGCCATATGCTTGTGCTAGGGGCTCTCCATAAATTTTCTTATAAAAATACGCATATTACCCTTTGCATGCAAAACACACTTGAGACTGATTTCTGCAGATTATGTCCGCAACTGTACACTGAGACTCGATTAATCTTAGTTACAGTATAGTGTATTCCTATTTAAGTCCGGCAGACGTTAATGGGTTAAGGGATCGTTTATGTTCGATTTAACACTCTGTCAGACTAAATTTTTTGAACCTTTCATCATGAACGTATTCAATCAAACTGGTCTTCAGAATAAAAAGTAAATAGGGTAACCCTTGACTGCGCAATCTATATGCAACGCTCAAAAAAATATTTTGTTGGTTGAATGCTTTTTTATAAAACAAGTCAATATGTATGTATAGCTTAAATCTTTGGATGTTTATTTATAAGAATTTATAAAAAAATGTAGATAGCACCAAATATTCTATTATTTTAAATGAATTGGTACGCTAAGATGAAACTAAAAATACACTGCTCGGTAAAAGAGCTTTCCCATTTTTGACCTCCGCGCTAAAATAGATTTTTTATTATCAGATTCACTTTTAGCAACCTTTAAAATATACCGATTTTCACGAAAACACCCCCGAGTTAGAATTTTTTTATTATCAGATTCTTTTTCAGCAACCTTAAAAACCCCAATATACCAATTTTCACAAAAACTACCCCCCGCCCTTTGAAAATTTCCAAAATGGGAAAGCGAAACAGCTTCAAGAAAAAAGGGGTCCCATTATTACTTTATTCCACCCAGAGACGTTTTAACCTCTATATAGAGAAGACAAAAGTTCTCACTGCCTAGTCTGGATGCAAAGAAAAGCGTGTCTGTTTTTAATTTTCTAAATGTGGAGGATAGATACTAGTTTCGAAACATGTTCAGCTGCACTGCCTTTCAACAAAAACAATTTATCCTAAATATCAAAAATTATCAAAAGCATAATGGGTGATAAAAACTACTAAAAATATTTTTTAAATAACTAATCATAGCTGCCCTGATCCAATTTTTTACTCAGACTTAAACTGAACTTAAAAATAAAGAAAAAAAGAGTTAAATTCAGACTTTTAGAATTGAAAAATGCATTTGATCACTTACATTTCGAAAGTCGATAAGCTGAGTTACTAAGGTCCCATCCGATCTTTGAAATTCCAGAGTTACTGTGTCATCTCCTACATCTGCTGATATATTTTCCTGGACAACTTCACCACCCTGTAAAAAAATAAAATACATTAAACTTTGCGCAGAGTCTATATGCTGTTTGCAGTATTTTGGCCTTAAATAAAGGGGGCGATTCTACATCACAAAACATGCAAAACCAGCATAGGAACATAGGTCCGGAAACGAACCCTAAAGACCCTTTAAAATTGTACTAAAAAAAAGGTTTTTAATTAATTACTCTGCACTGAAAAAAAAAATTATAGCTAGGAGCGCTATAACACACATACCAAGCAAATTATAATCGCTTATTATATAAATACAAGGCTTTCTCTTACAATTATGGCAGTCAGTGTAAAAATTTATATGAAATACTTTAATTGTTTAGTGAATAATAAAATATAACAAATAGTATGGCATTTATAGCTTAAATAGATTTAATTATTGTCCGTGCTAATAATTTTTATAATATAATAAAATTTCTGTAAATTTATAATAGTGCCTGTAATAAATATAATCGTGTCTGTAATATATATAATCGTTTCCAATTTATTTTTAACATTATTAGTTATTGTGTCCCTTATAATCTATAGCTTAAATCACTATAATTTGCCACTGTTACCAAATATCTTATAATGTATAGCGCAGAGCCCACTAATTTCTTTCCGTGTGGTACCCTTTGAGCTAGAGCGACAAGGTTTTGCATGTATACTAGTATTAATAAGGGTAATTAGTTATTTTTTTTATATATCCAAAGGCGTGCCTAGATGGGCAAAATGTGTGAGGCTTAACACGTTTTGCCCCAAACATTTTTAAGTGTATTTTTGTTAAAGTTTTGTTAAAAAAAATAGATTCCTTGATTAAGAATAGATAAAAAATGTTATCTAGTAAAACACTGTTAGAGCAACCGTTTTGAAAAAAATGCTATTAAGAGGAAGTAACATTTTGTCATAAAAAATGTTACTTTTTAAAAGGCTATTACTCCTTTAATATTAAATTTAGTTGTTTCGGTGAAGAATACTTTTTTACAGTTTTAAATGAAAAATCGCCCTGCAGTATTTCCATCTTCGAAATGCCGTAGCTCCCTTAGGGCTTATTTTCGAACATACGTTCCTTTGTTGATTTTTCATGTTTTGTGATGTTAAATTATCCCCTTTATTTAATGCCAAAAGACTGCAAACACCGTGTACATGAGTTGATGATCATTTATTTCATGTTTTATGGCGAAGAAAATTTAATTCGCTACCTGAGGTTGCTTTCTTGTGTTTTGAATTAATTGTCAATCAAAAAAATATTTTTCTACATTTAAAAACAAATCCAAATAATTTTTGAAATATTTGGTAACAGTTGAAAATAATAACAAATAAATTGGAAACGATTATATTTATTACAGACGTTTTTTTTTGGGAAGTGGGTTGAAATTAATAATACTCAAACTATTTTCTTAAATCGTGACGTTTCGAGGGTAGTTTCCCTCGTCCTCAGACTTTATATTGCGTAATTCGTCGTAAAATCCCAACTTGATATTATCTTAGTATTTTTTACCCCGGTGTTTTCTATTTGTTGATGTTTTTTTTTTTTTTTTGGGAAGAGGGTTGAAATTAATAATACTCAAACTATTTTCTTAAAAGGAGGACGAGGGAAACCACTCTCGAAACGTCACGATTTAAGAAAATAGTTTGAGTATTATTAATTTCAACCCTCTTCCCAAAAAAACATCAACAAATAGAAAAAACCGGGGTAAAAGACACTAAGATTTATTACAGACACCATTATGTAAATTTATAAAAGTGCCTGTAATAAATATTTATTACAGGCACTATTATTTTACAGAAATTTTATCATATCATAAAAATTATTAACACGGAACATTAATTAAATCTATTTAAGCTATAAACGAGGGGTTATGGAATAGACAATATTGAATGACTATTCCATACGTGTTGTAGACTATACTTAACAATAGATGGAGCAGTTTTAATTTTTTGAACTAAATTGATAAAAAACTGGTCAAATATTAAGAAAAACTAATAAACTTTATGTAATTTTAACGCAAAACTTTAAATTGCATTAAATTATTCAATGTTTCATGGTAAAATATATTTATTTTTGCTAATTTTGCTACAGTTTTCTTTACTTTTCTAAACAAGAGATGGCACTACATGTGCTCATTCTAACACTTGATACGGAATATTCATACCGTATCTAGAGCTAGAATGGATTCATTCTGTGTTTGAAAAGTGCGTGTATTTGCTTACATTCTAAAGCAGTCGTAGAAAAACAAAATTTTCTTCGTTAAATTACAGGTCTGTGTTCCGCGACGACGTAGCGTTTCCCACAGGAAAGACCGTATCCTGTGGAATCCTGCGAGCCCCATCCTGCTGATATACGGCCTGCTGTCCTGCCGACGAAAGGGAGATCTAATCGGGAGATCCAGTCTTAAATCAATCCTTCCCGCTGTGTCCTACAAAACATCGTGACTTTTGTGTCCGTAAAACAAGAACGGAATCAAAAGAAGACATCTTAAATGATCACGTGTTTAATCGGTTGTCTAAATAGCGCGGATTAATAGTATATTAAAGTATTTACGTGTTATGATTCATAACTTATGAAACGAGTGCTTTATTCTATTTTTTTGATGATGATCAAAATTTGCGTTACGTAATACTTGAACGTTCCCTTATAATCAAAGCAATTATTATTTTATTTTTCGAAACGTTGGAACTGTTTATGTATATTTAGTTTTTTATTAAACTATTCTTAATAGCAAGATTTTTTCATTATATTAATATAAAAAGAACAAGAAATATTATAATTGTATTTTATTAATTTAACACTTAAATTAAAGATAATTTTAAATTGGTCAAAAACAATTTTTTCCCAAAATTCATCGTTTCCAAGATATTGGCGTTTAAAGAAGTAAAACGTTTTTTTAGCCTATCTACTTATAACCCGATGTTAAATTTTTTATTTCAAATGAAAGCTATTTTTAAGCCCTATAAAAAATGTTATATGCAGTTTTTGCTAGAATACAGATAACAGTAAATGTACAGTACTGATTTAAATTTACCTCTTTCTTTGCTGGTAACATATGACCTACTTTATTTGCTGTGAAATTACCATATTATCATTTACAGTGTAGTATAACACCGTCTATACTCTGGTTTACAGACTGCGTTTAAGTAACTTGATAAATTGGTAATAGTTTTGTTAGTTTTGTTGAAGTTACTATTTTTAGTGACTTTTTCGCTATGAAATGTAAAGCATTACATATTATCAAGGCTTGTGGTTTCGATTTCTGGGTAAAAAAGCATTAACAAGTCTATTTTTTGTCTGCTTTTCTCCCAAGCAAGATGAAATGACTTAAATGTAGTGCGGTTTTGTTCTACAAATGGTCCACCATCTATCAAGACCATAGACAATGGAAAGAAATAAAGAAAAATTGTAAGCACTAGATCTAGAGGGTTTATTATCGAAATCTTACACAGTTACACTTGTTACAACCAGATGTCATTTATAAATGTAATATTACCTAAAGATCTGAATATATTTAAAATCAATTATAAATTAAAATATCTTTGGCTCAGGTGCATTTTAGATATTGCTATCCTTTAGTTTCAATATGATGATTCTAGAGAACGCCCTTCTTTGACAGCCACCCGCTTGTGGACAAAGACCAAACAATGAAACAAAAATAGTGACGCGAAAGTCAGCTAGAGTCAGCAAAACGATAATAAATTATAATAATAACTTATAATATAACTTATAATATAACTTACGCTGAGCTTTGCTGGGGTAACCGATATTATGTTTCAGGAACCTTTCTGGAAGGTTGGTGTGCTAACCGGGTAGTATTACTTAAAGTAAATTTACATAACATTTTTACAGTGTATTAAACAGTGTAATACTGATTTTTCAACAAATTGATTTAAAAGTAAACGTGTATTTTAACACCGATTTCGACCTTGTTCCCGAAATTTTCGTGTTTTATCAAGTAATTTAATTTTGCCGAGATGGAGCGAGAAAATCGATCCGATTTCAATTTGGAATTAAAAATAAACAGGCCTGTGAAACACGAGATAATGGACTGATTTAATTTTCTTGAAAGGGTAAAAAGTTTTTAAATTTTTCAAGAGTTTACATTTTAAACAAGCCGTGATTTTTTTAGTGGAAGTATATTTTTATTTCGTTAACCTCAATCTGAAAGAAAAATCATACTCTGAGAAAAATTCTTGTTATTTTAGATAAAACAAATCACTTGGTATAATCATATTTAACACGTTGGCTACCACCCATAAGAGGTGCTGACCTTTCCCAGTGTAGGTAACATCGAATTTTATTATTTTTTTTACAATTTCAAGTATATATTATACGTTTTTGGGTAAATTATACACTAAAAAATACTAAAACATTCTTGCGGAAATACAAGATTTTGAATCACTTGATCGGAATATTACGTGCTTGTTTTTAGTAATCACTAAGTCTTATCTGCGTGTAAGTCTGTTTCAACGTAAGACCATTTGAATTAAAATGAGCAAGACAAAAGTGTACCTGTCAAGTCTGTCATTATTTGACTTTATTCTAAAAAACTCAAAATTCTTAGTCAAAAATCCAACAAAAAATGGAACCAGCAGAAGAGGCGGAAGCACCAAAACAGGAAGAACCAACCGGGTATGAAAATGAGGGCTATACAGAAGATCCAGTTACGGAATTCGCTCTACCAAAACGAAAAGACTACGGAATTTCGAAAATTCAAATTCGACCCGGAAAAAAGATAGAGAACGACTCTGGTTACGACGAACCCAACAACTATTTACCATGTTTGCCGGAAATTGAAGAAAATTCCGACCCTTACAGACCCATGCCCTACATATTCCGGTTACCGAAAAACAATAACCGAAAAAAGGTCAAAAATATTACCGCAAAATGCCCGCCGTTTCACGTACAGCTAGATCACACCATCGCAGTGTTATGGAGGATTTTTTCCAGTGGAGATTACAACTCTCCTTTAGGTAAAAAAATGTGGGGTTAACTTTCGTTTGCAGGAAATCAACTACATTTAAATTTTTTTTTTGCCTTTTACCCCCTGAATCCGAAAATGGTAATCGTTCTTTGCGGAAATGCACCATATTTTTCTATGGCGATTTTTTAAATATTTTTTGTTTTGGCAAAAAAACGTATGGAAATCTGTTATCGTTTAGAATAAAGTATATTTTAGTTATTACTGAAAAAAATGGGGCATTTCCGCAAAGAAAGGTTATCATTTTCGGAATCAGGGGGGGCCAAATAACGAGAATATACTTCGTTTTTAAAGATAACAGATTTCCATAACGTTTTTTTTTTTGACAAAACAAAAATTATATAAAAAATCGCCATATCGCCATGTATCTCAGTGAAAAATGGTCGTATGGAGATTAAAAAAATAGAGTTTTAAAGCTTCTAGTTTTGAGATCTTTTGGCAATTTTTTTTTGTGAGGTACGGTTATCGCACTATCATAATCCCTTATTATTTTTTTCCAGTAGTGTACTTTTTATGATAGGTCGCTTAATATTAGTCGCATGACATAAATAATACTTATGACAGATTCAATTTTTTTTTTGAAAATTACTTACAAAAAAAAACGTTTTTCAAAAAAAAAATAAAAAAAAAAACATTTTTTAGGTATTGCTCAACTGCAATGGGCCTACAGTTTCTTAAAAAGTATCCGTAACTGTGAAGGAGAAATGTCAAAAGACATAAAACTGTGCCTGCAAATCATCGAAGAAATGCTCTTAGCTAATTACGCGGACCTGCAACAGGAGTACGAGACGCTGAACAAAATCGAGGAGAAAATCAAGTATTACGACGCTTTTACGACGCCGAGCGTCGTTACCAAGATCCTGCCTTTTTCGATCAACTATGCCGAAATGAATATCAGAGCTGCTGATTTGCTGAAGGTATCTTTATTACGACTGTTTCTTCTATTTAAAAATTTCTGCTGTCAATAAAACTTACTTTCTATACAGGGTGATCAATAACTGTCATGCCAAAACTTAAGAGGTTCTGTACCCAAAAATATAAAAAAAAAGTTCCTATAAAGGTTGGTCCGCAAATAAAGGAGTTATAGCCTTTTAAAAAGTAACGTTTTTGGTGGCACACAATGTTACTTCCTCTTAATTGCATTTTTCTTGAAAACGGTTGCTCCTAGTGTTACATTATATGACATTTTTATGTATTTTTACTCAAGAAATCCATATTTTTTACAAGCAATCCAAAAAAAGTAGACATAAAAAATTTGGGGCAAAAATGTGTTAAGCCTAATACATTTTTCCGTCTAGGGACGCCTCTGGATAAATAAAAAAAAATAACATAAACTTATTGCCCTTATTAATACTAGTATACTTGCAAAAGCTCGTCGCTCTAGCTTAAAGGGTACCAGAGTTATTAATTAAAAACCTTATTTTTATTACAATTTTAAAGGGCCGTAGCTCCCTTAGAGCTCATTTCCGGACCACCCTTTATAGAAACTTTTTTTTCATATTTTTGGATGTAGAATCACCTCTTAAATTTTGGCTGATCACCCTGTATAACATTTCTTAAAAAAAAATAAAAAAAATTGATTTTTTTCAAAAAATAAAAAATATAATTTTTACCCCCTTCGACTCCCTTTAACCCAGATTTTGATTAAAATATGGCGATTTACCTAAATTAACCCTTTGTTATTTCCGTGTAGTTGCGAGAATCCCAAAAAGGCCCCGATCTGACAGAACAAGAACTGAAAGAAAAAATAAACCAAATAATAGTCGACATGGAGAACTTCGACGAGATGGAACCCAAAGAAAGAGAGAGAACCATGAAGGAGTTCTTGAAATTCAAGGACGCGATCCAAAGAAGGTGCCAAGAACAGATGGAGACACTTTTGGTTATCCAACAAGTCATGAAGGAGGTGCATCCAGAATTGTTCCCGAAAGCGGCCTCTGAAGATGATATGGATATGTGTCCTGAGCCACATTAAAAAGCACAGAATTAGGTTATTTATTAATGAGGTGCATTATGAGGTTATTATTGAGGTTAATTTAGACTGTAAAATAAAGAATAAGTCAAAACAAGCCTTTAATTTTTTGTATTGGTAAAAAGTGGGGCCACTATATCTTTTCGTTTATGAGATGAAGTCATATGTATAATAATTGACTTATTTAATAGGAACACTCTTTTAGAAGTGTCAAAGTCAAAAAAAGCGTGCGCTAATCTCGAATAAAATGTTTACTACAGACCGGGCTTTTGGTATTAATTTACCGGGAGCTCGCAAATATTTTTAAAAATATGTTATTATCTTGGGTATACCTTATTAAGCGGTACTCTGAACGATTATGTTATTGTAGCTTTTTATTATTTTTTTTTTTTGTATACACCAATTTGAAATATCTGTTTTAAACATCTATAGATATACTATGTTATAATATCGTTACATTGTAATAGGGTGCTAGTCCCAATTAAAGCCAAAAATATTAATTATCTAAGACATTAATTTAGAACCACACACTATTATTTGGAGGCGTATCGAATACAAATAGCTGTATAGTTGCTATTTGGGTAGCGTGCCACCAGTAATAATATTACATAATATTATCACAATATCATATATCATATGATAACAAATGTTAATATAAGAATCTAATTACTACTTTATACTTATCTGACTTTCATATTCCAGCGAAGACTTCTTCTTATAACACAAACTGTAGATATGCGAAAGGTAAAAAACTTCAAATATATTTTATATTAAATAAAATATATCTTGCCAATAAAACAAAAGGATTAAACAACAATTAAAAGAATTTAATTCAAAGAAAAATGAAAAGTTAAAAACAAATAAAAAACAACAAAATATTTTAATTTGAAATGAAAAAAATTATGAATAAATAGCATCTTTACCCTTCAGATATCTATACGCGCGACTCTAAATTTTACTTTAAATTTTCACATATTACGTTAATTCTAAAATTCCCCTAAGGCACAACTTTACTAGACGACTACATACTTCCGAATCCCATTTTTGACCATAACTAAACACAGGCAAAACTTCCCTTCCCAAAGATGCCGATATACCAGTCATAAAACTATTAACGAAAAATATCTGAAGCGTTTTCTGCCAAAAAGTTATATTATTATAAAAATATTATTAATTGAAAAGTTACTTTAAATCACTGAAAATGAATTTAAATTTAATTAAGAGAAATGATTAAAAAAACTACTTCTACTTATTGATTGATATTGATTTTCATGACATTGCTTCGAAGTAGAAAAAACCATTTTTACAAACAATCCCTAACTATTGCCAGTATCTAAAACAACATCATTAAAGATATTCCCATATTTATTAATTAAGAAAACCGAAATAACCAATTAATTAATCTAATAAAAATGTACACCCTTTTTATGTAAACGCCTCAATTACACAAAATGCAAGCTTCCCAAAAACTAATAATATTAGCATCTGTAAAAATAAACAGCAAACCGCCCGTTAAGAACAATGCTATGTCACGTTCAATAACCATTAAAATAAAAATATAAATACTCAATATATACAGGGTGACCACTCTGTTACAACATGATGGTTTGGTTAGTACAATATCGTTTAAAGTGTCGTTTGAATTATAGTCTTTATAAAATTCTGATCTTCGCAAGCGCCCGGTAAATGAATACCTAAAGTCCGGCATTTGATTATTACAAACTAACTTAAAGTTGCTTGAAGTAACTTTTCGCTTTGCTCCATGAAACATAAATACAAATTTAACGAAATCAATTTATTAGTGTTCTGTATTTTGTCAAGGAGTATATTCTCGTTCCGTACCCTTTGACACCATAAATAAATTTAGTTTGTCTATAAATTAGGGTCACTCCATCCAGTGGCAGCTTTGGTGCTGCTGTCTATAGAAAACTTCAGAACAAGTTTTTGTTTTACTTATGGAAGAAGTAAAACATGATGTTTTCTTTGCCATGGCAACATAATAGACCTTACTTTGTTATTGTAGGGTTAAGTTAAGGGTTTGTTTTTAAGGTTATTATAATAAACGTCAAAATGTCATCTTAGATAATAGCTATTTATATATCAAGGAAGTAAACTGACACTTTTTAATTAACAAGAAGAAATACTTTTCAGGACTGATCCTTATCCAAAATTTGGACCCCTTTTATACTCTTTAAAAAACAATAAATTAAAATAAGACAGAATAAGGACAAAATAATCATGTGTTTTTAAGGTGAGTCCTGAACGAATATTCTAGGGTCAACGCTTCTCAAATTAGGAGGGATTAGCGCATACTGCCCTACTACGCTAGAAAGCAGTAACTCCATTTGTCGCATAGCAGCGATTTCCAAATATTACATCAGGGTTGACGTGAAAACGTCGCTATGCGACAAATAGAGTTACTGCTTTCTAGAGTAGTAGGGCAGCATAGTAGTTTATGTATATTAAAATAAAATTATTTTTAAAAAAAATTATACAATATGAAAATTTTACGCATCATAATAATAGGTTTGCGTTTTCAATTGTTTTTTTAATATGGCCGTTGTATTTTAAATGTCGCACGCGGTTAAAACAAATTTTACAAAGTTTTCAAGAAAAAGTAATAAAAAATATGGATTTTTGATGAAATAATACCGCAGCCCATCGAAACTCACCCCATAGAAACAGGCAGCAGAGGCTTTTTTAAATTTATTCCCATCCAAATATCAAGTTGAAAGTGTACAGCTATCGTGGTTAACATGATACAGATGCGGGAGTAAACACGGAAAAAAAAAATTATAGCTAGGAGCGCTATAACACACATACCAAGCAAATTATAATCGCTTATTATATAAATACAAGGCTTTCTCTTACAATTATGGCAGTCAGTGTAAAAATTTATATGAAATACTTTAATTGTTTAGTGAATAATAAAATATAACAAATAGTATGGCATTTATAGCTTAAATAGATTTAATTATTGTCCGTGCTAATAATTTTTATAATATAATAAAATTTCTGTAAATTTATAATAGTGCCTGTAATAAATATAATCGTGTCTGTAATATATATAATCGTTTCCAATTTATTTTTAACATTATTAGTTATTGTGTCCCTTATAATCTATAGCTTAAATCACTATAATTTGCCACTGTTACCAAATATCTTATAATGTATAGCGCAGAGCCCACTAATTTCTTTCCGTGAAACAGTAGGTTTAGTCCCGTAAAAGAGGGAGTAAAATAACGTTTCAGTCTCGGTCGTGCAAAAACTAAATTAATTAATATTAAATGTTTAATAAATGTATTTTAATTGTGATATATAAATACCATTTTAAACAATTTAATTTCGTACGCCCAAAAATCCCTACTAACTTCCTTTATTTTTTATGTTGTTTCCGTTGCCATGATAAAGGGAACGGTATATTTCATTTGTTGAAAAGTAGTCTTTACCCTCTGTCAAAAAACCGCCGCTTTATGGAATGACCCTACTTTGACACCATAAATAAATTAACTTTGTCTATAAATTTTCATTTAGTTTACAGTCGTTTGGAGTCGACCACACCGCACTTCGTAAATAAATACGCTGCATAATACATGGGGGCGGGGCACCAGCTTATAATAAATTACTATATGGGACAGTTTTCCATTATATAAATATATAATCAATAGCTCCTACACTGCTGGGAACGAAATGTATGTTCTATTAAAATAATACTTTTAATTTTATAAAATTTAGAATTCTGAGATATAAAAAAAAATTCTGTCGAAAAAGTAGAATATATGAAACGTTTGCAAAATTATATTTTGTTGCGGTTGCGGTTCACTATAAATAGGGATTTGGCAAGGTGTCTTTCACTTCCAGGCCGTGTTACTAGACCATCTTATTGGCTTTGATATGTCGCTCTAGGGTCTGGCAAGGGGTGACTTTTTGACCGCGCTTTATAAACCTCTGTAGAGGTATCTGGATTTAATATTTTTCCAAAATTTTCAATTCTTATATTTTAGAAAAAAGCTAATTTTTACAAATAACATTCTTCATGTCTATCAACCAAACCAAACCATGTTTTAACATAATCAAGTAAAAATATGCAGATAATTAGCAAACACGTAGAAAATGTCAGCATGTGGAAGATTCACAAAAGTTTTAATATTTATAGTACCACATGTAAGTAATAAAGCCTTTTATATAATATTTATCATGCCTATTCTTTAATTAATAGAGTATAATAAACTTAAAACGACTAATTAAGTTAATATTTACCTGAGTAAAAAATAACCTTAATATACGTCAAAAAATATGTCATAAAATTAGATTTTTAAAAGAGTTTTTCTCCGAAACATTTTATTTAATTTGGCTGCAATTTTCCTAATTTAATTTTTACCCACGAAATTACAAAATATCAAAATTTGAGGTAGTTTATTATAATTATAATTACATATAATAAATAAGACAACTTAAACTATCTTTTTAGATATATTTCATATTTTCAGCTCTTAAAATGTGGAACTTTTGGACCGATCTGTACACATTGTATAAAGCTGCAAGAAATTTAATAAATTCACTGTAATCCTTACAAAGGACGATGTTTTGCTTACCAAAGAGGACATCATAGGACGGAGAGAATAGCCCTTCAAAAAGAGCCTACTTGTGGCAACTATTTTACCTTTGATATAACAAAATCAGTACCTACTAAAACCCTTTCAGACCTCTAAGGTTATTCCAGCAAATCGTACATAACTGGCTTTGAATAAAATACAGATTATTATTAGCTAGCTTAAGGCGTTCATGAAGCACGTGCATTTTTTGTATTTGGTTTTTTTGGCACCTCAGCTATTTATATTCTGTAAATGTACAACGATAGTTTAAAAGTAACATTCATAAAAATGTAGCAGCAATTTAATATTTTATGGAATGTACATACAATGTACGTGGGGTCTGAAAGGGCTAAGTAGATAATATATGAAGTAAGAAAAAACTTTCAACTCATATAGATCCTATTATAGTTAACGACTCTTTGATGTGCCTTTATTTTGTATATAACCCATAAAAAGTTGCCAAAGCCAACTTTTATATTGTTTCTAAAACGTATTATCATGTTAAAAAGTTACTAACTTCAAGTTACAATCGCGAACGCACGTTTATAACTTTTCAAACTTTTCGCATAAAACAATTTAAATATAAACGGATTATTGACAATTTTATGTGTAAAAGTTTTAAAACAAGTCTTTAATTCAAAGGTATAGTAAATCCATTTTTTATAGGTACACTGGGAAAAATTTTCCTTTAAAAAATACACACAGAATATAAAATCATTATCAAACTATTTATTAGTTGGTTGAGATGTTAATTTATCAAAGAAAAATATTATTAACACAAAGTTTTACTCAGATTTAGCTAGATAAGATATACTTCTTATGAAAAAGTCGTTTCGGTCCGATTTGGCTGAATTTTGGATATGTTTTAGATCTCGACTTTCTGATTAAAAGTGTGTTCGGTCCCAACTCCCAAAATTCAATAGTTTACGTGGTAGAGAACTTTGAGGATCTAGCTCGTTTAGTATTCTTTATTGCATTTTTTTGAAAAAGTTTTCAGGTCCCGTGTTATTTTTATCTGTGTATCATAATCAGTACTCGGCGAATTTCCAGTACTCGCATAGACGCCGCGTCGACTCTAGCGTTGACGCGAGGTTTTAAATATTTACATTTTTATTTCTTTTTATCTTGATTTTTTTTAATGATTCTATTTAAACGTAAGTAAGGTGGGAAAAAGTTATCGATAAATAAAAATTAAAAACTTTCGATTCTTAAAGGATAAAAATCGAATGTCGGTTGGGACTTTGAAAAACACCGATATATATACTAATGTATAGTTAATATGTATAGTCAATATTGTGTTGTGTAACAAATTAGTAGTCAATTTTTCGATTTAGTGACCTTTATAAAAATTTCCCCCATAATTCGGCAAAATTATTCCGTAACCCTATGTTTCTGTGTTTATTTTCAACGTCATAACTGAGTTTACGCCGACTACTGATAATAATGTTAAAAAAAATAAATACCAAAAAGTCGCATGTGTTTAAACTGCCAAATGTTTTATATACAAAGTTCTCTTAGTGTAAATGCGATTTTATTGCCTTTAATTGGAAAAGTTAAATAAGGACATTATGTCTTTAATAAAGTTCGAAATCCGATAAACATAAAATGGTAAAACTTTGGAAAACAAATAAGCCAGAAAACCCTATAAAATGCATCAAATACCATAGAATACTCTTCACTGTATGTCGTACTTTTATAAACGTTGACATCTACACGGTGTTTGCAGTCTTACGACCATTTAGAATTGTACTAAAAATAAGGTTTTTATTTAATAACTCTGGCTCACATGAATTTTTCTCGAAAACAGTTACAGTATTAGAACAAGAGTACCTTTTTTTATGTATTTTGACCTGAGGAATCATATTCCAAAAACAAAATTACAAAAAAGTTACAGAGAAAAAAGTTTGGAACAAAAAACTGATAAGCCCCCCCCCCGTCTCGCACACTACTGGTTTAAATAAGTACATGATGATAACATATGAAAATGGGCCTTAATAAGATTAGTTTACATTAAAAACCTCGTTGCTGTATCTCAAAGGGTATCTGAGTTATTAAATAAAATCCGATTTTTTTGGACACTTTCAAAGGGGCTTAGCTTCCTTACGACGCATTTTTAGACATATGTTTATAGGAACTTTTTTTCATATTTTCCTGTGTAGAATCACCTCTCAAAATTAATGACCCTATTTCTGAATAACCCTGTATATAGGCAATTATGTCTTTAATAAACTTCTAAATCAGATGAATTTGAAATTGAAAACTTTACTAAACAAATAAGCAGAAGTATTTCCAAGTTTGTAAAAGTTTGTTTTGATAAGACATGAAACTTGCCAATAAAATTAAACAATATTATAATTTTGACAGCTGCTTTTCCGAATATACTGTGCAAATAAAAAAAAAGAAAATCCAAAAATTACATTACGCAATTTTAGCTATTTTTCCCCAAGAAAAAAAATAAGGACGAATAAAAGGCGTTATTTGCATAATAAAGAATTTACTTAAAATTCGGTATAAGAAAAGAACAAAAATTTATTATTATTATTATTTATTTGTCGATTTCTCGATTCACGCGAAAAGCTATACTTTGATGACGATTATTTTAAGTTAAAAAGACACAAAATAAATTTTGCCTTGAAAATCTCTCAATTTCAGACGAAACGTCAACATAACCTAACCTAAATAAATGAAAATTTCTTTTTCCGTGTCAACTTCCCTTTTATTATGCAATCCATTGCACCTGAATGTTGCTTGAATGTCCCTAGAATGTCCTTTGAATGGTAAGGTAATCCTTAATGATTATTTTAACCGCTTTTAAAGCGATTAAATATTCGGAACGTGTTCAATTGTAATTCCAGAAGTGGGAAAAAGCGTCCAGGGATCCTTTTAAAAATAGGATAAAAGGATAAGGACAGTTTATTGGTCGGCGAAAACAAAAACACATCTAAGAAAAAAGAAAAAAAAAACTATTGCCAAGAAAAAGTCCAAACGAGTATTAACTCAAAGCGTTCTGAACCAGTAGCAGACAGACTGACAGATTTTTTTTTTATAAATCAGTTTTTTTACACACGAAACAACGGGAAATGTAAAAAAAAAACAAAACAAAAATGGTATATTGCGCACATATGTGAGAAAATAAAGGTTTTTTGGGTCGAAAAAGATATCGCCAGGTAAGACGAAGTCGAGACTGACTACTTCTTCAGACCGGAAAACCTGTTCTCCTCCACGGCCATGCATGGTACTTTTTTAAAGTTTAAATATTGCAGACTGGGAAATCACATTTTTTTTGTGTGTAGGATAAAATTAAAAAAACAAGCATTTTTTTAAATAAAGCACCTGGGAGAATTGGTGTAGTGGTCTATGGGAGGATTGGTGTAGTGGTCGAATGGAAGGATTGGTGTAGTGGTCTACCGCGTCTGTACATGACAAGTCTACTACAACTAGCGTGAGTTCGGTTCTCACTGTTGCCTATTTGCCTTTTTCAGTTAATTAATAATTGAAATTTGGCGAAGGCGTAAGTGAAGCGGACACTCCCTATAAAAACTGGTTTGAAAGTCAGTATAAGCCGGTGGTTCCCTCTACTACTAGCTCACATAAGTCCTGGACTTAGGGGATGCCTAATTAAGTAGGATAGTACGAGGTTAAAACAAACAAACTTCTTATTCTGAAAAAAAAATATAGAAGGCGGCATTTTTGTTTCCTTATTTTTCTCAGCTCCGTTTGTATTTTCGCCAGTATAATGTGGGAGACATGTGTTTCATTAGGAGTCAGTGGCCAGAGCCGTAATAAATGATAGCTTTCTTATCTTGAACAAATTTTACAATTTTCTCTGGAATTACTTTTCCCGATAACTTAAGATTCATGATTCTAGATGGGACGTTAAAATAGTGCCATGTTATTTGGCTAAAATTGGACAATTTTTTTATTTGCAGATGTATAAATCTTGCCTTTAGTCTTGTCCTAGGCAAACCCTATATTCAGATTAACCCTTTGTTGACGTTAAATTCCCTATTACCTTGAAAGCTTCTTATACCGACCGGTACTCTCAAATCCTCTTTGAATAGTTGATATAACCTATTCACAGCAAGAGGGCAACACTATACAACACAATTCATGATTTTTATAGAGTCGTGCAGTGACAGTTGGCGTTTTTATAGTAAGTTGGTTTGGTATTTTTTTGTATTATTTTTTTATTTACTTGTGTGAAGTTTTTGGTAAGGCATTATTATTCACCTGTGGGGACGTTCATAAACCTACAAAATGACTTGTTTTTTTTTAAGGGGATTGACCGACTGCTTTAATTTGCCTACTTTCTTCAACGTACTCACCTCAAAATTTTTTGGAAAGTCTTTCCAAAAAAAATTTCAAAAAATTAATGTATGCAAATTCACATACTCTAATCACTTGGAGCAAAAAAAATTGTGAATTAATCGTATTTTTGATTAGTCAGGCAACAAAGGGTTAACCTTTACCCTTTTGTGGGCCGTTGGAAGTATACTTCCCAGCTATTGGCATTGTCTTGTTTCAAATTAACCAAAAACTTCATTAAAATGTATTATATTGCATTTAATTATTGTATTTGTCATAAATTATAATTATTAATATAATAATAATTAAGTATATTAGCTAAAAAAATTGCATAAACATGTAAATTTAAAGAACAAAAAAATTATGAAAAAAAAATCATTATGCGACAAACCCTTCTAACATAATGATTTTTGGTACTTCGTCTTATTGACGTCACCTGTTGACGCTTTAACGTTATTAGGACGTTCACCTAAACACCGCGCATAAGCTATCTCAGTTGATGCTCATTTGTTTCTTGTTGTATGGTTGGTAGAAGAAATCAAGAAGGAATAAGTAACATGAAAAGAAACTAGAATCAATCTACAAAGGTTTCATAGTAAACAATATGGCAGAGATTTTTTTGTAAAGTTAAAAAATAAAAATTTTGAATAATTTTGGGTATCACCAGCTCAGGTAATATAAAATTTTATTTTAATATTTATGAATTATGAATACAAAAACTTACTTTTAATATACTTTTAAGCAAACTTTCTTTTTTTACAAGTATTTGTAAGACATAAAATGACAGTCAGTTTAATCTAAATGTCAAAAATTATCAAAAGCACTATCGGTAATAAAAATATCACTAAAAGTCATTTTTAAAAAACTAATCATAGCTGCCTTGATCCAATTTTTTACCTATACTTTTCGCAAAATCTTAAAAATAAATGTTGAAATAAATTAAATTTGAAAAATTAGACCAGCGATGTATACAAATTTATTTTCGCAAAAATAAATTGTGTTTTTAAAAACTTCAAAGCCGTGTTTTTCCGAGCGCACAAAACCGTATTTCGCCAAGAAAATGCAATTTATAACTAACAAGATGTGAGATTTTTCTTTTAGAAGAAACATTTTATTATTAAATTTGACCTCTACCGGATGTCCCAGAACAAAATTTACATAGAATCTATGATTTATTTGAGGCGTATATATATTTACAGTATTATTAATTTGAGCCGTTTCGCCTCAATGACTATTTATATCGATAACAAATCTAAAACAGAAAATAAAATTAAAATGTTCTTATCAGGCGCACCTATTTCTAGATGCGCTGGTAATTTTATTTTCTGTTTTAGATTTTTTATCGTTATAAATAGTCATTGAGGCGAAATGGCTCAAATTAATAATACTTTAAAAATATACATAGTTGCTTTATATCGAATTTATTTAAAAGTGAAGTTTTTCCGGGTAACATTTTGTTGGTAATTTAAACAATTAGAAAATAAGCATATAGAATGGCCATATAACATAGTCATTTAATAATACTATAATAACACAAAAAAAATCTATAAAATGATAAAAATATTAAAAATAGAATATTTTTTAGGTTTGGTTACTAGTATTTAGTCTTATGAATAGAATTGGAATTGGACTTTTTACTCTATGTGTTACAGGAAGCCCAAAAACTGTGGAGCCGTTTAAAAAATGTCTTTTGGAAGACACCCTCTGAAGTGGTCAAGATGTACTAAAAATGCAAATATATATATATATATATATATATATATATATATATATATATATATATATATATATATATATATATATATATAATTATGTCCAAAAGAAATCAGTTCAATAAATACAATATTCTTTTCACAAAAAAATAAATAAAAAGTTTATTTTTTTACAATTATGAAAAGAAAAGTCCCCTTAAATTTAAAGGGTAGTAGAGTACAATATCTCATGACACTTCAGCCTTGAGGGCGTATTAACATAACTCCACCCTGCCCTATCTTGGGAACATTTGGCAGGCTAAATTGCCATGATATATCGCACCAGCTCTAGATCAATGACAGCAGCAGCGGCCATACTATTTTTTGAGCTGATCGTAGAAAAATTATTGTCTTATGGAAAGCATAACTACTTTTTTCTATTTTGCGACTCTTATAAGCTCATAATCACACGCTTTTTGCGTGTTCTTATAGGCCTATAAGAGGTTTCTACTTTTTTTTCTTTTGGGTTGACAAAAGACAATCGCTTGGCGTTTTCCGTGCAAATGTCAACACCGCTTTTAAGTTTAGTTTTCTACGAAATTGCGTTTTACTTGTGGCTTGGTTACTGGCAGTGAAAAAGAGGAGCTGACTATAAATTATATCAAAATATCGTTTGTTCTATGAATTTCAAACATAGCGAAAATTCTAATGCCAACCCAAAACAAAAATCCCTTAATCGGTCATCAATTTAACTGTAAGTTTTTTTAAATTTTAGAGCAAAATAGAAAAAAAAGTATAAAGCACTCGTTTCATAACACGTTTTTAGCGCACTAGTACTTTAGAAAACTCTCCGCAAGCGGCTCGTTTTCTAAACTTGTACTCGAGCGCTAAAAACGGGTGTTATGAAACTAGTACTTTAATATACTATAATAAGACCGCTTTTTTTTTATTTTGGCTATACAGTATTTTTTAAAAATAAATATAGTCGTTAAGCTTCCCTCTTTTTTTGCTCTGTATGCCACATTTAGATGAGATAAGAGATAAAATGGAGGCCGAATAAATGTCAAAATGGCAACATTAGAATTCATGCAACGGGAAATTAAGCTGTATATTTGTAACAGTCGTAAAATTAATTCAAAGCTCGGAGTTAAATGGCGCAAAGGCAATAACTTTGTTACACTGGCCCCCGAGCCGAATTAAATAACCCTTTTGTCACAAAATATAGTGTACTTTGTCGAAACGCATATACAATTTGTTTTTTTATTTAAAAATTAACAATTCTTTTTAACTAAACTGTACACGTCAGGATTAAAGCTCTTTTCACAGCGTAAAAAAGTTGAGATATCTCCTAATATTTAGTTGGGAGATTTTTGGTTGGATCGGTTTAACGAATTAAAGTTATTACATATTATATTTATTGGCGATCTAACCATAACGTTAGTCCTGCTAAAATTACAAATAAAAGTATCCCTATGTCTCGAACCCAAACGCGGCACTCTGAAATTGATTTGCCTGAGTAAGTCCATGCAATCAATTCCATTGTGAAGCAGTTTATATAAAAAACATAGGGAAAAATTTACGCGTCTAGTCTTAAGTGACAGCATATTAAAGCGGTTTGGACAGTCCAATATTGCGTATCCTTGAGCAGGATAGACTCCTCACGTTTAAAATAAAGAAATTTTGAAAATCTTCTGTTCACTGCTTCCAAGGCATCAGTATGAACTACATATGGGATACCAGCAACGAACTAATAACTCTTCTCTCTAGAATAGGCATTTCATTTGTAAAAACTGAAAAAAACGTAGCCAATATATACATTTGTCTGTCTTACTCGCACAGCTTTGTTCTAACAGAGACAACAATAACAGTTACTGCTAATTGTTATTGTTCAGGCCTGAATATACCTACTATTTGTTTACAAACAAACCGAGATGTTGGCGATACTTTATATTAACGGTATGCGTATTCTAGAGAGAAGAGTTGTTAGTTCGTTGGATACCAGACAAAAGAAGCATACTCTAGTCTGGATCTCACATATACATAATATTATGACTTAAGGCATAATACATTAATACAAAAAACTAACAAAAAATCCAGTGCTTTCTGTGTTTTACCCTGGACGGTTTTTGTCAAAAGTTTAATCCAACTTTTAAAATCTGTTGTCAGAATGATATCATGGATATGATGTTGTATAATTTACGATTTCAATGGATGCCTTGATAAAATCATTTAAGCCTTTTTAAAAATTTTCTGCAGATGTACCAACTTGAAAACATCAAATATAAATTTTTCCCCTAAGGCGTCTACTGCCCTATTGAAATGGTATATTCTATAACTAGTATGGAATAGACTATATTCCGCGCGAGCGTAATACGAGCCGGTAGGCGAGTATGACGGTCCCTCGAGCTGGAATGACTATTCCATACGTGTTGTAGACTATACTTTTTCTTCGACTGCAAATATGAAACACTGTATGGCTTAAAACTGCGGACAAGGTTAAAAACGATGTTTTTTGTGACTCGACATTGTAAATGCAAAAAAACACATATTTTTAAATAAACCGATTAATGTTATTTAATAATTTTATCAAATCAGTACATAAAAATATTTTTATTTAATTTTAGCGCATATTTACAAATTATAATGCAAAAAATGAAGGTTATGTCAGATTGTTGTGACAGATATCAGGTTTAAATATTTAACATTAGATGGAGCAGTTTTAATTTTTTGAACTAAATTGATAAAAAACTGGTAATATATTAAGAAAAACTAATAAAATTTATGTAATTTTAAAGCAAAACTTTAAATTGCATTAAATTATTCAATATTTTATGGTAAAATATATATATTTTTGCTAATTTTGCTACAGTTTTCTTTACTTTTATAAATAAGAGATGGCACTACATGTGCTTATTCTAACACTTGATACGGAATATTCATACCGTATCTAGGGCTAGAATGGATTCATTCTGTGTTTGAAAAGTGTGTGTATTACATTCTAAAGCAGTCATAGAAAAAAAATATTCTGAAATCAGCGTTAAAAGTTCAATAAACTCAATCAGTCTAAACGAATTTCTTCTCAGGAAAATATATCGCGTTAAAGGGTTAAAATCCGTTGGATTCTGGTGGAAATTCGATTGAATCCGGCAGATCCATCGCCGCGTCTGATTGGACGACTTGTTTAACTGTTCAATTTGGCAAAGTCGTGAATTGAAATAAATTCCGCCGCTCAAAATGAATTAAGGACAAAGCGGGACTCTAGTCTCTGTGTTTGATGCATCTGTAGGAAAAAAACCCGTATATAGTTTCTTTGGGCAAAGTGCATGGATTTTTACTAAAATGAATTTAATTTGCTCAAAGAGCAAAAATGGCAAAGAAATCAATTATTTCGCCTCAAAGAGACCAGTTTTTTCAGTGTATAAATTCGTCGCGGTTTAATTATTTATGCAATTTTAAAATGGCCGCTTGATTCTTTTTTTTGTTAAACAAATCATCGGTTTCTGTTTTTTTTTTGTAATATATTATTTTGATCGTGATGAATTCATAAAATGTCATGGGAAGGATTGATTGGGAGTAACGTATACAAACCAACCACCTGCGTTTCGGATTTTTACATTGATTTATAGGTCCTATATATCCCTATAGGGATTATAATACATATAATCCCTTTTTTGCTTGAATATATCGTTTCCTTTTATCTTTATTTAATTTTTTCTTTTCTTATTATTTTAGCCGTAATTCCATTTTTTTTTTTATTTCTTTTTTTATGTATTTTTAATTTCGTTTTATTTTCTTGTTAGGCAAATTAGACAAATTTTACAAATGTTTCACGTTTTTAAATTATTACAATTTATGTCAATGATTGTTTAACAATAATAGATTTCATCTGAAAGATTTAAGATGTACACTAACGCATACATGGGCGGATTATATTTTTGACAAAAGCGCAATTTTTTTCCTTATGGATGCCGCCCCCCCCCCCCCTTAAAGTGAAATAAATCCGCCCCTGAACGCATAGGTCATAGATCAGAAATAAGTTAAAAACTTAACACGTTCGCGTTGAAGGTGTTTTCGGTAAAACTCGCACTGAAAAAAAGGATCCTTTGCGGTAATGGCATACGAAATTAGGCCAAATGCTTCGCACTCTTGAATACGTCCAAAAGCGCCTTCTCTTAACATGAAAATATAATTCACTTGCCAAGATCTTTCTGATTCTTTAACATAAAATTCTTTGATCTTGTGTGAAATGCAAGTGGTCTTGTCACAAAAGAAAAGATCTTGGGACAAAGTATTTAAAATTATTTAAGTTTTAACAATCTTAACACAAGATAAATGGTTTTTGCCTCAAATGCGCCAGGTCCAAGAGAATTTTAAAATTATTTTAAAAGCGACACTTTTCTTGGGACAAGATAAATACTTTTGTTTGAAGATACACATCTTTTAAGCTAAAAGAATAACCTCAGGTCAAAATACATAAAAAAGGTACTCTGTAGCACTAACTGTAGCACTAACTGTAGCACTAACCCTATTTTAAATACACCGTGTATATTGTTTTGACATACATAGAAAAAACGGATTCCTTGAACCAAGGACCCGTGTCTTTAGTTATGTTCAAAGCCATATTCTCTTGTTTCAAGGCTGGCATTTTCTTGAACCAAAGCCAATGTCCTTGAATAAAGAGCGTGGATTTTTATTCTAAAACCCGTGCTCTTTATTCAAGGACATTGACTTTGGTTCAAGAAAATGCCAGCCTTGAAACAAGAGAATATGGCTTTGAACATATACAAAGACACGTGTCCTTGGTTAAAGGAATCCGTTTTTTCTATGTACGATTTTTTTTTACGCATGCAGTATAGGGTTTGCCGAGATCAAAGTGACTTGGTTAAGTAGTAAATCTTCTCCGTTAGTAGTTTCTCGTATTCTCGACTCTTTATAAAAGCGACGGTGCATAGGCGTGAAATAAAAGTTTGTTAAGAAAAAACAGGACAGGTACGGAAAAGCTACAATTTCTTTCACAACTTGGAGAGATACAAAATTATTACATTTTAATCACCCATTCACAGACTGTACAGGAGTTTGTTTTTCTTGTTTGCTGAAAAACATTTGTGAATTTTAATGAACATTCCACCATGCATACATATCTCTTAATTCTAAACCTATTAAATTTTTGGGTAAAAAAGCTAAGAATTCGTTTGTTCTGTAAACTTCGTGTGTTTTCTAGGTTATGTTATAGCTACTGTCAAAACAAATAAACTTTAATCAACAGGACTACCCTCTAAATTACTAATCTATATTTTAGTGCTAATTTTCAATCAGTTCTTTTAAAGGAAAATCCTATTTTCGGAGCCACTTTTCCTGTAATCGAGATTTTCTTTTCTAAAACACCTACTTTCCCACTTTAATTGACTGCAGAGTGTTGATACGAGCCTTTTTATTAGCCTAATGGACGCAAGGGGGTTTTAGCACTTTCTTCTTTAATCTAACACGCCACTCGAAATGTCTATACACATAGAAAAATAAATTCTAATAAAACAAACAATATTTTTAAATCGCTATATATCCTACGACAATTAGTATATTACATAATGTGTATGGAAAGTGATTTATTTCACTTTTCGTAAGTTATGTACACTATTTTTTCTACAACCCTAACAAATATAAAATTATTATTTTGTATAAATTAAGATAGACAAAATTATCATTATTTAAATATATTAGATTGATTATTTCTGCGATTAAATAGCATCTCGTTATTTAAAAGCGATTAAATAGCTATTGAGATATGTGACTATTTTGCCGATAGGTCAAAATTGCCAAAAATACAGCTGCTTGTTTTATCTGGGAGGATTGGTGTAGTGGACTACCGCGTCGTACTTGACGACTTTACTACCCAAATAGCGTGAGTTCGATTCTCACCGGCGCCGATTTGCCTTTTTCAGTTAATTAATAATTGAAATCTGGCGAAGGCGTAAGTGAAGCGGACACTCCCTATAGATTGGTTCGAAAGTCAATTAAAGACGGTGGTTCTCTTTACTACTAGACCACACAAGTCCTGGACTTGGGGGATGCTTAATTAAGTAGAATAGTACGAGGTTAAACAAAAATGTAAAAAATGTAAATGTAATCTACAGGAAATAATCTTAAAATATACCCCTCCTCCTAATGATTTAAACCACCGAAACTACAAGCAGCTGTATTTTTGGTAATTTTGCTTTAAAGCAAATGTTTTTAAATTAATAATTTATAAAAAAATCTGCGCTGTTGAGCTTTTTATAATGAATTATTAAGTTTCAAACATTTTCTAAGCAAAATTAACAAAAACACAGCTACTTGCAGTTTAGCCGGTTAAATAATTAGGTCTCGGGATGTAACCTATGATTAAAATTAAGTTTAGTACTATTTAAGTAATTGATTTAAGTTAAGTACTATTTAAAAAAAAACACCAGTACTTCACAGAAACATAACATATTTAGCTGCACTTTTGCTAAAATTCCCGAATTTGAATGCTTACTAAGACATGATTTACTGGGCCAAAGTATCATTCACTTGATTCAAATAATTATTTTTCTGTGTGTAAAACACCACTTAAAACGTCTATGGAAAATGAAAATGGGTTTTTATATCCAGATGGAAGTTTCATCCCTTTACAGAATTCTGTTCTGTACAGAATATAGACCCTTTCAAAAAAATTTGACACGTCTGAAATTATTTTTGCGGGATGCCTGCTGAATAATGAAGTGGCTTGCGTGTTTTGTTTTTCCATTTTATAGGGCTATAATTTAATTTTCAAAAAAATACATTCTTTTTTCTAGTTGGGACTCTTTTAAGCTCATAATCACACGCATTTTGCGTGTTCTTATAGGCCCATAAGAGGTCTGAACTTTTTGTTCTTTTGGGTTGGCAACAGACCTGGCCTATCGCTTGACGCTTTCCGTGCAAATGTCAATGTCGCTTTAAAGTTGAATTTTCTACAAAATTTTGTGTTTAGGTTATTTTTACCATGTTAAAATTGTGGCTTGGTTAATTGCAGTAAAAAAGAGAAGAGATGACTATAAAATATATCAAAATATAATTTGTTCTTAGAATTTTAAACATGGTGTAAACTGTAATGCCAATCCAAAACAAAAATCCCCAATTCAGTCATCAATTTAAATGTAAGTTTTTTAATTTTAGAGCAAAATAGAAAAAATTGTATAAAGCACTCGTTTAATAACACGTTTTTAGCGCACTAGTACTTTAGAAAACTCGCCGCAAGCTACTTTAATATACTATTATTTTTTTAATGAACTTAGGGTTACTTCGAGGGTTACTCGATCAGATACTTTGTAGGTTGTTGTGTTTAGGTGGGTAGCCGGTTAGGTTTCTGGAAGCTCTAGTCATAAAACCCCCAAACTGACACATAAAGTAATACTTTATAAAACATATTTAATTTAAAAAAAAAATAATAATTTGTTTCAAGTTCATTACATAGAAAAAACGGATTCCTTGAATCAAGGACACGTGTCTTTGTATATGTTCAAAGCCATATTCTCTTGTTTCAAGGCTGGCATTTTCTTGAACCAAAGTCAATGTCAATGAAGAGTACGGGTTTTGGATTAAAAATCCGCGCTCTTAATTCAAAAAGTTTGGGACAAAAAACTGATAAGCCACCACCCCGTTTCGCACACCTCTGGTTAAAATAATTACATTAAAATAAGAAGATGGGTCTTATTAAGATTAGTTCACGTGCAAAACCTTATTGCTATATCTCAAAGGGTTCCTGAGTTATTAAATAAAAACCGAATTTTTTAGCCACTTTCAAAAGGGCTTAGCTCCCTTACGAAGCATTTTTAGACATGTTTATAGAAAATTGTTGACTTGTTTTCTGATGTAGAAACACCCCTTAAAATTTTGGACCCTACTTTAAATACAGGGTGTATTTCGTGATTGTTTTTAGCAATCATTAAATAATTACTATTAAGAAATTTTCTTTGTGTGTACATTTTATTATATTTATAATTTTGGCGAAGGCGCCAATACGCGTTATAAATTATAATTATAATTATTAAATAATTATTTATATTGAAGAGAAAAGTACCTACCTAAAATAATAAATATTCTTTTCGGGTATTATTTAAAAGAATAACCCAGTATAACTGTTAATAACTGCATGTTTATAAAGTTATATCTCAATTTGGTTAAAGAGTTATCTCAACGGAAAACACATTCTGTTTTTATGTCCAACAGTTTGTGAACATCGTAATATTCCAGAATCGTTGGAGTGATAATAATTTGGCGTCGAAAATGCCATCAAGAGAGCAGTTGGGGGTGAAAGGGGGTAAAAAGGGGCAAAAGGGTGGCCTGCATAATGACCCCAGACAGATGTTTTATTAAACTCTTCACAATGGTGTAGACAGAATAGTACACTGATAGGACAATAGCGTAATTAATAACGCAATTAGGTTATAGTATACAACAATAAATAGTTGTATATGCGCCAACCACTATATATTGAGAATATATATAGAACAGAAAAAAGTAAACTTGTTCGGTATTTACAAACGATTGCAGTTGTTTGATTTACAACAACAAACTGTTAAGCGATCAGGTTTTTCTTTGTCGAGCAAAGAGTGAGGTAGGCGTGGCTTGCAAATCCGGAGGGTCGAATTGCCGCTCCTTCTTACGTCACGATTCTCGCTTCAAAACGCAGGAAATTCATCTGACCCGTCCATCCTGCTGGCTAGCAAAGCCTGGTAGAAGAGACGTGGAAATGTGACGGACTGCGTACAATAAAGAAAGAGAAAGTAGTCGTAGGAAGAAAGATAGGCGGTACGCGTACCTCTAACAACTGGTGAATTCAGCCGCGTGGTTTGAGGGGCGTGTCTATATTTAAAACTCACGTCTCTCAACGAGTTGTAATGTGGGTGTTCTGCGATGTATTTTAAATTCATTTATGTGCACATAGAAACTACATATCACATGTAATTACAAGTACATGTACATGCTTATCGTTGGGTATACTTATGCACACAAAGTTTTAGCCCAAAATGCCTACTTTCAATATTTTGGTAAAACATTTATTAGAATCAGCTGATTGTCGCCATCTTTATTAATTATTCTTCCTTAAAAAACTAATATAGTGACAACAACGTTGTTGTATTATTAAATAATATAAATCTACAATTTTAATAGTGTATTTAATATATATAATGTTTTAGAATAATCATAAAAATGCTATTATATACCTTAAACTTGTTACAACAACGTTTGGTTGTACTATTTTTAGATTTTTTTATCAGTGTATCAGAAATTAATTAAAAGAAAAATTAATTGAAATTAATTTTACCTATGACCGAAATGTTACTAGTGTCAAAATTTGACATCTAATTAAAAATTTATAAATATATCAAAATTTATTAAAATGCCTATATCTCGCAAACTAATAGTCCTACGATAAAAATGATCACATGTGTTTTTATAGGGAATTAAACACTATTTTCATTTATGCAAAAAAAAATGTCCTACTATAAATAATAAGTGAGATATCGCTAAAAATTATAGTTTTTGTCCATTTTGACCCCCTTGCTAATGGTAACCATATTTGACGCAAATAGAAAAGGTCCTGCATCCTTTGGTGAAAGAATTTTTCAAATCGGACATTCCGTTCAAAAGTTATAAGGTTTACATACAGACAAACAGACAGACAGACAGACATACAGACAGACAGACAGACAGAGACATTTTTTTACACCAACCGAGATAAAAGCCAATTAATCTGAAATGTTGACTTTTAGAAACCTTTTTTGAAATCTGAATCATTTATGACCACGGGTCGGATCGAAGTAGCTATTACCGGGGGCATGCAAAAATTAAAATTTTACTTGAAAAAAGAGTTTTTTTTAATTCTAATTTTTGCATGCCCCCGGTAATGGCTACTTGGATCCGACCCGTGTTTATAACATATTTAGATAAATAAAAAATGTTAGGCCCGATAGATATTTACAGTTTTAGCCTTAAATTGTTAGTTTTAATGTAAATAAGCAGACTATGTAAAAAAAAGTAATTATATCAAAATCCCAAAAACCTACCGTGAATTGTGAAGAGTAAATTTTAGAAACCCAAGCATTAAATACCTTCAGGACTTGTTAAATCTGCTCCTGCTATCTGCATGTAGAAATCCTGCAATTACTAGAGGACTCCTCAAATTACTTTATATTCATTGTTTTATGGCTTCAGCGACTCTGAATAAACCGGTTTAACCCATATTATTTGCAAGTTAAATGATAGCTCGGTTACACGTAAGGAACATTTTGTTTAAATAATTATTTAAATTATTCTGAAGCTGTGAGTAAAAACCTCACGGTGTGAGCTGCGCTATATTAGACCATTTGGGAATTGAACCGTGACGGTGGCATAACAAGTGGGCGTAATCACTAATGCTACACCCCAGGGGTATATTTCCCAAAAAAATTTCGCCTCCTATTTTCGGGGGTAGAGTATGAAAATTATTATTATCAGATTCAGTCCTAGCGACCCAAAAAAATGCCAATTTTTATTAAAATATTGTAACTATAACTTTCACTACACTGTTCATGGATTTTCACTTTCTGAAGTTTCGTCTATTAGTGCTAGAGACATCTTCAGGGATTAATTAATTAAAACTTTTCTAAATTAATACCTAAATATGTCTCTAGCAGAGACGAAACGTCGAAAAAAGAGAATTTATTAACATTTAAAAATTAGTGGATATTTTAAAGCGCTCCCATTAAAAAATAATTTTTAACTAAATTTTTAAGCCTTGTCTGTATACATTCATGTATACTGGATATTAAAAAGCTTTTGAAAGCGCTTAGTTATGCTACGACCGGGTGTACCCAGGTAACAGAGGGAAAATACTCTTGAGATAGCTAGGTGTGAAGTATACTCAAAAAGATTGTCACAGGCAGAAAGGTGCGGGGACAAAGTACATAGAGCGGCTATAATGAGCAAAAATACAGTAACTACACATATCACGGTTCACCGTTATTATATTCACAGAGCCTGCGCTAGAATAATAGTATACGGTAGTTTCGAATTTCCCAAAATCGTCAAAAAATTCTTGGATACAAATGTGTTTCATGAAAAAATAAGAAACTTTGAAAATGTCCGTCTGTCCGTCCGTCCGACCGTCTGTCCGATGTCACGATTTTTGTAGACACGATAACTCCAGAAGGAATTATCCGATCGACTCGAAATTTTCAGGAAAAATAAAGTTCTATCAGGGGAAGATCCCTATTGTTTTTCAAAGTAATCCCCCCAAAAACAAAACAATAGCATTACATATCTTCACAGCTTGTTATATTATTCATTTATTTTTAGTTAGACTTTGGAAAACAATCAGTTTTCTTGTATAATTGGTTAACATACTGTAAATTTCAATTTAAAATAAAAAATCAAATAATCTATCGGACAAAACGTTGTTTAATTGCAAAAAATAAATTAAATAAATTGAACAAACATTACACTTTTTTTGGTTAATTGAACTCTTTTTGGATTTCATGTTTTGCAGTTCAACTCCTCATTTATTAAAATGAACTGCATGTGCCCTAAAAGCAAAAATGTCAAAGAAATTAATTTCTTTGCCTCAAATAAACCTGTTTTTCTCAGTGTATGATATACCTTAGTGGACAGTATTTAATATTTCAAGCGGATACTGTATTTTTTCTTATTTTGTCAGTATACACAATAGTGTTTGTGGTCTAATTTAAACTGTAGCTAAATCAAATATTACGCCGCTAAGTGTGCTCGAGTAACACCACAAAATTAAGGTAGATTCTGTGTTTAATTTTCAGGTTTTGCTGCAAAATGTTTCAGGAATCTCCAAACCATTTAATGCAAACACTGATGAAAATTTATATTCATAGATACTTAATTTATACCAACAAGTATAGGAGTCCCTTGCAAGAAAATACTGTTTTCAAAAAAAAAAAAAAATTGTTAGCTAAACATACCGTGCGATTATAAAGTGCCATCATCATCAATAGTTTGTTTGGGTCTTTAAGAGACAGGCGCAGCCTATGGCTCATTTATCTAAAAAAATATTTAATCTGAATTGAAAGTTGGGGCAGTGAGTCTATGCTCACTGATGCGAGTTGCATCTGTCATAATTTGGGGGGAGTGAGTCTCTGCTCACTGATGCGAGTTGCATCTGTCATAATTTGGCGCTGTGGAGTGGGTGGGAGGGGGATGGGGTCACCCTTATAAAGTGCCGAACAGTTTTAAAAGAAAATACTCTTCGCTTGAAGCCATGCCTCTGTTAGAGTTGTGCGCGAAATCCCATGTGATTGCTACGAACAACAGCTCGGGGCTAGAAAACGCACATAGCTTTCTTGCATTTTACTCATCGCTAATGCCAGTTTTGCATTAAAAAGTGTTTGGCACTGTACACTTGCACATAACATACATAATATACATATTATACATATTATCTATTTTATGTACGCCATAAGCTACTCAGTAGTACTGATAGTCAAAAAATAATAATAAACTGGGATATCAGATGACACTCATAACCCCCCGTCCGCCATTCATCCCCTTTGCCCTACCTTATTTTATTTATTATTAAAAGGGAAGCCATGATTCACCTTTACCATATCATTTTAAGTTGGTAATACACTAAAAGCATCTAATTTTCTAAAAACTCCATAAAACCAGCGAGAATTGATATATAGCCTAGTATAGCTGGGGTCAACATTGGGCATTTTATTTTCCTTTTATCGTCCACTTGGGTTTATATTTTATACCTTAGGACAAGGGCCCTATATAATTTATTAACTAGGGTTCTGGTCCCTTATACCTACTGGGAAAAAGCCTAACAACTAGCAAAATTTAATATGTATAATGTTTCTATAGAAATTTAACTACACTGTATAACACTGTATGATGGTTCAAGAGTTTTATGTTAATCAAGTCACTCAATTTGAGAGTGTTTAAAAACTTGTTTAATCCTTCGTTTATCCTTGTTTAGTAAACACTTTATGAATATTTTTTAAAGATTTATTTATGCAAAATTTTTAACTACAAAACTGTAATTAAGAATTTTGCAACTAAAACATCAGTATTTCTAACTAAACATAAAGGCATATCCACAGGCTCGCATAACAAGCATAGTACATAAGAATGCGATACCGTGATTGGCTTACAAGATACATGACGACACATCATCGCATTATTATGTACTATGCTTGTTATGCGAGCCTGTGGATATGCACTTAGATGTCCTTTTGTTGTTCTGTGTGATTATAACAACATATTTTTTCTTCAAGCGTACTAAAATGTTTATATTTTATAACTGAACACACTAGGTAGAAGTGATCTATTTTTTTTACAGAAAAAAATGAGTTCATTGTTTTACGCCGTAAAAAAAGTTAGTTAGCAAAACCGCCACTGACGGCAGCACTCTGTGATTTTGATGACAGCCATACTTCACAGTTGTTTGTTTATTATGTAAACAGGTGGTTGACTGGAGATTCTGTGCAAAAACGTTGTGTAAAATTGATTAAAAATGATTGAAGAAGAATATATGCATTGTACACCTACAAATCTCTCCAAAATTGCAAATGCTACATTAGACAAGTTACCATCAAAATCTCGAAAAGTGTACGATCCAGCCTAGGATTTTTTTTAAATGGGCTTAGGAAGTTTATTCCAAAAGTGTTTTATTGACCTATTTAAATAAAAAAAACATACTTTAGTATTGAATAAATTAAATGCAAAAATTAATATAAAAAATAATATTTAGGACGCTTGAAGAAAAAATAGTATGTTTCACTCAGAGGAAAAGTGCTTTTTTTACTCCGCTTAGCGTCGTCCGTAAATTCTACAGACTATTGAAAAAAAACTTCACTTTTCCTCTTAGTAAAAAAATATACTGTATTTACAGTAACCCCTAACTATAGCTTTTGCTGCTTGTTAATCAGAAACAGAAAGTTTCATACAACAATGTTGCCAAAATAGACAAAATTGATGAGAGTCTTCAATTTAGGTTAAACTTCGTAGAGCCATAGATTAAATTAGATACTCGAGCCTCTTATAGAGATAAACTCGAAACTTTTTTCCCATCAAATAAATAGCGGACCATCGTTCTCAATAAAATTATACACAGAACAATCTCTGTAATTTTACACTAAAAAAAGATTCTTTAAACTAAATGAAAATGGATTAACTTCAAGGAAGGAGTTCGAAAAACAGCAGGGTCCGGACAATACGTTAAATTCGTCAGGGGCGCGATACTCATGCCACTATCGCTTCCAAAGAACAAAAATAACAATCGTAATGAATCACGCTATGGAAAATACATCCAATAAATAACATTTCGCGTAGAACGAGTTGCAAATAGGGTTTACGCCATTTCTCCGAGGAAACATCATCTTGGGCCCAAGTACAAGAAGACACCTGGAACAATACAAGTAAGTCCCCTTTGCCTCACGTCACAAAAGTCCTTCGATAAAACATCCCAGCGGTTAATATTTGGTGCTTTTGAAATACCAAAAACACTATTCGTTGGACTTATTATGCCAAATTAATGACTTTGGAAAGGATTTTTTATTTTTTTGAGCAGGTTAATCACGTGCTGTTCCTTTACTATACTACTAATTACCATTGTTATTTTCGAATAAATGGTCAAATTCCCTGACTTCCCGGTTTCACTTTCAATTTCCCTGACTTTCCTATTTTCCCTGAGTGGTGGGAGCCCTAGAAAATAGAACAGAACAACCTGTATATGCAGATAAGCCGAAAATGGCAAAAATGTTAGTTAGGACATTTTAACGAAGGAGGGCAAAAATATACGTCGTACTTGGCGAATGGTGTGGGGCCGCCTTAAGAGTAATACATTGTTGTGATAAAAGTACATTTCAGTATATTTCACCAGATTTATTTATTTATTTATTTATTTATTTATTTATTACATCCAACAGTACATGACCAATTACAGGATGAGTCACAAAAGAAAAAAGAGATAAAAACAAAAAAAATTAACATCTAAAACTAAATTAAACACTGTGAGCAGCAAGTACTAAAAATACAATAATCAAAATAGTTAACAGAAGGTACACTGAAAGTGTACACTGAAAGTGTACAGTACAAAATTACAAATATGCGCAATTAATCCAAGTTTAATTGGCGATAAACAGATTTAATACTGCTTATAGAACAGGAGAAAATATCAATTTTAGACTGAATGGTATTATAATTTGAGCACATATTATATATTGGCGAGTTTTTTAATAAGTTAGTCCTAGGCTTTGGTAGGTAAAAAGTATCATTTGCACGTGTCTTCGCGGGTACATGTAAGCTGACGAGTCTTAAAAGTTCAGAGCAGTCTATTCTGTAATTCAAAAGTTTGTATAAAAATAATACTAAGGAAAGTGCCCTTCTATTTTGAAGACTAGTCGAGTTAAATCTGCGCAAGAGAAGTTTATTATCAATACCTACTGGCGGGTAAACACCATCTACTTTAAAAGTTACAAATTTTAAAAATTTTCTTAAAATGTTGTCAATGTTATCAATTTGATATTGATATTTAGGGCACCAAATAATGTTTACATATTCCAGTTTAGGTAAAACAAAAGTATTAAAAAGCGTAAATAAAAGTGTTCTATCATTGAATCCATAACAGTTTCTGATAACAAAACCAAGGCTGCGATATGCTGAAGATACTATATTCTCAATGTGTAAGTTAAACTCTAATTTACTATCGAATGTCACACCCAAATCCTTAATTTCAGTTACCCTCATAATAGATTTATCTTGAATTTGGTAGTCGAAAAAAATTGTGTTTAGCTTTCTAGTAAATGAGATTATTTTGCATTTAGAGACATTAAGAGGCAATTTATTTTTTTCACACCATTGAATTAAATTATTAAGAGCAATCTGGAGATCTATACAATCTAGTATGCTATTTATTGTCAGGTAGAGCTTTGCATCGTCAGCAAAAGCCAAGCCGTGCACAAAAACAAGATTAAATATTTTGTTAATAAATATAAGAAAAAGAAGGGGTCCCAAAATAGATCCTTGTGGAACTCCTGAGGTAGCCAAGAAAAAATAGGATTTTGCACCGTGACATTGGACATATAGGTACCTTTCTAGCAAGTATGAAATAAAAAAATAAATAAGTGGAATGGAAAAGCCCATATCATACATTGCCTGTAAGAGAATAGGGTGTTTAAGTGCATCAAAGGCCTTAGAGAAATCAGTGTGGATTACGTCAACTTGCCCCCCATTGTCAAGAGTGTCAGAAATATATTGGGTAATACAGCAAAGATTTGTTGCAGTTGACCTTCCCTTTAAGAAACCGTGCTGTTTTTCAGATAGCAAGTGTTTTATGCTTGCATAAATTAATTTGTGGAGAACAATCTCAAACACCTTGGCAAAATTGGATATTATCGTAATGGGACTTTATACTTATATTATGATTTAAAGATGAATATTCAGCTATATTAGATATGCTTTTAAACGTTCCCAACTTCAGCTCGAACATTCAATTATAATAACGCAGTTTGTGTTCTCACATCCGTTATAACTTTGGCTTCCTCTGCATTATTTGCTGTTAATCTTATCAGAAAGTTTCATAATATAGTCTTGTCGAAACTGGGGTAATTGTAATGGTTTGACACGGATTAAAAACAGTATTATGTGTAATTTAAAGCAAAAAAAAAAAACAGTTTTATTTTAAATTTAAAGCAAAAAATTTCCCGGGCCCGGGGTCGAGGGAGGCCGGGCGTCGACAGTTTCTTTTAGTTTTTAATATAACAGTTTTAAACTATAATAATATTATAAAGTATATTATACTTTATTTATTCTTCCCCCAGAACGATAAGGGCGCCACACTGTAAAAAATAAATAGAATCATAATTAATGTGTTGTCATGCAGGTACAAGTAAAATTTACGAGATTTTACATGTAATTTTATAATTTTATATGAACATTATATGTAATTTAGATAAAAACACTGTTTTAATATTAAATAACATAAACTATTAAAATTGTTAATGTTAATGAAGGGCTGAAGATCATTTTTTAGTCGCTACAAACCTGGATGTGAAAGTGATTTATTGGAAAAATTGGGGACCTGGGAAAAAAGGTTCCAGGGGCTCCAGCTGGCTCAATCCGGCCCTGCATAGAATAAAATGGAATTCACAAATAACAATGGTTGTCTAAATGTATGGTGCAAAAATTTTAGAGAAAGGAGCTTATTTAAAAAAAAAATACCCTTTAAATAAAATATTTATAGGAGAGTCATTAAAAACCACCCTGTGTTAAAATAAATTAGGATTTGAGGTTAAATTTGACTACCAAATTATTTGGTCCAAATATTTAATTATAAGATCGCTGTTTATAATATAAATTATAACCGCAAATTCGTTTTAATCTTATCACAAAATTCCATGCAAAAATCCTTCCGAAAACGTATAAAATTGATGGCAAGTCCTCAATTTAGATTAAACCCGGCGGAGCCATATATTACCTCGCAAAGGTGTGTGTATTTTAAATTTAAATTGAAATTCAATTTGTTATTAAAGAAGATAAAGCGCATTCTGTTTAACCCGGGATAGAAGCCGCATGTGCTGCCCCCTGTAGAATTTTAATGAGATCCATTAATATTTATGCGAGAGTTGATGAAAAACGAGTCGCTATATTATTATCCATTCGCAACTTTTTTACACTTTTAGAAGTCATAAATTATGACCTAAACTAATCTAAGATTTGAATATATTTTCTGCTTATTACACGGAAAAAAAAATTATAGCTAGGAGCGCTATAACACACATACCAAGCAAATTATAATCGCTTATTATATAAATACAAGGCTTTCTCTTACAATTATGGCAGTCAGTGTAAAAATTTATATGAAATACTTTAATTGTTTAGTGAATAATAAAATATAACAAATAGTATGGCATTTATAGCTTAAATAGATTTAATTATTGTCCGTGCTAATAATTTTTATAATATAATAAAATTTCTGTAAATTTATAATAGTGCCTGTAATAAATATAATCGTGTCTGTAATATATATAATCGTTTCCAATTTATTTTTAACATTATTAGTTATTGTGTCCCTTATAATCTATAGCTTAAATCACTATAATTTGCCACTGTTACCAAATATCTTATAATGTATAGCGCAGAGCCCACTAATTTCTTTCCGTGTATACGATTCACAGCGCCTGTGTTAGAACAGTATTATAAAAGGTAATTTCAAATTTTCCAAAATTTTCAAAATGTCTGTCCGTCCGTCTGTCCGCCTGTCTGTCCGTCCATCCGTCCGTCTGTCCGTCCGTCTGTCCGTCAGTCTGTCCGTCCGTCTGTCCGTCCGTCTATCCATCCGTCTATCCATCCGTCTGTGCGTCCGTCTGTCCGTCTATCTATCCGTCTGTCCGTCCGATTTTTGTTAACACGATAACTCAAGAACTAATAATCCGATTGGCTTGAAATTTTTAGGAAAAATCAAGTTTTGTGAGGGTAAGATCCCTATTGTTTTTGAAAGTAATCCCCCCAAAAAAAAAGTTATGGGGGGTAAACTTTAAAAAAAAAATGAAAAAAAGAAAATTCTGATTAACGTAACTTTTTTAGGAAAAATTACTTTTATTATAAGGATTAATTCTACTAAATTAAAAAGTAATCCCCTCAAAAACAAAAAAGTTATGGGGCTCAAACTTTTTTAAAAAAATCTTAAAAAGCTGAAAGAAAATTTTATTTTTTTTTTTATTCGCAATATTTCAATAAAGGTCAGGATATTGGCCCAGGGGAGATCTCTTAGTTCCTCTTGGTTGAGTCTGAGTTTCAAAGACTTGCAACCTGATCCTGTCGTATCTGACACACTCGGCTAAGTAATGAGAGGATGTTTCGTCCTCTCCGCACTCTGGGCATAGCGGACTCTCTAGAATCCGCATTGTTGCCAGATGCTTCCTTAGCTTGCAGTGGCCTTTGAGGACCCCTACAAGTTGTCTGAGTGCAGTTCTTCCTTTTTCCAGCAACCAGTCTCTCTTTGATTTGCTTAGGCCAGCCAGGAAATCCCTAGCTTGCCGGCTACCGAATTTGGTACCATAGGAGAATATAAAATGGTCAGATAAAGTTAAAACCAAAGATTATTGAAGAGAAATGGGAAAAATCGTATCTTTTGGAAATGGTTAGTTGTTGGGTCACAAGACATTTAATCTCATGTAAACATATTGACATTTTTAGAAACAGAAGATGATTGGCTTGGGATGGAGTAAGAGCCCAAAACCAGTTTGGGGCTAATAACTTGATGATGCAAAAATATCGTGAATACGTTTCATGTTGGGAGCTTACCTATTGCCTAGACTAAAATACAGCTCCAAAATATACGTGCTCATATAAATTATGTATATATTTGGAAGTTTGGCGGAAACTCAAAAGAATATACATAGGTAAAATAAAGAAAAATACATAAAAATACATACAAAAAAACTTGAGCAATAAATATCCCTCGAATAAAAATTCTAATTTTCAATGTTTGAAAGAAAACAGACAATATTTTATTCTCCATGTGTACTTTAAATTTGTATGAATATTAGAAATCTATTTTCCTGGAGAATGATATATATTTTAGAGGAAAATTCATGGATATAACTTAAATTTAATATGCTCAGGTACTCGAAAAAATTATGGATTTTACTGCATTATTCGTACAAATTGAATTCGGAGAAATTTCAAATCTGTGTATAAATTTTTTTCCAATTATATTAGTTATAATTCTGATCTAAAAAGGACGATAAAGAAAAAAACTTCACTTTTTTTCTCCTTTATGCTCTAGTCCCTTATTAAAAAATAATTATGGGATAAAAATACTATATTATTTTAATTAAAGCATCTGTCTTTTTCTATTCTAAATTTTTTTGTTTACGTCGGTGAGAAGCTATTTCCGCGTGGTTCCGCGTGGATTTATATTAAAAGCAAGTGGAAAATTATAGTAAGAAATTTTCTTAAAAAATATGTGGAATTTAAAAGATATCGTAAAATGGAAGCGGTAGGAAATTTGCTACACGGAAAGAAATTAGTGGGCTCTGCGATATAGATTATAAGATATTTGGTAACAGTGGCAAATTATAGTGATTTAAGCTATACATTATAAGGGACACGAAAACTAATAATGTTACAAATAAATTGGAAACGATTATATTTGTTACAGACACGATTATAAATTTACAGAAATTTTATTATATTATATTTAAGCTATAAATATATTACTATTTATTATATTTTATTATTCTCTAAACAATTAAAGTATTTCATATAATTTTTTACACTGAATGCCATAATTGTAACAAGAAGCCTTATATCTATATAATAAGCGAATATAATTTGCCTAGTATATGTCTTATAGCGCTCTTAGCTATATTTTTTTCCGTGTATAAAACCTAAAGGTTTTGAAAGAAATTTCCCATTTAAGGAATTTTCTATATAAACAACGGAGTTCCAAAATTATTTCCTACAAGTTCCTACATTACCGCGTGGTTCCATTATAACGTAACTTATACACGGAAAGAAATTAGTGGGCTCTGCGCTATACATTATAAGATATTTGGTAACAGTGGCAAATTATAGTGATTTAAGCTATAGATTATAAGGGACACAATAACTAATAATGTTAAAAATAAATTGGAAACGATTATATATATTACAGACACGATTATATTTATTACAGGCACTATTATAAATTTACAGAAATTTTATTATATTATAAAAATTATTAGCACGGACAATAATTAAATCTATTTAAGCTATAAATGCCATACTATTTGTTATATTTTATTATTCACTAAACAATTAAAGTATTTCATATAAATTTTTACACTGACTGCCATAATTGTAAGAGAAAGCCTTGTATTTATATAATAAGCGATTATAATTTGCTTGGTATGTGTGTTATAGCGCTCCTAGCTATAATTTTTTTTTCCGTGTAATAGTTAATTGGAGTCTGTATATGTGTTATCATTCATCATGTACTGAACTAATTATTGCAAGGAACTAAAAAATTGATTGAGATACGAGGTTTCGAAATATACAGGTCGATATGATTCCTATAAGACTTTCACAACAGCATACGCACAGGCGCTTTAAAACGATAACCACTATCATGCATTTATGTTCTTAAAAGTCGCTCTTTTTACCAGAGCTTCTAAAGCCATTTCTCTCCCAAAAGTAACATTATGCATCTATAAATCAAGAACAAACGTCAAAACTTAAAGAGCATAATTACATTATTTTCAATTACTTGGAAAATGAAACATTTCGGGAATTCTGGAGGGATCCTCGGAAAGTTTTGGGAAACATTATGAAAGTGGGTCTAAATGAAATCCTAAACTAAATAATACTAAATTCTCTAATTCTTCTGAATTAATCCTAAGGTCAGCACTTACATGATTGTACGACAAAACGTAGTTTTTAGCATGTATGTCTACATTTAAATTTAACTATAAATGTTTTTATCGATAAAAAAGGAAAATTCTTTGGCATATATTACGACTAAAAACTTAGTTGGAACAGTAATGCTATGTTTTAAGAAACCCAGTGGACATTATCGAAAATTTTATTGTATTTAATTCTTACTAAATACTTACAAATATTTACAGATTTTTTTATAGAAAATAGGGAAAATACCTAATTTTAAAATAAAAGCTTTACATCCTATATCTATGACTTCGCGGCAAATAATCTAAAATATCCTTATGATCTGGGTAAAGCGTAAGAAATAAGGAAGAAATGAGGGAAATTCTAGCGCGTGAAATCATTATCTCCCAGGATGTAGATTTTTACTTCTAGGACTTCTAACAGCCATTCTTTTTATGCTGGAGAATACAGCATAAAAAGAATGGCTGTTAGAAGTGCTACTAAAAACATTGAATTTTGATAAATAATATTGCATACAATAGAAATTCAAGTCAGTAAAGATGTTTCTCGTCACAATACCACATTTTATCTAACCATCTTAAAATACAAACCCCTTTTGTTTAAGGATAGTCATGCCAAAGCATTTTTTTCTCTCTTAATTTATATTTGTTCACTTAATTAATTTCAAATACGCTGTTGTCTCGAAATGATATTTAGAGATGTAAGCCGTGTTCGAAAATAGACTGAAAAAAAAAACAGGTTTTTAAAACCAAATAAATATAGCATTTAGTAAATGCCATTTACAAAAATAACTTATGATTTTGATATATACAATACAATACAATATAAGTGGGGTTGTGAGGCATGGTACTGCCTTTCAAATCACTGCGACCAATGAGATCTATTGTGAATCCCCTTTGCTATTTAGTCCACATCAAACTTAAGGCTTCCAAAGAAGCCTAAGAGTTTTTTGGGGGCTACTTGAAATATATCTGCAGGTCTTGGGTATACCTGTTCTAGATATTGTAGCCTTTTGCGAGCAATATCTTCGCAGAACCACATAATGTGTTCCTCCGTTTCTGGTGCTTCTGAGCATAGACGGCAAATATCGATTTCAGACTTTCCCATTTTTTTAAGATGATCTTAACGGGCAGTGTCCGGTTAACAGCCCTGTATAGGTCTTTAGGTCCACCTTGCTGAGATCGAGTAACTTTCTTGTTCGTTCAGGTTCATATTTTATGAATATTTTGGCCTGTCTTAAGTTTTGGTCTTTCCAATATCGAGTTTTGATTTTGGTTTCCCATTCCTTCATTGCCTCTTCCTGATGGCTTTCGTTAAAGCCCCAGAAAGGTTCAGCCAATAAATTGAGTGCAAGCTCCCTCTCTCGCGAGAGAGTCCGCAGCCTCATTGCCTTCAACACCCTCGTGTCCTGGCACCCACATCAAGGAAACCTTGTTGGTTTCTGAAAGTTGTTTAAGGGTTTCGCAGCATTCCCAGGCAAGCTTTGACCCAAATGCACATTAACTTAGTGCCTTTATTTAGATAGATACCAAATGAATGGTGATTTGAAGTAATACAACCATTTCTTTTTAAAGGATCTCTCATTTTCTTTTGGATCAAGTAATATGAGTTTATGACATAAAAACTAGAAAAATAATTATGCTTTGATGGTAGAAAATTTGGCGTGGAGGTCAAATAGGAGTAGGTTATTTAAAATAACAACACTCCTGTTGGTTTTTCACCGGGTGATTTGCGTAAGGGACGTCCGCCATGTTGAATTTTAGGGGTGTGTGCGGTTCTTGGTAAATATGCATCTTACGATAAAAATGCATATTACCAATTTTGTTAAGGAGGATATTTCCAACCACTCTTGTCTGGATAATTTTTTTATTATATTAATAACAATCGAGTCATAAATAAATGGCCATGTTGGGGGTGAATGCATTTTTTGCAATTCGAAACATATCATTTTACTGGACTCTGGTAGTTTCTTTGGGGAACTGTAATAATTTTTACCAGTAAAGTAAATTTAACATGGCAAAGAAATTAAAACTTTAGCCTCAAATACGAGCAAATAGACCGCTTTTTTTCAGTGTACTATCGAATTAACAATTTTGTTTCAAAATTAAATTTTTGTTACGCTTGTTACAAATTTTAATTAAATTTCATTAGATTTGTTAGACTTGATGTTTTTAAACACATTAAAATGAGTTCCCGTTTGAGTACCTACAGTATACAATAGTTTAACAAGCTTTAACATTTTGTTGAAAATGATTTATTAAAATGATGATAGAGTACCTTCACTTACGGTGCTTTTGTGGACAATAAATATTTTATTTTGAAACCCCAATCTTTTAAACAAAAATTAAAAAAAAAGGTCCGTCAAATAAATTATTTTTATCCAGTATACACTGAAAGAAATTACATTGAAAAGGTGTAAAAAATACACTCTATAAATGTGTAAATTTTACACCTTTATAAAAATTGTAAATCAACATTGATGTGACACTACACAGGTGAGGTGATTTTGACCTAGAGTGTGTATTTTTACATCCATACCTTCTGCAACAATACACTCGGAGCTCAAGAAAGTGTAATTTTATAAACATACCTTTAGCAACAATACACCCGAAGTGTAAAAATCACACTTCTAATGTACAAGCCAGCCAATCGCGGGCGTTAAGCTAGTGACGTGACTCGAAAAGCCAGAATTCCTGCTTCATCGAGTCTGGTGGCTGTCGACCATTATAATTGTTTACGTTTGTGAGAGCGTACGTATAATTTTGTGTGTGCTAGATTTTTCAAAGAAATAATTGGTGTTGATTAAAAGTAAATATTTAAAAAGTGTGATTAATACAATATCCTTAAAACATACATTTTATAACATTTTACTTATTTAGGCGGTAACACTGGCCTGCAAATTTTGAGTTGTTAAGACTTGTGTATGTTTTCTGTTTCTATTTTATATTGGTACTTTTTGTAGCGCTGACGAATATATGTTTTATTTTTCTGTTGCGTAGTTTTTCCATAAAACACTATTCATAAATAGAAAAATAACAAAATGGTTATTCTATTTTTTTTAATAAATTGAAGGGTTTTAGGTAAAAAGTATATTTACTTTATATACTAAAAACCCAAATTTATAAACGTCAGATGATTCTAAAAACAGCACTCTTGTTAATATTTATTTTTTATCCTTAGTAGTAAAAAAATATATATATAAAAACCACAGTAGAGAAGACTATTATAGCCTTGTACTCTTATATCTTATACCGTGCGGTCCAAAAGTCATTTTGTATCGCTTGGTTTGGCTTTTGGACCGCACGGTATAATTAAAGAGCCTAAATGTGACGTTTACTGTTTCAAGGAAAAGAGTGGAGACAATAAAATCTCGTAAAAATTGTTATTTGTTAGTTGGTGACTATGTTTTGGCATTAGATGTTATAAATTACATGTGCGCACACTTTCAAAGAAAATGGTTATTAAATGCTACTATAAGCTGGAAGAAAATGGGTTCCATTTATTTAAAACTCCATTTGGTAATAACAGAATGAAGAAGAATAAGATTACTCCCAAATGAAGAACAAAAAAGTTCAGGAATATGCGAGGTATTACAAACAAGTATTTTTTCCTACGGCACTGTAAAAAGATGTCATAATAAATAACCTAAAAAATAATGATAAATTAAAAAAAAAAAAAATAACCTAAAAAATATATTTTGACAAGTTTATAACATTAGACCATATATACATAGATATGGCATAAATGTTGATTTGTTTTATGTAGAACATACACAAAGCCAATTGTAAACAAACCACTATAGCAGAGGTGAAGTATAACATATTTGTTAACAAACCACTATAGGTGGGTGGTGACCAGAAGCGGGAAGGTGAAATCTACCTGGACATAGCAATGAAAATATTTCGGTTTGACGTGGACTCAAGGCGCATTTATGTATATGATCTAATTTTATAACTTTCCGGAAAAGGCTAAAGACACGTTTGCGGGTGTGCCATTTCCCTAGATTTTAAATTATATCTCCACTCTTATTCTTGACAGAAAAAGTCACATTAAGGCACTCTAGGCATAATAATCTCAGCTATAAAAAATCTTCCCTGCCTTGGTATACCTTGTATAATAAGTATTATGTGCGAAAATTGATGAAACATTTTATGTCAAGCAGTGTCTGTCGGAGCATAAAAGCATAAATTCTGCATTCAAAAACTCTATGCAATATTTTTTTATTAAAAAAAACTATTTTAAACTGTGCTGAGTTTAGAGTATTATCGGTGGAATATTAATTACAGAGTTCAGTTTTTTTTATTGTTGGCAGCACCTGCTGCATGCTCGCTACATTTCATCGGCCGTTTATAACAACGTTTGTTATGCAAATAAAAGGACATCGTTATCCAACAAATAACAAAATTAAAAAAATAAATAAAAACTAATCGAAAAACAACATTTTAAAAATAACTTTTATCCAATACATACAGATAATAAGACAATTACCAGCTTTATTTTAAATAGATAAACTCAATAATAACCCCCACGTGGCTTTTACTTTATTGAGTGGATAATTATTTATTTTACCCACTCAACTGTCACTTGTCAAATTATTTTCTTGTAAATGTCATTAAAATTTTTAATAAAAATATGAATCCCTAAGCTATTTATTGGATTAAACCTTGTATGGCACTCATGGGTAAACCGATATTGCCCTCTCGAAAATTAACCTGCTTGGCTGACGCCTCGCAGGTTAATTTTCTCATGGGCAATATCTTACTTTACCCACTAGTACCATAAATAACTATTGTAGGTGGAAAGTTTGTCAAGGGGGGGCTGAGGGAGTTTCACTATAATAAATTTCTCCATAAAATATGAAAAAAAAAATATTTTTAGTTTTCCTTTTATTCTGTTATTAAAAAACTAAAAAAAGCAACTTTAAAGCTCCTTCTTTACCACTTTTATAATCAAAATACCCGACATTCACTGTTTTTAAACACATTAACTTCCAAAAAATCCTGCAAAAAATCATTTAAACAAGTTCTGGTAAAAATTTGAATTTAGGTTAGTTAAAAAGGTCAAAAGTTACAGGATCTTATCGATGAACTTCGCCGCTTTGCGTCTCCAACTCGATTCTTCATTTCATTACGATTACATAGAAAAAACGGATTCCTTGAACCAAGGACACGGGTCTTTGTATATGTTCAAAGCCATATTCTCTTGTTTCAAGGCTGGCATTTCTTGAACCAAAGTCAATGTCCTTGAATGAAGAGCACGGGTTTTGGAATAAAAATCCGCGCTCTTTATTCAAGGACATTGACTTTGGTTCAAGAAAATGCCAGCCTTAAAACAAGAGAATATGGCTTTGAACATATCCAAAGACACGTGTCCTTGGTTCAAGGAATCCGTCTTTTCTATGTAGAATATACATTATACATTTGGGGAAATATTAAGCGAGATATACGTAGTTAAAATCGATAGGATACGATGTATAAATATTTTTTAAGCCAAAGAAAGGAAAACATTGTTCTGATTTTTTTTTACTTTTTTTTAAGTTTCTTTTTGGATAATTCAATCCAGTATCCCTCGACTGTAATTAACTCCATCCCTGCACTCACTCATTAATTCAATATTTTTTTACGATATTTTATATTTTCGCAATTTTTCCATGTATCCGCCGAGTTTGGGGAAATTCATTTTCACGGTTTTTTTTGCGCACAATTTATGCAAATTATATTTTGATATACTAGAATAAAAATACACGGACTGTCCCAAAACTTACACAGTAAAAAATTGTAAGCTGCATTAACCTTTTTATTTTTAGTTTTCAGTACTTAAACTCGGCGCAGAATCTATCTGAATAAATATGAATCAGGACATCTATGATTAGGGATTCAAGAATTACTTTAAGTGACATTAATTGCCCTTATTAATTAATAAGTATTGATACTAGTATACATGCAAAACCTCACCGCTCTAGCTTAAAGGGTACCAGAGTTATTAATTAAAAACTTTATTTTTAGTTAAATTTTAAAGGGCCGTAACTCCCTTAGGGCTTATTTCCGGACCAAACTTTATAGGAACTTTTTTTGATATTTTTGGATTTAGAATCACCTCTTAAATGTTGGCATGCCGGTTACTGAACACCCTATATATTCTATTCTTAATCTAAACTAAAAGCTCGTTGTCGCTGAAAGTTGGCGTGGGAATTATTATCTCCTTAAATTTACATTTTTATTATTATCTCCTTTAAGCCCGAGCGCTTGTTAAATACTGCCTTGTTTTTCTTCCCACTATTGCAGTTCCCGAGGGAAAAACATGGATATATTAGTTTTTTTTTTAGGAAGCTGAAATAACACTGAAATAACACTTGTGCAAATTCACATATTCTGCACAAAGATGTTACCGTAATCCCTAGACATAATGACACTCATAGATACTGTAAAAATACAGTGTACAGATAAAAAAACTTTCCCATTTTTGCACATTTACCTTGCTCCCGAGCGTTGAGTTGGACTTTTATTATCAGAATCAGTTTCAGCGACCTTAAAATCCCCTATATCAATTTTCACGAAAATATTGTAATATTTAAAAATGATTGCCTTCGCGCCGCCCGTGGGGTTGAATTAAAATCAAAAAATATTATCAGATTCAGTTTCAGTGACCTTAAAAAGCTCTATATACCAATTTCCACGGAAATATCACCAAACACAAACATGTAACAGTAATTAAACAGAAGCTAGCTTTAATTATTTTTTTTAATAAGGTTTGTTTAGAAAATATTCTTAACATGTGACCCTGCACAAAGAAATCCACCTGTGTGTTAAATGTAAGTACTTAAGTATTTCGGATTCTTATGTAAAAGAATTTAAAAAAAAGAATACTTAAATTTGAAACACTAGTTGGGTTTCTTTGTGCAGGGTCACACATAGGTCCCTCGTTTTATGAATTTTGCCACCTAAACACGAGTAGTTCTATCTTTTCCAAATGTTTGCTTAAAAGACAATTTTTTTCGAAATAATAATTCAAGACTTCGTCTTGGACTTGAACTTGAGTTATTAAGTCTTAAACATGCAAAAAAACTACAATTTATGCAAAAGTCACGGGACTTAATCTATAAAAAATACCTTTATGTATGGTGATTTCCCTTGTTAGGTACTGATTTCTTTGTGATTTCGTTTCATGTTTTTTCTCAGTGTATGGATATATTTATTTTATAAAAGCAGGAAAATTTCGCTTTACGTAGCTACGTGTCATACTTTTTATAAATAGGTCTTTTATTTTCTTGTGAAACTAAACCTCGCGATGCGTATAAAATTATTTCCGCGCTCTCGCTCAATCCAAGTTTTAACTTTATTACACAAAAAAGTATAACAATTTTAATTTCATCATGTATATTTTTAAGCATACTAGCTGAATCAAAATTCATGATACTAAATTTAAGAGATTCTACAATAAAATATGAAGAAAAAAACATAAATATACCTCCTTAAACGCTTCCTAAAATCTGTTTATATATATATATATATATTATATCACAGCTAGTTTTCCAATATCCCTTTGTAGTTGTAAGTTATGAAAGGCATCCAGCTAATTATTCCGGAAGGTATATGAGATACGTAGTCGGTAGAGTATATTTGAAGTAGAAACTAATTGGAAGCACTTTGTACTGGTTGCTAACTCGAGGAGAGATGGGATCTAGGAATTGCCGATAAATTATTATCCGCTATTGAATAGTATTCACGGAGTAACTAGTAAATACACCCAAATTTATACCAAAATCACAACTTGGAGAAATCTAGGGGCATATTGCAGGTGAATCGACTATTATTTTTTTTAGTTATCCATATTAAAATACATACAGGCAGAGAAATGATTACTGAAAACAAGTACGTAATATTCAGATTAAGTGACTCAAAAGTTTGTAAATCAACAAGCATGTTAAGAACTTAAATCATATGTTTTGCTTGATTGAAGTTGAATACGTAGGTTATATCTTAAATCAAGTAAAAGTGCTTTCAAATTTATACCAAAATTAAAACTTGGGGACCCTAGGGGAATATTAGGTTCACTTAACTATTCACTGTCAAATCATTCGACTCGAATGTTTTGTAATTTGTAGGTTATGTTCAAAAGTTTTAAATTGTTTGTTTATGCATAATAACTTATTATTATTAATAAGGTATAATAAGGTAAGTTTATTTTTGTGACGTTTTAGACGTCAAAAAAGTTTATTTAAAATGCGAAAATATTGTTCCACAGGACTATTTAAGATGGCGCGAACTTTGAAAAAGTACACGAGTTTTGCAGCAATTCAGTACCAGCACTAAAATAGTCTTTCTGGTGTAAACTAAGCCTTTTTATATAAACCTTAGCACTTTTGAACAAAGTTTCGGAAAAAAAAATCACCAAACAATTTGGGAACTTTGTAGTTTGCGTCATGCCAAATATGATTGACTTTGAGGTGCAAAGGACAAAGGGGGAAAATTAATATTTTGCGGATAGCTTGCTTTTGTTTGATCGTAGGTTACAAATTCCTTCATGGTTAAAAAAGATTTCCAATTTCTTATAAAACAATCAATAATTATTTTTGTCATAGAACCATTTAAGAAACCTAGTAATAATTTTCTCGCATCTCCCCTAATAGACGAATCCCTTTGAGTTACCTTTACGGTGCTTAAGACAACACCGTTAGGGAAGCCAAATCAAATATGCTAAAATTCCCGTTTAAATTCCTTGATTACATGCATTTATGCAGCAGTGCATAATATGTAATGCATATTATGCATTCAAGTTTATTACTTCTTGTGTTACATATTTTTTTTTGCACGAACCGGCATTTTAATGCCTGGTAAGCAATGCTGACGAGCTTAGCTACCGATCGTTTATCTATTTATTTTGGTGATTTTGGAAAATTAGAAACTATCGTATTATACTTTTCTAGTGCATGCGCGCTAAGAATAGTATAGAAGTAAACACTTCTTAAAAGTATGAAATTTAGAGCCTTTACATATTTTTTGACCCTTTTCCATAAAATCCAGATATTTTGTAATTATATTAACTTATTAATTTAAATTTATAATGTGTGTTTTTGTCCATTTTCTTGCAAACATTACGTTTAGGGTTAAAGGGTTTTCCAAATATCAGATAAATTTAGAGATAATTAAGGAAAATTAGAAGAAGCAGCTGTTCCCAAATGGATTCTATATGTGCTAAAATACTGATAATTTTACCCTCAGGTTATTTTTTGTCTGAACTGATCTGAGCCTCACAGCTAAAATTAACGGTAACAATTTTATCATTTTAAAAGCCATTGTCGCTATCTTAACCTCAAAATTGAAATTTCTCCAATTATGGTTAGGTAATAATCAAATAACGCCTTATGGTATAATCACAAATTTAATAATTTTCTCTTGTTTAATATTACAGTTCAACAGAATCAAGTATAGCCACATTTAAAAGATTTTTAGCCTGCCGTAATATTTGAGTGATCCCTTAATCAAGTTATCCGGCTTATCTGAGTTATCCGATCATTTTCTAAAAATTTGGTTGGTATTAGAACCAAATTAAGCCGGTTTTAAGTGAAATTGCGTTAAAAAAATTAGATTTATCTTAATTATCCGGCTTACCCGGCATTATACGAGCGTCAAATTAAAACGGGACCACCTCATGAATATCCTCTTTAAGTTGCAAAAGGTTTCATCAAATTCCGTTCATCTGTTCCAAAGTTATGCGGGAACAAACATAAAAAAAAACAAAGTCACACGTCGAATTGATAACCTCCTCCTTTTTTAGAAGTCTGTTAAAAAGCTTTTAAAATTTAAATAAATTCAATTAATTATTAAGTCAAAATACGCGAATAAAAAAATAATTAATAAACTGTATTAAAGGCAACACGAAAACGATTTTAGAGATAAATTAGATTATAAATTAGATGAAAAGTTACAGGCGAGCATTTCCCAAAGAAACGAATAATTCTTGGTAAGCAGGTATGAATGCTTTATTATCTTGCAAATTGTTTTTTCATATCTACAAAATAGAAAATGATTTGATCTCAGCTCCCAATTCTCTTACATCAAGGTATCATTATTTTTGTAACTTAGGTTGATACTTAACTTTCAAAAAGTTACTTTCTGATTACTTGGATCCAAAAGAAAATAATTCATGAAGCTGAAGTTGGCAACGTTTTTTTTGCATCGAAAATTCAAATAGTATATTAAAGCACTTATTCCATATTTTTAGCGCACTAGTACGCAAGCGGCTGGTTTTCAAACTTGTACTCGTGCGCTAAAAACGTATGTTATGAACACGGGTCGGATCGAAGTAACCATTTACCGGGGGCATGCAAAAATTAGTATTAAAAAAACTATTTTTTCTTTAAACTATTATTCACCAAGCGAAATGTCATGTCGATACTGTTAATACTCAGTGAGTCACTTGGTCATGATCCATGACTCATGTAGAAAGACTTAAATTATTTTGAAAATTGTTTCCCTTTTCAAAAAACGAATAATTAAAAAAACACAAAATTTTTGTATGAACTATCCGTTTTTTGAAAAGAGAAACAATTAAAAAAAAGAATAAGTCTTTTTCCATGAGTCATGGACCATGACCAAGTGACTCACTGAGTATTAACAGCGCCGACATGACATTCCACTTGGTGAACAATAGTTTAAAGTGTCTATTTACATGAAGCTGAAGTTTGCAACGTTTTTCTGCAACGAAAATTTAAAAAAGTTTGAAAACCAGCCGCTTGCGTACTAGTGCGCTAAAAACGTGTTATGGAATAAGTGCTTTAATATACTGTTTGAATTTTCGATAAAAAAAAAACGATGCAAACTTCAGCTTCATGAATTATTTTCTTTTGGATCCAAGTAATCAGAAAGTAACTTTTTGAAAGTTAAGTATCAACCTAAGTTACAAAAATAATGATACCTTGATGTAAGAGAATAGGGAGCTGAGATCAAATCATTTTCTATTTTGTAGATATGAAAAAACAATTTGCAAGAGAATAAAGCATTCATACCTGCTTACCAAGAATTATTCGTTTTTTTTTTAACATTCTAATTTTTACATTTCCCCGGTAAATGGCTTCTTCGATCCGGGCTATGGTTATGAAACTAGTACTTTAATATACTATTTGAATTTTCGTTGCAAAAAACGTTGCAAACTTCAGCTTTATAATAATTCTGTGGCTTGGTTCTAAAAGGGCAATGTCACTTTGTCAATAACAGCGTTTTCACGTCAACTCTGATGTAATATTTTAAAAACGCTGCACTGGCAAAGTGACATTGGCCCTTTTAGAACCAAGCCACAGAATTATATATAATATAATTATTGCAAAGTTGCAAAGAAATGGTTAAATTACTTCACGATTCATTTGGCATACCTATAGGTATATACTAGAAGCATAATTCATTTCAGGTAATGCCATATTCATTTGGTTCAAAACATCTGTGTTTCAGTGTAAAAGTGAATTTCACCAATTTTCGTGAATATAAAATTACGGTAACTAGTCGAAAATAGGGTTAAATAATTATTTATTATAATAAATAAGATCATTTTACGTTTTTAGGCTTAGTATAACTAAGTTGGTAGCCTTGATATCGTCTCTACAGACAAACAGACAGATAAACGGAAGATCATACTTTTTGCGTTAAGAAAGATAAGAAGAACATGTATATACTTTTGACTCAGTCATGAATGCCATACTTAGGCACATTTAGGCTAAAAAAACCTTTAGCAAATAAAAAAGAATTAATTAATAAACCGTATTATAAACAACACGGAAACGTTTCCAAAGATAAATTAGATTATAAATTAAGTCTAGTAATTTTAATAATACCCTCAGTAATATTGTTTTATTTTTTCGAAACGTTCCTCCGACATGCAAGATGATTTATGAAGATAAAATGGCGTCGGGACGGCGCTGACAGGCGCCACGGCGCCTCAAATTTCGTTTTTCCGAAGCTGGTTATACTCTTCGCGGCATAAGCTGGAAAGGTTCTGAAATCACAAGAGTTTCCCAAAATTGTTAAAATTTTCAAAATGGGAAAGCAGAAAAAGAGGTAAGGGAAAAATAGTAGCTTATGATACAAGGACGAGCAATTCGCCCTAAAAACAGTTTTCGTACGAACACATCATACACTATTTTTTATTCGACAGTAATATATTAACAGTAGTCGGCGTAAACTCAGTTATGACTCGTCAACGTTGAAAATAAACACAGAAACATAGGCTTACGGAATAATTTTGCCGAATTATGAGGGTAATTTTTATAAAGGTCACTAAATCGAAACATTTGACGACTAATTTGTTACACACAACAATATTGACTATATATATTAACTATACATATGTATATATATATATCGGTGTTTTTCAAAGAAAAAACCGACATTCGATTTTTAATGAAGCTGAAGTTTGGAACGATGTTTTGCATCGAAAATTCAAATAGTATATTAAAGCACTTATTCCATAACACGTTTTTAGCGCACTAGTACTTTAGAAAACTAAACTTGTACTCGTGCGCTAAAAACGTATGTTATGAAACTAGTACTTTAATATACTATTTAAATTTTCGTTGCAATAAAACGTTGCAAACTTCAACTTCATGATTTTTATCTTTTAAGAATACGAAAGTTTTTAATTTTTATTTATCGATAACTTTTTTTCCCACCTTACTCGTTTAAATGGAATCATTAAAAAAATCAAGATAAATATAAATAAAAATGTAAATATTTAAAACCTCACATCAACGCTAGAGTCGAATCAGCGCCTATGCGAGTACTGGAAATTCGCCGAGTACTGTATATTAATAAATACATTTGTATTTTTGACAAAAAAAATTGAGGTTAGAATTCAAATGTCAACAGTTTCAATATCAATCAAGCAATCAACGTCGCCTATTTTACTTTTTTCCTAAAGTGTTTTTTTTTTCAGAGAAAGTACCATTCTTAACAGTGGAAACAGCAAAACTCATCGAAACTCATCGAACGCTGTCAAATCACTACTGAACGCTATGATGAGTTTCGATTGACAGATGTCGCGGCAATCATTCTTCATCAAGATGAAGATAATTACTTTTGATTTATTTTTTAAAAGCGCGGGAATGTACTTTTTGTGGGTATTTCTAACCTAAAATGGTGGTTGTGCCAAGTGACAGATATTTGCCGTTCAGCAGTTTGCTAGCAAAACTTATCATTTGATAACTTTTGATTAGTTTTGATGTTTCCATTGAACGCAGCCATTATTCTTAACTTTTTTCGATCAGTTTATAAAACTTTTTACCAAAAGGTTAAGTTCTATAACATATTAAAATTTTAACAAATTCAACCGGGGGCCAGGACCCAGAAATTGGAAGGTTTACATTTTTTGACGAGTGACACCTTTTAGGATCTACATTGAAAAGTATACTAGATAATGTGAAGCATTTGGTGTCTTCGTGGCTTGTTTACTTCAAGTTTGGAAAAACATATTTTCTTCGTGCCTATCTTAGCTCAAAGTTATTCTACACCTTGCTCTTAGTGAATAGACTTAAACAGTAAATAAATATTAAACCAGTTTTTACTTTTAGGCGAGGGGTTTATTTATTGAAAAAAAAATGTACAAGGATTGTGAGAGTCAAAGGATTGTGGAAGATTGTCAAAGATTGTCAAAAAGATTGTACAAAATTTTAATGAAGATTGTTAAAGATTGTGGGAAGATTTCAGATGATTGTGGAAGATTGTAGATGATTGTAAAGGATTCTGGAGGATTGCAGATGATTGTGAAAGAAGGAATTGTCAAGGATTGTAGAAGATAGTTGGATAGGTGTACAAAGATTGTCCAATAAATAAACCCCTTGCTTTTAGGCTACTTTAGAACAATTTTCTACACTGAGAAAAACAGTTGACCGACAGAATGTCCTGAATCAAAATATTCGGGAACAAAATAGACGGCGACAAAATATCGCGACCGAGAGGTGAAGCACTTCCAATTATAGCCGTCGCAATACGAACTGGCACCTGTGAACTGAGGAAGGGGAAGAAAAGAGGTAAAATATAGCACATAAAGTATAGGCGATCTTGAATTTTTCACATTCCAAAGTTCATAAAATGTATACAGTATTTGTACCTCGATTTGTACATGGACTTTTGGGATATCTGTATGATTTCCATGATTTGTTAGGATCTTCGAAAATTATTCCACTCCTCGGGTGCGAAAAAATAACCCGGCGACAAAATACTCTGGTACAAAAAAAATATTCTGAATTTAAAACAGGTGCGAAAAAAAAATCCCGTCGAATAATTTTTTTGAGCCAAAATATCCCGACTAAAAACAAAGATGCGACATAATATTCTGGCGACAAAATATCCCGAGCCAAAATATCCTAACTAAATTATAGTTAAGACGATTTGTCGTCATCAAAATATCCCGGCGACAAAAAAAATCCCGACGACAAAAAAATTCCAGCGAAAAAATATCCAGGTCTACAATATCCTGACTCGAAATCAGGTCCCAAATTATTCCAGCATTAAAATGTTCCGAGCCAAAATACCCCGGCAAAAAAAATAGTTCGACAATATCCTGGCTACAAAATATGAGGCAACCAAATATCCTGACCCAAAATATCCCGAATAAAATTCCTGGTAGCCAAATTTCTTCAGGATATTCAACAAAATATTTTGTGGTCAGTGATTTTTCTTCAGGACTTTTGGAGCCGAATATTTTTTTACCGTCCCATTTTTTGTCTAGATGTTTTTTCGCCGGAAATTCTTGTTTTTCGTATTATTTTTCCAGTATTTCACCATTTAGCCTCCAAACTAAAAGCATAGTTTCCACACAATAGTGAAACAATAACTTAAAAAAGCCAAGAATTATAATTATTTAGCCTCATATTTTACAAAACTGTAAAAGTATTTTGAATGTTTTGCGTAAAAATGTTTTAAAATGCCTTGACAATATTCTCTAATCAATTTGAACATCTATTGACTAAACAAAACAAACCAATCAAAACAATAAAAAAGTTAGGTTATAGCACAGAATTTCAGTACTTACTTGGTTTATAACGTTAATAACTAGCTGTGAATCACCAAATCTCACTAAAAAACACAGGAATATCACCGTAAATTGTTTGTAATGTCTAATTTTGTTGTTTTCCGGCATTGTTACAAGGTCTTGCGTATTTTTCGCGTATTTTTTCACGTTAAAACGCACGATTAAACATCGCAGTTGCCGCAAACCAAACTGAATGACTGCAGCGCATCGAATGCACGTTGGATTTCCGAGAACAAGATGTTTGACAGAATGGCAACAGCGCAAACTCTCGCGTAAGCGAGTAGGCTGTGGGGAAAACGGTTGTTTTTGAGATGAAAGTGCTGTTTTATGAATTTTCTATAGAGTTGTACAAATGGAACTTACTATAATAGCAAGGTAAATAAGAAAGAACACCTAGAATAGTATTAACTTCATAGAGTAGAGAGTTTTTGTTATATTCTGGCGGCCAAACTCTATAGAGTTTGGCTTTTGGCTATAGTCTTGTAAGAGATTATTGCTCCAATACAGTAGGATACCTTAGCACTTTATTTCTACATTTATTATGGAACAGGTTTAAATTTTCTATTATTGCATGTTCCTGTTCTTTATTTTTTTTTTTAATCTGTAAATTTTTATTTTTGGTCCACCTTATAAACTGACTCGTGTAAATTCGACAATTATCGGAGATTATATTAAAAGCAAGGTTGCCGATGCTACTTTTAACTAGGAAACCTAGAGATTTTATACAGGGTGTTATTTTAAATTTTTACATTATTTTATTTATATTTTATTTTGGAATAATAAGCATAATATGCAAGTCCATCACATTAGTTCCAGTATGTCCTATTTTTATCAAATTTCGTCCATTTTTATAAAAGTTAAAAAATGTATAAGAATCATTATTTTTCAAATAACTTTCAGGATTTTCTGTACAGGATTGGCTATTTAGGCAATCTAAAACTATTTTGTTAGTACCTATAGCTCCCGCAGCATCTGTAGGGCCATCTATTCCGTCGGTACCACTACATAAAAGATAAACATCACTACAATGTGTTTTACAATTTTTTTGTTTTAATTTTGCTATTTTTTCGTGAATTTTCAGTGAAAAATCTAGTGCCAACTGCTGATTTCTTCCTCCTTTGCCATTTCCAGTAACTTTTATAGTTGGTTCACCTGCTAATATCAAACATATAGGTAACCTGAAAAAAATTACCTTTAAATTGGAAGCCTGTCGGTAGGTTCGAGTTCAGGAAAAATTTTTAGGGGTCATACTTTTAAGGGATCATTCTGGTTTATAATTTTTTAAAAATCGAACATAGCAGCAGAAGGCTAGACTGGAAGAAAATTAAAATTTCGAAGAGGCAGAAGCCAAAAACAGTGAAAAAAAAACTCATTTTTTGTTTTTTTTTTCTTTAAATTTACGTTCGATTTAATAAAAAATGTGACACATTTAGTTACAATAATTTATTATAGGTCCATGTGTCACAATTGTTTAAAAATGCACTTGATAATAATAAAGCTTTAATATTTCAATTTGAATCAAATTATAAAGTTGTATTTTCGCATGACTGCGCCTTAGAGCTTAAGCAAAGATCGACAGGGCAGGGAGTTGTACGACACGGCGCTTTGCCCACCTGTGTCGGCCACATTGCTATCAGTCTCGCATTCAAAGCTGTGGACAGAGTATGTTATTTTTTTGCCTTTTTGTTACGATATTCGGCAACGGGGGAGAAAAATAAAAAAAAAACAGGTTTCGTTTTTTTTTGACCGATATCCTTTATTTTAATGAATCAGAGTTGGCAACCCTAGTACAGGTCCCTACACCAGATTAAAATGTTTACATTTTAATCTGGTAATATGAAAAATCCGTAAAAAAATATCCAACTATGGATATTGTGGTATTATTGTTTGTTTGTTTGTTTAACCTCATACTATTCTACTTAATTAAGCATCCCTTAAGTCCAGGACTTGTGTGGGCTAGTAGTAGAGGGAACCACCGGCTTATACTGACTTTCGAACCAGTTTCTAGGGAGTGTCCGTTTCACTTATCGCCTTCGCTAAATTTCAATGATTAATTAACTGAAAAAGGCAAATCGGCGCCAGTGAGAATCGAACTCACGCTAGTAGGCTTGCTATGCATACGCGCTAGCCACTACGCTATGCCTCCCATATTTTGCTATGCCTACTAATACGTGGATACAATGGAGCGGAAAGGGTTAAGTGTTTTACTTAAGTAGAACCCCTTACCTGGATAACTTAAGAACGTTTTGAGCTAAAGACTTTAAACTTAAATCATAGGTTATGTTTAGGTACTTATTTAAAGTTCTTAGCTTTTGGGGATGGGATTGGGGTGAAATTTTGGATTTAAAACTTACCTGAAGTCAAAATTTAACAATTGTCGTACCGAATCCATATTTAATTTTAAAATTTCAGCGTTTTCATGTAAAAATTCTTCTAAACCCATTCTATCGAAATGATTTTCAACTGTAGCTGAAGCTATAGCTATTTTTAAAGCCAAATCGGAATAAATTTCACTTAAAACTGTTACATCTCCCTCAATCTCTGTGCTTAATTGGACGGATTGAAAATTTAATGATCTAGCGCTCTGGAACGCTGTTTCAACCGCTGTAATTTAAAAAACAAGCCGTAAAAATACATTTTAGCTTCGCAATTTCATCGTATACTCTTAGTAGAAACCAGTTTTTTCAAATGATGGGGGACATTTTTTTAAATGTAAAGGGTGGGTCGTGTGATACATCATTTTAAAGCTTATAAAATTCTTCATTTACCTATGTATTTTTTATTTATTTTACATTTTTTTTTTGGGTTTAAAATAGGTTGAAAATGGTTGCCTATTCACACAACTTTCTATTTCATAACGTTTCAAATTAGTGCCTAGTGCCGATGTTTTTAGAATGTGCTTGCAACTGTTCAGCTTGTTTAAATTATAATTTTTCTCGACTATCGGAAAACCACAATTAATTAATTATAGGCTCACAGGGTATTATATTTAAAGTGTAAGACGCCATTTTAAAGAAATGTTTAGCTGTAGCGCGCTGAGAAGAGTATAATAATTAAAATGTGATTAATTTTTCGTCGTCCTTCAGACGAAAAAAGCCTTGAGCGGGATACAGGACTTTTACAAAAATTGGGTCAGTTTTTATAACAATTTATGCAAAAAAAGTCGCTAATGTATTTTCTACAATGGGAAAATGTACATTAGGATGTTCCTCTTTTGTTCCGTTTTAAAAAAAAATTGAACTACACAAAACAAGCCTTGAAGATTTTTACTTGTCAGCAATCCATGACATTTGCTCTTCTCATGAGCTCAGTGGATAGTTTTTTTTCTAAAATATAGTCAAGGCCGGACATAAGGGGGGTATTGGGAGGGTGTGACACCCCCCCAAAGTTTTTACAGTCGGCAAATCTTTTACAGTCATTCGGTAAATTTTTGTGGTGAGGACCTTTGTTTTTTTTTTAGACTTCAAAACTTCCTTGAGGGGAGGGGTAAAGATTTTTGGGCGCCAAGTTTGGTAGAAACCGCCAGGGACAAAGCTTTTTTTCTGGAAGGTAATTTTTGTATTTTTCGTGGCGCCAATCTTTTAATTGTAGGGGCGCCAAGTCTGGTAGAAACCGTCAGGCAAAGTTTTTTTTCTGGAGGGTATGTTTTGGGGCGCCAATTTTTTTTAGTCATCAATATTTTCTTCTTATTTGGTATTTTTTATTCTCGGAAAATCTTTGATTTATTCGGTAAACATTTGTTTTGGAGGGAGGACCTTTTTTTTAATCATCAATATTTTCTTATTCGGTATTTTTTTATTCTTAATCGGCGTTTTTGCCAGTCACAACGAAAATGCCTATATCCGGCCCTGAATATAGTTAAATTTGTGGGAAGAACAGACAATTAATTTATAATTTTTTAATTTTCTTTTCTGTTTCTCAAAGCTTTTTTGATATTTTTATCTAAAATCACCCCCTATTATTTTGTACCCCATTTTTGAATCACCCGTATACTTACCCTTTTCATTATTTCCAATAATAAAATTTTTAACATGCTCATAACTTCCATCAAAAATTTTTGGTTCATTCTCAGAATTTTTTTCATTTAAAACTTTTTTTATTGAACTAGAAACATCGTCATATAAACCATATTTTTTCAAAATTTCTATAGCTTTTGTTTTTGAATCAAAATTTGGAACGGTCGGCCCACTTGCGATATAATCTATAGGGTCGCCAACAATATCGGATAATATTAGGGTCACTATTCGGCATGGAAAGGCTATTTTTGCTAAACCACCTATAAAAAAATACTGCTGATAATAACACAATATTTCCTCTACATATAGTTCTTATTTATAGAAAGCGAAAAAAATAATAATAAATCTTAAATCAATTTAAAAAAATATATAAAAAAAAATAAAAAAAATAATATTTTACAAGCAGTCGGGCAATTGAGGACCATGACCACCTCGGGGGGTATTTGAATGTAGATGAGTCAGAATTTTTATCCTATCTTTTACAAATTTGGATGATCATGCCCCCCTCGTCAGAAGACATGCCCCCTCCGTCGAATATACGATATGGCCGAGCCTGTTTAAGTGATTTTAATAAAATTGGCTTCATTTTTAATTTAGCTTTATATTAACGTATTTTCTTTGTTTTTCTTTAAAAGTTAAACAGCTTAAAACTATTTTTTTTTTCTGAAGGTTTTTTACTTCTAACAAAGGCTTTTATGCACATACCTCCTTTTAATATTGACATTTGCTTTCTTAGGCAATTAAGTTCTTTAATATCTGCACCACTTGTGCTAAGTTTTTTAATTAAATTCAATTTTTCTTCCAAATTAATAGGCGGCTTAGTTAGGGGCATTAAAGCAGAACCGCCACCTACAAAAAAAAATATAGAGATTGTCCCGAAATGTTGGTATAGTAAAATGTCGGACAAAGAAACATAGAATTTACCTTCTAAATTAAAATTTGAATCAAATCATACGTGAAGGTAAATTAAACAATTTTAAACGTTTACAGTCTAAAATTTATCTATAAGTTATGTTTTGCAAATAATTTTGTAGCTTGATTAAATAGTGACAACGTATGTATGTACATGTACCATGGTGCACCTTTTTACTAAAAAAAGGACTGAATGATACAGGGTGTCCCAGAACTCGCGACTATCAAAAAATATAAAAAAAGTTTATATAAACGTAGACCCGCAAATCGGTATTGAAGTCGCATAGCCAGTACTAGAAGAATTTTCGGCCAAAAAATAACAAAATGGCGGACGTTTTTGTTTGAAAATGTTTGAAAAATGTCCGTCATTTTGTTATTTTTTGGCCAACAAAAATTCTTTTAGATAGGGCTATAGCGACTTCAGTACTGAATAATATCCCGTTTTGTTTTTTTTTTCAGTCGATCCAAACGCCTGGAATCATGGCGACCACCTTTTTTTGATGTTCTTTTCAAAAAAAAAATATTGCCAGAAAATGGCACTTTAAAAATTTAAAGAAATTTTATTTGTAGTCTTTGAATATGAATAAACATACCTACAAATTTTCACAATGATATCTTTTTTCTTCCTTTATAAAAAAATGTCTAAAAAAAGATTATTTTTAAAATTTCTAAGGTAGAAAGATTTGCAATTTTACTGAAGGTGCAAATGCATAAAAAAAGATTTAGGTTATTTTGATTGTAGCAACGAACTAACAACTCTTCTCTCTAGAATACGCATACCGTTAATATAATGTATCGCCAACATCTCGGTTTGTTTATAAACAAATAGTGGGTATATTCAGGCCTGAACAATAACAATTACCAGTAACTGTTATTGTTGTCTCTGTTAGAACAAAGCTGTTCGTTGGATTGTAGTATACAGTAACTGTATACCTACCTGAAATTAAAACTATTAATAAATCGTCCTCTTTCAATTTTTCCACCAAATATTTAATTTCCTTTGCTGCATTTTCCGACTCCAAATCGGGTAAATTATTTTTCGCACCCTCGATATATCTAATTTTTGAACCCCATTTCGGTAAAATATCAGTTCTATTTTTAAAAGTTTCGAAAATCCCTTTCGGGACCGACACTACCCCCTCCTTCAAGTTTTTCTGTAATAGATTTTCCAACTCCACGGACATTCCTAAAACAGCTTTTCCGAAGCCCACTATATAACATGGTTTGTTTATTTGAAAACGTTCACTGTTTATTTCTATATGTCCCTGGTTTACCTGAACCGAATTTTTTATTAGATTTTGAGGTTGTACGGATTCTACACTTTTTGAAAATATTTCTTTTAAGATTTTGTTACAGTCCACCATTGTTTTTGTTAAAACAGTTGGGAATTTACTGAAAAATACAATAGAATTTACCATAACCACACTTAAAGATAAAGTTTACATTTAATTTTGACTTATCTATAGAAATTTGACCCCCTTACAGTGTTGTCAGATTATTATTTCAAAATACCCACCTAAATCTTTAGAAGAAAAACTGAATTAAAAAATTAATACCTATTTAATGGGTCTTTTCTACCTTCAAATTTAAAAAATAATTATTTTTTATACATTTTTTTACATATACCGGGTGTTTCAGGAAGGTGGTTCACCCCCCTTAACTTTTTTACTTTTTTAGGTAGGCTCGTAAAATTTGCAGAAGCTATGTATATGTATAATTTAAGATTTTTTGAGATAGTTAGAATTTTTTGGCACTTCCGGCGAAAATGAATCGAACTTTAGATTTTTAAATGGAACACCCTGTATATTTTTACATATTTTAATTCAGAAATAAATTCTGAGAACTAGCATGTGTCACTTGTCAAATTTTGACAGGTCGTCATTTTTTAGGTAAATCTTTTGTGTTTTAATGTCAAGTACTTCCAAATAAACTATTCATGTGTGGTATCAAAAAGTTCGCAAGAAAATTATCTTTCATTTTAACCAATGAGCCACCCTCTTTCCGTTTGAAAAAAGTGACTTATGGACCAAAGTATGATTTTCGAACCTTTAAGAGTCCACCACATTTAGAGTTTTGATTTGGACTTGTCAAAAAATCCTAAATTATACATATTATAGCTCCTGCGAATTTCATAATCCTACATAAAAAAGTAAAAAAGTTAAGGGGGGTGAAACACCCGGTATAGAAAGAAAAAAGATATCATTGTGAAATTTTGTAGCTATGTTTATTTATAATCAAATAATACAGATTTTTAAAGTGCTCGACTGAAAAAATAAACGGAATATTATTCAGTATTAAAGTCGCTATAGCCAGAATTAGAAAAAAAATTTGGCCAAAAAATAACAATTTTGTTTTGTTTGAAAATTCATCCGCCATTTTGTTATTTTGTTGGCCAAAAAATTTTCTTCTAGTTCGCGTTATAGCGACTTCAATACAGAATAATATCCTGTTTTGTTTTTTTTTTCAGTCGATCCAAACGGCCGGAATCATGGCGACCACCGTTTTTTTGATGTTTTTTTCAGAAAATTTTTATGGCCAAAAAATGGCACTTTAAAAATCTAAAAAAAATACGTATTATTTGATTATAAATAAACATACTTACAAAATTTCACATTGATATCTTTTTTCTTTCTATATAAAAAAAATATTAAAAAAATAAATAAATAAAATTTGAAGGTAGAAATTGACGCAATTAAAATAAAACCCGAGATAAAACCTTATATAGTTTGACGCACGGATCTGGGGCTACTGGAAATATGTTTGGAATGTGTGTGCAAGTGGGAGGCCCGTTGTAAGCACGCACGCCTTATAACGCTCTTGACGGAAAGAAGAGAGCGCGTCGGAGACTTTCTTTCATGCGGAGAACTATAGGTAATAAATTAATACTCATAATAAAAAGAAAAACTATTAATTTTAAGGACACAAAAAAAATAGGTACTAGGTTCTTTTTTATATCTTGCATACTATCTATGTACATAAATTAAATAGCTAATAATTAACTTTGCAATAATCATCTAGGTAATATAGTAGACTACAGGGAAAAAACGATCAAAGTCCCACTTTCTTTTTGCAAAACTTAGATTTTAGTGGGAATAAATAAAGCATATCGCTCCATAACATTTGGAGAAAGCGAAATTTCTAAAAGTTTACTGGTGTAATTTTCATTAGCCATTTAAAAAATGCTAGAAATAGTAACGACTCGGCAGCAGCTAGGAAAATAGGACTTTTAAAATGCATTGGAGATGTCTCAACTACTTGGTCGCGGATACCCGGTCGCTGACGACTGCGACTTTTGGAGGAAACCGAAGCTTTATACAACTTGTATAAAAGAAAGTTCGCACTGTATAATACAAGGCTCCGACATTACAATACAAATTTGAGTGGTGCGGCGAAAAGGTATATTAGCAAAAAAAAATCGATTTTTTTTACATTAATGAACGTAGAAATTTACAATGCATCAAAAACCGCAAAAATAAAAAAAACGATTATATATACCTTTTCGCTGCACCACTAACAAATAATTAAGGTCTTTTGACTTTCAGTTTTGTTTCCTAAACATTTTTCGTTTTGCCACTTAAATTGTTTTTCCCCTGTAGTCTTTGTATGCAATTATTTAATAGTCATCATTGAAAATTATTATTAACTGTTTTAACAATTAATTTTTAATAATCTTCATAATAAATACCTATAAGTTTGCAAACATACCTTAATAAAGTCTGATTATATATCAAAGTCCTTTTTTAATAAAAAGTTGTACCACACCCCCCCACGAAACGAACGAGTCGGCAAAATCGTAGGTCCCCCCCTCCCCTACGAAAAAAACCTTGAATCGTCCATGTCTAGGATCCTCAAGGACTTGGAGATATAGTTTGATTTTTATTAGAAACGAAATAATCTTTAGTCGGCCATCACACGTTCGGTTTGTGAGGTTAGTTTTTACCTCCAAAAATGAACAATTAATTACAAAAAGTACAAAAAGGCTAAAAATCCCACATACTAACCGCTTTTCCATATAGATACGACAAAGACGAGAGCAGCAGATGATGTGTGGGGCGCCCCAGAATAGGAATAAAACGTACAGATGGTGAGCGAACAATTTTATCTTTCCAATCAAACTTGTTTCCTTTCGAAAGCGCTAGCGCTTACATAGGCTACCAACTTGGTATAGATAAACAATGAATAAAACAGAAGGTTTTATGAATGAATTTATGTTGGTACAACTGGTAAAGTTAAATACGCGAAATCACCAACCGTATAGTAAAAAATCAAACTATATAATTCGTCAATATTGCAAATTTAATTCAAAAAAACTCATAAACAGTTGCTTAACAATTTGAAAATATAATTAATGTTTTTATTTAATGCTGTTTTATTAAGAAAAAAATATTTCTTAAGAATAATAGGAATTTAAATTAAGAAAAATTGCATAAAAAAAAACTTTTTTTTATCTTTTAAAAAGTCGTATAGTTTTAAAAAGTCATATACTTACCAAAATAGCATTTTTACCAGAAGCTATAGCTCAACTTTACCCATACATTTTATGTTTTTTTTTACAGTGTATATTTTTTTTTAATAGCTGATATTTTTTCTCATTCATTACGTAATATTGGGTAATGCAACGAGATCGATATGTATTTGACATTATGTAATAAATAATACAACTCTGTTATTATTTATAATTTTACTGTAATTTTCTAATATCCTAATGCTATAATGTTTGGCGCAAAAAGTTTCTTAATTTCCTTACCTCGAAAATTATTATTAAATATTTCTTTACTTCTACAATTAATCGATTACCGTATACAGGGTGTTAATGAATACGTGTGTCAAAAGTATAGGGCGTATAGGAAATGCAAAAATATAATAGGCGGACTAATTCTCATAAACATGTCGCACCCTTGCTTCAAAAGTGACACAGCTCGAAAAAATTAATTTTTGGTTTGGTTTGGTTTGTACCTCTGCACCTACTTGATGAATATACAATATAAAAACTCCAATTAACTACTCCAATTAGTTTTTAAGTTACTTTAGGTACTTTAGGCCGCCTTTTCATACATGGATTATATCGTATCTTACAGGAAGAATACAACAGGTAATTATAAATGGTTTTAAATCTTTCATTATAAAGGTCCTAAGTGGAGTACCACAAGGATCTCACCTAGGACCAATATTGTTCATTATTTTTATTAATGATATAGGTTCAAAATTTTTATCTCAATATTTGCTTTTTGCTGATGATTTAAAGATTTACAGATGGATAACGTCTAAACTAGATGCTTTTATTTTACAAAGGGACCTTGATTTACTTAATGACTGGTGCATTAAAAACAAGCTGTATTTAAATAATAATAAGTGCTCGGTGATGACTTTTTCACGTAAAAAGGACCCGTTAGAGCACAATTATAAAATAGCAGATAATTTACTAAATAATGTCAATGTAATCAAGGATCTGGGTATTTTTTTGGACAGTAAATTATTATTTCATAATCATTTTGATCATATTGTTTCTAATGCAAATAAAATGCTAGGTTTTGTTCTAAGGACAACTAAGGACTTTTCTAATCAGAGACCTATATTGATGTTGTATTCATCCCTAGTAAGACCAAGACTGGAATACGGATCCACCATTTGGTCCCCATATTTTGGCAACCATATTCAGCGAATTGAAATTGTACAGAATAAGTTTTTACGTATTGTTCGATACAGACTTGCTCAGAATAACATTTTGTTGGATACGAATCAAACAAGGCAATATTTGGGTTTAGCTACCCTTCAGAATAGAAGAATCTTCAGTGATGTGTGTTTTTTCTTTAAGGTTCTTGCTGGATCAATTTAATCTAGTGTTATATTGGGTCAGTTTAATATTAAAATTCCATCAAGATCCTTGAGAAGTTATCCACTCCTGGAGGTTTCCTCCTGTAATACTGTTAATGCAGAAAATTCTCCAATGAACCGTATTGTAACATTGGTTAATTTAGCATGCAATACTGTTGATTTTTACAATTCTTCATATAATATGTTTAAAAATCAATTACGTCAACATTTAGGCATGTAATTTTGTTTTATATGAGTATATTACTCTTATTTTTTTCTTTTTAATTATTATTTTATACCTATTATGCTATAAGAATATTATTTAAATAACTTTGTAACTGCTATATGCGTAAATAAACGATTTATTATTATAATCGATATATAAATTCGAGTTTGCATAATATATTATATTATAACATATTATGTTATCATTCATCAAGTAAAGATGTACAAACCATGGATTTATCGTACATTTTCTTCTATGTTTTATAATTTTTAAAAAATGTACGCCCCCTACAACTTTCCTATTATTTGCTGTGTTTTTTTAAATTCCTCGGTAGATCCTTAAAATAAAATTAATATTCCCTAAAAAAAATGTCTTGTTGGCAGTGGTAGGTATAGATAGGCACTTATTAAGTACTACTTAAGTATCTTCCTGTTGAGATAATTACCAATCAAATCGAAAGTGAAAACGGATCTATTATTCAACAAGGAAATAAAAAACCCTTTAATCTATAAACTGATTGTGTCTGACATGCAACTTTCCTTAAAGAAAATAACTTTTTCATATTTTACCGACATTTCCCGTACATAACACAGGACCACAATTTTTTTCTGTCGGTTGACGTGAACCGAAAAAAAGGATCCTTTGCTGTAATGGCATATGAAATTAGGCCAAATGCTTCGCACTCCTTAACACTTCTTCTCTTAACATGAAAATATAATTCACTTGCCAAGATCTTTCTGATTCTTTAACTTAAGATTCTTTGATCTTGCGTGAAATGCAAGCGGTCTTGTCTCAAAAGAAAAATTCGTGGGCGAAGTATTTAAAATTATTTAATTTTTAACAATCTTAAAACAAGATAAATGGTGTTTGCCTTAAATGCGCCAGGTGCAAGAGAGTTTTAAAAATATTTGAAAAGCGACACTTTTCTTGTAACAAGATAAATACTTTTGTTTGAAGATACACATCTTATAAGCTAAAAAAATAACTGCCAAGAGTGTTGACTACTTTCAGCCAAGCCAAGAATGTCACTTTTTTCAGTGTGGAAATGGTTTTCTAGGTGTATTTTTGGTCGCTGAACGCGAATCCGTCGTCCGTTTTGGCCCAACATGTCAGGATTTTTTTCAATAGGATTTTTTCTCAAAAAACAATTATATCTCAAAAACAATAGACCCATATAATATGATATTTAATTTAATAATAAAAAATAAACTATTCCATTAAAAAAAAATAAGTGTATATTTTCAAATATTTTTAGAATGTGCATTTTTTAAAACCATACAACTTTTCCCATTAAAGTTTTTCTCTAAAGTGGATACTTTCTAGACCGAGTCGGCTTCGTTGAGACACCCTGTATATATATGATATATGTATATCATTTGTTGTCTAAAACATTTTTAAATTATCCTGTATATTATAAAAGTAGGGCCGGGCGCTCGGGCGATCGCCTATTGGTATTTTTTGGCTCGGTTCTGGGAGAGGTGAAACCTTTTTTGAAGTTGGATGCATATGGAAGCGCCAAATCAGGGGTTTTCCCGGTTAATATTTTTGTCAAAATTTTTTTGACTTAGCCGGTCCTGTTTACAGGAAGTAAATATAGTGCAGTTGGATAAGAAAGTAATTTTTGCGCATAAAATTATGCTCATAAACTCAATTATTCATCATAGTTTGGAATTTCGAATTTTAATTGATTAAAAAAAAAAAACAAAAAAATGAAATCTTTGATTTGACCCCAATTGGAGTCAAATATTTTAAGAATTACTATCGATTCAATACATTAAAATTATCAGCCAATGACACCCATACAATTTAAACTTTCTTAATGCTTAAAAATTAATACACAACTAAAATCATGCATCAAGCAATCTGGGATTTTTTTTAATAAGGTCTATTCACGTTCGTAAACAATGTTGCTATTTTGGCAATATCGGCAAAAATCGCATGCGATTTTGGCCTATATAGTCATTGGCAATACTGGCCAAAATCGCATGCGGTTTTTGCCGATATTGCCAAGATAGCAATATTGTTTACGCACGTGAATAGACCTAAATATAGAGGTAGGTTATGAAAGTCAAAGAAGGGTAATTTTTTTCAAAAAAAATGCATTAATAATTTTAACCTTTTTTAAGCATTATTTGTGTTTTTAATTAGTAGGTATAATAGAAGATTCTCAGGAAGTATAATAACAATGCACGTTTTACATAAAAAAACACTTTCTTCTAAAGATCAAATGAAGATCTAACTAGATGTGTACATACATTTTTTGATTAAAATTTGAGATTATTCCGTACTTTCTTTTACGAAAAATTTTCACAGTATATGATGCATCGCGTTGGTTTAATAGCAATTATTCTTATTAAGGTTTTTATGATTGAAATTACGTAAAAATTACTAATTTTTTAAGTAAAAAGGAAAAACGCATTTCATAAATAAAATATTAAACAGTATAAAAAACAATAACTAGACTATTCTGCGTTACAAAAATGCATTGATTTGGTTTTGACTCAAAACTAGTTATTTATGTATAGTAAACCATTTAGGATTTAATTCAAAAAAATATTTTTTAAATACTTTTTTTCTGTTTGGCTACATAGTGCGACGTTAAGGCCTATCCACAAGCTTGCACTGAAAAAAAGGATCATTTACGGTAATGGCATATGAAATTAGGCCAAATGCTTCGCAAAAGCGCCTTCTCTTAACATAAAAATATAATTCATTTGCCAAAATCTTTCTGATTCTTTAACTTAAAATTCTTTAATCTTGTTTGAAATGCAAGTGGTCTTGTCTCAAAAGAAAAATTCTTGGGCCAAAGTATTTAAAATTATTTAATTTTTAACAATCTTAAAATAAGATAAATGGTTTTTGCCTCAAATGCTCCAGGTCCAAGAGAATTTTAAAAATATTTAAAAGCGACACTTTTCTTGGAACGAAATAAATACTTTTGTTTGAAGATACACACCTTTTAAGCTAAAAGAATAACTGCCAAGAGTCTTGACTACTTTAAGCCAAGAACGTCATTTTTTTCAGTGTGCATAAGAACATAAAACATAAGAATGCGATGCCGCGATTGACTTACAAGATACTTGGCGGCACATCGAGCCAATCACGGCATCGCATTATGTATTATGTTCTTATGAGAGCCTCTGAATAGGCACTTATCCACCTAACCAACTCTTTTATTAAACAAGGGTAAAAACCCCATATCGATATCTTTATTTACCGAGAATTTTCGAATCAAAAAAGCCTTGCAAAGTCAAATAATTGCATTTTAACCAATCGGAACCGGGTCTAACTCACACATACATATTTTATTTTTTCTTCCATCATGGACTTGAAATTCAGTAAACTTTAAATTTACTCTTTTTGTGGAGTTCACTGTAGTCTTGACTGTAGTCTAGTAGCCAGGAGGGGCAAGTCCTCTGTAAAAATTAGAGCCCCCCTGGATCAATAAAATTTAAACAATAGGTATATACGAAAAATTCCAAAAAAAAATTACTAGGACCTTCTGTAATTTCTTGAGCCCCTCTAGACATTTTTCCGGGCTTCAAGGCTGGTCTACTGGACTAAGTAGTCTAATAAATTCCTATAAGGACATTTCCTTATGACTTGAAGGACTTTTAAAACGTGCAAAATTTAAAATTCAAAATTTACCCTTTTTGTGGTACCATGGTACTTTATCAACCAGCATACCATGGTAGTGGGTTAGAAAGTGAAGGTACTGGCGTAGTAAAGTCCAAGAAAGATGGCATATACTTAGTGCTTGAACCGCGGCTAAGCATGCATGTTTTTTACTTTCACTTGTGTTACGGTAAAAATTCGTAAATTTATGGAATTATTCGAACGGTAATAATAATAATAGTAATAATAACAATTAATTTCAAATAAATTTAAACAATGAGTGCATTGAATAGAAGATACAGAAGATTTAGTTTAAACCGTGAAAGTTTTGTGCTAGTGTGTTGTTTTTTGTTGTTGTATAGTTTTGCCGGTAAGTTTCTGAATCACAAATTTTTGTGATGGAGAATTGTGATTTTTGTTATAAGTCCTTTCCGAAAGGGATTAAGTTTTGGGCACCGATTAATAAAAACAGATTTTGATTTTATTTAAAAATTATTGACGAAGGACCTTTTGATCAAAGATAAAATCTATATTTAAATTAAATTACTTAATAATTATAATTTATATTACGTGAAATAATAATAATTATTATTAATTACATAAAATAATTAGTTTACTTTCCTATATCATAACAGAAAACATTAAAAAATTCTCAAGATTTTTCTTCTTATTACTTTTTTACGTTTTTAGCGTTTAACAGCAAAAAACCGGGTTTTCGTGAAAAAAAGTTAGCCTATCGTGATATATCAGTCGGACTGTCCAGAAAAATTGTTATCCCGATAACTCGAGAACTCATTGAGAAAAAGAAATACTATAAATACTATACAGGGTTATTCAGAAATAAGTTCTTGAACTTTAAGAGGTGATCTTACATTAAAATATATGAAAAAAAGTTCCTATAAAGGTTGGTCCGAAAATGAGCCATAAAGGAGCTGCGGCCCTTTGAAGATGGACATATTGAATGGGGAACAAAAAAAAGCACCAATAAAATTTTAATGCTGCAGGGTGATTCTTTATTTAAAACTAAGGAAAAAAGTATTCTTCACCAAAACACCTAAATTTAATATCAAAGAAGTAATAGCCTTTTAAAAAGTAACATTTTTAGTGGCACAAAATGTTACTTCCTCTTAATTGCATTTTTGTTGTATTTTTACTCAAGAAATCTATATTTTTTACCAAAAATACAAAAAAAATATACATGCAAAAGCTCGTCGCTCTAGCTTAAAGGGTACAAAAGTTATTAATTAAAATCATTATTTTTATTGCAATTTTAAAGAGCCGTAGCTTCCTTAGGACTCATTTCCGGACCAACCTTTATATGGACTTTTTTTTATATTTTTTAACGTAGAATCACCTCTTAAATTTCTCGAACTTATTTCTGAATAACCCTTGTATATTCAATGGACATTGACATTTTCGGTAAATATTCTTCTGTATCTTCTTTTATAACTCTCAAAACGGTTTTCTTGACAAGAATCGTCTTGGTTCTCAGGACCTTTTATAGAGAAATGATATGGGTAAAACCAGAAAAGGGCAAATATGTTTGCTCGGATCAAAATATAGACATTGCACCCTAACTTAAGAGTTTTCTGATTTAATGCTTTGAAGTTTGCACCTATTTTTAGGTATATTTGGCATGCCGATCAACGAACTAATAACTCTTCTTTCTAGAATACGCATACCGTTAAAATAAAGTATCGCCAACATCTCGGTTTGTTTGTAAACAAATAGTAGGTATATTTAGGCCTGAACAATAACAGTTACCAGTAACTGGTATTGTTGTCTCTGTTAGAACAAAGATGTGCGAGTAAGACAGACGAATGTTCATGTTGGCGACGTTTTTGTCAGTTTTAACGAATGAAATGCCTATTCTAGAGAGAAGAGTTATTAGTTCGTTGATGCCGATCCAGTTTGGCCGTATCTGCTTCAGTTTTAAAAATACGCTATACATAAAAATAGGTGTATAGGTAAAATTGGTATAACCTATACCATAATATGGTATATACCATAATATTCTTATTAAATCAAAACATTTCTGTATTGAGAGCGTACATTTGTTGGTGCTATCTAACAATGTTTACATGATTTCATGTTCACTGCCACATTATCCAAATTATAGGTAAAACAATTTTTGGAATCATTAGCCCAATTACATCCAAAATATAGGACTTAACCGGTGTTGCCAAATTCAACATCCTGTTATTTTTTTTTAAATAAAAATTATGAAAGGATCTGATCATCTGTAAAAACATGCAACTATAAATAGTTTTAGAACAGTTAGGTAATAAAAAATTTACTCATCATAAATGTTGGATATATTATTATTATATAACAAATTATATTTCAATTCGAAAAATTGCATTACATTTTTAAGAAGAAAATGACCATTTAAAATTAGATATAGGTGATGTCGCTACAAACAAAATTAAGATTTTCCCAACCTTTTACCCAAGATTGAAAAATTCCCAACATGGCAAGAAGTTAAGGGCAAAAAAAGGTCGTCATCTCCATAATTTTTCCATCTGGAGAGTGAATTTTCCCAACTCGAGTGGTAGGCCCAAAAAAAAACTATTTTTATCTATTTTATTTACATTAATTCAATAGTTTTAAATATTATAAAATTGTTTTTGAAATTTAAAACCGATATGAATACGGAAAATACATATTTTATCCAATACATACAGATAATAAGACAATTACCAGCTTTATTTTAAATAGATGAACTCAATAAGAACCCCCGCGTGGCTTTTACTTTATTAAGTGGATAATTATTTATTTTACCCACTCAACTGTCACTTGTCAAATTATTTTCTTGTAAATGTCATTAAAATTTTGAATAAAAATATGAATTCCTAAGCTATTTATTGGATAAAACCTTGTATGGCACTCATGGGTAAACCGATATTGCCCTCTCGAAAATTAACCTGCTTGGCTGACGCCGAGGCGTCAGCCAAGCAGGTTAATTTTCTCATGGGCAATATCTTACTTTACTTACTAGTACCATAAATTACTATTAAGGACAATCTCGTGGGTGCATTTTACGGTATTTTTATATGAGTAATTCTTATTATATAAGTTAAAAAAAAAACTTGTTATAAAAGGATTTTACCATTTGAGGAGCATTATTTCAAAAGTTAACAAATCCTTAACACGTATATTGGATTTGTTAACTTTTGAAATAATCAGGCCTATTCACATGTACCATTGAGATTGAAATGTGTGGCAATATTGACGAAAATTGCAAGGTCATTTACGTCAACTGTATTAAAATTGCATGGGATTGTAATTTTTGTCAATATTGAATAGATTTCAATGGTACATGTGAATAGGCCTGAATGGTCCGCATTTGTAGCCGTCAATATATTAATCTTATTAAATTTTGTATAGGAGAAAATTTTTTTTTTTTTAAACAAGAGCACATCCAAGTTTTTAACGACAAGATACCGACTTGAAATTACGTTACTATACTCCGTCCAGTTATGCAAGATAGTAAGGGACGCGGCCCGTTTTACACCACAGAGCGCATAAATAGCATAATTATGCATATATCGTAGTGTATCAAAAATTTAACAAATGTCGGTACTGTTTTTCTGGAAAGGGCCTATCCAAAGACTCGCATAACAAGCATAGTACATAAGAATGCGATGCCAGGATTGGCTTGATGTGTCGTCATGTATCTTGTAATGGTTGTTATGCGAGCCTCTGGATAAGCCTCAAGTTGTAATTGTAACCTAAAAGTTTTCCTTGTGTTCAATATAATTTACGTTTGTACAATATGTAGAATATGCTAATTTAGTGTGAGTGTATAAAGAATAAACCAAAAAAAGTACCTTTTTCAATACCATGCAAAATAACATTAAGTTTACACATTTTTTTATGTAACTTTCTCTTCTTTTATTAGCTTTAACGACCGTCAATCATTGTCATAGACAAAAAATGTCACAATATTTTATATGTTAAAAGGTACGAGTTTTTAAACAATGATGTAGCTTAAAAATCGTGGGAATTTTAAACTACTATCTTGCATAATTGGACAGACTATAGTAAATACCTGTTTCAAAGATATATTCAGAGACCCTGAAGATGTCTCTAATACTAAAAAACTTAAAAATTAAGTATTTTAATGGTAAATTTAAATTGGGTATGCTAATCAGAATTTAAGTCGTTTGTACGCAACCTTAGTTTTCTACAGATTTATCAAAATATTGGATTTTGTAGGTAGATATATAACCTGAATTTAAATGATATTACAAAACAGAAATGCTTGACCATTCACCACACGCACTTACATTATAATGTAAATAAAACAAATGAAACTAGATGAAACGTTGCAAGCACCCTGTCAAAACATCGGCACTATTGTACACTAGAGCCATCTAGTTGCAAATTTCAAACTAGGTGTTTTGTTTGATTTTAAATTCTGTATATTTAAAACATTATATTCTAGCAAAAAACTGTATATAACATTTTTTATAGGGGTTAAAAAGAGCTTTTATTTAAAATATAATTTTTTGAAATCGGGTTATAAATATGTGAGATATGCTAAAAAAACCTTTTACTGCTTTAAACGCCAATATCTCGAAAACAATGCGTTTTAGGAAAACATTGTTTATAACATTTTTTGACCAATTTAAAATTATCTTTTATATAAGTGCTAAATTAACCAAATACAATAATAATTGCCTTAATTATAAACAAAAAACGCTAAAAATAGGAGTTTTACCCTATTTTTACCCCCTTACCCCCAATAGTTTACGCCCAAAATCTAATCAGCTCTTCAAAATACGATAAGAAACAATATGCGAAAAACCGCAAGTCGATATCTCATGTAGAAATGGAGTTAGAGAGTTTAAACCCAGAAAGACAGGCAGACAGACGGACGCAAAAATTTTTTTTACTGATTTCGACTCAGAATGGTCTAAAACGTCGAGAAATGTGAAAAAAAAACGTGGTCAGCGATTTTGACTTGGCGAAGATTTCAATACATCGGCACTCTTAGTAGCACTAAGTACCGATGTAATAATTGCAATACTTTTTCTGTTCCATATAAGCAAATAGTTGTATTAAGTAAAAGAGTTTTTTAAAGATACGCTAAAACTTCCCTCATATCTCGCGTATCCCTGGCCCGATTTTATTAAAATTTGCCAATAGATTTGTATTGTACTTTCTGTTTTTTTTTTCTAGGGACATATGGCCAAGCACAAAAAAGTCGGAAAAAACCTGAATCGGTACAGGACCTATTTAACACATCGTCATGTATACCAAAGCCATATAGATGTCCTCATAGACAAATTCAGTTTTTTCTTTATACAAGGTAATGTAAGAAAAAAAAGCCAATTACATTTTTAATGAAGAATTGGTAATTTAAATTATTAATAGCATAATAAAATTAAAAACTATTTACTTTATTTAACTATTGAGTAACTTTTAGTTAAGTAATTGACAACTGCGTGTAATTTTACACTGAAAAAAACACTTGAATTCTAATGATGTGGATTTTAATTAAAACAAACCGTGAAGATATGTAAAGTTACGCAAAAATACTTCTAAAAAACGGCAGTATTTTTAAGGGGCCTTTCTACCTTCAAATTTTAAAAATATTTTTTTTTAAACATGTTTTTTATATAGAAAGAAAAATATATCATTGTGAAATTTTGTAGGTATGTTTATTTATATTCAAAAAATATAAAAAAAATCCCGTTCTTTTTTCAGTCGATCCAAACGGCCGGAATCATGGCGACCACCGTTTTTAGATGTTTCTTTTCAAAAAATTTTGATAGCCAAAAAATGGCACCTAAAAAATCAGTTTTTTTGTATTTTTTGAATATAAATAAACATACCTACAAAATTTCACAATGATATGATTTTTTCTTTCTATTTAAAAAAAAAATGTTTAAAAAAAAGTTATTTTTAAAATTTGAAGGTTAATTAACTGCATGTGTGAACGACTTGATCAACTGACGCGTGATGAAGTTCCTATTACATTTTAATTGGTAATACGTCGGATAATGAGCTAACATCAATTATATACTATAATTTGTAGATTTTACTTATGTACTAGAATATTTTCACTCTACATGTATTACGTTAAATGCAACAACATTACCTACTTGTAAAAAAATCACTCTCACTGAATTCAATTCACGACTTTTTTGTAAAATTTATAATTTTAGATTGACTGTAAAATTACATTTATTTTAGACTGCAAATAACATCATTTTTATGACTGTAAAATTACATTTATTGTAGGCTGCAAATAACATTATTTTTACTGTGATTTATACGAGAGGTAAACCTCACTCGAAAGTTTGTGCAATGAATTCTGGAATTCTGAAGAATTTGACGAAACACCTCGGGCATGTACAATGAATTCCAGGGAGGTTTACCCCCTTGGATTTATGTAAAAAGAGTCCAAGTGGCTTTAAAAATAACCAATCAAAAACTACTAAAAACTATTTTTTATGTCTATGGACTAGAATTACACGACCATGTAAAATTGCAGAAAAAACATAACATGGGAGGTATGGGGGCTCACCCCTAAGGGATGGGATACCTCGAAATGTTGAGCTTGTTGGGAAACTTGGGCTTTGTAGTTGGGAATTTCGAGTAAACTAATGAACCCGATTGCAACTGTAGTTTTTGAAGTTATTTTTATTTTCACATTTTTTTTTGGCAAAAAGGTAGTGAATTTTGGATAAGAACAGGTAAATAAACTGTAGGAAATAAATTTCTAATTATTATTGCTTTTAATTAATATAAAATACTATTAAACTATTTTTTATAGCATATTGTAAATGCCAATAAAATACCCTAGATTAGGAGTATTAATGTGTTTTTATCAAATCCTTTTTCCATATTTTTTTCTATTTTTTTTTTTTAGTTTTCCATTTTTTTCTTGTCTTCAAAAAATTTTTTTTTTGTCAGCAGTTTTTTTTACAAAATACCGCTTTATTTGTTATTTCCAGGCGAACCCAAAACAATCCAGAACTGCTAGACACAACCAAAGAAGAATCTCTGTACAACAGTCAATACAACAGGGCGAACCCGACGAAAATAGTGGTTCACGGGTTCGGCGGCGGCAGAATGTACTCGCCCAGCACCGACATGCGAGAGGCGTATTTCTACAGAGGAAATTACAATATTATCATAGTAGACTACGGTACCCTAGTGAAGGAACCGTGTTTAAAGGTTAGTTTGTACAGTTTTTTTTGAAAATGGTTAACTGTGCCGCTTTTTTTCATATCGAGTTTTTGAAAAACCTGTAAACAATTTTTAAATATTTTCTATAGCAAAAGGTAGATTATTACTATAGTTGGAACATATTAATACTTCAGACAAATATTATTTATATAAAAAAAGTTATTAACGATAAACCAGTTAACCCCGCTGGACCAGTTAACCCCATAGGGCAGGGTTAACTGGACCACTAATCAGGGTTAACTGGTCCACTATGTCCAGTTAACCCCGAACTAATTAATATTGACATAAGTGGTCCAGATAACCCCGAACCAGTTAACCCTGAGTGACACCACTGCATGCAATCATAAAATTTTAATACTTTTTATAAGACAATAGAAGGCGGCAATTATGCAGAATAATTAACAAAATATTCAGTATATTAGGTAAAACGTTAGTCTAGGTCCTCCTATTAATAATAAAGTATTAATTAAAAAATAAAAGTTAAGGTAAAATACCTACTTTTCATCGAAAAAAACTTTCTTTACTACAACTTACACGTGGACAACACCGTCCGTCATAATATTTTAAACAATACTACTAACTAAATATCACTAGAATTTGCCCTAAGGCGCCAATACTAATAAAAAAGTTGATAAAATCCAGGTGGACCAGTTAACCCTGTGGCCCAGTTAACCCCGACTTCCCCTACACATTTGAAACTATATTTCACTAATGGGCCTTTTTTGTTTTCAAAAAAAAATATTTGAAGACTACACGACAATAACGCTGAGGGCCACAATGCGAATAAGGTCGACTTTCGCACGGTAAACCGTGCTTATTTATGTGGAAGTCGACCTTATTCGCATTGTGGCACTCAGCGTTTTTGTCGTGTAGTCTTCATTTCTTTTTTCGAAAAAAGAAACATGTTTTTATTGTTTGTATGTTATGTTTTTTTAGCAAATGGAGTGGGCTCCAAGATTCTGTGCAAAATGTATAGCCCAACTGATCAGATATCTCACATCTCACCCGAGAGGAATTAAGGCTGATAGCATGCATCTGATTGGGTACAGTGTGGGGGCCCATATATCAGGATTGGTGGCTAATTATTTGGACCCTGATTTTGACGGAAAAATAGGAAGAATTACAGGTAAATGGGGGTACTTGGTAATTTTTTGAGACCATATTAGAAAAATTCGTAAAATTTTCTTTTAAACGGTGTCGCACACTAAAAATTTGATACTCTGTTAGCCGAGATAAATAAACTTAAAAAAAAACTATTTTTTATGTTTTTAATACTTATACTTGTAGATACGAGTGTAAATATAATACAAACATCGCCAAACATGCTTTCTCACAAGGATTCATGTCAGGTGAGTTTGCTGGCCAGTTTATTCTTTGAACATTCCCTTGCTGTAGTAAATTGGTAACCCTGGGGAGTGGCGTTATCGTTCATAAAAATGAAATTATCTACAATTTCGTTGTACAGTGGAAGGACGAATAATGTTTTGGGCGTAAATGTTTTGCTTGAGAACAGAGGAGGACATACTGGTTATTGAGATCTTTGTTTCTCACATTTTGTGACGATTTTTATTTTTTCAATACAAATTAATTATACAAATTTTTAAATTTATTTGCTGGCCGTGTACTCATTCCATGTAAATAACCTTACATGTGATAAAGTATTTCAATAAAATGTAAAATTGAACCCACATATTGATTAAAATAATTATTGTTTACTTTTCAAATTAATTGGGGGGCAAGAATTTTGGCGACGTGTGTACCTAATTATATTTTTTCAGGTCTGGACCCAACCATCGTTTTTTATATGGGCAAAAACTCATCAAAAGATTTGGATCCCAGTGATGCTCATTTCGTGGATATTTTACACACAGGGGCGGGTATTTTAGGCCAGTGGGGGCCAAATGGACATGCCGATTTTTACATTAATGGAGGCTCAAGTCAACCTGGTTGCGCGAGTGACACAATTTTCAGTAAGTATACTATCTTGAGTTTTAAAATCTGATGCATTTTTCTATACTTTTAATTGTATTTTAGAGACTTTGGCGTGTGACCACACAAAAGTAACCCCATATTTTATTGAATCCATTGTAACCAAAAGGGGGTTTTATGCCTACCCATGTCCAACACTGCTTAGTTTTATGATAGGATGGTGCAACCCGGAGGAACATGAATATGTTCTCATGGGAGAACATATTACACACAAGTAAGTCTGTTTACATTCCTCACGACTTTCGCATAAAAATTGTCTGTCGATCTGCCTGTCTGGGAAGATTTATAACAACGATAACTTAAGAACGCGTTGAGTTAAAGAGTTAAGTTCAAGCTTGGACCATATGTTTTTTATGCAAAGTTATTGGCTATGTTTGTTTTTTGCCAATTTTTTTTTATTTTATCTTTTTAGTGCCAGAGGTGTTTATTACGTGTCAACCAATCCAGATCCGCCATATTCTCAGGGATTCCCGGGAAGTCGAGTAAGACAAAAGCGAAGAGTTTTAGAAATCGAAAAACCTCCAAGTTAATATTATCAAAACGTTATTTTTTTATATTTGGTAGAAAGTTTGAAAAAACTACATAATCCTGCATACAGGGTGTCTAAAAGTAGTGCCATAAAATGTTTATCCCGATTTATCAAAGTTATAACGGTATACAACCGCGGTGCACCGTGCGCAGGTAAAGTTTCTTTTTAATCTAGTAAAATTAAACGTTATGTCACTATTAAAAAATGGTCACATACTTTAAAATAGGGTCCCGGAATAAAGTGACATTTAACTTTATGTGACGTTTAAAGTCATTTAGGGTCCCTACTGTAAAATGGAATTCCTAAGAAGATTTAGATATCTCTAAGGTAGGGACCCTATATACATATAATGACATTTAACTTCACATTTAACTTGACGTTTACTGTCATTATATATAAGGTCCCTACAGTAGGGACCCTAGTAACTCTAAGGTGATTTGAGACATCTTAAAACAATTTTATGGCACTATATCAAATTTCTATGTAGAAATTAAATATACATATTTTTATTTAAACTAGCTAGTACTAGAATTCTTAGCCATCTCTGTGAATAATTTTTTTTTCTACGACCATCAGTGGTCGTAGGAAAAATAGCATATATAACTTGTGTAGAATGGTGATTGCAGTTTTCGATCGCGTTGTAGCTGCAATTGTCACAACTCGTTTTGAAATTCTCCGAATTCTACACTTGTTATATAATAAACTATACTTTTTCTTATACTTTGTGTGCTTACACTGTTTCTAGTTATTTATTTTAATATTTTGTACATAAACTACTTTGTGTTTAGAATATGGTAATTTAAAATATTTAATAAGCGTAATTTGTAGTTTTCTTTGCAATTTTCATTAAAGTACCTGATACAAACTTGTGTGTGTGTTAGTGATAAAGAAAAGAAAGTGTAGAAAATATGGGCAGGCTTTACCTTTATAAATACAATAATTCGTGTAATAACATTTTTCTAAAGTCCAATTAATAGTGTTTTAAATTTTCTATAAACCCAATTTTTATTTTGCTAGGAGGCAGGACCGGCCTTAACATTTTGGCGCCCTGAGGCAGCCTTTGCATTGGCGCGTCCCCCTTACGTAAAAAATTCTGGAAAAACACGCCCTGGGGCAGAGGATTCACTCGGCGTCGTACAAATGCCGACACTGCTACACTGATAAAAAAGATTTATTTAGATATGGCCAATTAAATTATTTGGTTGTGAGTAATAAATTTTATTCGAGTCAAATAAATATTTAGTCCACGTAAATAAATTTTAATTTCAATATAATTTATGAATGGACCGAACGAATAAATAGTTTATTTGACAGAAATAAAATTTATTTGTCAAAGTACAAAGTCCAAACCAAATAATTCAATTGGTCATATCCAACCAAATATTTTGTTCGCACAAATAAACTGTTTTATCAGTTTGTCACACGGATCTAAAACAGTGAAATAAATTCCATAAAAAATTTAACTTGTAAATATTGTATAATAGATTTAAAATAAATACTGTTATATAATATTTATTGTATCCTTAAAGGTGTTTAATTGATTAAAATATTTTTTTAGATTTTTAGTCTGAGAACCTCTTATTTCCGAATTTAATTTTCTGCCGCATTCCTTTGACGGTCACAGATCCGTGTGCCAAAGTATAGGAGGTAATTCCTTTTTTTTTTCTTTAACAATACCTCGAAAAATCCTTAAAATTACCTAAAAAAAGGGTTTGGACTTTTAGTAAAGGTAATATTTCCTCTAGAGGTTTCCTCCAATTTGCACCCTCCTTTGTTCCTTATATAAAAAAAATAAATAAAAAGCCTTCATTATATACAGGGTGATTAATAACTGGCATCCCAAAATTTAAGAGGTGATTCTGCATCCAAAAATATCAAAAAAACACTTTCTATAAAGGTTCGTCCGCAAATGAGCCATAAGGGAGCTACGGCCCTTTAAAATTGTAATAAAAATTAGGTTTTTAATTAATAACTCTGGTACCCTTTAAGCTAGAGCGACGAGCTTTTGCATGTTTACTAGTATTAATAAGGGCAATATGTTAATTTATTTTTTTTTAATTTATCCAGAGACATCCCTAGACCAAAAAATGTAACATTTTTCCCAAAACTTTTTCAGTTTTTGGATTTTTTGTAAAAAATATGGATTCCTTTAGTAAAAATACATAAAAAATGTCATATACTGTAACACTGTAGGAACAACCGTTTAAAAAAAATGCAGTTAAGAGGAAGTAACATTTTGTGCCACTAAAAACGTTACTTTTTAAAAGGCTATTACTCCTTTAATATTAAATTTAGGTGTTTTGGTGAAGAATACTTTTTTGCTCAGTTTTAAATGAAGTAGCTCCCTTAGGGCTCATTTCCGGACCAACCTTTATAGAAACTTTTTTTCATATTTTTGGATGTAGAATCACCTATTAAATTTTGGCATGGCAGTTACTGATAATAATATTACGAACCATCTTGATATTAAATATCCCAGGTAGCAAGGGATGTTATATTACAAGAAATTAACATCACTTTTGGGTGTATTTTTAAACTAAATCATAACATCACATAATATTGAAAAATAACATGTATTTAACATCACATTTGCAACGTAACACGTGTGACGTGACAACCATGTTATTTAATAACAAATATTTAGCAACGCTGTGAATATATCGCATGTCACATATTAACGTGGATTTCACGTGAATGTCATGTTATTTTGCTTCTCACCGACGTTTGAAGCAAAAAAATCGATATAAGATGATGTTGATAGAGTAAATTATTATAAGGAAATTGTATACACATTATACGATTTCCAATGGATAGGGGGCTCTGCCGGGCTTCTCAAGACCACGGACACGGATTATATTCTCCGCTTAATCTGCAATTTCGTATTTAGAATCTATCTTTTTGAATGGTTTTAATTTAGAAAAACCTAATATCCTAGAATATTATTTAAATATTAAAGTACCAGTAACGGCATCCATAAGATATTAGATATAACAGGAATGTGGATTTATGATGTCACAAACACGTTATTTTCGGGATGTCATTGTGTGATGTTATTAGGGGCGGACTTAGGACATCCCCACCATGCTACATTCTTGTTAAATAGGACTACAATCTTAACATCACATGTCACATATTAACGTGACTTTCACGTGAATGTCACGTTATTTTGCTACCTGGGATAGGTATATAATTCGTGCTAATAGTCAAGTATAATAAAAAATACTGTTTCTATAATAGTTTATTTAGTTTTCCGAAATACATTACAGAAATTTAAATAATACTAGTTTTTAAGTTATTTTTGCGCAAGCATCGATCACAAAGTACAGGCAATTTTTTTAATCACCTTATACAGATTTTTCTCAAAATGACTCCCAAGTCTTTTTTTATTCAATACTGCATGGTAAATTATCTTTAAATGTAAATTTTCTTTATTTTTACTGTTTTGTACAGTTTTGCTTTAGGTTATTTTTTTAGTGTAAAAGTTACAACGAACTAACAACTCTTCTCTCTAGAATACGCATACCGTTAATATAAAGTATCGCCAACATCTCGGTTTGTTTGTAAACAAATTACATTACATTACATGTTTGTTTAACCTCGTACTATTCTACTTAATTAAGCATCCCCTAAGTCCAGGACTTTTTGTGTGGGCTAGTAGTAGAGGGAACCACCGGCTTATACTGACTTTCGAACCAGTTTCTAGGGAGTGTCCGTTTCACTTATCGCCTTCGACAAATTTCAATTATTATTAACTGAAAAAGGCAAATCGGCGCCAGTGAGAATCGAACTCACGATAGTAGACTTGCTATGCATACGCGTTAGCCACTACGCTATGCCTCCCATAGTAGGTATATTCAGGCCTGAACAATAACAATTACCAGTAACTGTTATTGTTGTCTCTGTTAGAACAAAGCTGTGCGAGTAAGACAGACAAATGTATATGTTGGCTACGTTTTTGTCAGTTTTTACAAATGAAATGCCTATTCTAGAGAGAAGTGTTCTTAGTTCGTTGAAAAGTTAAGAAAATGACGAATTTTAAGACATTTTTCAGCGTTGAATATTTATCGTAAGGTTTTTAAAAACTTTTTAAAATATATTCGTGTGCTATGTCACACATTCAATTCAATCGCTAAAATGAGAAATTTTCAAAACTGACGTCATACTGTCAATAATATAACCTCAAAACAATCTAAAATCTAAAATAATATATAATATATTATATCAATCAATAATTACAAATGGCATCCGATTTTTGAGTAATAGAACACAGATCTAACTCAATTGTAGAGTCACAGAACACAGATCGGAGAACAACATCTGTCTGCTGTCAAATACCTGTCGAATATCAAGTCCAAAACCAGATCGCGTACTCGTTCTCACGTCACATATTTGACGCTAAAAAATGAAATTTTAGAATATTTTTTAAAAACTTGATAAATTTTCAACGCTGAAAAATGTCTGATTTCTTCCAGTAAAAAAAGAGAGGGAGCCAGTGTTCGAGTTATTGAGAATCATCCTATACATATTATTTTAACACACTATAAAAAATACTGTATCCCTTTGCACCTATAAAATTCGAATAATTTTACTATAATTTTACCTATCCTATCCTATATGTATAAATACAAATAAACAAAAAATATAAGTAAAAATAGGAATAAACAAAGAATATAAATAAAATATAAAAATAAAAAGATATAAACCATGAGGTTATAACTTATATAACCAACAACCCTTTTCTAGAGATCCTCAATACTCTGAACTATCAGAATATATAGGGTCTGTACCCTACTCTACAAGGAATGACTGGATTTAATTCTCAAATACCTATTCATTTCTTAATAGAAATATATTTTATTTACCGTAAAATGAGGTAAATTCGAACGAAAGTTCGATAAATTTTTTTTAATATAAGTTACATAAAGTTTTACATCTTTTAATAAAGATTTTTGAGGCTTTTAGTAGTTTAACCTTCATTAGGAGACCAGTTAAATTGACAATCTAGAAAAAAAATATGAAAATTGGCTACTACAAATATGACTACAAAGAGCACCTCCGAAAATTTTGGGCATCTCTGACGAAAAATTGTGAGCAACTGACATCTCACTTTGGCCATGATTTAAGTTTTTTATCTACTGTTATTCACGGTGCTTTTTTGGGGGTATTTTTTGTTTGTTTAGAAACCCTCAAATTCCTTTACCATTCGATAGTACCGTCCATTTATATGATTTTCAGCGAAAATTAAAAAAATCTAACGAGCGCTTCGTTTTTTATTAAAAAAATAAATGCTAAACGAGCTGCTAGTAAAACAAACCATAAACATATGTAATGCTACGCATTTCATTATATACTATTCACAGTAAATGGATATATTGCATTTTTCCAATTATTTAAAAAAAAAAAATAAAAAAAAAACTTTTTTAATTTGTTTTTTCTTTTTCGCAAAGATTTTTTAAAATTTCGCTAAAAATCATATAATTGGACGGTACTATCGATTGGTAAAGGAATTTCAGGGTTTCGAAAGAAACAAAAAATACCCCCAAAAAAGCACCGTGTATTGTTTTAACCAAAATTTCTATGAAATATAGAATTATTTAAAAAATAATAAAAACTGTAATAGCTTTTTAGAGTGCCTTAACGTGACTTTTCTGAAAAAAAGTCCAAAACGTCACCTAAAGGCATTCTAGCTGTTAGATATTCCACATTGTTTATGTAAACTAGTTTTTTTTTAATTGACTATACACGGTGTATTTGAAATAGGGTCTGAAACTTTAAGGGGTGATTCTACCTCAGAAAATATGATAAAAAGTTCATATAAAAGTATGTCTAAAAATGCGTCGTAAGGGAGCTAAGCCTATTTGAAAGTGGCTAAAAAATTTGGTTTCTATTTAATAACTCAGAAACCCTTTGTGATATAGCAACGAGATTTTGTGCGGGAACTAATCTTAATAAGTCCCATCTTCGTATGTTATTTTCATGTACTTATTTTAACCAGGGGCGTGCGAAACGGGGGGGCTTGTCAGTTTTTAGTGCCTTATTAGGATTAGTTTACGTGCAAAATTTCGTTGCTATATCTCAAAAGTTTCTGAGTTATTAAAAAAAAAACGATTTTTTTAGCCACTTACTTAGCTCCCTTACGACGCATTTTTAGACATATGTTTATAGGAACTTTTTGTCATAAGTCCAAACCCTATTTTAAATAGACCATATAGTATTTTTTTAAAAATTAACTATAGAAAAAATTGAAACCAAAATGTACCTACTTTATGAGCCCACAACAACTAGCATCAACCTGAGCACATTTGGGACTTCCCCGACTAAATATTGTGAGCAACTGACACCTGACTTTGGCCCGGATATCTGTTTTATGTTGTATCTCACCATCACAGTTCCATTTGCTTACATTATCGATGGCTCGAAAGCAAAACTCTCGTGCGCAGTATATCTCGACAAAAGGCAAGTTTTCCACCCTCTTGTCTTTACTGGAGAGGGTCAGTAATAGGCGGATGTTGTTTATGAAGGAGGTGTGTTTTACGACGACTAAATGCAGGGAACCATCGCCTAAATGACTGTATGGGGCAACCCCTGAAAAAAAAAAGAAGAAATAAACTCATCGACTTTAAATTCGGGACACCTAAAAAATTGCCATTTTTAAATTCAAATATTTCGAAAACTACTTAATGGATTGACTGTTTCTTTTTTTGTTTTAAAGCTTGCAAGGGCGTAGATCTTTTTCTTCTATGGGCGGGGTAATACGCAGGGCCGGCCTTTCAAGCCTCAAATTTGGCGCCTCTAGCAAAAGAAAAAAACACCCTAAGATAAAGCTTTGTGCGCCTACAAAAAAAATGCCCCCCAAAAAATACCACAAGAAAAAAAGCGTTGTCCCTGACGGTTTCTACCAAACGTGGCGACCCTACAAAAAAAAATACCCTAAGACAAAGGCTTTGTCCCTGACGGTTTCTACCAAACTTGGCGCCCTGCAAGCAAAATTGGCGCCCACGCCTATGGGGGGGGGGGTAATTACCCCCCCCCCCCCCTCATCTACGCCCTTGGGTTTATGCACCATTTATACCCGCCCAGACCCGTCATTTTCAGCAGGGTAGTGGTATAGTGGTAAAAGTGCTGTATAAGTCTTTGGGGCGCGGAAAATTTTAAGTGGGCCCCCATTTTGGGGAGGTGCCACTAACAATAAAGAACTTAAAACGCTCGAAAAATAATAGATTTGGCAACCGTATTTCTGTATTTATGATAATGTTATGTAATTTCTTAATAAAAAGGCATTCTAAATTTAATCTTGTTCATTTCATTACAGTCTGCCGAATGAAGTGGATCGCTCCGTGTTTTTTATTGTGTTTTTAGTTCTGAACGTTATTAGTGTATGTTTTGTGTTTTTACACTAACTATATATGGCTTGTCGGACTACTTAGGAATAATTTTTCAACTGCGAGTGTAAGTAATTTTGATTACACTGGTCTACAAAAAAAAATCTTCTCCAAGGACTAAACCTATCATGCCTTAAGTATTTTTGTGTGCTGAAACCGAATTTTCAATTTCTACCGCGTAGATTTCGAGTAAATCCCGGTTTTTATTAGACATTGGTTATACGTGCCTAAAAAAGTAAACTTTTTCGGATTCATCAGCACACAAAACTACTTAACGCATAATAGGTTTTGGTCTTTGGAGAAGATTTTTTTTTCTTTTTTTGTATACCAGTGTTATTAAGATAAATATTTCTAACTTTGAGCAATTATGAGTAACTTTGGGGAACGGAAAATTTTTAAATGGGGAGGGGCAATTTACGACAGCTGAAATATCGAAATTAAGCTGCAGCTGAGCATGCTCAAGTGGGCCCCCATTTTGAGCGGTATCATTGCACAAAGCTTTCTAAAGTTTATTATAATAAAATCGGCAACGATATTTCTGACTCATATGATAATGTTATGTAATTTTTTAACAAGTGCCATTTTATACTAAATATTTTAGTCATTTCATTACAGTCTGCCGAATAAAGTGGATCGTTTTTGTTTGTTTTTGTTTTAAACAGTATTAGTGTATGTTTTGTGTGTTTTTTTATAATACTATAGTGTATTTAGGAATAATTTTTAAACCGCGAGTAAATGTAAGTAATTTTAAAACGATTTTGAACAATTTTTAATTACACAGCCACACAAAAAAAATGTCAAGTGTTTTTTTGGAGACCACTGTATTACCGTGTATTTTATGGAGCTGAACCCGAATTTGAGGTCAAAATAGCAACTCATCCGATTAAAACAGTTACTTTTTGAAATATTTTTGTATATAGTATTTATTATAAAAGGAACGTTCAAGTATTATGTAACGCAAATTGTAACAAAATTCATACACTTCATACCCCGGTTCTCGCGTTATTATACGTTATAGAGATTTCATATTTTGGCTACCCCGCCCCAAATAGGGGGTGTGTTAGGGGGTAGCCAAAATATGAAATCTCTACTGCCTTAAATAACGCGAGAACCGGGGTATGCAGTGTATGAATTTTGGTACAATTTGCGTTACGTAATACTTAAACGTTCCAAAAGTGCACTATTATGTGCACTGTGGCTGCTTAGTTTACACCATGGGTTCTATATTTTGAATCCAGGTACTTTTTGTCTACCTATCTCTGTTTATCGTCTTCCCAACGAAATAAAAATTTTAGAGTCACCTAGATTATTTAAAAGATATTTAGGTAACTTTTTAGTTAATTTAGAACCCTATAAGCTAAATGACTATGTTGTACCTTTGACATAATTCTTCTTGTTTGACAATATTTTTTCCTTATTTTCGGTTCAGAGGTTACTTTTTGTTTTTTTGTAAAAAAAAATTACTGTAGAATTTGTACTGTAATATTGAAAAATAAAGTATATTATTATTAGAGGAAATTCGCCTAATTTCGGATACCATTTACAATGTATTCAATATTTAATACTCGGTATTACTTTTTGATATTTTTTTTATATAACCAGATACAACTTATTATAGCGAACCATGATTTATTATAAAAGCAATTTTATTACAGTTTATTTTTTCCAAAAAACACGGTTAAAAAAAATCAGCGCATTTTTGTCCATTTGAAAAAGGGCTCCTAATTTCGGACATATCCGAAAAAATTTTTTTAAGAGTAGATCTGGATCCCATTGCTTATGTTTCTTGTTATTCCTTTACATTTAAGACGTAATTTAATCATTAAGCGATTTTCTACGCAATACTATAGGAACTATAATTTTAGATTCCCGATTTCGAATATCTTAGTATCTTAGGTAATTTTCGTTTTTTCAAAATTGTTTTTCTTAGTTTGTTGTATCATTATAAAAAAAATAATTAATGGTTGGTTATCCTGAATAATAATTACCTTGCGGATATCCGAAATTGGGAATCAAATGCACAAAAATGGTCTATCCGAAATTAGGCAACTTTCTGCTTTTTAGATTAGAAATTTGTAGAATGTTTACGTTTTCAAATTGCTTAATTATGAATAGTGGATCAACTTAACTAACATCGTAACTTACCCAAGACAGAATTACGAACTTTTATAACGATTATTTATAAAATAAACAAGCATAATAATGCAACTGAGCACAAAACTGCCATTTGCAATATAAACGATTTGTGCTGCCATTTAAAGGGGAGAAGCTCTACCGTTATCATATTACAGGACGGATTTAGTTTGACTTTTGGCTTCACATAAAAGTAGGTTTCTGTTTACCTTTGCAGACAGTATCTTAAATACACTACTATCCGAAATTTGGAAACCATCCGAAATTAGGCGCATTTCCTCTATTATTATTATTATAGCATTTTGTAAACAGAGATAGGTAGATAAAAAGTACCTGGACTTAAAATATAGTACCCATGGTGTAAACTAAGCCTTTAACGGCAGCTATATTTAAAAGTTTATTTTTAAATTAATTTTTTTACGAGATGACACTACTGGCGGATCCGTGCACTATAGAATTCTATCAGTCTCATGTATAATTGCGGCAAATAACAGATTTCTATAGCTCACGGAGTCCACCTCATACATTTTTTGTGAACTTTTAAATATGGCCGCTGTTAAACTCTTATATTAAATACGGATTAGTTTCATATTACTCTTTTTCGAAAAAGTACTTAAAAAATTAAAAACCTATAAAAACGAATTTTGGTTATGCGACCAATATTAAGCCCGATTTTTACCAAAAAAAATCCCATCCGAGAACTCGTTATGTCCTACAGCCGCCAGTCCGATGCTGATTTAACGTCCAAAAACGTATTAATTACTTATTAAGTTATTTTATTTAAACTGTTATTTTACTTTGATCTCGGTTATTTTGAGGTAATTTTTTTAAACTAAATCTTCTTGTTACAGAACTACATAAGCTGGAGAAGTCAGTCATATAAACAGAGACAGTACAGGTAAGAAAACCTAGTAGTCCAGTGAAATGGGCTGATACTTTAATGGGTAGTAGTGCATAGTAGCAGAACACTCCTGTTAGTTTTTCACCGGGCGATTTGCGTAAGGGATGTCCGCTAATTTTAGGGGTGAATGCGGTTATCTCGCTAAATATGCATCTTACGATAAAAATGCATATAACTAATTTTGTTAAGTAGAAAATTTCCAACAATTTTTGTTTAGATAATTTTTTTATTATATTAATAACAATCGAGTTATAAATATTTAAAAATGGCCATGTTGGGGGTGAAATTGTTTTTTGGTGTTTGGTTAACAAAATACTCATGAAAAAGCATAACATAAAATACTTCAAGAGCTACAAGTTTGCTCATATCGTCCAATGAATAATTTGGCTGAAAAATGGAAAAAATCAATTCCACCTCCAAAATGACTATTTTTAAATTAACCATTGTTATTAATATATTAAAAAAATGATCCCAATAAAAATTGTTGGAAATTTCCTCCTTAACAAAATTGGTTATATGCATTTTTATCGCTAGATGCATATTAAGCAACTCACCCCTAAAATTCAAGATATCGGACACCCCTTACGCAAATCATCCAGTGAAAAACTAACAGATGTGTTCTGTTACCATCCACTACTACCCTTTAAAATATCAGCCCGTGTACATTTATTGCAATATAAATTTATTATTTGACTGGACTATAGGTAATTAACACTAATATGTTATAGGATATAGGCAAGATCTATGTGAGTTTGTTTTTAACTGCAATGAAAACAACGGAAGTGGAAGTAGTGCTAATAGAAGAGTTGTGCCCAAAGGCACAGTTAATATAAGGCACAAAAGGAAAATAGTTTGGAATCTAAAACCGCCAACAGTATAGAGCCTAAAATAATAATATTTTTTACAGGTACCATCAACTGAGGTGACTTCGGACGGAGTAGGTGACTTCGGACATTTTTTCGCAAAATCTTCTGAACCAAAGCACGTGTGTAAAAGTTGTGCGTTTGTGTGTAAAAGTTGTGGAAATGAACCCCACAACTTGAGCACACAACCCCACAACTTTTACACACGTGCTTTGGTTCAGAAGATTTTGAGAAAAAGTGTCCGAAGTCATCCTACCCCGACAGAAATCACCTCGGTATTATAAATATTTTTTTACAGTTTAATTAAAAAAGAACATTGTTCTTATTAATGTGTTGTTTGTGTTCTTATTTTACACACATATATTTTTTATATATTTTTATTTTAGGTATTTTATGTCTTTCAGGTACTATTATTTTCTTTTATGCATTATATCACTGGGTTAAAATGATAAGGTTCTATGTTCTACAGAAACCCCATAATGAAGAACTATATTTATTATATACTCTATTGTGTTGTTTGTGTTCTAATTTTACACACATATATTTTTTTATGTATATTTTTTTTTCAGGTGTTATTTTTTATTTGTTTCATGTACTATTATTTTCTTTTAGGCATTATATCACTGGGTTAAAATGATACGGTTCTATGTTCTATAGAAACCCCATAATGAAAAACTATATTATACAATGTTGATTTTATTATTTTCTTTTTTTCAGATAATGCTATATAATATATAGCCTATATTGTGCATTAGGTATTTTTTGAAAAAAAAGTGTTCTTAGGTTAAATATTCTAAACATTTATTTTTTTTTTCAGGTATTAATTACATTATAATGTAATATTAGTTTTTATTTGAAAGTTTACTAGGTATATTAATATTTTTTAATTGTTAAGGATATTGTTTATAATAATTTTGGTTATATTTATGTATATTTTTTTTCAGGATATAAGTGTTTTTTATTTATGTTATTATTTTATGTATTTTTTTTTTGATATGTTTTATAGGATATTTTCGTTGGTTATATTTTTTTCAGGTATTTATTTTTTTTTACAGGTACAAATACAATTTTAATCTACAATCAGATTAAAATTATAGGATAGTTACATATTGTTTTATGCAAAAATACGCTAGGTATATTAACTGTAGGTTTTTGTTTATAGGCCTATAAACATAAACATTAAGGATAATATCCTTAATATAATAACATAGTATGTTTTTTAAGGTAGCATGGGGCGTGTAGAATAACCTGGGGTAGACTAATACTAATATGTAAATATTATTTATTTCAGATATATCAGAAAGAAGGATTTAATTAAAGTTTTAATTTTTATGTATAATGTGTTATTTTATTTTTTAGATCTTTGAAGGACAACTTTTACAGACAGTGTAATCAGAACTTGTAAGGTTCCTTAAGGTAAAATTGACAGCTAGTAACAGTAAGTTGTTTTAAAATGAAGGTTTTTTCTTTCCATTCAAGCCAAGCCAATTTCCCCCACCCGGGAAACGAACCCGGGTTGTTGGCATAGTTTCCCCTAGGTTTAATTTAGTATATAGTTAAATAGCCAAAATCCGCACCAATTCCCTTAAGGGGGAATGGATAGGCAGGGTTACGCGAACAGGTAGTCAATATCAGCAAAAATTCCCTCAAGGGGGAATGGATAGGTAGGGTTACACGCACAGGTTGTCAATATCCGCAAAAATTCCCTCAAGGGGGAAAGGATAACCGCGAACAAAAGACAAAGGAACAGACGGACATTTGAGGTGTTCTCTCTGGATGGTCGACTTTTTCCCATACACGCCAGGTATCTCGAAAGAGAGAGTAGTACCAACCCTGACATCGGTGAGACCGAACTTACAAAGTGGGCAGTTGTCATACAAGGGTTAGGTATATATAGTGTATGTTAAATTGTCTCCTGACGAGATTATACTCCACGTGTATAGGCCTACTGAGGGATCCTCAGAGGGGAACTGAGGTTTTCTCACTGGGGAACGGCACGTTAACCGTAACGCACCTAGTGCTTTACCTCCTGGGTGGTGTGGAAAAGAGCACAACTATTCTAGTTAGAGGTGGTAAGTGTAAAGAGTAAAAAAATGTTTATCTGTCTGTCCATCTTTTTGTCTTATGGTATGTAAACCTTATAATTATAAGTTAACTTTTGAAAGTAATATCGGTTTTCAAAAATTCTTTTGCTAAGCAGATTGAATTTCTTTATAAATAATAGTATATTTCCAACCTAATAAGAAAATTATATCACCATAGAGTCCCTTTTCAAATTAAACATCAAAATTTTTAGGATTGGCAATGCATTTTACCGAGAAAACGCCATGATTGAAACTCTCCTGCATAATACCATTTATGATTAAGCTTTCCTGTAGAGGAAATAAACAACATTTTATTTTATGATATTGAACTTTCTGAAATGCAATAGTTGATTATATTGACTCACCATGTAGTCCGAAAAACGTATTGCAAATTAAATAAAGTGATTATTTTTCTTAAGCAAGGGACTTCCCTTATAGAAATTTACGTTAAAACCACTTAACATAACGTTAGGAGAATGTTTTGTCTGTATCGTTAGGGATCTATTACTAAAACAACGTTTATCTAACGTCATAAACCCAATATACTTATACTTTTGGACTTTTCAACCAAATATTTTTTTTTAGTTTAGTCGGCGAGCTGGTGACCATTTATTCTTTTTTCAATTTTTTTTTATATATTTGGGCCTACGCGTTTATTATACAGTTAATGTCGCGATAACCCGAATGTTCGATACTCGAGGCAGTAATCCGAACAATGAAATTCGGACTTCAAAGTACATGCATGTATGTTTCACTGTTCGGTTTACCGCATAATTCAGATTATCGACAATTTACTTAATTTTGGTATTAAATTACAGGTGTACTTGGAATTAAAAAAAAGTACTACATCACTGGACCTGGAGGTACACCAAATTTTTAAAATTTTAGGTGTTTCAAGTGATTTACTGACCATGAAATTTTTAGGGTTATGTACATTGTAGGTGGATTTAAAAACGGTATAAAACACATTCATTTCTCGTAAAATATATTCCTATTTGTACAATTTATAGAAATATATGTATAGAGTAATAATATAAGTAATAACAGAAATAAAAATATATAATCAATAAAATAACGAAAAGCAATACAGTGGGTTAGGCTAAATGTGACACCCATGGTAATTGTGACATGTTCTGTTATAATTCCTTTAAACAAGTTTAAATCAAATCGAAATTTTACGCGAAATATTTAATACTGTCAAAAACCTAATGCCAGGGTTGGATTGGATATAAACTAGTTTAGAAGAATTATAACAGGACATGTCACAATTACCCTGGGTGTCACATTTAGCCTAACCCACTGTACCTTATTTTAAATAAGTTATTTAATAGCAGTTAAAACTTTAAAGGACCACAAATCTTCATTCCTATATATTTTAGCTCTGAATCTCTAATTTCTCAACCATTTTCCTTATTAGCCCCAAAATATATTGTTAAAATTGATTTTTGTTGCTGGCTTAAGTGTTGCATGTTGACTCATTTGACACAACTATGTGTCAAACAAGATGGCTATTACATTTAGTTTTATATATCTCTGACTTAGTTAGGTCCTGAATTGACTTTAGTGGCAAGTTAGATTTAAATGGTAAAATTTTTGGGTGTAGTACTTTTTAAAGATCGCAACTGTACGAGACAGGCAACGCTTGGTTTCATCCAGCGCCGTTCCCTGCATTAGATGGCTCATACTTTTTTTATGCACGCGCAATGTACGAGCTCTATTAACGCAAGATATGAAGCAAGTATTTTCGCAGGAACTAAGTAATGATAAACGTTATATTAATATTAGACCTAAATGTTAGGTTACCAACGTTAGGAATCGGGTCATATATTACAAATTATACATTACAACTACGTCGGGATAACGTTCTTCTAATGTAAACAAACTTAAAACTCAAGTTTTTCGAGGGATTTCTCAGGAGATTTTTCTTAGTTTTTCTCTACCCCTTTAAATAAGGGTAAAAATCGATTTTTTTTATTTTCTTAAAAATAACCAACGACTTTGCTCAAATTTTGTATGAGTGGCAAATGTCTTTACTGTTTTTTCCTGGAAAAACACATTAGAGCCTAAGATATTTTGGCAAAGCCGCGGCTAGCCGCCTTAAAATTTACTTTTTCATAATCACTATGAATAAATGCAGACTGATATGAAAATAAGCCAAAAAGATAATGCTACGAATTCCATTACACATTACATACATATTATTCACAGTAAATGGTATATTGCATTTTCCCAAATCCAAAAAATCAAAAAAACTTGAAAATTTTTTTTCTTCTTTTTGTAAAAAACGAAAAAAATTTAAAAATTGAAAAAAAAAACAAATTTGTTTTAGATTTTTTACTGTTTTGCATAAAAGTTAAAGAAAAATCCTAAAACAGTTATGTTAACCAGCTTTTTTCGATTTTTTTTTTAAATTTAACCCCCATAACTTTTTTTTTTTTTGGGGGGGATACTTTCAAAAACAATAAGGATCTTTCCCTCATAGAGCTTGATTTTTCCTGAAAACTTCAAGTCGATCGGATTATTCGTTTTTAAGTCATCGTGTCTACAAAAATCGTGACATCATACAGACAGACAGACTAACAAACAAAAAGTTTCTTATTTTTTATGAAACAAATTTATATCCAAGAATTTTTTGTCTAAGATGATTATTAAAAAATTTGAAAATTTTGAAACTACCCTATAATATTATTCTATATAATAACCACAAAACAATCACAATCTTAAAACCTTTTCGCGACAAAGTCATTGGGACCGCATAATCAGATTATTTTATAAGGAAAAACGTACCTTGTGGACTGCGGCTACATGCGCAGCTAATATTCGCCGCACTAACCATAAAAAACTTTCCTCTTAAAACCCGCCATTTACAGTCTAGATTATCACATTTTTCATTTCTACTGCTCAAACATTTTTCACAGTTTCCATAGCACTTTTCCAAGTCTATGCCGTTTTTCTCGGAAAATATTGCGATTTCCCCGGTATAGCCTTTGTTGGACAGTAACTTTTTAAAGCCTGAGTAGCTGTAACGAGAAGGGCCCATCCAACGATATTGGTCACTGTGATAAGCAACATCCCCTAAAAAAAAACAATTTTTGATATATCAAGCAAAATTAATTAAAAATAACCTTTGCTTTGTCTTAAAAACTGTAAATACACACCTAAAAATCCGTAACTGAAAACACTGGCAAACATACTCAAAAGACTACTTTCATCATACACTGACACCAAATCTAGCCCCAATCTGTCTCCAAAAATGATTTGCAAGACAGCTGTTGTCGGATCCGTAGTACCGTGTATGCAGTAAGCTATTGTATCTGTACTTCCACCTAAAATTATTGTAAATAAATTATTGTAAATAAATTAAGCATTACCTACTTGCACCAACAGACTTAGATTTTAGATTCCTTACCTGGTATAATTCCTATAGCTAGTTTTGGTCTTGGCAATGTCTGATTTATATCATCAGCATCAGTATTACTGAGCCTACACTCTCGGAGGACCAAACCATTGAATAACTCGGAAACGGTGCCATCCCCCCCAACACAAACCACCCCATCAAACATGTCTAAGTTGTAATTGATTAAGTAGTCTCTAATTTGGTCCTTTCGTTGTGAAACATTTACAGTTACCTCGACACCTGATAAAATATATAAAAATTAAGCTCTGTTAATAAAGAACAATATAATTATAAAAACCTTACCTGCTGTTCCAAACAAAGGCTTTCCATACTTTTCATAGATCTGCATAGCATTTTTCCTGCCACCAAATGGGTTTACAAAAACTAGCAAATGTTTTGGCCGCGTTTTTATCTCACATAGAGAATTTTGTAAAGTTTTAACCCATGATGAAACCTGCCACTCATCAGAATGTTTGAAAGAAATTTTTTTGTCTGTCCATTTTGTATCAGAACTGAAAAAAAATGTTAAATATAATCAGTACCATAATTTAGGGTTTTAATTTTTGATAATTTTACTTACTTGGTTCTCTCAGCATAGTCGATAGTAAACTGAAAGGGGTCTAGCCTTCTTTCTTCCAATGGATGGCCTGTTGGTAAATAATTTTGTTGAACTGCTATAACATTCTCAATAGGCAAGATATACTGCTTAAAGGGTGGTTTTTCGCTGTCCCATACGATTTTTCCATTATGATAAATCACTTTTAAACGCTTTTTTCCGCTATGAAACGTCGTTAAAAGGACGAAATTTTTGGTATCATTCAGGGACATATTTAGAACTGATTTTAACAGAATTATTGTAGATAATTTAGTAATTTTCTAGGTATAAACAGGGAAATAGTTGCGAAATTAGCATGCATATCACTTAAATTAGTAATACTTGAATAATACCGTTTAAAATACTTTTTCTTCCATTTTGTAATATTTTCACTTTACCATCTTAACTTATTTTTAATGAAATAACCAGTTATGTTATTTTTAAGCAAACATTGCATTTATGAAGGCTATTTTCAAGGTTAATAACATTAAATTATGGATAAAACATCACAAAGTTCAACTTTTCTTGTTTACCTTCTAAATTTTGAGGTTATAGCAGTAACAATGACATGCCGATAAAGTAGATTCCTTTTTTTAAATGAGTGTTGCCATTTGAGAAAATAAAAACTTCTCTCCGATCTATTCTGCTGGGGCTATCCAACCAGTTCTTAATTGATCACTCTATCAAGCAGCGGATTTTTGACATAAAAAAATGTAAATTGAGATATTTAGTGGCCCCAACTTTCTTTGCAAGCTTTCCCCAATATTATTATTCCAAAATAGGGAAATCCTGGGTTTAAATATTTTTTTATGGGAATAAATAAGTTGTAAATAATTTTACATATAAGTTTATTTAGATATAACATTTTGTATTTTCAAACATCAAATACAGATATCTTCATCTACACAATATATTTATAGTTTCCAGTGGCAAAGAAGTAATGAGAAAAAAATATAATTACAGACTAAAGAAAAAACCTTAAAATATACCCAAAATGTATTATTTTTAAATAATTAAAGTGCTTTTCTATTATATTTTTATTCTATTATATTTTATATATATTGCAAATGAAAAAAAAAATCACATTTATTAAAATCACCTAGTTATAAATTAGGAAAAACTTGGTCAAACACTTTTTTGAATAGTTTTCGTTAATTTTTTTCCTATAGGCTCTCGCACTATGTTTAAACCCACCAAAAAAGAAACATATTTTCTTTTAAAAATTCTCCACAGCAAAAAAAGACGTAAGGTTACGTCAATTTGACGTCTAAAACGTCAATATGAAAGGAGACAGTAGGCTATGTAAAAAACATTTTCGTAAAGCCATATTTTGATTTTAGCGGATCTTTTTTGAAAGGACCTTTTGCTAAAAATTATTAATTATATACTTTTAAAAATATCTATTTTTCTTTATAGTCTAAGAGTTGGTGGCCATTTTTATTTATTTTCTCCCAGCTGTATTTTATACATGTTTTAAAGTACATTCACATTAAGCTATTTGAAAATCTTCAGATCCTGGATCGGGTTTCTTTGGGTGTTAGAAGGCTCAAAAATGTAGTGAAATGGAGTATACAAAAATATATTTTTAACTTACAGAGTCCAATACATTACATTTAGATTAGTCTATTTTCAGTTTTACACAATTGGTAAGTGGTAAAAACACACTAAAAAGTTCATTTGACATGACATGTCAGTACTATAAAGTCGAAACAACTTCCATTTAATCAAAATGTCATTTCATAAATTCTCATTTATTTAAAACATTGAGTATCACATATGTCAAAGGCACTTTTTAAAGACTGTTCTTACCCCTTGGCCCCAGAATTATTGTGTATAACTATGAAAATAACTTAATCTGAATGTATTAAATGAAATGTATATTACTAGGCAAGTTAAAAATAGATTTTTTGGTAGCTCATTGCCGAAACTTTTGGAGCTTCTAGCACCCAAAGGAACCGGATCCGGAGCCTACCAATTTGGAAATAGCTTAATTTGAATGTACTTTAAGACATATATAAAATACAGCCAGGAGAAAATAATGAAATAAAAATGGTCACCAGCTCTCCGACTATTTAGCTTTTTAAAAATGTTTACAGTTTAATTCTGTAAAAAAAAGTAACTGATAAAATAATTTGAACTCGAAAATATTCACAACTAAACTGTAAATATTTTTTTGTTTTAAGTGAAAATTTTCTAATTTTTTTCATATGCGAAAATCATCCATACAGTCTTTTATTTTTTTAAATCAACGAAAATCAAATAAATCTCGCTCAAAATTTCACATTCATCCATCAAGTGAGATTTTAGTGGCCGAAAATTGGACATAGTTACTCAAAAAGGCACTAGATTTTAAAACGCCTATAACTTTTTAACGCTTTGATCTAGAAACTTTAAGTAACAAGCTTTTTCCCTTGCAATTTGATTCTTTTTACATAACTATGTCTAATTTAGGCAAAAATGTTAAAATTGGTAAAGAAACTGTGAAAAAAAACACCAGACATTTTAATTTGAAATAAGTCGTCTAAATATTTACAGTGACAGTCATAAGTTTGAGAATATGGTTATAAGCAAAACTTGAGTTTTTGCAAACCTGAATATTTTAATTTGTAACAACAATAAAAAAAATTACGAAAAAAAATTGTTTTTTAACCATCCGTTTCAAATGTTGACTTAAACCATGCTTCAAAACTTACGACTACTACTGTATACATAAATTTAACCATACTTTTTAAGGAAACATGCAAATGGCAAAAACACCACAACTTTTAAATGCTTTTTTATAAAAGTTTTAACTTTCAATGAAAAATGTTTAAATTTATTTATCTTGGGTGACAAATTTGAAGTGTGCAACACCGTTTGAAGGGAACTTTTTGGCAAAAAATACTAAAAATACAGAATTAAAATACTGATTACCAAAGTTAAAGCTTTTATATTAAAGCATTCAACATTTTTGAAAAGTTTGTAATTTTTATTAATTCTCCTTAAAAAGGACCCTAAAAATAATAATTAATTTTCCTAATTCAGATGGAAGCCTTTCTCCTTGGTGGCCGCCAGCAACCTTTTGCGCATCGTTTCTTCCGTCGCGTAGTCCGGCAATTTGAGGTAGTGCACGCACGTGTTCACGGAGGGGTAACTGCCCTCCCCCGCGTCCACTTTCCGCACTACCGTTAGCCTCGGGTAGAGATTGGCCAGGCCACCGGGAGGCAAAGAGCTGCAGCCGGTGGTGAACTGCAGGAAGGCTTTTCGCTCCTCGGCTGACATCGCTTCTAGTACGTTTACAAATCTTAAAAAGCCGGGGCTGAAAATATTTAAGTGTTAAATTAACACCTAAGAAATGTCTCCTAAACTCGGAGCAGAATCTGAGTAAAAAGTTGAATCAGCTGCCTTATGATTAGTGGTTTAAATATGACTTTTAGTGATATTTTTATTACCCATTATGCTTTTATAGTTATTAAAGCACTAGTTTCATCATACGTTTTTAGCGCACGAGTACAAGTTTACAAAACGAACCGCTGCGGCGAGTTTTCTAAAGTACTAGTGCGCTAAAAACGTGTTATGAAACGAGTACTTTATAAATTTTTTTCTATTTTGCTCTAAAATTAAAAAAAATACATTTATATTGATGACTGACTTAGGGATTTTTGATTCAGGTTGGCATTACAGTTTTCGCCATGTTTAAAATTCTAAGAACAAATATTATTTTGATTTATTTTAAAGTTATGTCTTCTCTTTTTCACTGCAATTAACAAAAATTTTACCACGGTAAAAAATAACCTAAACACAACATTTTGTAGAAAATTAAACTTTAAAGCTACGTCGACATTTGCACGGAAAACGTCAAGCATCTGTTGCCAACCCAAAAGAAAAAAAAGTACAGACGTCTTATGGGCCTATAAGAACACGCAAAATGCGTGTGATTATGAGCTTATAAGAGTCGCAAAATAGAAAAATAATATTTGACATTTGACTGTCAAGTTACGTCTTAAAAATAATTATAAGAATTTTTTTTTAAAAAGTGAAAGTTTCTTTAAAATTATAATAAAACTTTTTTAAAAGTTTTTTTTTATACATAATGTTCTATAAAAAAAGTACATTACCTGACCTTGGTGATACCTCAAATAATTTTTTTTAGTAAAATTTTGGGCCTATATTATTTAAACTACATTTCTGCCACATCATTTACTATGAAACTTTTATTGAACACTGAGTTATGTTGCTTTATTTTAAATTACATTTATAGATTGATGCTTTAGTTTCCCTTTTTCTTTTCTTGTTCTTTAGAAAGAACAAGCTGTCATTTTCTCATTGATTTTCAACAATTATTTGGATTTTTTATGAATGTCATATAATCTTTTGACTCACGAATTTAAAATACAAGGTAGTCAACCAACAGGGAATTTAATTTATTCTGCCAATCATAAAACAAGAAACAAATGAGCACCAACTAAGATAGATTCCGCGCGGAGTTCAAAAATTGTGGACAATAAGTTTAAAAAGTGTGAATTTGAAGTTTATGATAGGTGTTTACCTGTCTTTGGTGTATCCCAATTTGGGCTCTGTGTAATTGATCAAGTCGTCTCTGGTCCACTCAGGGTTTTGGTCGCCACACAACATGACTCGCAGTTCGTCCGGACTGAACGCCGATAATTTTTCCATAGGAAAAACGGTCGAAAATCCTTTGTGGAATTGCTCCAACTGCCGGCCAATACCTGGAAGAAAAAAAATATAAACCGTTGCACGCGTCAAAATTGGCATTTTAAATGTCAAAATTAACATTTATTATGTCAAAATTGATATTTTTAATGTCAAAATTGAAATTTTTAATGTCAAAATTGACATTTTTAGTCAAAATTGACATTTTTAATGTCAAAATTGACATTTTAAATGTCAAAATTGAAATTTTAATGTCAAGATTGACATTTTTAATGTAAAAGACTGACATTTTCAATGTCAAAATTGACCTTTGGAATGTCAACATTCAAGGGGGCTCAGCAAAATTTAGCAGTCCGCAAAAGGGTTTTTAATCTAAAAAAAAACGAATAAACCAATAAAATTACAACAAAACTTAAATCAATCACAGAACATCTGGAATGTCGAAACTGACATTTAAAATGTCAAAATGTAAATTCTTCCATTTTAAATTGTTGACATTTGACATTTTGACATACAAAGTATTAAAAATATTAAAAAATGCAAAATTCTTACCTTTATCGAGGCAAAATTCTGCAGTCAAATCGACATACTCCTCAATATTTTCAATAGTGACCTCAATTTCGGCCCCATTCGGTACCAGATCGATATAAGACACCCCATATACCGAACTGCTAGGTAAATAAGTGAAACTCAAACCCAAGTCTTCAATTGTACAATTGTTGAGGGACAAATTTTGAATTTGTCGACTCTTGTCTTCTGCAGTCAGATTGTTGTTTGACATTATTTTCTGCTTTTCTTTGACCAGGTTTTTGATTTCTTTGATGAAATCGGCGCGAATCGGGTCGATTTCGTAGAGATCTTGATCGTTTAGGATGTTTTTGTACCAGTTCTGTTGGTGCATGGTGGATCGGTAGATATCATCTTGGGTTTCAAACTAAAACCAGATAAATTAGAAATTTTAAAGTAACTACAGATAGAAATTTTTGACTGAGAAATTTTTGACTGTTTTACGCAAAACAAATTTTTGCAAGTATTAAATTCAAAAAAATACAATATTTAAAAACCACTTAAGGCTCGTCCGTAAAGTACGTCACGAAAATTGACCAAAATTTATACACTTCATACCCCGTTTCTCGCGTTAGGGGGGTAGCCAAAATATAAAATCTCTTCAGCCAATTTGCATGCGTATTTTATTGACGACCCCTTATCTACGTTCTACTTATTTTGGTTTTCAACATTTTAGTATTTTAAATTTTAATTTGTCGTCCTCAAACCGTAAATTTCACCTTCAAATTAGTTTTTCTCGAAAACGGTTAATCCTAAAGTATTACAACAAGAGTACCTTTTTTATGTATTTTGATCTGAGGAATCATATATCCAAAAATAAAATTACAAAAAAGTTCGTGGCAAAAAAATGATAAGGCCCCCCGTTTCGCACACCCCTGGTTAAAATAATTTCATGAAATAACATATGAAGATGGGCCTTATTAAGTTCAGTTAAAGTACAAATCCTCGTTGCTATATCTCAAAGGGTTCCTGAGTTATTAAACAAAAACCGATTTTTTTAGCCCCTTTATTTTCTTACCTTTTTCCTCGGTTTTGGAGGATCCAACTCCAACTCCTTCTCAGACTCATCCGAAATCAAACTGCACGACATCAAATCAAAATCTTCGTCGAAATTTTGCAGCAACAAATTTTTTCTATCACAAAAGTTAACGTTCCTATCTATCCTCCCGTTTACGTTATTGAAAACGTCTCCGCCGCAGCATAACTTGAGAAAGCTTTTGCTGAAGGGAAAGTCGACTAGGCGATTGTCTTGCAGGACTTTCGCAAGGAAAATTCCCAGGAACCAGAAGTATTTTTCCACTTTTCGGGAAAGCTCCGAGTCCTGGGGGAGGGGCGCTGGGAACAGGCCCGACGGCCGCCGGACGTAGTAGCCGGGTGGCTTCGTGCCTTCCCCGAGATCGACCGACTGTTCACGAAGTTGAACTTGGTCGTCATCACAGATCCACATTCCTGAAATAACAAAAAATACTGCTGCCAACAAAATAACACTACAGGCCTATTTTATTATAATCAAAAACGAAAAAATCTGACAAGAAATGTCAAATTTAATTCAATTTAACGTTAAAAATTTAAAAATTATAAAATCTGATATTGATGACTTACCTAAATCTCTCCTTTGTAGTTCAGCCGCCACGAGCGCGTAAAACTCCAGGGTCGGCCCGAGGCCGGTGCCTTCCTCGCCCAAAAACTCTACCTCCAGGATTGACTTCCGGTCCGCGTGGATTTTCATTACCTGCATGGCCCAATCGAGTAGTTCCTCGCCGCGGGGCACTTTGACCCTCTCGTGCTTGAGCCGGCCCACGCGGAATTCGTGGGGGTCGTCCCTGCGGGGGGACAGTCCCGGGGTGCGTTGACGCTCTATGGTGACGTCACGCTGGGTTTGCAACCACACTAAGATTAAACAAAAATGTCAATTAAAAACATTTAAATAGTTATTTTGCTTTCCTATTTTTAAAATTTTCAAAATTTCGGAAAGCCGAAATTTTAATTTTTTTTTGCGCATTTTTGCGTTTTATAACGTTTTGTGTCGATATATAAATCAATTTCGAGCAAAAAAAAATGTCGCTCGGTCTGTCCGGGAAATCTTGTGGGCACGATAAATAAAGATTTTTTTTTTCAATTCCACCCCCGCGTGAAGTATTTTTAAATCTTTTCAATATTTTCGTCAAAATTGGTTAATAGGTTAATAGGTTGGGGTTGATGAAACTGAATCTGATAATAACTTTTTTAAATTCCACCCTTTGAGGGGCACTCCCTATAACAACTGGTTCGAAAGTCAGTATAAGCCAGTGGTTCCCTCTACTACCAGCCCACAAAAGTCCTGGACTTGGGGGATGATTAATTAAGTAGAATAGTACGAGGTTAAACAAACAAACAAACAAACAAACAAACAAACAATTTAAGATAAAACACCAGTAATCATCGGCTTAGTTGCGGCTCACTGTATTTGAATAATAATAATAATATTTATTACTAATTTTGTTTATTCGACTTACCTATACTCCTGGACGCTCCAAATGCCGTACAATTGAAATACAGCTGCCTGGTTTCGAACGGGAACAAAAACGGGCAAGAATGGTTCAACTCCTCGCACCACGTGGGCAGACTGGAGCTCGACAGCACCAGCGGATCCTGCACCTGTTGCATCAACTTATTCGTGATCTTTTTACTACTGAACAACTCGACCGGTACATTTGAACTACTACTGTCAAAATTAAAGTCGCACGAAGTATGACTGTGATTGGTAGTCGTGATGACATACAGATGGCGCAGTAGTTGCAAAACATCGTCCACCGTGCAATTAGAGACGTTTACCGGGCTGGAGGGAGACAAAGTGTTGCCGGCCAATGAGGAACTAGAAGAACGCGAGAAGTTCGCGTTTTGGACGACGGGTGTCGCTCTGTTTTCGTCGTCGTACTCGAAAGCTTCAGATTTAACTTCTTTGTAGATAATGGTGTAAGTGGGTTCCCAGATTCTGCGCATTTTTTCCTGTTTGGTGGAAAATTCAGTGTTTTGCATCAGTTCTTGGACGGCCCTGAATATGCTCGACTTGACATCGGAGAGTTCGATTTCAACATCGGGTATGCCGGAAATGTTGGGACCCTTTAGAGTGAGATGGAGTTTGGGTTGAGGGAGGATATCGCTCTCTGATTGGCTAGGAGATTCTGCTTGGCCGGGAGGCGGGACTTCCATATCTAAGACAAAAATTTATAAAATTTAGAAAAAAAATATACACGGTGTATTTGAAATAGGGTCCGAAATTTTAAGGGGTGATTCTACATCATAAAATATGACAAAAAGTTTCTATAAACATATGCCTAAAATCGCATTGGTTTTCAACATTTAGGTATTTAATTTCAGACCCTATTTCAAATACACCCTGTATATGATATAATTTATGATGAAAAAAATAAGAAAAATTAAGAAAAAACTTACCTGTCGTTTGATTGACGTTGGTGCGACCGGGCCGGGGATCGAACGCGGGAATAAGGGCGCTAAATTGTCTTTTCAGAACGTACTCGTCGTCCCAGGAACGTCTTTTGCTCGGACGGGCTTCAAACCCGTCCTCTTCCATAAAACTCAACAGATTTCTTGAGACCATAACCTATAAAAATTGAAATTTTTAATTTAAAACAAAACATTTTCAAAATACAGTGGAAACTCCATAACTCGAAACTCAAGGGACCGCGAAATTAGTTCGAGTTAGAGAGATTTTCAATTAAAAAAAAAAACATCCCGCAAATCTTTAGGGATTCCCTTAGAAAACACCCAGTAAACGACGTACGGCGCAACGAAATTTAACGATTCTGAGCGATCGCGCGCGAAGATAGGCCCAGTGGCGTCTCGATTTTTTAAACTGCATAATATTGCGATGAAAAAATTTATTTCATGCTGCCCGAAAATTCGAGTGTGTTACTGTGGTTTCGAGATTTTCGAGTTATAGAAAATTCGAGTTAGAGAGGTGGAAATACATTTTACAATAGAAAATGTGGGGGTGACTAGTTTCGAATTATGGAGATTTTCGAATGACAGAAATTCGAGTTATAGAGGTTCGAGTTATGGAGTTTTCACTGTATAAATAAAATCGAGTAAAGTGCAATTTCAGGGTAAAAATGAGGTGCTTTTTTTGTCGAAATTACTCACCTCCTCAAAATCAGCATCATCCTCGTTTTCATCATCATTATCCTCATCCTCTTCGCCCATCTCTTCATCGTCCTCGAGTTCGGCCAAAAGCGTGGGCGCTCGGCAAGACTCGAGGAAGTCCTCGAGACTCACCTGCTCGCTCTCGCTCGAGGTCGAAGTGAGGGACATGGTGAGGGCCTGGGAGAAGCCCTGGACGGCACCTGCGGTAGCGGGGATCTCTGGAGGACCTCCCAGGGAGAAATATACTAAAAATAAGGAACACACCGTGTTAAAGTTACATAATTCGTCATCTAAAGGCTCTAACGGTCTAACTCCAAAACGTCATATTTTTCAGGAGACGTAAAAAACGATTTAAAACTTAATTATAATTATAGCAATTTAGATCTTTAAAACTAGCTTGTTCACAGGTAAAAATGTTTGAAATGTGTTAATGTATTTAAAACTTTTCATTGTTATCTATTTTATATAAATTATTTGAAAATTAAATTTTAACCACAGAATCTAAATTCACTAATGGTCTAACTCCAAGGGAAGATAAAAGGGGATACCTATCGTATTATATCGCGTAATATTATTACAAAAAATTTATATTTTTATATTTAATATATAATATTACTACTAGGTAGGCATAATATATATACATTATTAATGGCAATAATTATAATTATCATCAAACAGTAAATTAACAAATATTTAAAACGGGATCCCCTGTTGTCAAGAAATAGTTTGACATTAGTGACAGTTCTCATTTAATTGTTTTCTCACAATCATATGATGGAGTTAGACACTTAGCGACTTAAAATATTTACATTTTTGCATTTTTTGAGGCTGATATTGGTTTAATGCAACTTTTTTTTTTTGAAGTATGTTGGTAATCAGATAATGAAGCAAATTTGATAAAAATCTCATTTTTGAAAAATTTGGAGTTAGACAACTAGAGCCTTTAGTGGACGAATTATGTTTTAATTTATTTATCTATTTAAAAATTCAAAATCGTTAGGAATTTTTTAAATGATTATTATCGGTTGGCATTCGATTCTGCACATATTGGCGGAACGAAGCACGTAGACAAGTCATTTGATTCGCAACGAAAAGATAATTAGGAAGTAGTTCCCATGCACCACACCATATTTTCATCACAACCACATCACGAAGAATCCATCGCTGTGCACATTTGAAGATCAGAGCATCAGAACCAAAGGTTAGTGAATCCCTGTTTTTCCCTTTAAACCCCCAATTTATACCCCTTAAAAAGTCCACTATCGCTCTTTTTGTTTTCGTTAATTTAAAGTCGCTATATGCTAAGTTAGAGTTCTCGATGACATAGCTTTTTATCTAAGTTAGACACACTGTATAAAATATATTTTCAAAAAAAGTAAAGTTAAACTGTTCTCACAATTATACTGAATTTGACAAAAAAGTTCTTGGGAACAGTTTTAAACAGAAAACTGACTTGTAACAAGTGCGACTTACCTCCACTGTTGCCACACGTCAAACTAGGATAACTTTGGGCGGTGCTTAAGAGTCCGCTCGGGAAGTTACTGCTCAGAGCCAACCTGACAAGACTGGACACCGAATTTGGCGCCCGGGCGAATAAGCTGCTGTGTTGGTTGTTTTGGGTGTTAGATGTCGAGACTATTTGGTTGTTGCTGCTGTTTGCTGCGTTGCCGGAACCTGTGCCAGCTAAAATTAAAAGAGAAAAGTCTTCAAACAAGATCTTGAGAGTGAATATAAAAATTTAAAATCTTTTTTTTATTCGTGAGGTGATATCATCCTGATATAGTCGATGTATATTATAGAATAAAACTAGTAGATATTGTCAAACACCGACAGATATATTTAAAAAAGTATTAAGCTAATGCCTGATGCATTTCGAAATTTGATATTTCATCTTCAGAGGCTTGTCAAACATTTAACGTTAAATATACAATAAAGTATATAAAATTAAAATTAACTGCGAAGTTACGTGCAGAAATGAAACAAATTTGATATTTCATCTTCAGAGGCTTGTCAAACATTTAACGTTAAATATACAATAAAGTATATAAAATTAAAATTAACTGCGAAGTTACGTGCAGAAATGAATATACTTTATTGTATATTTAACGTTAAATGTTTGACAAGCCTCTGAAGATGAAATATCAAATTTCAAAATGCATCAGGCATTAGCTTAATACTTTTTTAAATATATCTGTCGGTGTTTGACAATATCTACTAGTTTTATTCTTTTTTTTATGTATTTTTCTATAATATTTTGACACATACCTCCCGAAACCGAGGCCAGCGTCCTCCTGCGGGCAAGCGCCGCAAAAGTCTCCAACAGTGTTGCCGCAGTCGTCGTTTCCAGCTGAATTTCTCCTTCGTTACTACTAGAAGTGAGGTTAGGAACGCTGATGCTCATCGAACTACCGGAACTGACATTTTTCGCGTTGTTTGCATTATTGGTCACATCAGCGCTACATTCTATCGCTGTTTCGACCGGTTTTGCCGGTTCGGCGCTAGGTGGCGCTGAAGAAAGGAAAGTGTTGGTGCTGTTTTTAACGGAATCGGGGTTAGGTTTGCTCGTTCCAGCGATATTTTCTATACTCTCGTTTAAACTCAGGTTTTCTACGATAGTTGCTAAATCGTTTGTAGATGTAGCTGAATTATTATCCTCATTTTTTAAAGTATTATGTACTATAACTGACAGTTCAGATTCGTCAGTGTTTAAAGCTTGCGATTCACTAGTTACGGCTACGTTTAACGTTTCGTTTTTGACTAAACTCAGAACGTTTTGAGCAATCTTAGTCGCGATATTTTCCGCGCTTGAAGACTGATCGCTCTCCGAGATTAAAGCTGATTTTTTGTTTTGGTTTTCGTTCAAAGAGGGCGTCGAGCTCGATTTTCGGCTGCTTAGAGCGCCATCTTTGGTTTTGTTACCCTGTGACGTGCCGGCTAGATTTAGAGTGTCCGTTTCGTAGGTCGAGGCTAACTTGAGGTCGTACTTGCCCTCGGCCCCCATGCGGTAGGAATTCGAACCTCCGTGGTCCCACGTGACGTCGATCCAACCCGAATGCAGTTCGCCGGTGATCGTGCCCTCGCTGGGCGGGTTTCCGTCTTGATCTCTCCATTTCCAGTCAATACCTGGGTACAGAAGAAAAATTAAAATTTTACAAACAAAATTAAACCCGATGGGTAAACCGCTGACAAAATTTTGTACATCTTTAGGAGGAAATCTTCAAAGATTTCCTCGTAACCTTCAAAGATTTCCTCCGAAAAGTTTGTTACCTGGTGAAGGTAAAAATTAAGTGATCAAAGTGTTCAAACGCTCTTGTGAACTCAACGCAAATGCGTATTATTTTATACATAATTACATATTTCAGTCATTTTTTTAATTCAAATTTTACAAACAAAATCGAACCATGTGTTACATTTTTTTAAATTTACACTGAAAAACTAAGTATACATTAGTAATGTAATGTATTAACATTACCGGTAGGTAGAGTCTATTGTAGAGTTAATGCCTTGGTAGAGTTAATTACCTGGTAAAAGCACAAATTAAAAGTGGTCAATGTGATCAAACGCTTTTGTGATATCAATATATTAGCAAATGCCTAATATTTTATACAATATTACATTTTTCAGTCCATTTTTTGGATATATTCACTCACCTCTAATTACTCTAGCCCCCACCACCATATGTTTCAGCAACTGTCCTTTCAAAAGTCTCCTCTGCCTCCTCAAATTTGCCTCAGCTTCTTTTGCCGCTTTGCCCAAATCCTCGCAAACCGACGTGACGGTTCCGTAAATTTCGAAACCACTCAGCGACAAATAGTGCGTTTGTGATGAAGCGTTCTTGCCGCACTGCTGAATTTTGATGTGACGGTAGCCCTGGGTTTCGTCCGTGGGGATTTCCAAAGGCCACGTGTGGGTACTGCCTAATTTTCACAGAAAAAATACACGTTTTACTGGATCAATGGTAAATTTTGAATTGTTTCTCAGTAGAAAAAATAGTGAGTGTAACTCTTGTAATTTTTTTTTTTTTATAAATATTTCAACAAAAACAAGTATTACAGTTAAATAATGTAAAGTTAAACAGTAATTTCACTTAAAGTACTTGTTTAAGTTACATAATTATATTTTGTAATCTATTTATTATTTTTGAATATTCAAATCTAGGGGATTTTTGAAATGTTTGGTATTTTCGATTCTGCGCATTTGGTAGAAGAAACCCAAAAACCAAAACCAAAATGATCAAAATTTGCGTTACGCAGTACTTGAACGTTCCCTTTCGTTTTCGTAAATTAAAAGTCTCTATATGCTAAGTTAGAGAGTTATTGAAGGCATAGTTTTTTATCTAACTTAGACAGTACTGAAAAAAGATATACAGTATGTCTCCCTAAACTTTTACTTACCTGGATCGTTTAAAGCTGTGTCATGAGTATGTGTATACAGGGTGACCCAATTGGTGCCGTCCTTCGAGCCTTGCAATAACCAGTTCCTAAGGGCCGACCTTCCATAACCCCTTGCATGCCTTAAAGTGTACGCATTCGGGATAACATACAGACCTAAAGAATAAAATTGATTATGGGTTTTTATCACAAAATAATAGAAAATATATTTATTTTTAGGGTTTTTGGATAAAATTTATAATATTTTAAGAATAATCGTGAAAAATATTTACCTAAATCGATCGCAAACCAAGCCCTCTTGTCATCATTAGTGTGACAATTAAGCGCAGAAATTTCCCTAGAGAGAATATCCTCGACATGGCCATAGGGCAGATTTTTGCCATCAGATGACGTCACTGTGACGAGTCCATATTGGCCGGGATTCACCCATTCAGTGCTCGTTTTTCCGTTCGTGCCGATAAAGTAGATTATGCCGTTTTCATCGAAATCCACCAGGTGTCTGAAATGATAAAGATAAGTAAACCAAACCTAAACTACGACTTTGTGGGTTCACCTTGCACCCATTTGAAAACACTGGAATAAAGCCACCTGAATTCTTTAATAATCAAAATACAAACTGTTTATTCTTTCCTTATTTTCTTAAAATTATTAACAATTTTATTTTAGATTATTGAATTTTCTTATTTTGTTGTCGCGAACCATGTCTTTAGCGTATATAAATTTTTTGTCTTTTGGTGCTTGACCTCGCGCGAAACGGTAGCATTCACTGACAGATATAGGTCAGCGCACCGGCTTCAGTCAGTAATTAGTATTCAATTGCTCTACAACACGTCCAGTTAACGCGTGTTATTATTGTTCTCTCGCACAAAATCACATAAATCAAAGCTGTGAACTTTCTATGATTATATATAGTCAAACTGCTCTCACAAAATGCTATCGCGTGCTCACAGGATAAAGTTGTAGTTACAACATTTTAGAGAAGAAAATACTAGATCTAGTCAGAAGAGATTGCAAATATATCTTTATTTGGAAATGTAAAAAAAAAATGAAATAAAAGAAAAATAAAGTTTTCAATATATTTTTTTTTTTGAATTAAGTCCAAGGACGTATCATCATTTTTTTTGTTGCAAAATAAAAATTATGTGCAATATAGGGTTAATTGAGAAATACCTGTTTACTTACTTGTAAATCTGATATTTCGGCTCCTTCATCTTTTTCAAAAACTGAAACGTCGTTCTGTCATAATCGTACCATTGCTTCGCTATATATTTCAACAAATATTTCTCTAACTGGCCGACTGTAGCCAGTGGCTCCATCTTCAATCCTCGTCCGCTCCTATCAATTAATGTAGTGTCTTTTTCGCTTTTTTCCAACCTAAACCTGATTTTTCTCGTCAAAATTTGGAGCCCATAACCTGTCCCGGGGTTATCGTATGTAAAAACTGGCATCTTTTCGATACTTTCCAAAACGGAAATCAACTTTTGAACCAAAATAGCTATCGAATCTTTAGACATTGCGTCGTTATCGGTCACCGTGTTGCCAGATTTAACGGTTTTAAAACAGTTTTTGAACACTTGTATGCGCTGTTTTTGGTATTTGTTTAAATTAGCCGGTTTGACGTTTAAATCCCAAAAACTAGTCGAAAGTAAGCTGAGCAGAGCTTGAACCAACCCCGAACTGTATATTTCGTAACTGCTAACAACGCCATCTTGCGCCAGAATATCAGTTAACTCGTTTAACGCGTTTCTCAAAATTTCCTTCCAATTATTGTTGTTCGAGTTCTTGTTTTTCACTTTATTATTCGATATGTCTTTGTTGTTTACACTGTTGCATTGTTTCTGTATCGCGCGCTCGATCTGCGCGACTATGTTGCCCAGTTTGGCAACAACGCCGCGCGGCTGCGCCTGCGCCGCTTTGAAGTACTGCTCGTAGATGCCGTGCGCGAGGTATTTCAGTTTCATTTTGGTCGCTTCCTGTTTCGAGCGCAACTTTTTGCCCTTTTTGTTCGTCCAGCCGGCCGAAAATTCGGGACCTGAAAATGGAAAAGGACATGAAGAAAATATAAAAATTTTATTAAAATTATGCCAAAAAATATAAAGTTCCAGAAAATTCACCGATATTTGGATACTGCTTATCGAAAAGGAACCAAGCGACATTTTTAACGAAATTTTGTTAGGCATGGGAACAGGTTCTTTAGACTTAGTAGTATGCCTAAGAAAATGTCTATTAGTCTATAAATAGTATCTTTTTCGTACTTACCCAAACTGGTCTCAGCAATAAACGAATGTTTCGTCCCTCTGTTGGATTCAAAAATAAACCCTGGTAAATCCTCCCTCAAAATGGTGGTCTGCTGTTGCCCGTCCGAATTGTGGATGTGGATTTCGGCCTCTTTTCGGCTCGTCAGGGCCCAATTGCCGACCATCAGTCGAGACAGCCCCGGTTTCGAGAGAATTGGAATCGAGCTGTTGCTACATTTTACGGCCGCGCGGGCGCGCTGCAGTTTTTCGAGAAATTCGCCACGATTTTCTGAGAAAAAGAAAAAAATATATGATTTAAAAAAATCTAGAATATAGACAAAGAAATAGTTGGCATAATAGCTGCAAACTATGGTCTGTTTCATCAAGCAAGATAGTAAATTAAAAATCGCACAGTGAATATTTTCAAAACAGATTCGAATATTGGATGTGCGATATACTGCGTAGTTTATTTTATAAAACATAACTATATTCTATACACAAACATATACTATTCAAACCTGTTGTAAAAATATTCACTATGCGATTTTTAATTTAGTATCTTGCTTGATGAAACGGACCATAAATACCTACAATTTATCGATATCAAAATCCAAATTTAACATTTTTTTGTTTCTATGCCAGCCAAATTTAATAGCCTTGAAGATGTTAAAATGTTATAAGGACATTATAATTATAGAAATATTAGCTAAATATTTCATCAATCATTTTTTTAAATCATTGTACAGTCTGTACAGTAAAGAGTGCTATTCTGCCCTGCTAAGACAAGTTGCCCTAAGTGCAAATTAGATGTTTTGAGATATGACCAGTATTATCATTTTTGTTTGCACTCAGAGCCGTAGCGAAGAAGATTTTGTTGGGGGGAGAAGGTCAAAAATGACAACTTTTTTAGCCTAAAAATACAACTTTTTTAGCCTAAAAATACAACTTTTTTCCTCAAAAAAAAACTTTGTCCGTAAAAATTTCTACAAGTAAAAAAAAATTTACCCCTAAACAAAATTTTGATGACTAAAAAAAGTTCCTCACCTTTTCGTGAAATATACAACTTTTGAATTTTGAATCTCTGCAATATACAACTTTTGTATTTTAAATCCATAACGGCCGGCCGGCCCTGTTTGGACTTTTTGAAAATACGTTTAAATAAATATGGCGAATATTTAATAAAGCCATATTTATTTAAACATGTTCTCAAAAAATGCAAACAAAAATAATAAAACTGGCCATATCTTAAAACATCTAATTTTAACTTGGAACAACTTGTCTTAGCTGGGAAGTAGACTGCGCAGTTTTGGGTTGATGTATATTCGTGCGCCATCTATATACGTACACAACTACTCTTTATGATGATTGGAAAAATAGATTGACAAAATATTTAATTAAAATTTCATGTCTGAACAATTTTGTTATTTAATTTAAAAAGTTTTTATATTTGAAAAATGTAATAATTTTGAAATTTGTGTAATTAGACTAAAAAGAAAAAAAAATTAAAAAAAAATAATAAAAAAGATGCAAAAAAACTGAGTACTTACCTTCAGTGGTTAGGGTATCCGTGGTCCTTCCTTTGCCTAATTTTGGGGACAAAAACAAAAAACTCGTCACTTTTTTAAGGTTTTCACACAAGAAACGTTAGTAGAAAAATAAAACGATGCGTTAGAAAATGGTACTAAAACGCACGAAATAAAATTTTAAAAACGTTCACAGAGAGAAATGTTCAGTAAAAATTAACAAAGAAAAATCTAGTAAACACCCAATGACTTTTTACCTAGGATAATAATAAAATAAATGGTGAAAAAAATATATATTATGTCCTACGTTTACAGGATTTCAAGGATAATTTTTATTAAAAAAATCTCTTTGTGTATAATAGCATAGCAAGAAGTAAGGAATATCATGTGATATCGTGCCTCTCACTTTTACAATTTGGTTGTAGATATAACGTGATATTTTTTCTCCTTAAAAATGCCGTATTTTTATTTTTGGGCTAAATTTTGGGACTAAACTTTTAAAGCAACGATTAAATGACGTAAAGTGAAAAAATAATATTTTTCTCGTGAAAAAAAAATTGTAGAACAAGGGTTTTTTTTTTCATGAAAAAAAAAATGAAAACAATAATTGCTACTTTTTCCTGATAAAAAATGTGTCCTATTTCATTTCCAAGCAAAAAAAAAATGCAGCTGAAGCCTAAGAGCGTTGTTTAAGTTCCATACTATTATAGTTTTGATTTATTTATTATTTTGAAGATTTAAAATCGTTAATATTCGAAAAGTATTAAATATATTTGTTGTAAAACCTATTCGTGGTGTCAAATATTCTCGTCCCAGCAACCCATATTACCCTCATAACCTCAACATCAAGAAGAAGACATTCTGTGCAAGAACATCGATCAAAGCATCAGAACAAGGTTAGTGATATCCCTTTTTCCCTTCTACCCTTATTTACCCCTAAAAAAAGTTAGAGAGTTATCGAAGGTATAGTTTTTTATCTAACTTAGACAAGCGTTAATGCGCTAAGAAAAATTCTGCTGGTAAAAGCAAACAATTACATTTCAATGCATAAATTAGTAAAAAAAAAGTTTCGCTTTATTTCTACTACAACCAAACAAAAATAAAAATCACATTGTTGTCAAACTTACCGGAAGTATCGGCACCGCCTTCGGGAGAACCACTGCTATACATCGTTGCCAGTTTTCCGTCCAGTATGAATCTAAACCATCCGTTCGAGCCGTTTGAGAGTTCGAGAGCGGCAGCGTCGCTCCAAATGTAAAGACAGTCGCGACCTCTACACAGAGACCAATCCCGCCAGTGGTAAGCCTTACCGGGAAGGATATCTTTCGCGTCTTCGTGTTGGAAATGCTCATTTGGATCTACCGGATGATAAAATTACAATTTTTGACAAAAAATGTCAATTTTTGACAAGACATGTCAATTTTTGACAAGATTGACAATTTTTGACGAAAATTTCAATTTTTTACAAAAAATATCAATTTTCAAACAAAAAATGTCAATTTTTGACAAAATATATCAATTTTGACAAAACAAGCCAATTTTTGACAAAACATGTCAATTTTTGACAAAACATGTCAATTTTTGACAAAACATGTCAATTTTTTACAAAAAATATCAATTTTTGACAAAAAATATCAATTTTTGACAAGAGATTTCTATTTATGACAAAAAACGTTAATTTTTGATATTTTTTTTTTAACAAAAAATATTGAACAGAAAATGTTTAATTAGTAACTGTCAAATGTTGACAACAGAATGTCAAATTTTACCAGAAATAACACATTTTGAACATAAAATCTAAAGTTTTGACAAACATATCACAATTTAACAGAAAATGTCTAATTTTGAGAGGAATTATCTATTTTTGAGATAATTTTTGACAAAACCTATCAATTTTCGACAGATTACTTTAAGTTAAGACGGTAAATATAAAAATTAAACAAAAGATCTTCATAGACTGTCAATTTATTTAAAAAATCTTATTTTTTTAATATAAACGTTAACATTTGACATGTCAAATTCTGACACTTCATATCAAATTTGACATAAATTATTTTTTAACTTTATTAGAACTTACCGTCAATGCTAGTTTCCGGTTCTTCGGGTTCCTGGGGTTCGGGGGGACCCGCCAAAGCTTGAACTTTGGTGAAAATTCCCAATCTTGCAAAATGATCCAGGAAAATCTCCTGGTTTTTGATCATCAAGTCCTGGATGATACTCAGGACAACAATATGACCTTCCTCGTCCTCCTAAATTAAAAAAAAAAAATGAAACATAGTATGTTTCAAACAAAAATATAGAGGGCACAGTGACCCCAGAACGGAAATAACTAAAATTTACCGTTGCATCAACCAATCATGATAATTCGTGTTCAGGGACCCAATGCGAGTAAAAAAAGCCAAAAATGAAAAAATCTGTCGTCTTATAACGAAAAACGTGATTTTTTTTAGCGTAGAATTAGAGCATATTGGGAAACTATTTCCGATTGAGCTGGAATTTGACCAAACCTTTATTATACGGTGTTAACTTTACCTTTTGTCATCTTTTTGGAGAGATAACTTTTTTATTTATTACCCGATTAAAAAAATTAAAAAAGAAAAAAGTCTGTAAAATGGTAAACAATTTTCGTTTTATTATAACATTTTTTTGAAAAATGTACTGTTAGACTGGTAACTGTCAAAATATAACAAAATGCATTTTTTTATTTTTTTTTTCTATTTCTTATGTTTTATTTATTAACAGATTTTAAAAATTAAAATAGAAAAGTCAAGGTTTTAAAATGCTGATTAATTCTCTACCGAAATGTTTTTCTTAAAAATTAAGTCAGTAAATGTCAAAAAATAAAAAAATGTTAAGTTTTTGGCGTTTAAACCCGTTTGGGGGGTCGACCCGGGTGAAGTTGATTTTTATAGCAACTAAAAAGCACCATATAACAATGGTTTGGTGCAAATTTCAGGAGCGCTTATATGCAGCTCTTTATGCCGTGTTTTGATAAATTCCGCATGCGCACGCGCATGCGCTGACCGGTTTTCAATATATTATTTTAAATAAAAACATTTTTTTACAAAAAAAAACATCAAACAGACGCCAAACCAACGTTAACGCAAACCAAAGCCCCCTCATTAAAAAAAACTCCAAACAACAAAAAACCAAAACAAACTCCTGCACGGAGAGCTGCAATTAGGCATGTCAAATTTCTAATTCTACGCCAATAAATATCACGTTTTTGGTTAAAAAAAATTATCGATAGATTTTTTTCATTTATGGCTCTTTTTACTCGCATTGGGTCCCTGAACACGAATTATAATGATTGGTTGATGGAACGGTAAATTTTGGTTATTTCTATTCTGGGGTCACTGTGAGGGAGTTTGTTCATACAACTGACCAGTTTAGGGGTAATGGATTCTTTTAAAATCATTTTTCTATTATTTTGAACGTTGTCGTAAAATTTCGCAAAGGGAACATAAAAAACTTGATTCGAATTTGACCAAATCAAACCAGTGTTGCCAACATTATTTGCCAAGTGCGTGCAATAGTCGTCCTATAAAAATTTTCCTTCAATAAATTGTAACCAAAAGAAAAATCAAAATGAAACAAGAAGTAAAAGTGATCTTTTATTATCAGCAGGAGCGAAGAACTAAAAAAAACATGTCGAATGATTAAAAGTCACTTTTACTACATGTTTCATACTATATTTTTTCACCATATTTAACTTACCTCGTTGTCCAAAACCGTAGCGATGACCTCTACGATTTGAGTACCAAAATTGGCACTACCTTCTCCAAGTTTGCACAGCTCCTCCAACAGATGGGGCTGTATGTAATGTACCATTTTTTTTATCAAACCCAGGCTGGCTTTGCGTACGCTTGGCAACATAGTACTTTGAAACGTCGCGCAGAAAACTGGCAACAGTCTTTGTAGGTAAACTGGCGCCATCTCTGGGTCGCCTCGGGGTTCTATGGACGACTCGTCAGTGTCAGATTCTGACTTTTTGGCGCGGTCTTTGTCTACAGGGATCATCCATTCTCCTGTGGGGGAAAAGTGCAAAGTTGAAAACAAATGCTTTCAAAAGAAAACAAAAAATAAAAAAATATGTGAAACGTGTAGCTTTTCTAGACAGGTGGAAAAATAAGGAAGTTTATAAAATAACATATCAAATTGACTTCATTTTTCCTGTATTTCTGGAACATTTCTTTTGTTTTTTCTTTGTAGCTTTATCAGATTGTTTTTCTGGCCGTACCATTATCAGAAATATATTAAAAGAAAAATTAATTGAAATTAATTTTACCTATGATTGAAATTTTAATATTGTCAAAATCTGACATCTAATTAAAAATGTAAAAATATATCAAAATTAAAAAAATATATATATTTTTGCTTTTTATAAGAATCTTTTTTTACCTGGACTTTGTAGTATAGCGGCAACCTCGCGATGTCCCTCGTCCACTCTCTCTCTGGCCTTGTCTAACGGCGTTTTTCCGTCCTCGTCGCGCAGATCCGGATTGGCCCCGTGCCTCAACAGCACTTTGGCGATGGTGGGCCGGCCGAAACAGGCGGCGTAATGCAGGGAACTGCTCCGCTGGCCCTTGTTCACGTCCGCGCCCTTGTCGCAAAGATATTCGACCATCTCCTGGGTGCCGAAGGCGCTGGCCCAATTTAGGAGCGTTTGCCCTACATCATCCATGAAATTTACCTAGGACAAATTTTATTTTGTCTATTATGTATATTAAACTTTGGACTTCAAAAATATATTTCTTTAAATTGTAAACTTTGTACAAAATAAATAAATAATTTTGTAAATATAATATTCATATAATATTCATTCAAATTACCTTTGAAGATTTAAATGATTAAAAAATTGTTTCAAAATATAGTCCTGCAAATACACCTCCAAATTCGGTATATTACATATGAAAACATTCTGGGACACCCTGTATACATTATTAATACATACCTCTACTCCTCCATTTTCAATAGCCTCAATCAGGGCGTCTGTATCTTTCGATCTGATACAATCAATCAGTTGTCGGTGTGACTTTTCGGCTGCTGAATCCATTCTCCTGATCCGGGGCATCAGTTGGCCGGAATTTTGACTCGTGCTCGTTTTCCCCAGAGCTCTACGACCCTCAAAGAGTAAAATTAGGAGCAAATCGACCAGACGCATTGAGTCTAGAGTACATCTTTCATCTCCTTTTAGGGCTTTTTCTATTGCATCCAAAAGCTGAGATCTTAGCAAATCCTAAAAAGATAAAAATAAATAAAAACAAGCCAAGAAAACACAATTCATTTTATTATAATTTATACGAAATAGACTTCACTTACATGGGTGATTGTTGGTGATCCTCTGCACAAAGTGGACAAAAGGCTAATAATAGTAGAAACTGAAGCTGCGTTTGCTTTATTATCGGGCGTAGCTGAAGCACTAGCGCCACCTGTTGACGTGTTGGTGGACAAATTATTTTTTCCCGGTGTTCCGGCAGCCGCAGTTACACCGCTGGCGGTGGTAGGCCCCGCCGCGTTTGAGAGTCTGTTCAAAAGTTCGTTAACTAGTCCTAGAAAGGAGAAAAATGATAAATTAGTATTTTTTTTGGAAGTCATCTTCGAAGGTTATAGTGCACCAGGTCAATAAAAGTATAATATTTAATTCTCAAGACGAAAAAAGCTATTTTTTGGACATCTCCATAGGTTTTTGGTGCACCAGGTCCAAAAACAGTTATTTTAGGTTTAATTTTTTGTGATTTTTGCTTACCATGTTTGGCAAGGGGTTCTGGATCAACCCCACGCCTAGTAAATCTATCTGCCACCGAAGCGAAGCATCTTAGAGCACCGTCGGCGACGTGCGAGTCCTCGTGCTGCAAAAGCGCGCTCAAACTTTGCACGCAATCTGGCAACTGCGCGTCTTGTGGTTCTACTTTAGTGCACAATCTGGACACTACGGCCATGGCGCTGTGAAGGGTGTCTTTGTGGACCTTTTGGCCGTTTTCGCGGATAAAAGGGAGGATACAGTTCAGGCCGTTCGCCTCGAACACGTAACCCGCTTCGCGGGTGCATATCAATTCTAATACCTGGAAACAAAGAAAAATTTAAACAAAACTAGATGAAACGTTGCAAGCACCCTGTCAAAACATCGGCACTATTGTACACTAGAGCCATCTAGTTTGCAAATTTCAAACTAGGTGTTTTGTTTGATTTTAAATACTGTATCTTTAAAACATTATATTCTATCAAAAAACTGTATATAATATTTTTTATAGGGCTTAAAAAGAGCTTTTACTTAAAATATAATTTTTTGAAATCGGGTTATATCTCACATATGTGAGATATGCTAAAAAAACCATTTACTGCTTTAAACGCCAATATCTCGAAAACAATGCGTTTTAGGAAAACATTGTTTATAACATTTTTTGAGCAATTTAAAATTATCTTTTATTTAAGTGCTAAATTATCCAAATACAATAATAATTGCCTTAATTATAAACAAAAAACGCTAAAAATAGGATTTTTACCCTATTTTCACCCCCTTACCCCCAATCGTTTACCCCCAAAATCTAATCAGCTCTTCTGAATACGATAAGAAACAATATGCAAAAAACCGCAAGTTGATATCTCATGTAGAAATGGAGTTAGAGAGTTTACACCCAGACAGACAGACAGACAGACGGACGCAAACATTTTCTTTACTGATTTCGACTCAGAATGGTCTAAAACGTCGAGAAATGTGAAAAAGACGTGGTCAAAGATTTTGACTTTTCGGCGAAGATTTTAATACATCGGCACTCTTAGTAACACTAAGTGCCGATGTAAAATTCCACACTAGAGGACCTGAACGTCCTGCGCAGACCAAAAAAGTCATAATAAACATTAAGTCACTATACCGGGTGTTTCAGGAAGGTGGTTCACCCCCTTAACTTTTTTATTTTTTTAGATAGGATCGTGAAATTTTCAGGAGCTAGATTATATATAATTTAGGATTTTTTGACATACTCTGAAGCAGGATCTTGCAGGACTGTGTTATTAAAAAACCAAATTCAGCACAGTGTTGCCTTACTTACCTTGACACATTGTTCAGCTAAATCTTTACTAGTACGGGACGACAACTCGGCAACAACCAATCGGTTGCAAATCGCTCTGACAGCGCCATCTATGGCCACGATGCGCCTCGTGCATTCGGCCGACACGTCCAGATAATAGGTAATGGCCCGAGCGGTTACTTCGAGCACGTTTTCCGGCGCCTGGTCATCGAGGAATATCCGGCACAGGGCGGGCAGAAAGGTCCTGGGGGGGCAACTCTCGAAGCAGCGGTCCACGTTGTCGGACATGAGGAGCAGCATGCAGAGCTGCTCGAGGGCGATCAGCTGCATGTCGCGTTCGTCGCCCAGGCCGCTGTTCAGCCATTCGAGCAACGTTTCGGGGTCCGGGTCCGCCATCTTGAAAAAAAAAACCGTCTTGAATGAGCGAGAGTACTTTCTTATAAAAGAATTAAATTGATTAATATAATTATTAATGAAATAAGGTACTAAGGGAACTTTAAAGTATTACGTAACGCTCCTTGGGGGGGGGGTGGGGGTCATTTTGGAGTGTTACGCCCATGTTAATGGTATAGGAAAATAGCGTTACAGAGGGGGGGGTCCAAAATGATCAAAATTTGCGTTACGTAATTCTTGAACGTTCCCTAATAAGAACCAGCAGACCGAAACTGCAGTCTACTAATGTCACTAAGTACGATGATTGGCCAAAGTAGGTTTCTTAAAACCTAAAACTTGATCATTGAATTTCCTAAAAATTAGAAGTTGAAACTACGTAAATTCGCCTTTACATAAATTAATAGTGATTAATATGAAACGTATAAAATTAATTGGTATAATTTAATCAGGGTCAATCAAATATATTAACAGAAAAAAAATATGCTGTCATGTACATATGTTAAGATTCAAAATACATACGTACTTATTTAAAGCACAAAAACAAGTCAATGAAAACATTTAAGGACAATAATTTAATCCTTTAACAAATAAAATAAATTTAACACCATACATTTTATGAACTACTTTAACAGCGGCCAAATTTAAAAATTCACAAAAATATTACGAGATGACACTACAGGCAGGCGGTCTCCGTGTACTATAGAAATATATTCTCTGCCGCAATTCTACATATGACTGGTACTTTGCACGTTAAAATTTTAGCGGTAGGGTAACAGTCATATGTAAGTCATATGGCCGATTGATATAATTCTTAAGTTCTGCTGCCAGTAGTGTCATCTCGTAAAAGTTTTAAATATGAAGTCGTATATTGGATAAATTATTAGTTTTATTAAGTTGAATTTACCCTGTTTCAGTTTGGATTTCACAAAAACAGAGTTCTATTTTTTTAAGAAACATATAAATGTCAATTTATAAGTTAAAACTGCGTCCGTGATTATAGAGATTCTTAAAAAACTGTAACCTAATTGGTGAATGTCTTAGAAATTAAAACTTAACACTTTAACTGCCGTGTGCGTATATTATAGTTTTCAAGCCTTGGCATAGTACTTCATATTCCCGTAATAGCTGACAATTTTACTTTTATATGGCTTGGAAAAAAAAATATAATATATTTTTAATCATTTTTGAATTTTCAATGCAAAAAACGTTGCAAACTTCAGACTCATGTTTTTTTTATTTACAATATGCTATTAAAATAAAATTATACCCTACCTGAGCTTAACTTATGTTTTTTAAATAAAATTATGAACAGTATAAATTGTAAAATGACCATTGCGAATGACCTATTAGAATTTAGCCATCGATGTCTAATAATAGATGTTGCTTTTCGGGACATCCCGTATAAAATCACTTGCTCGCGCTAACAAAGCCGCCTGCTCTGCTAATGCGAAAACAAAGTACAATCGTACAGAGTGTCAGTGGGTCACGAGGTCAAATAAATATAAATAAATGTTTCTTATTTTATTTTAAACGGTTTATGCTCATCCTAAAACGACCTAGATATCTAGTCTAAACATTGCTGCCAACATGAAATAATATTTTCCTTTAAAATGTCTAAAAAATATAAATTAATCAGGGCTGGTTAAAATACCCACTATTTTAGCGACTTTTCCAAAAAAAAACAAACAATTTTGGACCTCAGACAAAAGAAATATAAATAGACTAGAATTTTCTATGAGAGTATGCAATGTTTGTTTAGGTTTAACATGGCTAGTGTGCCATATAACATTTCCATGAGTGGGAGTGATGTAAAACATAAATATTATTGTTTGGAGTGGGAAGAGAATATATTATTTTTGTAAGTTGAAAAGAGACAAGTCATTATTTATGAAGAACCAATATTTATGTCTCACAACGCTAGTCTACCTCTTCTTCTGTCTGAGTGTTGGACTCCTATGGGAACGTTCAAGTATAACGTAACGCTCCTAGGGGGGGTGGGGGTCATTTTGGAATGTTACGCCCATGTCAGTGGTATAGGAAAATAGCGTTACAGTGGGGGCTGGGGGTCCAAAATGATAAAAATTTGCGTTACGTAATACTTGAACGTTCCCTATGATAAAATAACAAGCCGTGAAGATATATAATACTACGCATTTCATTATATACTATTCATAGTAAATAGTATATTGAATTTTCCCAAATATTAAAAAAAATTAGCTTTTTTTTAATTTTCTTACAGTATTCCCTTCATAAAACTTGATTTATCCTGAAAATTTCAAGTCGATCGGATTATTCGTTCTCGAGTTATCGTGTCTACAAAAATCGGTGACATCGGCCAAACAGACGGATAGACAGACAGACAAAAAAAGTTTCTCATTTTTTCATGAATTTTTTAGCTTAGCACGGCAGAGTAGAATAATGAAATATATAAGTTTTCTATCATCGTTGATGGTTGGCGGGATAGAGATGCATTTTGTTTTATTTTGATTCATTTAGTTTTTTTTTTTTAAATGAGTATGGTCTAAAAAAAATATTTTTATATCAAAACATTTATATTTAATAAAAATATAACTAAGCAACCCAGATCTGTGGTCCAAATCTTAAACAAACTCAACAACAAAGTGTTATTGTTTTTACTGGGAATTAAATTCATAGAATTTGAAATAAGAGATAACAAAAGGAAGGAATTTCTGCAAACGTGTTTATGGAAATAAAGCATGAGTTATATTCATAAGAAGCTAAATACTGGTAATAGTTATTTTTTGCAAAGAAAAATAACAAAAAAGAAAAAAAAATTGCTAAAAATTGTTAACGTAAAAAATATAACCCCTCTTGACATCCTCCTGATATCCTTATCCTTACTCCCATTTACACTTCAAAATGATCAAAATTTGCGTTACGTAATACTTGAACGTTCCCTAAGAAACCTATGGTCCAAAAGTCTTTATCTTAAAGCGTTTTAGACAACACAGTCACGCGGCTTTTTTTTTAATTATATTTTTTTCATATACATAAAACGCTTGCATACAAAACAGTATACCATTTTTTACTTTACCATATTCAACTCCGCGCAGGATCTGTCCGAGTTGATGCTCATTTGTTTCTTGTTGTATGGTTGGCAGAATAAATTTAGTTCCCTAAGCAAGGTTGACAATTTATTATGAATGAATGAAAAAGCAATTAGAAAATGATAACAATGTTATCATTTATGAAAGATCCTTAAAAACCAACGAACTTCTCTCTAGAATAGGCATTTCATTCGTTAAAACTGACAAAAACGTCGGCAATATAAACATTCGTCTGTCTTACTCGCACATCTTTGTTCTAACAGAGACAACAATACCAGTTACTGGTAATTGTTATTGTTCAGGCCTGAATATTTGTTTACAAACAAACCGAGATGTTGGCGATACTTTATTTTAACGGTATGCGTATTCTAGAAAGAAGAGTTATCTGTTCGTTGTTAAAAACGAAACAACTTTTTTGTTAAAATTCAGACTAATTACTGTTAAGATAAATGACACTAAGCCTTTCTCTTAAAGATACCAAACAGCTAGTTTAAAACTACAGATGATTAATAAAAGTTTCATAGTAAACGACATTGCACAATTTTTTTCGGAAAGTTAAAATAGTACTGATGCATAATTTTATTTAAAAACTATAATTTAAGATATCACCAGCTCAGGTAATGTGAAATTTTGTTTTAATAGCACATTATGAATAAAAACCTTGTTTTATTATAATTTATTATAATAAACTTCTACTTTTTAAAAACATTTTCTTATAATAATTTGGATGTCAATTTAATCCAATTGTAAAAAATTATCAAAATGACTAATAAAAATATCACTAAAATATTATTAAACCACTAATGGCGATTTCTCCCGTTAGATTAGACAGGGACAAAAGTTCTACCCAAAAAGGATAGAAAACATACATACACTCCCACTTCCACCCAACCAAACAAATTCTGTATTTGTTCTTTGTTGAACAAATACAATATTTACTTGGCCGGGCGAAAAGTGTAACTATAATATTTTTATTAAAGAAATTACTGGCGCCATCTAAATTTTAGTAGAATTATCTTATTCTACAGATTCACATTACCTATGTTCGCTCGTGCCGCTCAGTGCTACACTTTCCGGCCAACCAAATAAATACTGTAATTGTTGTATGAAAAACAAATACAGTATTTATTTGGTTGGTGGAAATTGTAGCACAAATGAGATAGAGATAGGGTAGACGTCTTTTGTTTCATAATTCCAGTTGTAGAGAGCACCATTATAGGTTCCTTGATCCATTTTTTTAATAAGATATATTCGGCGCAGAGTTTATACATGTATCATGGCATGGCCATCATGACAGGGAAATTAAAAAAGAGCTATCTGTACGTCCGACGTACCCCAAGCTAAGTGTCGTCCTGTACATACATACAAAAAGTCCATATATTACGAAACGCAATTTTTCAAAAAAATTGACCCCCTCCCCCCTGTGTAACAAACTGTCACATTTACATCGCCGATGATTCATCGGCAAGATCACGCAAGAAAAGGGCTGTAAGATTTTTTTTTAATATCAATGTCAACTGTTTTTTTACTGATTACAATATTATTTAAATATGCATAGTTTCGTCAATTTTTGTGTGAAAAAGGGAATTATGCGCCACTAAATAGTAATTTATGTTGAAATAAAAATACATCTGCCAAGCTTAGGAAATAAACATTAAATTTATTAAATTCCGTTACGTAACGTTTACCTAGACCCCCCGCTCCCCCCTGTCACAAACTGTAACAACGTCCCTAGGGGCGTTATGTAATATATGGACAGCCCCATATTCTTATTGGCTGATTTTTAGGGTTTTTAAGGTATATTTTTCGTCAGAATTGTATTATCCCCGTCGGACTTTTAAACAGCCAGTTCAAATTAAAAAACTACTTTTTTCTGGGACTGTATATTATTGTTATTATTATTATGGATATCTAAAAATCAATGCAATGTTAAGTATCAGGGATTAATAACGTATTTTTAATGACGTCATTATGCATTCCAAACCGTAAATAGTGAAAGTACCTATCATTTATTTTCTAGATTATTTTATAGTGAAAGTTTTTGACATTATAATGAACTTTTTGCGTTTAAAAGAAAACAATTAAAATCACTTAAACAAAATAAGGAAACATCGTATACTACCTGATAAGGAAAAGTAAAAACAATCCTGTATTTTTTTATGTTAAAACAATAATATTTATATTATTTGTTTAAACATTTTACCTTTATTGTACTGTTTTTTTTTTTAATATATGAATAAATAATGTTTATTAATCAGTCTATATAGTTTGTTTGTTCTTATTTGAGTGGGTTTTGATCACCATGTTTGTAAAGTTTATAAACAAAAACATCACACATTATTCATCTTTTTTATATCAATATTCATGTACCCATGTAAAAAATTGCTCCTCACTAAATTTGGATCACAAAAATTATTACATTTTAAAAAATGATTAGGTAAAATCTACTTTTGAGGAGGAACTCTCCCTTACAAACTGTGTATACAGATTTTCATAATTTTAGAGAGATTTTAAAAAGATTTTAAATAATTTAAGAGTTTTAAAGATATTTTAAAAGGATTTTTTTTTTAATTTTAATTGGGATTTTAGGAATTTTTACAAGTCTGACCACAGATTTTAAGAAAGACTTCCCCTTGGTCTAATTAATGTATTTATTGTAGGGTTTTTAATTTAAAGACGAGATAATTTGTCTAGTAAAATCTAGTTTAAGAAAAATCTCCCTTAGAAACTCTAACTCTACAGAAAATCAAATAATTTTAAGGACTTTAAAAAGATTTTCATGACTCTTTACGTATTTTAGGTTTTAAATATATTTTTGAAGGATTTTTTTAGACTTTAATTGGTATTTTAAAGATTTTAGGAATTTTTTCATGCCAGAACACAGATTTTAAGAAAGACCTCCCTTTGACCTACTATGACTTAATTTTATGTTTTTAATTTAAAATTTAGGCTTAGTCAGTCCTGTTGTAGGGTGACTGGGGCCAAATAGACAGATAGACAGATTGTAGCCTACAGGGTAGTATTGAGGGGTAAACCTCAATCTAAATTTTTATGAGTTTAGGAGTTTCAAGGAATTTCTAGAAATGTCAGATATTGGTATAGAAATTTGGTCCTGCCATTATACAATAAATTCCAGGGTGGTTTATCCCTTGGGAATAATAGAATACAAAAAAAATACGATTTTTTTATAAAACATTAAAAAAAATTGCTCTGTGAAAAGAAACATTTTTCCAAAAAGGGTAAATATTTTTCCAAGGAGGGAAGAATATTTTTCTGATGGGTGCAAACAATTTTATTTTTCCATAGGTACATTTTTCTAGATATTTAAGGTTATTAGCCCCCTCAAAACAATCCAGCTCCATTAAGTTAAATTTTATATTTGTTACATAAAATTTCACAACAAACAATTTACTTAAAACATTATTTTTATTGTTTAAAATGGAACAATGTTAAAATACCATTTCATCATTTTTATTTAAACAGATTTAGAACAATGGAACTGTACTATAAAAAACCTTTTCCAAATAACTTTTGGAATTCGTCTGATACAAACGTGTTACTCACCTTGCTGGTTTGTTTGTCACGTTATTTTGAACGTAGTTTGGTTCTACCTAGAAATAACAGAAATAGCGATAAATTATAGAAGAAAAATATGGTTAAAATCGATCGAAACTAACGGTGTTTGGTATTTCACGCCCACGCACATAAATAAACGAAATAAAGCATTTCAAACAATGAAATCGCTAAAAAATTGCTCGATAAACGTGCATTTAGATCTACAAACCAATCACAAACATTTTAAACAAGGATTTTGATAATTTTATGTCAAAAAGAAATGACATTTTGGACACATTTATTTTAACTTTTTTTCTTACCTTTTGCGATTTTTTTTCGATTAATTCATCTTTAAACTATACACTAAACATTTATTTAAAAGTTCTTATTATTGTTTTGTATTACTTTAACTGCTAAACGTAAATAATTCACTATTTTCTATCATTCGATCACGGAATTGCGAGAAACGTCAACGGATGTTGCGCCACTGGTGTCGAAATTCTGTACTATAAACTGTCAATCCACCCCCGGGAAATTTAAAAATTAAACAGTGTAGCCATTGTAAGAAAAAGAATTTTTGCGCCTGACATATAGGCAACCTATTATACAACTATATTTTTTACATATGCAACACTGATATCATGGTACAGGAAAACGTTAATAGATGTCAGCATTTTCAACAAATTCATTAGAGGCACTCTATCCAGCGACGTCAGTCCTCGGCGCTAAATCTGCCTCTAAGCTGAAAGGTCCTATCTGTGTATATTAAACCTATGTATATAGGACCTTTTAGCTTAGCCGGCAGAAAACTGCCAATAGTCTGAATCACTCTACCCAGCGACGGTCTAAAATCTGATTTTTTTTTGTGTCCCAAATATGGGACAAAAAATCTCACTATGCATAGGGAGAAATCCTGTTTTAGAATAACTACTTTTAGTGGTAAATAAAACAATTTTTACTCTAGTGATAATTTAATACAACTTTATAAAAAAACTGATTTTTATTAAGTTACTTTTACATATAACTATTAAATTTTAATATAGAATTAAAAATATTAACTAGTATAACATTTAAGATTTGGTGTTTCAGTTTTATTGATATAGAATATTTTTTAATAATTAAATATTTTTCATATAACTTAACATTACAACTTTAAATATACAATTTTATTTTTTTTAAACATAATAATATATTACAAATGTCATTTTAGCTGTCAAAATAGACAGATATTTCAGAAATTGGCATATTTGAATATATTATCATGGTAACTTTAGTAATAATAATACTTTTTTAATAATAATATAATAATTTCATGGTGCAAATTTTTGCGCAAAAATACGAAAGTAGTCAAGTAAATAAATTTACCTTGTAGTCAATGAGCTGGTGACCGTTTTTATTTCATTATTTTCTCCCGGCTGTATTTTATATATGTCTTAAAGTACATTCAAATTAAGCTATTTTCAAATTGCTAAAGGCTCCGGATCCCGTTCCTTTGGGTGCTAGAATCTTTAAAATCTGTGGCAATGAGCTACCAAAAAATCTATTTTTAACTTGCCTAGTCATATATGTTACATTTATTACATTCAGATTAAGCTATTTTCATAGTTATATACAATAATTCTGGGGTCTAGGGTTGAGAATAGTCTTAAAAAAGTGTCTTTGACATATGTGATACTTAATTTTTTTTTTAAATGAGAATTTATGAAATGACATTTTGATTAAATGAAAATTCTTTAGACGTTTTAGTGTTGACATAATATGTCAAATGTCAAAAAAAACTTTTTAAATCCTTTTTTACCCTTTGGTCTACTAAGTAATTGTAGATCGGGCACGCAAATCGCGTTAAATCCACTTTTAGCACATTCTTTTTTATGACGATTTTTATATTTTGTGTACGAGTTACATCCATCAGAATCCATCCATCTTTGTTAAATACTATAGGATGGCTGGATTCTGCTTTCACCCATAGAACTCATACACAAAATATAAAAATCATCATAAAAAAAGAATTTGGTAAAATTGGATTTAACGCGATTTGCGTGTCCGCTCTAAAATTGTGTAAAACTGTTAAAATAGACTAATATAAAAGTAGTAAATATAATGTGTTACTTGGTAAGTTAATAATATATTTTTCGGGGACTCAATTTCACCACCTGTTCTCGGTTTTTTAGCATCCAAAGGAACCCGATCATGGACCTGGAGATTTGAAAATAGCTTAATTTGAATGTACTTTTAGACATATATAAAATACAGCCGGGAAAAATTAATGAAATAAAATGGCAACCAGCTCTTAGAATACTTTTCTACTTAGTGCAAAATAAAAATAAAATGTTGTCCAAAAAATTCAAACTTTTTCGTTAAAATATGAACAGATAAATACATAAAATATTATAACAAGTTATTGTTTGTACTATAATAGCAATAAAGAGTTAAGCTAATTAGCTTAATTAACTTAAGTTATTGAAAATAAAATAATAAAGCTCTATTTACAAAAAAAAATAGTAATAAAATATTTATTTGGTTTAAAAACACGTCAAAAATTAACTGTTAACGTCAAAATAACAAATGTTAAAAATAGTTTATGCCAAATTAAAGAAGGTAAGGAGGGATCGATATATACAGGGTATATTTGAAATAGAATCCAAAATTTTAAGGTGTGATTCTACATCATAAAATATGACATAAACATGTCTAAAAATGCATAATAAGGGAGCTAAGCCTCTTTGAAACTGGCTAAAATATTCGGTTTTTATTTAATAACTCAGGAACCCTTTGAGATATAGCAACGAGGTTTTACATCTGAACTAATCTTAATAAGGCCCATCTTCGCATGTTATTTTCATGTACTTATTTTAACCAGGGGTGTGCGATACAGAGAGGCCTTATCAGTTTTTTGTCCCAAACTTTTTTCTGTGTAACTTTTTTGTAATTGTATTTTTGGAATATGATTCCTCAGGTTAAAATACATAAAAAAATATACTCTTGTTGTAATACTCTAGGATTAACCGTTTTCCAGAAAAATTAATTTGAAGGTGAAATTTCACAGTTCGAGGACGAAAAATTAAATACTAATATCGACACTCCCAAGCAACAAGGATGTAACTCAAGTTAGACCTATTTTGAGTTATACTCATAGGTAAACGCCTTGAAAAAACACACACATGGTGGTACTACTCAGGTTTCTCCACAGTCCACTTTAAGCAAAAGTTTACTTTAAATCACTAAAGTAAGAAATTCTAAACTTGAATATTATCAGAAACAAACAGTAAATAAACAATAAATACTTAAACAGTTAAATAGAGAATTTTATAAGCTTTCAAATGATGTATCACATGACTTCCTTTTCCACTTCAATCATTTACCCACCCTTAAATAACAAAAAAAAATATTTTAGAAATTTAGCTGTCGTAAAAAATGACAATATATGAGTTACGGCTTTGTTGCTTGGGGGTATCGATATGTTGAAAACCGAAATTTTAATGATGCAGGGTTATTCTTTATTAATAACTAGTAAACAGAAATTCTTATACATGTAGGTCAAAAAATCGCTTTTAAAGCTACTATGATGCATTTTGGGAGACTATTATAGATCTATTAGGATTGAGTTTTGGAAGTACCTGTATATGAGGTTTTTTTCTTAGTTTTTGATGTACATTCTTCCTTACTACGCATTTTTAGACATGTTATACAAACTTTTTGTCATATTTTATGATGTAGAATCACCTGTTAAAATTACGTACCCTATTTCAAATACACGTTGTTAATGTTTTGCAAATTTTATTTTAAGTTTTAATCAAAAACTGGGACTTTAAAATCTAAAATTGTATAATTTAACTTTGTTTTTACTTTAAATATTAAAAATATATACAGGGCGGTTTAATTAGCAGTAATAATTTTCAAAAATACCTTGTATAATAGTAAAATTTTAGGGGCGCTTAAATTTCATAAGCTCATCAAGGGTTAAACAGGGTTTCCACCAATTATTCAGAAATAGGTAGGACCGCTGCAAAGGGCTAAAAATGGTAAAATTTTAACTTTTTTGAGTCAATTTTTTTTTGATTATTTTTTTGATCATCATTTTCTATTGTCTTTTGACGTTATGGAAAAACCACTCGGTGAATTTTCTCAACTGCTGAACGGCCGCGTTAGCTTGATCCCGTAATTTCCTATTTTCGTCCCTTAACTTCCTAACCTCATTTTCCAGAGACATGCGTCTTTTCGTCTCCTGCGTCACTTTTGACTCTAATTCGACCACGTGGTTTTGGAGCTCTGGAACACTGGTACTTAGAGCCAAACTGAAAAAAAAACAAGCATTATTATAGTAATTATACACGGCAGTATTTTATGGGAAAATTAAGGGGATTCTACATCAGAAAACATGAAAAAAAAAACAGCATATCGTCGGCTAAGAGGTAAATTTACCTAAGCCTATTTTTTTTTCAAACTGTATTTTTACGGAATCGAATACAAAATTTCTTATTCTATGTTTCTGTTTAAAATTAACTTGTATTAAATCAATACCTAGCAATAAAAAGAATAAAAACTAAACATTTTAGAGGTAAAATTACCTAAACTGATCATAAAATTGTAAGTAAAGCACTCAAGTGTTTTAGCTAGACTTTTAGGTGACATTTCTCATCACTGACATTAGGCAGTATTATAACAGGGATACTTTTCAATTAAAAAATGATAGTTCTGTACAGAAATTGATCTAATAAATATAATAGATATAATACAAAAGCGCCTGGAAATATCTTTATAAATATCATAATTTTAAACTAGATACCATATCCCCTTATGTATGGCCTTAGGTTTAGGTAAATTTACCTCTAAAATGTGTAATTTTTAGAATTTTAAGTACCCATACCGATTTTTGTTGAATTTAAAATAAAATAGTTAAGAATGAAATGATTTAATCACATTAACGAATTAAGTACCAAAAAATATTTATAGTACCTAAGTATAAATCACCAACATAAATTTTAAAATCGTTTTTTACGTTTCCTGAAAATTTTGAAAATATCGAGATAGGTAAATTTACCTCTTAGCCGACGATATATGCTATAGGAACATAGGTTTGGAAACGAACCCTAAAAGAGTTACGCCCCTTTAAAATTGTACTAAAAATAAGGTTTTTAATTAATAACACTGGTACCCTTTCAGCTAGAGCGACGAGGTTTTGCATGTATACTATTAATAAGGGCAATTAGTTGTATGCTCATTATTTTTTTTTAAATCTATCCAGAGGCGTGTCTAGATGGACAAAATGTGTACAGATTAACACATTTTTGCCACAAACTTTTTTATGTGTATTATTTTTGGATTTTTATAAAAAATTTAGATTCCTTGAGTAAAAATACATAAAAAATGTCATATAGTGTAACACTGTTGGAGCAACCGTTTTCCAGAAAAAAAAATGCAATTAAGAGGAGCTGTAGGAGCAACCGTTAAAAAAAATGCAATTAAAGAGGAAGTAACATTTTGTGACACCAAAAATATCACTTTTTAAAAGGCTATAACTCCTTTAATATTAAATTTAAGTGTTTCGGTGAAGAATACTTTTTTGCTTAGTTTTAAATGAAGAATCTCCCTGCAGCAATAAAATTTTATTGGTGCTTTTTTTGTTCCCCATTCAATATGTCCATCTTCGAAGAGCCGTAGGGCTTATTTCCGGACATACGTTCCTTTGTTGGTTTTTCGTTTTTTGCGATGTAGAATCAAACCCTTTATTTTCCGCCAAACGACCGCAAACGCCGTGTATTTTTTTATTAGAAAAATACAATATTTTTACAATTTAGTTGTGATAGTCCCTTTTTGCATAACTACTTACTTGGAATTTTGTATTAAAGAAGCCTCGTCGTCGTCGATGATAGATGGCGCATCTTCGCTCCAAACGTTTGTGGCGCCACCTATCGTTCGATTGGTCGTGTCCACCAAGCTCGACCAATCAGAAGAGCCCTCAGGAAGGGGGAAACTATTCAGCTCGTTTAGGGGTTCGAAACTGTCCAAAAGGTGGCTGTTTTTTGACGACTTTGTCAAAAAATCCGTCTGTAAAGGGCTAGAATTGGAGCTTGTATTCGAAATCACAGTCGCTGGTCTAGCCATGGTCAAAATCACCTCGGGGTTATCTTGATTTTTATTCTTTTTCGGATAATTTCCGTGTTTATGATTATTTGGTATGGAATTGTCATTTTTGAGGCTGCACGTGGCGCCCTCTACGCCATCTATGTCAATACTGTCGGGATTTATGAGGCGTAATAGTTCTTCTTGAAACGAGGGGTTGGAAGCGAGGTTTGCGCTGTTTCTATTCACCGAACGGCTTGAAACACCTGGCCGGAGTTTCGCCGCGTTTTCACCGTTAATTATAGATCTGCAATAAAAATAAATAAAAATACACTTGCTGAAAAAGGATCATAATACTTTTGAAAGATAAAAGTTAAAGTTATTCTTAAAGCACAATATTTGGCAATCCTAATAAATCAAAATCTTACCTGGGACTATTGTTTCTGCTTCCGTAGCCTCCGATAGTCGCGTTTTTGGTACACTTTCGACTTTTCGGCGACATACTTCCGTTCGACAGCCTCTCGTCTTCGCTACCGATCAAGTTCAACGATCCGTTACTCGACCGATGCCCGTCAAAATTGCCCACGTCATTTCTGACACTAGACCTGTCAAAATTAACATTTAACCTGTCATAATTGACGTTTCTCTCGTAGAATTCGTTTTGCTGTTTGAGCAGGTTGTTTTTCTCGAACTGCTCATCGGAAATGGAGTTAAAATTGACCGGTAGCGAGGAATTTTGGAAAATTTTGTTGTGATGGTTGAAATGAAGATGCTGATTTTTGCTGGGTAAAAGTGGTTGTTGATTGTTGTTTTGACGTTTCGGAGAGGCGGGAAACGTGTTTGTTGGTTGTTTAGTATGTTGTTTGTGTTGTTTTGGGGTTGATTTTGTGTTGTCGAATTCTTGTAGAATGTCGTACCACTTTTCGTCGGAATTAGAGGGACCATTCAACGAATTCGTTAACATTCCCTAAAAAATATTTTATTCGATAATAATCATTATGGGACACGCTGTATTATTTCACACTCATATAGGGCACGCTGTGCTGATTTCCGAGACATATTATAAGCCTGGGTTGTCTCAAAGCGTTTTGAAGTTATTTAAGTTTTATGATTTAGGTCTTTTTGTAACACTCTGTATAAATCGTAAAATTAGCTGTGAAATTCTTTATAAACATTATGCATCCTAATCTTTATCATTATAATAATTGTGATTGCGTTTTGTATAGAAATATTTAAATATACAGGGTGTTTCAAAAAGACTTATAGAATAATCTTTAAAGGTCATGTGATCACTTCTAAATCAATTTCATGCAATTTTCTATTCTAAAATTTCAAAAAAATCTATTCTAGAAAAACTATCCTACAAAAAAGTGAAAAAAAAAACTAATTTTGAAAAGAAACAAATTTTGAAGAAAAAACTATTTTGATAAAAAAAAACAAATTTTGAAAAACAATGCATGAACATTTTGATTTGTGTTACTTACAAGTATTCCTTCTATATTTTTTTAACTAATAAAAATACAGAAAAATGGTTAATTTTATTTATTAAAGCTTAATTTGGTTGTCAAAAATTTCAAAAAAATGTACATTTTATACAGTATTTATACAATTTTATATTGTTACGAATTTATTAAAAGAAAAAAACAACGAAAATGTACATTTTTTTTATTTTATATTATTTTGTATACTTACGTCATTATTAGCTGCATATTTTACGTTTTCCTGTCCATGAAACGACTTAGAACTACTTCCAGTGCCGTACCCAGAACTGTTGCTCGATCTAGGGGGTGAAAATGACCTAAATAAATATTAAATTTTAACCTAGTAAGTCATAAAGTCATTTTTGTGGGGACCACAGAAAAAAATACGCAAAATCACCTTTCAGATGTCTCACAAAGCATAAAACTTAAGGTGTGAGACATCGTTTTAAAGAAAATTTATCGCATTTTTCACCATGGGCCTCACAAAAATCTCTTGAGGTGATTCATCATAATTACCTTTCGTAAACCCGTCTGTGTGGCGGTCCTAAAGTCGCCTGTTGCATCTCAGGGGGCGCCCTATTCGGGTTGTTTTTATTCGAAGATTCTGGACCATCAAAGGTCAAATTTTCATAGTCACCGTCAAAATTGCTCTCGGTGTATTTACAGTTTTGTAGCATACAGCCTTTTCTCGGTGTACCATCGACCAGGGGCGGAATTACCGTTAAAATAACGGTTAAGGACGTTTTGAGCAGATCAACCATTTGGTCGTATGTCAAAGTTGACACTGCCACCTAAAAATTCAGTTTTTTAGGTTATGACCAAAAACGTACTTTTTTACATAACTTTTTTGATGTTAATTAAAATATAGGCTTGTGACTATTCAAACTTCATTAAATTGGATTCTCCACACAATTCCGTCAAAATAAAGATTTCATTTTTTTTGCAGCTTTTTTATTTTAAGAGCAAACATATCCTTGCGACCCCTCAAACTTCATTAAAGCTGTATCGATTTATGAAAAGAAAAATAGTGCCTTACCTTACAAATTTCAACCAATCTGGAATTTTGCCTTAACCCTGATTGATAAGCGTGTCCAGAATTTTCCACCCTGGTCACCAATCCGTCCGGTTGCACGTGGAAGCCCAGTTGTCCCATAATATTCCTGGAAATAGAATATTCCAGGGCGTTTACGCCATTTGTGACGGCTTTCAGTCGGTCCATTATTTCTATCAGTTCGTCTCTTTCGGAAGTGGCCGAAACGTCCCGAATGTGAATCGTTACGCACTCCCCCTGGTGGTGGTATATTCGTAAAGAGTTTTGATGTGAAGACCACCCCAAAATACCTGAAAAATAAACCAAAATAAATAAAAACTTTGCTAAAAAGCCAATTTTAATGTAAAACATACTTATTTTTTTTGAAAAATCAGTAAAAATTTTAACTTACCTTTACAGGGTGTCACGAAAATAATTTGTTTTCCATTTTCTTCGATCAGCACAAAGGTGTCAGCACTGATGCCCAAATAGCACTCGATTTTCTCGCTTCGCGAATTGTCGTCTAGCAGCACCTGCCACAAGATGGCGCCACGTTGGCATACGTCCGGAATAAACCGGAGTCGAATTTTCTCTTTCTTTTTGCTCGAACTGCTGAAAATAGCTGAAAAAAAAAAAGAATGATCAAGTTTATCCAAAAATGTTATTTTTTTAATTACTATTTAAAATAACGTTAAAAATTACTTGAAATTAAGTGGAAAATTCTTTTGCGCTTTTAGCGCAGTATATTTCTAAAGAAACCGACTATATTTAATTAGCCCGACAAAGAGTTTAAATCAAATAAATTCGCAAGATAATTACTATTCATGACATTTGAAACAATCATTTTAGCAATAAATAATATTTGTTTATACAATTAAATATATGCGTCAACTTTTAAGTTATACCAAAAAGGGTCCAAATGTAAATATAGAACAACCGAGATTTGCCGAAGAAATGAAACCAGATTATATTTACACTAATTACAGCAATATTATTTTAAATTTATTAACACAATATGAAATATACGCATCACAACATACTTACAGAATTTTTGACCTGTGTCCAGGGCCGTAGTTGTGGCGTGGTTCACCACGAGGTCCTTCAAATACTCCTGCCGCGTCCGCGTTGCCATGGTTACAAACTTTTCGGAGCGATGCGCGGCATTTTCGGCGTTTACGATTTTCGCCAGCAGAAAATCGGCGAAGGCTTTGCCTTTTGGGAAGATAGCACCCTCTTTAATCGGAGGACCGAAAACCTATAAGAAAAAAAAACTGCATTATTTGAAATAAAATCAACAGTTTTTATTCAGATGACGTAAATAATAATATAATAGTAGTAATATAGCAGTTGATGATGCAAGGAATAATACTGTTTTGCTCTCTATACCGGGTGCGTTTTGTATATGTCCACCCCCAAAATTAAGATTAATATTGGCTATAAAATGGCTGATTTAATTTTTTTGTTTCTCCGGAAGTGGCATAAATGTTTTTCTTTTAATGGAACACCCTGTAATTTTTTACACTTTTAAATTCAGCCGAAAATTTAATATATATATAAACTGATTCTATTTTTTTACTTTTTTTTTCGTTTTCGTTTTTATCGCATAAAAACGAGATTTACATAATTTATCTTGTTTCTACTTCTGAAAAATGTATAAAACTAATATTATATATAATACATATAATATATTATATTATTATTATATAAATCACCAAAGTTTCGTTATTATTGAATGAAGATTAATCTTAATTTTTGGGGTGGACATAAATAAAACTTTATACACTATTTTTTGAACGACCGAAAACTAAAATTACAAAAAATTTATTTATACACCTACCTGTACGTCCTTACTCCTACTGACGGCCACCTTATAGTGCGTATTCTCCGTGCACGGATTGATAGCGTGCACTATGATAAAAATGTGCTGAAACTGCGACCGAATTCCCTTCGGAGTAAAAGGCAAACTTCCGGGCTCCTGAAAAACGATCGTAACGATATCGTTGCCGATGTGCCTTTTACGCAGAAGCTGTTGCCGGTTGTTCGGAGTAAACGGCAACATTGTAGACACGTGAAACATAACCTCACAGTCTTGGTATTGTGCGTACATCGAACATAAACCTGTAGAATCAGCTGAAAAATGATAAAAAACATATTTTTAACATATCTTGAAAAAATTAAACCCCCAAATACAACCTTTTAATGTATGTTTTTTACTTTTACTTGCACTTTTAATAAAAAAGTAGTTCAAATGTATCGTTTTTATTGCTGAAGTAGAAATGATACAATTGAACTACTTACACATTACTATTTTGATTACTAAGTAAATAAAATTCAGTAACAGAAACGGTACATTTGAACCACTGCTTTAAATTCTTAGTAAAGGTAAAAACAAAAGAGAACTCACTTTTGTTATCCAAGCCAGCTTTATAGCCTTCAAATCCATTCAGTCTCACTTTTTTCCCTATCGTTTCCAAAAACTCCGTAAAAGCAGGGCCCGCCGTTTCGTTATTATACATGTCCTCCTCAGAATTCTGACCTTTTTTACAATACAAGACTCCTACTTTATAATTGTTCGTCAAACCCTGTTCGTCTAACTTCAAAAGTTGATCGACTGTGTTTTTTGAGCTGATTGCTAATCTGAGGGTGTTTTGCTGTATTTCTGGACAAATATAGTCCAAAATTTCTTTAGTGTGTAATAATTTAGTGTTGTTATTACTGCTAGAGTGTTTTATGTTTATATTTGGAACTGAGTCCTCTAGAATTGAGCCTCTGAGAGTGTTGAGCTCGCTTGTGCGTATTATGAGCCGGTACTGGAACTGGTTGATTGAGGTTGATAGTTGGTTTTCTGGGTGTATGATTTTTTCCCGCCGGATCGAAATGGCTATGGGGCCTAATTGGTCGTCTATACCGAACCAATTTTGATGTTCTGCGAAAAAGAAAATGAATTTAGTTTTTTTTTTTTTAATATTGAAACAAATTTCCAAAATAAAAATACTTACCATGTTCAGAAAAGTATTTTCTGTAGTACAGCGCCCCCTGGTCGACAAACTCTATGGGCCGGGCCAGTTTTTGGTACGGGCACGTCGAATTCCTCCAGAAAGTATCTCCGGGTCCGTATTCCAGAATGGCGACTCCGTAGGCCAAGGGCGGCCGGTGCAGGGCCGGTTTTCTGGCGGTGCTTTGGTAGTTATGCGATAAATTTTCGAAATTTTGGCGCAGAGTTTGGAAATTTTGGACTCTAGTTAAAGATACTACTCTTTCTTCTTCGCCGCCGATTTCGTTGCGGAAAAACGGGCAGTTTTCCACTAGGTCGTTGGAAAAACCGTCGCCGTAGTCGTCGTCTAGGTTTTCGCCGTCGGGGGTGTTAGAGCGGTGAAACGTGGAGGCTGCTGAGGCACCTGGATTTTGAAATAAACCAGTTACAAAAAGTACTTACACAGAAAAGACTAAATTACTTTTAAAAGAAACTTTTTCTGAAGGCAACGATGCAAAATCGTAATAAAATAAAAATGGTACGTTTTGGTTATTTTGTTGTTATTTTTATAATTATCATTTATTTTCAGTCCTAACCTGTAACCTGCAAATGTAAATTTTAATTCGCACTTACCAACAAACATATTTTCCGCCCTTATGCGATTTTTCCGGGGAAAAATAGCAAAGGCATGTAAAATACCTCCTGCTCAGTGCCCCAAAAACCTTAAGTTTAAAGTTTTGTTTTGATCTGCTAAACCGTATGGCCTATAGACCTCTGTACGGACGGACCGACGGACATCGGTTCTCGCGTTATTCAAGACTGTAAAGATTTCATATTTTGGCTACCACCCCAATTAGGGGGTAGCCAAAATATGAAATCACTATAATCTATAATAACGCGAGAACCGGGGTATGAAGTGTATGAATTTTGGTACAATTTGCGTTACGTAATACTTGAATGTTTCCTTAGCATGGGATAAATATCGAAATATGGAGAAAAAAAATTTGCTAATACTTTCTTCTCTCTGAAGTCGCTCGAAAGTAAAAACAACCGGATCTACATTATCTAACTCACCGGTTGTCGTGTTCCTCCTCTTGGCCAGGAGATTCCTTCTCATCTGGACCACAAAATTAATATTCGTCGTCATACTCTGGCAGTCGTAGTGCGTGAAGGCGCGCCTGCGCGAAATCTCCTCGGCCTCCTGCGATGAAAAAATCATGCTCGAGCTGAGCGAGGAGCTCGCCGAGTCGTCCATGCTCCTAGCCGTGTGCGCGCTCCTCAGACTCGTGTTCGTCGTGTTGGTAACGCTGCTGTTCGAGCTGGCAACGCTGTTCCAGAATTTGAGCTTCGTGCGCAGTTTTGGGCTTTGTTGCGCCGTGCTGTCATCGGCGGCGGTTTCGTCGACTTTCCCTAGAGAACGACACAACATTTTTGTTACAAAAATTAAAGCTGGATTTTTTTTAAAGAGTAACATGTTTAATTTATTAAATTTTGACTGAACATTGCAAATTTTGCGTTACGTGTTTAAGCAGTTTTTCTATCTTCAAATTTAAAAAATAATCTTTCTTTTAAACATTTTTTTTATACTGAAAGAAAAAAAATATCATTGTGAAATTTTGTGCCATTTTTTAGCCATATAATTTTTTTGAAAAAAAAATACATAAAAAAAAAGGTGGTTGCCATGATTCCGGCCGTTTGGATAGACTGAAAGAAAAAATAAAAACGGGACTTATTCAGTATTAAAGTTGCTATAGCCCGAACTAGAAGATTTTTTTTGGCCAAAAAATAACAAAATGGCGGGCGCTTTTCTTTGAAATTTTTGAAAAATTGCCGCCATTTTGTTATTTTCTGGCCAAAAAAAATTCTTCTAGTTCGGGCTATAGCGATTTCAATACTGAATAATATCCCGTTTTTATTTATTTTTTCAGTCGATCCAAACGACCGGAATCATGGTGACCACCGTTTTTGGATGTTTTTTTTTTAAATGGCACTTTAAAAATCTATCTTTTTTTCTTTTCTTTGAATATAAATCAACATTACTAAAATATTTTAAAGTGATTTCTTTTTTCTTTCTATATAAAAAAAATGTTAAATTTTTTTTTTTTTAATTTGAAGGTAGGAAGACCCCCGAGTTTATTAAGTGTTGACGTAAAATTGAAAATTTTGCGTAACGTGTTTAAAGTATGACCCTCTAGCAAATTAATTTGAAATATCCATGTTATCAAGAAGATGAAATCAAAATACCGAAAAATGGGGTCAGCAGAGAACTGTGAATAAAAACATCTTAGTAGAAAACTATCATTAAACAATAAACCTTATTGAGGCCGGAATTCGAAGACATTTAAATTTTATTATAAATACCTGAATAATTATTAATTATAATCGGTAAGACAAAATTTGCAAACAGTGTTTAAAGAAACGGTAATTGTGATAATAACTATGATTTATTATTATATTTTTAAACAAAACAAACAAATAAATAACATTAAAAAACTATAACAACTTAGTATGTCAACCACTTCCTAAAGGAAGTCTTATCTTTTTTACCCGACTACAGCAACGCGGTTATGTTTTTAACGTGTTTGTATAATAATAATAATAATGTTTATTGTGTTAAAAATTCAAAAAATATTTACAGTATCATTAGCATATCAATAAGTAGTAGTAGTAGTAGTAGGAGTAGTAATGGTGGGGAGGTCAAGCCTGGTATCTATACCATATTGGTCCTTTTTGCCTACCCCTGTGTTACTAGTTTTTCTACTCTAACGAGGATTTTTGTTGTTGTACCCCGGGACCTACAGTTTAGCGAGGAATCCGAACCTCGTTTTGTCGGCTTTTTTGGCTAAGTGAGCGGCTTTGATCCTTAAGTTAATTGGTTGCCAGTGCACTTGGACCGGCGCCAAACTACTTTAGGATCATTTTCGCTTGCAGCCTTAGAACAGATCCTTGTTGCTTGAAAGTCCTTAAAGTGAGCTCGGCCAACAGACCTGACAGCTACCTTGCTGCTCCCTTTCGGTGCCCCCAGGTAGTATCACAGGTCCGAGTGCTAGTGCGGCATTATCCACTGCAAACCTTTTTCTGTACTGTGTGCTTAGATCTTCGGCAGCACAAGCCAACATGGTGGGGAAACGACGGTATTTTATTTCTGTGAAAAAGTTATTTCACAACCGAGGATTGAACCCCGGCCTCTCGAATACTAGATCGAGGTGTTCACGACTGAGCCAGCGCCGCCCCCAGCATATCAATAAACTAATAAAACAAAAAAATAAATTGCATAACATAAAAACTCAAGAGTTTCCCAATGTTTCCATCCAAGTTTCGAATATATTTATACTTATCATCAGGAGTTTAAGGAAAAGTCAGAGAAATCTATGGAATTTTAGTATGAATTCGCTATTATACGGTCCATATTAAACGGTTTATATTAAACTTAAGAATAAATGGCATTTGATTCGCCCAAGTTTTGTTTTTTTTTATATTTATATAAAATTTCAAGTTTTGAAAATATTGATAGTTATCATCAGAAATTTAAGAAAAAATCTATGGATTTTTACTATGAATTAGATATCATATGGTCTGTATTGAATTTAAAAATAATTTTAAATTAATCAACGTTTCGGCTTTTTTATTTTTTTATCAGTCCTCTGCACTGACTGATGCATTTTTTTCGTAGTCGGGTTTTTGGCATCTCTGCTTGTTTTATCAAACTGATTTCTTTGCTTGTCTTGATCTATAAACATACTAACTATATGTTGACCTCAGCAAAAACTTAGTATTTTTTTTTTCTAGCTAGAATTGATGATTATTTACCTTTCAAATACTCCTGCGGTCCAGGAGACCTCTGGTCAGTCCCTATAGCGCCTAAAACTGCCGGTCTGTAATTCTGCAGCATCTCGAAAAACTCATTTTTACTCGTGGCACCGGTGCTAACAGGATGTCCCCCTTTGCCCCCCGAATTTTCGATCACGTCTATCGAGCCGTGCGAACCATAATTCCGCCTCAGACAGATGGGACTGTGTACATTTTTGAAAGCCCTTTCGTGCCGGTCGGTGTATTCGAGAAGTTCAAGACTTGAGTTGCTTCTGCACAGGTGCTCGGAGGCTAGGGTGTGCGAGTTGTGAAGCGGCCGCCTGGGATTATTGGCTGAAAAAAGAAAATATCATAGATGGCGCTATCATTTATTTTCTACCAATGTATTGACTGGACGATTCTGGTTTGCAACACGAGATACAAGGCTCGAAAAAAAAAAACAATTACAGACAAGAATGGTTCTTTACAGCATGGTTTTGACTGAAAACATTTTTATTAAACCAAAACGTTTAATTACTGGTTTATAGTTTAAACTGATTATTCTCCGAGATAGTTATAGCAGCTAGCGTCATCTATTCATCCAACTACTCACCTAGATTATTATTGTGGTATTTGTCGTTGAAGGAAGCCCGATTTTTCTGCTGGATGTTTTCCCACGCTTTGTGGACGTTTGTGTTGTAATAATCGATGGCCTGCGCTGCGCGTTCTCTCGAACTCGTCAATTGCCCCCTAGAGGGCATCGGCCCGCATTCTTCCAGACCTATCATCCCATGTTGACTCTGGAAATAACGAAAAATTAGATTTATATTATAAACTATTATACTTTCATAATGCGGGGGCCCACAGCGGAGTCACATCAAACGTACTGTCACTTTATTTTGAATCGGGTATTTAGGGGCCATAGGGGGGATATTTGGGGGATATAGGGAGTATTTGGTGGCCATATCGGAATATTTAAGGGCCATAGGGGGCCATATGGGGGTATTTGTGCGTTTGGAGGACCATAGAGGTGTTTAGGGGGCCACAGGGGGTATTTATGGGACCTTAGGTGTGTTTAGAAGGTCTGGGGAGTCATATTTTAATAGATTATATAGCCTTTGATAATTTATCATTTAACCTAGGGCTAGAAACCAAATTTGAACCCCCAAGAATAAGAAAAATGACCACAGACCGTGCGAAAGACGGGTACCACGGCTTATATGTTATAAAACTGCATTAAAAATTTTTTTGAACATAATATTCATGTAAAATTTTAAATTGATAGCTTTGTTATTGCTAACCTTGTACCAGCGTGTAACTGGGTGGTACTTAGTTCAGGCAAAAATGCGAAAAAAAGCGTACCATTTCCGGATACGGTCTAGCGCTCAACTATAAAACAATTTGTTTTTTTTTCAATAAAACTAGAAAAAAACGTTGTTTTTGTATAAAAACATCTCACCGACATTATCACAATAAAATACTGAAAAAGTATACTAGATGAACAGTTGTGCGAGTACACCTTTATAAATAACTTAACTTATTGTTATAGAATTTTAACTAAAAAAAAACTGATAAACTTATCTTTTTTTGTGGATATTCAAGTTTTATTTTATCGATTACATTTTCAGATTTGTCGCGAAAAAATTCTAAAGGTAAAGGTTCAACATTAACGCCTTGGTTGACAAGTTATACAGACTACCGCTTACATACATACTTTCAAATGAAGTTATAAAATGCGTGGTAATAATAAAATCACACCCATTTCCTTTCTTGGAATAAACTATAAGTATGGTTACTACATTGTTATTAATTAGGTTAAGCTCAGTAGATAAGTAATTAGTTAATCCTGAAATAGGCTTATTTTAGGCATATCTATTGTCCCGAAAACCAGGTTAACGCGATCATAAAAATGATGAACAGCAAAACAAAATATAAATAGCCTCCAGGATTCAATAGTACCTTTCTAAGTAAGAAGTTCGTACCTGTCAATGTAGGTTTTGAACCCTATAACAAATTTCTGATGAAAACCGGTTCCAGTGCACAAACCTAACAAAATCTCATTAATTTTCTTACGGAAATCCTCGAGAAAAAAGTTAACGACTAAAAAAAGGACCACCTTTGTGATCACATTTTGTATTTTGAATCCCTGCAATATACGACTTTTGTATTTTGAATCCATAAAATATACTTTTGTTTTGGATCAATGAAATATACAACTTTTCAAGATGGGTGGGGGAAAGCTCCCCCCTCCATAGCTACTGTACCGCGTTTTCCTGTCTAGAATAAGTAAAAACTAAAAAATTATCAGGCGCTGCCCTGGTTACTTATTATAGAAAAGAAAATGTACGGTTGCGATCGGCTAACTGGCATCAGTACGGGCACAGGGGTTCATGGATTAAAAATTATGATAATAAGCTTAGTTTAACACCTTGGGCGCCAGAATCTTGTAAACATACATGTGCTTGGCAGTTTATGTGTTAAGATTCAAACACATAAAAAATAATGTACTAGAATATTAATTATCTTTTACAGCATGTATAAACCTGAAAAATAACTATGATTTGAATTGATTTGTATATCTTGTGTTGATTATAATTTAAACAAAAACTCAAATATGTGCTGTTACAATGTTTATTTAAAATGACAAGTAGACAACTTTAATTAATCATATTAATTAAAATAAAATTATAAATTACCAAAAGTAAGGTGAAAAGACCCCATTGCGAAATATAAAAAAAAAATGTGGTGAACTACCCTATTGCAAAAATGTTAAAATATGTATACCAAAATTATTATGGTGAATAACCCAAATAAAAACAGTAATATAAGGTATGTGTTAATAAGTGAAAAATAGTAATCTAGGCGTACGGCCCAAAGTTGCAACTTTGTTTACAAACCAACCTAGAATATTCATAATAAAATAGAGCACCTTAATAAATATTAAAATTTGAGAACTTGGATATTTTACCAAAAATAAATATAGTAAACCGCATTTTCATTATTTACACTAAAACTATAAAAACCTGTTAATTAAAGTTGTCCCTGGAACGACCAAATACGTTGTCCCACTCCCTGATGATGTACGTCTCTGTGCAGAACATTTCCTTGTCCTTGCCTTGAGAACTCCTTACAAATTTGAACAAGTTTGAAACTCAAACGCTTGAGGATCCATTGAAACGTTTGTAAACCTCTTGGCTTAAAAACGGTACTGCAATTTACTGAACATCTTGAAAAATCTTGAAAACTCTTGAAAACTAATGTGGAAAATTGAAGAACACCTCAATGAAAATTGAAGTTAAAGTTGAAGTGGAAAGCTTCGCCATCGATACTCGTAAAATTTGAGATAACGGTAACGTTGTAAAATATAAAAGCTTCACCAACAATATTCATAAAATTTGGGATAGAGGTATCGTCAAAACATTCGAAGAACGTTAGAACAGAAATGGAAAAGCTTCACCAACAATCCAGTCCAAAACTGAATTAATTGGAGCAGTAAGTGCTGAATACTAGAATACTCTGCAGCCTGAAGCCTTCATCTGTACGCCTTTTGAAAGATGAATATTGTGGAATTTCCATTAAAACTGCTTGAACTAATTACGTAGGATTATACTACACTTCATTACAAACTTATTGCAACATTTTTACACAAACATAAACCACGGATGGTTTCACAAAAATCAGATTCTGATTTTACGACCTGAACGCCATTGCTTGTCGTTTTGAAAAAGAACGCCTCTCCCTTCAACTCCGGCAAGGTACAAAACTCCCCCCGTGGCGAAACTGGGAACTACGAACAACAAATCGATTTTGAGGGTAGGCAACACAAAAAACATCTATTCATAATCCCAATATTACTTGAAAATAAAGAAAAAGAATACTCTAAATAAGTTTAAAATGCCTAGCCATACATCTAACAATCGTTTCATATGGTTTAAGAAATGATACGACGAAAATAAACCAACTTGAAGTCATCAGCTGACCATGCAATGCATACTGTATACCTGAATGCGGGTAGAAGTAAAACTAATCTCAAAATTAGGTAAACAATCTTTGATAATGATTTTATCCGACTTCCAGAAGCTTTAGCTGTGATTAAAAAGGTAAGACTAGCTGAAAAACATCAGTAGCTAACTCAAGTACTGAATGTAGTAGATTACTAGACGTTTGTTATTATATTTTAGGCTATCAAAAGTAAACACCAAAAATAAGACAAATTCTGTAATAAAAGAAAAATGACCCAGCAAATGGAATCAAGGACCATCGCAAGACTTCCACAAGACCATACAATAAGTCTGTACTCAATCTTATATGTGCAAATAGAAAGAAATACTAACTTCTGAAAAAATGGTAACATCGTATGATTACGTGACACAGATCAGGTAATCTTTAAAAACAGTGGCAGTCATAACTGCTACACAGCCCTCCTCCGAATAAATAAAAAATATTTATTCCCAAAAATATTTTTTAACCCAGAGTATAAACTCCAATAGTTAACTCTAAATAGAACATTACAATATCACAAAGAATAACCCCGTAACCAAAAAAAATTACTCCTAACTTATGCTACTAGCATATTCTGATTCTGTAACCAAAAACTATTAAATTTACTTATTATTTATTGTAGCTTTATTCCCCTTTCCGAATATATACAAAAATAAAAATATTTATTTATTTTTCATTGCATTTCTATCCAATTTTTATGAATCAATATTGAATCAATGTTTATTGAACTTGTTATTGAATGCATTTTTATTGAATTTTTAGTTAAGCCTGATATCTACGCGTACCACACGCCTATTTACTAGGGACAAATCCATGAATTGACAAAATCGAGTTATAGTTACACAATCGGGAAGTTACATAATCGGGAAAATTCTTATTAACTAAAATTCAACAACAATGACTTTTTAATATCAATAATCCTTATTATTGACACTAAGTCCAAAAACTTTTTAGTCCATAGTTTTGACCGTTATTAACCTTTTAATTTTTCAGGTATTCTAATCAAGATCTCAATCAAAACTGAAGAACACTCACTCTACACCCATCTACTAAAATGTCGCAGCAATCAGTTCTAGACCTGATCCCTCGAGCATCAAAGAAAATATTTTTTTTTTTTTTTTTTACAATATTTGACTTTATTTTATTTAAAATAAAATTTAACTATTTACACTTGACTTTTACTCACTCTTAGCTAATATTTACAATTAACGGTTTTATTTTTCTTTCTGAAATTTAAAAACTCATGCATGCAGTTATCCGACGGATACATCACTATTCGAACCCAAATATTTCTTAAGATCTTTAACGTGCCAGTCTCCAATGGATTGACCGTTTTTATCCTGTAACACATAAACCAAATTTGACTTTTTACCTATTATCTTACATAACACGTACTTAGGCGCTAATTTTGACGCAAAATAATTTACTGCGCTGGAAAGAACTTTATTTCTTTTCCATACCTTCTCACCTATCGTGAACGTTACGTCACGCTTTCTAAGGTTATAGGCTCTTCTATTTCGCTCGTATGCTTCATGCAATTTAGTTTTTACATCCGCAAAAATGTCTTTTAACCCAACTAAATCCTTAAAATACATTTCCCGAGAATCCGGTTCCAACTCAACGTCTTGAGTGGACGAAACTTTGCCATAGTAAGCCCCTGTTAAAGGTACGATTCTTCCAAAATTGAGAAACGCCGGCGAATGTCCGTGGACCTCATTAACTGCGGTACGAAGCGCAAGACCTATTTTACCTATATTTTTATCCCATTCCCGGTGATTTTCTTTTATATAAGACCTTATCGCCGTTTCTACCGTTCGATTCTGTCTTTCTGTAGGATTTACTTGTGAATGAAATTTGGCATTGTACCAGATTTTTTGAACTTGATAGTCGTCCGCAAGCTTTTTGAAAGCTTTCCCAGCAAACTGAGTACCATTATCGACAATAATGTACTGCGGTACGCCATATATTAAGAACACCTGATTTTCTATAAATTTTATTACACCTTGAGCAGTAGCTGTTTTCAAAGGTTGTAAAAGTGTATATTTTGTGAACCAATCAGATACTACTAATAAATAACAAAACCCTCCATTCGATCTAGGTAATGGACCTATAAAATCTGTTGAAATACACTGCCAAGGGAAACTAATATTCTTTTCTTTACCCATCAACCCATGACGTGCATAATTCGGAACCTTTTGTTCAGCGCAAATTTTACAACACTTAACATATTTCAAAATATCTGATCTCATACGTGGCCAAAAATATTCTTGTGATACCCTATTAAAAGTTTTATAAAAACCCATGTGAGCTGCTAAAGGATCATCATGACATTCTTTCATAACAAGCACCCTACAGAGTCTCGGAACCAACAACTTCCACTCTTTAATATTCGTTTTAATACCTAAATTAGAACGATCAAATTTATATATTTTATCTTCTACAATTCTATACTCTTTATATTGATTTGGACTCTTCAATATCTTTTCTCTTAATGAAACATAGTACTCATCTTTACCATACTGTTCCAAATCAAATGATATTAAATTAACTGACGGAAATACTGGTTTTTCTGGTTCAACTTCTTCAAAAGCCCTACTTAATGCATCTGGAACTACTTGTAAACTACCCTTACGATATGTAATATTCATGTCATACTGTTGGAGTTTAACCGCCCATCTAGCAATTCTTCCTGTCGGGTCTTTAAAATTTGCTAAATACTTTAAACTAGAATGGTCTGTTATAACATTAAACCTAACTCCTTCAATATATCCCCTGAAACGATCAATCGCGAATAAAAGAGCTAAACATTCTTTTTCACCGGTGCTAAAATTTCTTTCTGATCTTGAGAGAGTTCTTGAGGCGTATGCAATAACCTTTTCCTTTCCCTCCTGAACCTGTGTTAACACTGCTCCCAAACCTACATTACTAGCGTCACATTGTATGGTGAAAACAAGGTCGTACCTAGCACTGGTTAAAACCGGAGCTGAAACAAGAGCTTCTTTTATTTTAACAAACGCGACTTCAGCTTCATTATTCCATTTAATTGGTTGTTTCTTTCCTAAACCTTTCAGCAAAGCATTAAGTGGTGCTACTAACGTTGCAAAATTTTTTACAAACCGTCTGTACCATGAACATAACCCTATAAACCGTTTAATCTCTGTAGTTGTACTAGGACGTTTATAATTTAACATATCCTGTACTTTTTCTATATCTGTGCGTAACCCTTCTCTATCCAAAACAAAACCCAAATACTTTAATGATTTTCTAAAAAATTTACACTTATCAAAATTTATTGTAAGATTAGCTTCTTTTAAAATACGATAAACCTCTTTTAGCAGACGTATATGTTCTTCAAAACTAGATGATACTATTATTATGTCATCTAAATATACAAAAATATATGGTTCAAAGGCAGCACCAAACAATTTATCCATCAATCGTTGTTGCCTTTGCGCCGCGTTAGCCAACCCAAAACACATACGATTAAAGTGAAATAGACCATAGCCAGGTACAGTGAAAGCGCATTTTTCCTTTGACCTTTCAGTCAGTGGAATCTGCCAAAAAGCTTTTTTCAGATCGATTGTAGAAATATATCTCGCCTTACCAAGCATACTTAAAATTCTATCAATTTTTGGTAATGGATAAGAATCCTTCTTTGTTTGAGCATTTAATTTTCTACCATCGAAACAAAGCCTATGCGATCCATCAGATTTTTTCACTAACAATACCGGACTATTATAATCGCTATTCGAAGGAGAGACTACCCCTTGTGCTAACATATCTTTTAATTCTTTAACTAAAATTTCTTGCATATACGGAGACATTTGGTATTGTCGCATTTTAAAAGGTTTGTTATCCCCAGTATCAATATCATGTTTCATTATATGAGTACACCCTAACTTATCTTTTTTTAGTTCTTTGAACAAATCTTTAACTTTATTAGCTAAATGTTCCTGATCACTACTTAACTCTAAAATTCCAAATTCATTACTAGAATTAATACTATTTATTTCTACTTTATTCAAAAATTTCCAAGAATTATTTTCGAAACTTAGAGATATAGAAAATTGTTTCAAAAAATCTACTCCAAAAATAAATTCTGTTTGCAAAGTCGGTACTACTAAAATTTTTAAAACATTTACTGTATCATTGACTGTAATTGGTAACTCCACAAAACCTAAAACTTTTTGATGTGCCTTATCAGCCGTAGTTACATATGGTATACTACTATTACAAATTTCTAAATTTAAACTTTTAATCAAACTAATTCCCAAATTTCCTATAACTGAACAGTTAGCGCCAGTATCTATTAATGCTACTATTTGCTTATTAGCGATACTTGCTTTTATATAAGGCCTATTATCATTTGGTAAATTTTCAAAAGGATTTAAATTTACTAAGGAAATTAAGTGATTTTTATAAAATGCTTTTACTTTTTCTAGCCAAATTGTCCAATTGAACCAATTGTCTTCGTAGCTACTAGTTATCTTACTATCAGGTATGGCCTTATGAAGTAGTGAGCGTCGGCCGGGATTTCCCACTACTGCTCTACATTTTTTTGACAATTAGAACAATCTTTTAAAAATACGTCTTTTTTTCCACAACGGTAACAAAACTTAGTCCTTTTTGCAAGACATTTACTAAAAACATGATTAATTCCATTACAATTATAACATACTATTTGCTTTACTTGATTACTACTATTTACTGTACTATTATTTTCTGAACTGCTATTTTTCTGATTTTTATTACTATTAAAATTACTGCTACTATTACTACCAAAAGATTTATATCCATTATTTCTGAAATTTCTATTATAGTTACCATTACTATTATTATTATTTCTAAAATTGTTACTAAAATTACTATTTGAATTTATCTGACAACAGTGCCCTTCTTTACAAACATTTTTACTACTACTTGCTTTATTTACACAACTACTTTCCTCTGCAAAACTACTATCTTGAGTTTCTACCACATTTACCCTAGGTACTGATTTCTTATAAATTGCGTTTTTATTTGTTACACTTTTTTGTTTCAAAATGTAAGCTTCATCTAACTTTTTACAATACTTTCTGAGGTCTTCAATCGAGTTTACTTCTACTAATGATAACGGAGTAAAATAATGTGGAAGTATCCTTTCCCTAATTGTTTTCAATTTTGTAAAATCACTAGGATAACGCAAAAGTCTCTTAAATAATGTCTCCATAGCCGCTGTAAAAATTGAAATTGACTCATCTGGTTTTTGATACTTTGCCCTGATGTCATCCCAAGTATGATCATCTACACTAGCAGACAAAAATTCTTTCTTTAATAATCCTATTAACTCTGACCAATTATTAACTGAACTTTTAACTGACAAAAACCAAGAGAGCGCCGGCTCTTTAAATAAGTCATAAGCTGTTTTAAATAAAATTTCATCTGAGACGTTTCTACAAACTTTTAAATAATCTACTTTTTCAATGAACGAAAGTACGTCTCCAGTACCGTCAAAAGAAACACCCCATTTATAAACAGGTACAGGCTTTATAAAGTCCGGGTCTGATCTAGCCGAAGTATTAGCTGCTGCATGAAACGTTGTGTCATTTAAAGAAATTCTTGTCATATTAGTTTCATTGACCTTATTCTCATGCGCAGTATGAGCCTCAATCAAATCCGCCTCTAATTCTAAACAAGTGGCTTTAGAAATCTGTAAAAATTTTGTCCTATCTGCTTCTTTATCCTTTACTTCCGGAAACCTATTTAAACGCTTATTTATGTGCGCTAGATTTGACTTTATACGAATGAGTTGAGAAATTGAGTACTCAAACTCCTCAAGTTCTTTAACTAAAGTTTTTACAATATCAATATTATCATTAATAGCTTTTACCTCATTATTGAAATTAAACTCCGGATCGACATATTTATTGTCCTCCGTTTCCCTTGCTATAGCTCTACTCAATGTTTTAATTTTCGCATTTCTATCATTCCTAGCCGTTAAAGACCTAATACGCAATTCATAATTTATTTGCTCTACCGTCAAATATCTAAGATCCATTTTATTTAAATCTTCCATGATTAAAATTTTAATTTATTACTAAAATTTACTATCAAAAATCTGTCAAAATCTGTCAAAAATCTTTCGCAATCTCTCTTTAAATAGTCAATATTCTTTCTAAAAATATTCACTCTCAAAAATCTTTTGAAAATCTTTCAGAAATCTTTCAAAAATCTCTCGCAATCTCACTCAAAATTTGCAATATTTTTTCAAAAATACTTGCCCTGTCCGCCACTCTTTTTTAGATTCGGATCGGAACCAAAAACTCCACGATTTATTCTCGCGTACTACTACACCTTTTTTGTTCACCCTGTATATTTCAGAATTTCACAAACTCAAAAAATCTCTCATCTTTCATCAAACTTTAATCCATTCTATATATTTTAGAATTTCATAACCAAAAACCTCTCAACTTTATTTTCTCCTATATATTTTAGAACTAAAATAACTCACTGGCCAAACTTTTCTCTCTTTATTTTACTCTATATATTTCAGAATTAAAATAATCAAAACTATGCACCAAAATGTTTGCTTTTCAAAAAAAATTCTCTCTAACTTTTATTTTTACCCTGTATATTTCAGAATCAAAAATAACCAAAAACTGTACCACTGCGTCCAATACTTTTTTTATTACGATCCTATATATTTTAGAATTCGAATAAAACTCAAAACTTTACCCTTTTGGTACTCTCAACCTATCCGTGGTTTCTTTTCTCCCTGTATACACCAAACTATTTTTTAAACATTGCACACCTATTGTTTAAATCAAATCAACAACCATATCCAGTTTTGTCTAAATATCTTAAAAATATCTTAAAAATATCTCAAAAAAAATTTTTTTTTTTTTTTTTTTACTTTATATTTTTTTCACAAACTTCAAAAATTTAAAAGTTAAACTAGCTTAATCCCACGTTATTTGGGCGCCATTGTGTACCGCGTTTTCCTGTCTAGAATAAGTAAAAACTAAAAAATTATCAGGCGCTGCCCTGGTTACTTATTATAGAAAAGAAAATGTACGGTTGCGATCGGCTAACTGGCATCAGTACGGGCACAGGGGTTCATGGATTAAAAATTATGATAATAAGCTTAGTTTAACACCTTGGGCGCCAGAATCTTGTAAACATACATGTGCTTGGCAGTTTATGTGTTAAGATTCAAACACATAAAAAATAATGTACTAGAATATTAATTATCTTTTACAGCATGTATAAACCTGAAAAATAACTATGATTTGAATTGATTTGTATATCTTGTGTTGATTATAATTTAAACAAAAACTCAAATATGTGCTGTTACAATGTTTATTTAAAATGACAAGTAGACAACTTTAATTAATCATATTAATTAAAATAAAATTATAAATTACCAAAAGTAAGGTGAAAAGACCCCATTGCGAAATATAAAAAAAAAATGTGGTGAACTACCCTATTGCAAAAATGTTAAAATATGTATACCAAAATTATTATGGTGAATAACCCAAATAAAAACAGTAATATAAGGTATGTGTTAATAAGTGAAAAATAGTAATCTAGGCGTACGGCCCAAAGTTGCAACTTTGTTTACAAACCAACCTAGAATATTCATAATAAAATAGAGCACCTTAATAAATATTAAAATTTGAGAACTTGGATATTTTACCAAAAATAAATATAGTAAACCGCATTTTCATTATTTACACTAAAACTATAAAAACCTGTTAATTAAAGTTGTCCCTGGAACGACCAAATACGTTGTCCCACTCCCTGATGATGTACGTCTCTGTGCAGAACATTTCCTTGTCCTTGCCTTGAGAACTCCTTACAAATTTGAACAAGTTTGAAACTCAAACGCTTGAGGATCCATTGAAACGTTTGTAAACCTCTTGGCTTAAAAACGGTACTGCAATTTACTGAACATCTTGAAAAATCTTGAAAACTCTTGAAAACTAATGTGGAAAATTGAAGAACACCTCAATGAAAATTGAAGTTAAAGTTGAAGTGGAAAGCTTCGCCATCGATACTCGTAAAATTTGAGATAACGGTAACGTTGTAAAATATAAAAGCTTCACCAACAATATTCATAAAATTTGGGATAGAGGTATCGTCAAAACATTCGAAGAACGTTAGAACAGAAATGGAAAAGCTTCACCAACAATCCAGTCCAAAACTGAATTAATTGGAGCAGTAAGTGCTGAATACTAGAATACTCTGCAGCCTGAAGCCTTCATCTGTACGCCTTTTGAAAGATGAATATTGTGGAATTTCCATTAAAACTGCTTGAACTAATTACGTAGGATTATACTACACTTCATTACAAACTTATTGCAACATTTTTACACAAACATAAACCACGGATGGTTTCACAAAAATCAGATTCTGATTTTACGACCTGAACGCCATTGCTTGTCGTTTTGAAAAAGAACGCCTCTCCCTTCAACTCCGGCAAGGTACAAAACTCCCCCCGTGGCGAAACTGGGAACTACGAACAACAAATCGATTTTGAGGGTAGGCAACACAAAAAACATCTATTCATAATCCCAATATTACTTGAAAATAAAGAAAAAGAATACTCTAAATAAGTTTAAAATGCCTAGCCATACATCTAACAATCGTTTCATATGGTTTAAGAAATGATACGACGAAAATAAACCAACTTGAAGTCATCAGCTGACCATGCAATGCATACTGTATACCTGAATGCGGGTAGAAGTAAAACTAACCTCAAAATTAGGTAAACAATCTTTGATAATGATTTTATCCGACTTCCAGAAGCTTTAGCTGTGATTAAAAAGGTAAGACTAGCTGAAAAACATCAGTAGCTAACTCAAGTACTGAATGTAGTAGATTACTAGACGTTTGTTATTATATTTTAGGCTATCAAAAGTAAACACCAAAAATAAGACAAATTCTGTAATAAAAGAAAAATGACCCAGCAAATGGAATCAAGGACCATCGCAAGACTTCCACAAGACCATACAATAAGTCTGTACTCAATCTTATATGTGCAAATAGAAAGAAATACTAACTTCTGAAAAAATGGTAACATCGTATGATTACGTGACACAGATCAGGTAATCTTTAAAAACAGTGGCAGTCATAACTGCTACACTACGGTCCTGACCTTATAATACTATTCTAGCGCAGGCGCTGTGAATAGTATAAAAAAAGTCAATTTTCTCAAAACAATAAAAATGCAGAACGACCTTCTTGCTTAGAAAGGCAGAATAGTCATTGGTTTGGAATTAATTTGTGCAGATCGGTCGGTCAGTGGCTTCCCCTTTCAGTTCACAGAAGAAAGACATTTGGGTTCGTCACAGGGAATAGGGACCTGCTTGTCGAATATAAGAGTGTCCATAAATGAGGACATTATTGCAAAACTTCATCAACTGAAATGGATTTGTTAAGTTTTGCAATAATGCGCCGTGAACAATTTACTGTCTGCCACACGATAAGAAAGCTCCAACGAAAGGGGGAGGTATCACGGAAAAGTTTGTCGAAAAAGTTGGTAAAATATGGTAAAATTGTAAATTATAGACGGTGCCACATTTATAGTAGAATGTTTATATTTAAAACAGATTAGATTAAACTTTATTATATTAAATACGTATTTATCTTATATAGCTCGATGCACAGAACAAAAATAAAACAAATTAAAGCCGGACCAGTAATTATTTATTGCTACAAATGCCTTGTGGGTGTGGCAAAATCTTTTGTGAAATCTGATTGGATAGGGTCGAACGTTGACTGGCTAGAATCAGTCCACGTGGACTGGATAAAAATACATTAGTTTAAATGAGTCTAAAATTATGCAACGTCCCGATTGGACGAACAGATAAAAATAATCGAACGTAAAAAAAAATTCTTATAACTCTGGCAGAGACTATTTGTATGATTTATGCAATAAATGTTATTATTTGTCTTGCAGTTTGCGGCAGTAAGAAACAAAGAAGTGACCATTCTGGTGGCCGACCCCACTTCAGTTTAACCTTGTGCTTCGACTGAACCGTCGATGATGACTAAGTCCACCAAGTGCTCGGGTTGACCTATAGTCTTGTTCTTTTGCTTTTGTTGGTATGATCACACAGTGAATGACACCGACAATAATTATGATATTCTTCACAACGCGCAAGCGCCTGTCCGCCTGATGTCACGTTTTTTGTGTACACAATAACTCAAGAATTAATTATCAGATCGACTCGAAATTTTCAGGAAAAATCAAGTTCTATGAGAAGAAGATCGTTTTAAAAACAATAAGAAAAAAGTTATGGAGGTTGGAAAAAATCGAAAAAAGGAGTAGTAGGATTGACGCAACTATTTCAGGAAAAAATACTTTTATTATAAGGATCAATCTTCTCAATTAAAAAAAAAACATTCAAAAACAACAAATATCAGGCGCGCATTTGAAGAGAAAATAAATATAGGTAGTGTAACAATAAACTTCACGGCTTGTTTTACTTTCGCACGTACCAACGGAGGAAGCGCCGTTCCATAATGGAACGTCCATTATCATATTAAATTTCAACTTCATTAGTCGAGTTAGGGTTTAAATATTAATATTTACATACATATATGTATCATCAAGGGCGGGCATATCATACATTGTAGGATTCATACAATCAAGAGGGGTTTGTGTATGCCTAGAGTATACCTAGGGGTGACGGGCCTTTGTTGGGGGAGGGAGTGGCAGAAAATAGTATATTAAAGTACTAGTTTCATAACATACGTTTTTAGCGCACGAGTACAAGTTTAGAAAACGAGCCGCTTGCGGCGAGTTTTCTAAAGTACTAGTGCGCTAAAAACGTGCTATGAAACGAGTGCTTTATACAATTTTTTCTATTTTGCTCTAAAATTCAAAAAAAACTTACATTTAAATAGATGACTGATTTAGGGATTTTTGTTTTGGATTGGCATTACAGTTTAAAATTCTAAAAACAAATGATATTTTAATATATTTTATAGTCATCTCTTCTCTTTTTTACTGCAATTAACCAAGCCACAATTTTAACATGGTAAAAATAACCTAAACACAAAATTTTGTAGAAAATTCAACCTTAAAGCGACACTGACATTTGCACGGAAAACGTCAAGCGATAGGCCAGGTCTGTTGCCAACCCAAAAGAACAAAAAGTACAGACCTCTTATGGGCCTATAAGAACACGCAAAATGCGTATGATTATGAGCTTATAAGAGTCGCAAAATAGAAAAAGAATTTTTACGACTAAAAAGAAAGGTCCTCGGCTCTGCAAAAAGGCTTTATCCATGCCAAAAAATGTTGATGACTAAAAAAGAAAGGTTTTCGCCTCAAAGAATTTCCCAACTTAATTTTCCTGCTAACTACTACTAACTATTTTTCTACTAACTACTAAGTTTGATGACTAAAAAAAACAAGCTCACCGCCTCTACCAGAAACTAGAAGTGGGCTTACATCGAGGTGTACTTTTTTCGACGAGTGACTCGCCCTCCAGTAAGAACCCTGCAATCATTGTTGAATCACGTAAGTATAATTAAGTTTTTAACCATCGTAAAAATTATTTTATTGGTGCCTTCGAGAGTATTATAATGGAAATTTCTCACGTCGAAGCGTGGAAGTATTTTAAGCCAAAATACCTAGCTTTTTTTCAGGCGAAACATTTCGTTGAATTAAACGCAAATATGTACGTTATTTTGGGCGTATTTATGTAAAAATTGATATTGTCGTTAAATGTGAAAAACTTTATATTTAAACCGTAACTGTTACAGCTGTTACCTAGGTATTTATAGTAAATGTAAAGACATGATTCCAAATCCAAACAACTGCGGATTTGAGGGACAGCGGGCCGCCTCTCCCTAACTTAAAAAATTGTGTACAAATATCTCGGGAAAGTCAGTTTCTTAGAGTGCATTAATAAGGCTAAATATGACTAAATATTTTTGAACATAAATTATTTCGATGTTTTGCATGTATGTCTACGATATTTTATCCGTTTTGTGACGTGCTTTTTGCATGAAACACCTATAAATTTTACCTTTATCTGTTTTCGTAGTATTGCATACACAATGTGCAGTGTTTACAATGAAATTAGAAAATTCAAAACAAAGAGAAAGTCTTCTAGGTACTCTAATTTCGAACAAAAACATTAAATTCACATTGTGTGTTACAACGCAACGTATCATCATTATTTTTATACTCTTAACTCTAAAAGAAGAACACTTTAGTTAATTCGCCCTGTACTGTCATGAAACTTGGACAATAGGGATGATAGATATTAAAATGCAGGCTTAGTTTACACCATGGTTACTATATTTTAAATCCAGATACTTTTTATCTACCTACCTCTCCAAACAGAGATAGGCAGATAAAAAGTACCTGAACTTAAAATATAGTACCCACTCAACCATAGTTGTTTGAAATGTGGTGCTATAGAACAAAGATAAAATGGTCAGACAGAGTTACAAACGAACGAGAGCGCCTTGGAGAGAATTGGACGGCTTTTTGCAGAAAGAAACCATCCCACAAATTTTTAAAGGACCCCGCACGTTTCTTATGGAAAATGGCACCCGGCAAATTCGCTGAAATTTCGTAGAAAGGTAGTGCGGGTCCTTTGAAACTCCTACAGCATAGGATCGTTCCTTACAGTAATACTGCAAAAAGCCCTTCAATTAGGAAAAAGCGTATTTTTTTGAAAGGGCTACGTAAGTAAAGGGATTAAATGGTATGAGAGAGCGGGCAGGTCTAGAATGGAATACTGCTCACAAATAATAAAGGATGTAGGGTGCAAACAAAAAATACCGGATTGTCCTTTGAAATGGGACGCAACTACCCAAACTCACACAGCAGCCGGTACTCTTGCTTTACATTATTGTAATACAATTGTTTTATTAAAGAATCAATTGAATGTACATATACATTATAACACTATAGCGTTTTTATATTCCGCAGAAGATTATGATAATGAATTTCTATTGCATAACTGTTTATAAAATAATCGAGGCCGTAAAAACCGCCTTAATTGGGATCGCCGGAAACGGCTATAAACCGGAAAGGAATATATACATAGTTATGCGCCAGAGAAGGCCTTGTCTAGGATATTTGGCAATATTCAGGAGCATACTAAGTATGCCAGTGGCATAATGCAAGACTTCCATAAAATAGTATATTGTTTTACTAAGGGAGCGTTCAAGTATTACGTAACACAAAATTTGGCCATTTTTGACCAAACATTTTATAAGTTTATAATTTTTTAAGTGTTACGTAACTTTTTACTGTAAAAAATAGATCACTTCTATCTAGTGTGTTCAGTTATAAACTATGAACATTTTATTACGCTTGGGCGTAGCTCCCTTACAACTCGTATTTGGTCATATATTTATAGGAACTTTTTATTTAATGAATATTTTAATTAAAATAAGCTGCGTTAGTTCTAACTTAGAACTTCTAAGATTTTATATATTTTGTACATATTTTTATATTTGAGGCCCATTTGTGCATTAGTATGTTCGTGCTTCTGAGGCGTAACTGCGTTATTTTCGCGTGGGTGGCCCCCAACGCACGGGCACATGGAATCTTAAAACTGAAACGGTTATTGTAAATATTTGGAATATCTTGTTGGCATGTGAGATTCTGTTTTGACAGACTTCCAAGAAAATAAAAATACTGATTAATTTTAATTGACTTTAATTTAAAGGAAGTTTACAATATCTATAAACTTGATATAAACTGGCAGACATTCGACTTTGTTAAATAATACTTTTTCAGTTTACGGGGGGCTTATAGGACCCTTTTAATAAATTGCTATAATGGCAATTATCTAGACTCAGGGCCGTAAAGAGTGCGAGGGGGTTGGGTAGTGTTTCCCCCCCGGGCCCGGAGTTCTGAGGGGGCTAGAATTTTTTCATTTTTATTCATAAAAATTTTCGAGGAGTTAAATCAAAAATTTTCAAGAGGCAAAAAAAAATTTTTTGGGGGCCCGGATTTATCTCGGGTTCTCGGGGGAGAGGGGAGGGCAGGATAAGTTTTTTTTTTAGTTATCAAAATTTTTCAGGAGGTAATAAAATTTTTCTTATGAATGTTTTTAAGCCTTCTAAAGGGCCCACGAGTTTAATAGTTGGTTAGTCCGGCTCTGAACATAATAATTAAATGACGAATATATTATTTAAAATTCCTGAACAATAATAATTATTGTGAATCATTTTTAAATACCTATATGGAATACTTTAAAAAGTATATTTTTTTTATTCAACAGCTATAAAAAATCCAAGAAAACGAGAAAATATATATAGTTCGTCCAATTATGCAAGATAGTAGTTTAAAATTCCCGCGATTTTTAAGCTACATCTTTGGTTAAAAACTCGTACCTTTTAACATATAAAATATTGTGACATTTTTTGTCTATGATAATGATTGACGGTCGTTAAAGCTAATAAAAGAAGAGAAAGTTACATAAAAAATGGTTATACTTTATGTTATTTTGTATGGTATTGAAAAAGGTACTTTTTTGGTTTATTCTTCATACACTCACACTAAATTAGCATATTCTACATATTGTACAAACGTAAATTATATTGAACACAAGGAAAACGTCAAATTTTTATGTTACAATTACAACTAAAGGTCTATCCAGAGGCTCGCATAACAACCATTTTAAGATACATGACGACACATAAAGCCAGTCCTGGCATCGCATTCTTATGTACTATGCTTGTTATGCGAGTCTTTGGATAGGTCCTTTCCAGGAAAACAGTACCGACATCTGTTAAATTGTTGATACACTACGATTTATGCATAATTATGCTTTTTATGCGATCTGTGGTGTAAAACGGGCCGCGTCCCTTACTATCTTGCATAACTGGACGGAGTATAGGTAGGTAATTTTTGCAATTATAAATAGTTACTGCACTTCTTAAAAACATGTTTTAAAATACTTACAGCTCATATTTCCTATTAATTGTTAATTGATGTTAATTTGATGTCAATTGACCAATTAATTGGCCAATTTTAACAGTTCTACAACATACAGGGGGTTTCACATACAGGCTGTTTCAAAAACTGTAAATGTAGCAGTAACAAAAAGTATTTGCTCAGCTTGGCGTAGTATGCCGTTCACAGTGGATAATGTATTGCGTTTTCTCTCGCTGGATCTCAAAGAAATCATTTTTTTTTATATAAAAAAGGCGCGCCCTATAACTTTTTTTAATTAATGGATTTTTTTTTAATCGGCATGAATATTTCTATAATTTATTTAACAAGGATTGAAAAAAAAAAACAAAGTGGCTTATTTAGCAGCTTTTATTTAGCAGCTTTTATTTGGCGCTTAGCTCGTTTTGTTTTAGTTAAATCATTTTAATATTATGAAAATTATTAATAATATTAAGTAATATATTAAAATGAATTAAATAAAAATAGATTCAGTCCGATCTGATACATTTTTAAAATGTTAGTTTACCGTTTGACTCACATTAAAATACCAAACCATACTATATCATAAATTTTATGGTAGAAATTCGTAAATGTTAGTGTTAGGGTCCACTTTGGCTGACTTTCGGCACGGGTTAGAATGTTTTGATCATTTTGAAATTTGGCACATAATTTTGTATGATGAAAAGGGAAAAATAAGATTTCAAACCCTTTAAATTTTTCACTTATAGAAAAATTAAAGACATTTTTTACCATTTATGGGTAATTTTACGCATTTTAGGCCCCCCATTAGGACCCTTAAAGAAGTTTGATCAATGTCATATTTTCAGGGAGACAAACGGACAGAAAGACAACTGAGCAATGGTTCCGTTTTTCGGTTTTCAGGTATGAAAACCTGATAATTCTAGGCAGTGTCGGACTGGGCAGCAAGATTTGTCACCTAGGGGCCCCCCAAGTATTTTATTTTTTATTTTTTTCCCTCCCAAAAATTTTAATGACTAAAAAAAAGTAATCACCCCCGAATTTTTTTTTATCCCCGCTAAAAATTTTGATGGCTAAAAAAAAGTCTTCACCCCCGATTTTTTTTTTAATTTTTTACCCCTGCCAAAGCCAAAAATTTTGATCACTAAAAAAACATCACCAGGAGAGGGAACGTTCAAGTATTACGTAACGCAAATTTTAATCATTTTGGACCCCAGAGGCCCCCAAAAATTGGAAATTTTCGAGATAAGACGTAATTTACGGATTGTTTATTTTGACAACTTTTAAAAGGGAAGTATTGTTTGTCAAAGATAAATTTATTAACAGGCTAGCGAAAAAAATATATATATATATCGTTAAAACGTGGGATATCTTATCTGTCGGTTTCCACGTATTTATTTATAGATATATCTGCGGGGGGATATCTGTATAAACAAAGTTATGTTTCATAATACGGTTTATAAATATGAAATTTGCATAGGTAGATAATACAGGGTGTTCATCTATTTTATGTAATTATCAAAAATAAATTATTTTTAAACAAAAAGAACATAACATATTCGGTTATTTACAGGAGAGAAAAAAATCCTTATAACTAGATTTCCTATTTAAAAACTATCCAAAACTGCGAATAAATTTTACACTACGATTTTCAAGAACGCTTTGACATAGCCTTAAAATCTGGACCAAAGGTTTTACACGTGGTATTTTTTTTTACCACGTGTAAAACCTTTGGTGTGGCGTAAACACCCGTGGATAAAGTATAGTATTCTACTCGCGTTTAACAGCTATTAATCATTCGGATGATTACGTTACTCGCCCATCGGCTCATGTCGCAAAATTCACCCTCATTGATTAATAGCAATTATTATACGATCGTTGATTAATAAACTATTTTGGCTGGCATCGTTAGCTCACATATGACCAATTTTAACCTTTGTACGAAGAAAAAAACTGTATTCCACACTGTTTCTGTCACTTTTGAAAACGAAATCGTGTTCAGCGTGCCCAAATCTATAAAAAATATATATTTTTACATCGTTAGCTCAGAAACGACCTAATTTAACTTTTTACGAAAAAAAAAACCGTCTTCCACACCGTTTTTGTAATTTTAAAGGCCGAAATCGTGTTCAGCATGTCCAAATATATACGAATTAATATGTTTCATACGTTTGCACGAACCTGCCAAAAACGGCCTATTTTTAACAATGTTCTTTCAAGTCCGTACATCAAAGCATTCTTGAAATATAATGCTGTAAAGTTTTTTCCCAAAGGACTTACAGGGAAACCATTCTAGAAAGAACCTTGTTTTCGCATGTGCACCATTATCACCAACGAGGGGTTTATTTATTGGACAATTCTTGTACACCAATCTAACAATCTTCTACAATCCTTGACAATTCCTTCCTCCACAATCATCTACAATCCTCCACAATCATCTACAATCTTCCACAATCATCTGAAATCTTTCCACAATCTTTAACAATCTTCTTTAAAATTTTGTACAATCTTTTTGACAATCTTTGACAATCTTCCACAATCCTTTGATTCCCACAATCCTTGTACACTTTTTTTCAATAAATAAACCCCTCGATCACCAATGAATTGCTGGATACGTGACATCGAACTACGCTTCTCGTTATTTCGCTGGTGGTAATTGCGCAAGGTTCTTTTTAGAGCGGTGTACCTGTACATCTTTAATGGATAAATAAATCGCCTCTAATCGATTCGCTTTTAGTTCACCACCAAACGCATTCACAGAAAAATTAAAATTAGTTTGGTTCACCACAAGAATGTTTAAATTTTGTATTGACTTTAGGAAGTGGTTTGCTCAAAGAACACTTGAAGCCGCTTAAATTTTTGACATTCTTGAGTCACTCTATTGAATCGTACTCTTTTCATTTCATAGTACCCTAATTTAGGGGCTCTATTCTTGACCATTCGCAAAAATAATTCGCGTATGCGAAATATTTTTTCGAATTGTCCAAAAAAGCCATGTTAGGGAGAATTTTTAAGTTTTTCATTTATTAGATTTGGCAAGCCAAATATGGGACGCCCAGTAACAACGATGTGCGATAATATAAGTAGGATTTACAGTAACGTTAATATGCGTAACTGTGTATGCTTTTGATCTAGTTTCGGACTGGCATAAGTCTGGTTATTAAAAATAAACGGCACATAACATTTTTAAATATGCATATTGGTATCCTTTATTTGATTTATTAAAAAAAAAGAACAATAAAGGCCACTGACCTTGATTTAATCCAAAGTGACGTAATGCAATAACAAGCCGTGAAGATATGTAATGCTTTGCATTGCATGGTATATTCTTCACAGTGGGTACTATATTCATGGTAAAAAAAAATAATTCTAAGGTATAGTATATTCTATAACTAGTGTGGAATTGAGAATATGAATATTCCATACGTGTTATAGACTATACCTACTTTGTTATCAACTACAAATATGAAACACTGGATGAAGCTGAAGTTTGCAACGTTTTTTTGCATCGAAAATATAAATAGTATATTAAAGCACTTATTCCATAACACGTTTTTAGCGCACTAGTACTATAGAAAACTTGCCGCAGGCGGCTTGTTTTCTAAACTTGTACTCGTGCGCTAAAAACGTATGTTATGAAACTAGTACTTTAATATACTATTTGAATTTTCGTTGCAAAAAAACGTTGCAAACTTCAGCTTCATAAAAAAAACACATAGGTATTTTTAAAGCACTTAATATCAATTTTTTGAGTATTTTTTATAAAAATTATTGTAAGAAGCTAAATGATTTTTGGAATGATGGTTGAGAATGGATAAAATAAAGGAGAGAATCTGTGGAAATGGAGGTGGAGCTTGGAAGAAGGGATTTGAAATTTTTATGTGAAAAATATGAAACGTCAATATTTGATATATTTTTTTTTTTCAAAATTAATGGAGAGCTAAAAGCTTATTTGGGGCTCTCCATGCTTATATACTATTTTTCAAGAAATAAACTATAATATTATATAATAATTTTATCAAATAAGTGATTAAAAAAGATTTTTATTGAATTTTACCACCTATTTACAAATTATAAAGCAAAAATTGAAGGTTATGTCAGACTTTTGTGACAGATATCATGGTTTAAATAACCAACAAAAGATGGAGCAGTTTTATTTTTTGAACTAAGTTAATCAAAAACTGGTAAAATATTAAGAAAAACTAATAAACTTTATGTAATTTTAACGCAATACTTTAAATTGCATTAAATTATTCAATATTTCATGGCAAAATATATATCTTTTGCTAATTTTGCTAGTTTTACCTACTTTTATAGATAAGAGATGGCACCACACGTGCTCATTCTAAAACTTGATACGGAATGGTCATATCGTATCTAGAGCTAGAATGGATTCATTCTATGTCGTAGAAAAAAAATATTATTTCTTAATTTTTCTTCATCTTTTTTTTTAAATAACTTTTTAGAAAATCCCGCAAAATTCGAAACTACCGTATAATACTCTTCCAGTGCGTAGTACTGGAAAGAGTACAATAACAATGTGTGCTGTGTGGATTTAAACACGGCCTGCTAAAAACGATAAAATCAAAAAAATGCATTTTATTAAATCACAGGCGTAATTTTAGTAGCCTGCCTAACACCCGCCCAATTTATGCTAAACAAAATTTTAATTTGTAATCGTTTGGACTTTTTTACTTTCCCCGGGGAAAGTCTTGCGTTGGTAAAAAAACTGAAACATTTTTATTGCTCTTTTTTACGTTTTATATTCGAAAAATATGAATTTCGTCAAAAAAAAATCTGTCCGGGAAATTTGTTACCACGATAACTCAAGAACGCTCCGAGCACTTCAAATTTGGATCATAGGATGAGTTCTAGGCTGGGACGGTTTTTGGTGAAAATCGAAGTTTCAAAATTTTTTCGTTTTTGATTTTAATGATCGTAGGACAATAGGGAAAAGTATTATTTTGTTGGCAGCATTATTTTTTCAAAGGAATTTGTAAAAATTTTGCTTTAAACATTTAAAGTATGGCCCCTTTCTCTTGGACTATACTTGGAATGCTATAGAACATATTTCAAATAATTACATATTTTGTCCTGGCTACTGTAAACTACAGTTCTTTACATGGATCTACCATCCTTAATTCTATAGGTTCTACCGGGTGAGTTTTATTTATATCCACCCCCAAAATTAAGATTAATCTTCATTCGATAAAAACGAAACTTGATGAAGCAGAAGTTTGCATCGTTTTTTTACAACGAAAATTCAAACAGTATATTAAAGCACTTATTCCATAACACGTTTTTAGCGCACTAGTACTTTAGAAAACTCGCCGCAGCGGCTTGTTTTCTAAACTTATACTCGTGCGCTAAAAACGTATGTTATGAAACTAGTACTTTAATATACTATTTGAATTTTCGTTGCAAAAAAACGTTGCAAACTTCAGCTTCATGAAACTTGGGTGACTGATATATTTTACATTGGCTATAAAATGGCGGATTTTTTAGTTTCACTTCCGGTTTCGCCGGAAGTGGCATAAATATGTCTTTTTTTGAAAAAGCAATAAAATTTGATTTACCTGTGTTTAAAGCTAGCAAATTGGTGTCAAGCCAGATTTTTACTTCTTCTTCATTATTTTTTCAGACTTGTCAAAGGCCTTCTTCCAGTTCTTTTCTTTTATTAATATTACTGTATCATCAGCGTATCATACGATTTTGACTTCGTCACTAATACTCAATAAACTATTCACATATATTAAAAATAGGACAGGTCCCAGAAGGGTACCCTGTGGAACACCGCAGTCAACTGTCTCCTGGCAACTAAAAGTATTCATTATTTTAACTTTTTGCCTCCTTTCTGTTAGATAAGATTTAAACAAATTGTATATGATTCCTGTTATTCCTATGTTACGTAGTTTAGACAGCAGACTGTGGTGGTCCACAGTATCGAAGGCCTTTGACAAGTCTAAGAAAATTGTTAGTGGTTTGAAACCTTCATTTAAACGTTTTATTAAAAACTCTGTCACGTCGCCAACAGCGTCTCCAGTACTACAGCCCTTCTTAAATCCAAATTGAGCATTAGAAATAATTTTGATTTTATCCAGATGCTTCCAGTCGATTTTTTATACATTTCTCAACAAATTTACTTAAAGCAGTTGTAAGAGCTATTGGTCTATAATTACAAGCTTTGTTCTTATATTAAAATCTGCAGGTATCTATAGATAAAATTTTAAAGATTCTTAAAAGATAGTGTAACAATAAGACTGTGGGTTCCCCAGATTGTGTGACAAAATTTTTGTTGGATTTTTACTTGCATCCCCTGATACTAGAGTTACTCTATTAAGCGGCGTCAGGCGACGACGAAGCTAACACCGCCGCTACATAGAGTAACTTCCTGAAATTTCGAGCACCCCTTGGCAATGCATTCTGGCTACATGCCTAAACTCCCCCCTTAATACTTTCGGCACGTTTCTAAAAGCACCCCTGCAAGCGGCACACAAAATATTATTAAAAAAATACAAAATTAGTTTTTTGTTTTTCCAAGAATTTCGGACATAAAAACACGCTACTGAATTTTGTTAACTGTAATTTTAAACACCCTGTATATTATATAATTTTATTACTCACATTTTCAGTATTTTGTTGTCTTTTGGTTCGAGGCACGCAGAATAAACTCACTTTGAAGCCTTTTTGGCACTTTTTTGCACTAAATTCAACCACATAAATTTTTAACAAACATTAAAATAAATAAACATTCAATGGCGACCTTTTAACACTTTTTAAAACGGTATTTTTTAACCAAATCCAATAAACAGTGCTTAGGAAACATAACACAACACTAAACCAATAATAAAATAATTTAAAAATCACTCAAAACATCACCAATTTATTTAAAAAATCTGTTTTTATTCAGAAATCACCATTTTTGACGATGACAAGAGTGACAAAGAATGAATCACTGTAAAAACAAGGTTGCCAACTGAAGAAAACACAATTGAACCGTAAATCAGTGATGCCACTTGTCTAAAATAAAATATCTGTTTTATTGGTTGCCTATATTACAGAATTTGTTTTGACCGGTAAATTCTTGTTCAAACTTAAATAAGCCTAATGAGGATTATCTGGAACCGGTGTCATTTCAATTTTCAACGATTCCCGCTTATGAAGGCTTGATATATTATCTCTAATTAACGGGACGTGATAGTCGTATGTTATGTGCCGTTCTACCCATCTCAAAAGAAGCAAAACAGCGTCAATGTTTGGTAATCTGTAATCTGCATTTGATTTCCTCGAGCTAGAACCTTCGATGATAAACGAGACTGCCATTCCTTTCAAAGCCTGAAAAATGAAGAAAGCTGTGATTTGGATGAAATTATGCACAGGGCCACTTGATTTAGGTAAATATATAGCTGTAAATCCGGATAAGCTGAGAAAAATACATTCTATAGAGCACTTTTTGTAGTTTTGGGGCTATTTAAACATCACGCAAGCCTATTTTTTATCAGTCAAGAACCCCTAGATCCCAAAATATAAAAGACGTTTTCAGTTTTGGCTTCGTGGCTAATCGATTATGTTTGTATCATCATCGATGATCATTCAATGGTATAAAAATCATGCTGTTGGTTTATTCATCCCAGGTAGCAAGGGATGTTATATTACAAGAAATTAACATCACTTTTGGGTGTATTTTTAAACTAAATCATAACATCACATAATATTGAAAAATAACATGTATTTAACATCACATTTGCAACGTAACACTCGAGACATGTCCAAACCTAGCGAAATGTGAATATATCGCATGTCACATATTAACGTGGCTTTCACGTGAATGTCATGTTATTTTGCTTCTCACCGACGTTCGAAGCAAAAAAATCGATATAAGATGACGTTGATAGAGTAAATTATTATAAGGAAATTGTATACACATTATACGATTTCCAATGGATAGGGGGCTCTGCCGGGCTTCTCAAGACCACTGACACGGATTAAAGGAATATATTCTCCGCTTAATCTGCAATTTCGTATTTAGAATCTATCTGTTTCAATCTGTGATTGTTTCAATTACTGATTGATTTTAAATCCGATTTATTTTATAGGGTTATAGCGTTTTTAATGGTTTTAATTTAGAAAAAGCTAATATCCGAAAATATTTAAATATTAAAGTACCAGTAACGGCATCCATAAGATATTAGATATAACAGGAATGTGGATTTATGATGTCACAAACACGTTATTTTCGGGATGTCATTGTGTGATGTTATTAGGGGCGGACTTAGGACATCCCCACCATGCTACATTCTTGTTAAATGAGACTTCAATCTTAACATCACATGTCACATATTAACGTGACTTTCACGTGAATGTCATGTTATTTTGCTACCTGGGATGTGTGATACTTTATCTAAAGAACTGAAAAGCCCTTGGTGTACACTAAAACGCTTACAAACAACATTTTGACATTTTAAGTTAAGTCTGTCAACTCAATAACTCAAAAACGCGTTGATTCAGGTAGTTTTGTTTTACTTTGTTTTTCTGAGATTGTATAAGAGTTGAGTGTTATTCTATGTTCATGGATGGGACAACTGGAAGTAGGTTATTTTGGATAAAAATAAAAATTATTATTTTTTTTTCTTAAAATATACTAAATTTATTTTTACATTTACAATAATCTAAATTATATGACTGGTAAATAATAAATAAAACAAAATATTTGTTTTAAAATGAATAATGTTTAAGATAATCAACAGGAAGCTGTTCTGTTTTTTTTTGCATTTTTACACAAAATGAAATTAACTTCTTTCTCTTCCCTGATAGCACAAAAGTTCTAAGAATATTATTTTCTTCTAAGAATATTCTAAAAATATTCTTAGAACTAAGTGTACCTACCTACTCTTAATTAGGTCTGTGATCATTATGATATGTATACATGTATAAGTTTGTTCTTTTGCCTAGTATCTAAGATACCAGGTTAGATTAGGGTCCCTTAATATCATTTATAAATGTCCCTATAGGGCCCCTATATTAGATCACTTAGTAGCTACCAAATGACCACTAAAATTCATCATTTGACACACTGCTAGGCAATGAATGGATCTGTACTATGTGTTCTTATAGGACTTTTCAAGTGATCAAGTGTATATTTTTAAGTGACTGTTCCTCACTGACTTTATGCTAAATTTGATCATGTTTGACCACCTGCCCCCTTGTAACGCAAATTAAACGTTTTTACAGGCCTGTCCAGTGCCTCTGGGCACAAAGCTAGCAAACGCCCTATAAGCCTATATGCCTTTTTTTTTGTCAAATTGATTTTTTTGACAACATTTAAGCAGCCTTATGCTGGTTGACCTTTTTTTGTCATCAATTTTTTTTCCACCCTATTTTTATCTTTTGTCACCTAAAAAAAAACGGGACGGCTCGGCGACTACTATCTAGTCTAGTATTTTTAATTTTTCAAAAAATTTTGTATACAGTAAAGAAACCTTGACAGGAACCAATTTTTGACTTTTTTACTAACATTTCTATGGTCTGTTTCATCAAGAAAATTAAAAATCGCACAGTAAATATTTTCAAAACAGATTCGAATATTGGATGTGCCAATATACTGCGTAGTTTATTTCATAAAACATAACTATATTCTATACACAAACATATACTATTCAAACATGTTGTAAAAATATTTACTGTGCGATTTTTAATTTACTCTCTTGCTTGATGAAACACCATATATTCTTTATGATCACATTTAATTTGAACACATAGTATAGAACAAGTATGATTCTGATCAAAGTACATTGAGTAGTTACATTGATCTTTGGTAAAAATAATATTTCTATCATAATTAGGTACAAAAATAGGGTGTTTACCCTAGAAGAAAATTTCTGTATTTATAAATACTGCATTTTTAGTATTATTTAATGCACCTCAATAAAATGCACCTCAATAAAAGTATTAAGAAGTTATTACAATTGTGCATAGCCCGGGTAAAAGTGGTATAAAGTTTCGGGACTTGTTATTTGGGGGGCCCGGCAAGCTTGGCAAAAAAAATAGGAAAACTTGGTATAGAAAATTTGACGGGTTCGATTTATCTCAAAGGGTCTTCATATAAAAATATTTCTCAAAGGTCCCGATCAGCCTTTAGTAAATAAAGAGCTGTGTATGAGAAAATTTACGGACAATGCCTAAATACCTAATTTTATTTAAATTTAAAAGTTATTTTTTTTTTAGAAGTCTGGTTTTAGGGAGGGGGGGCGGCGACCTGCCTGTGTGCGGGCCCGTGCTGGCTGATTATGCATAATAATAAAAAAATAATACTGAAAATGCAGTACTGAAATGCTGAAAATTAATGCTAGGGCAGTAAATTGCCATACCTTAAGTCTATGGAAAAATTATATACACTTTTAGACGTCGACATTAATTTTGACAATGATAAATGGCATAATCTCTTATAGAGTTTTTTTAGACACAGTTAAAAAAAATTACTTCAATAAATAACAATATTCAGAATCTGAAATTCAGATAAATTTTGACACTGAAAAAAAATCGTGATTTTTATCTTTGGTAGGAAAAGAACTCAGTTCTTTTTATCAATCTTTTTTCTTTGTTCTGTCGGTATTATAGACATTTCCATTTGAACCCTGCCCTGTAGGGCCAGAGAATTTCTCCTATAGGAGTTGGGGTCTAGACTAGGTTTTCTTCTGCTCAAATGACGCTCCACCCATTTGAGCAGGGTGAGAACGGAGTCGGTTGAAGGTAAACGTCTTTCGGCCGATGTTTTTGTGATTTGTGAGGAGGTTACCCTGAATGTGGCCGCCATACCTTTAAGGGCCTGTTTTAAACAAAAAAAAAATAACAAAAAATTACAAAAATAACAAATTTAAATCGTATATTTTTGGTTTGGAGGTGTGAATCCAAACACGTATACGTAATCGAGATAAACCATACGTTTTTTTACGCAATTATGGGTTAAAATCTTAAAAAAAGGGATTTTACCTTTTGCATACATACACGGTGTATTTGAAATAGGGTCCGAAATTTTAAGGGGTGATTTTACATCAGAAATTATGACAAAAAGTTCTCATAAACTGTCGTAAGTGATCTAAGCCCCTTTGAAAGTGGCTAAAAAATTCGGTTTTTATTTAATAACTTGGGAACCCTTTGAGCTATAGCAACGAGGCTTTGCACGTGAATTAATCTTAATAAGGCCTATCTTCGTATCTTATTTTCATGTACTAATTTTAACCAGGGGTGTGCGAAATTGGGGGGGGGCGGTTATCAGTTTTTTGTCTGTGTAACTTTTTTGTGCTTTTATTTTTGGAATATGATTCCTCAGGTCAATATACATAAAAAAGGTACTCTTGTTGAAAAATTCATTTGAAGGTAAAATTTCACAGTTCGAGGACGAAAAATTAACATGTTGAAATTTCATTGATTTATAGGAACTTGTTTTCATATTTTATGATGTAGAATCACCCCTTAAAATTTCGGACCCTATTTCAAATACACCGTGGGGAGTACCTGATAGGACAAAATTGTTATTATTGAAATCAGCGACTTAAAATAAGTAAAAATAAGTGATTTTTAGCAATACATACATATGTATATATGCATATTGCTAAATTAAATTAAAATTATATAAATATATTAATTATATAAATGTTTATTATACAAAATAAATGTATAATATTATTATAATGTACATTTTGTGATCGGTATAGACGCCTTCGCCAAAATTGTAAATAGATACCAGGCGCTTTAAAATGATTCAAAAACAGATTTTAGATTATCAATCTACTCAATTTATCTATGTAACATGTAACGTATAAATGTCCAGATTTCTAACGTTAGTTGCCCAACGTTAGAATAACGTTTGGTAAAACTTCTAACGTTATTCTAACGTTACACCTAACGTTAGGTATCTAACATTCAAACAACATTCATCTAACGTTAGGTCAAGTCGTTTCAACGTTATTTTTCACCAGGGTACCTAATGCGTTAAAATTTGCATAAAACCTCTATAAAATCCTTGATAAAATCCTCAAATAAATCGCATGGATTTTACCTCGGATTTTTCTTTATTGTTAGCTAGTGTTATTGTCCTAAAACTTACCAGCATAGCATCCTCATCCGTGGCATCATCGCCTACGTAAATAATACGAATTCTCTCACTCCAGTCGACTCCAAAAGCTGTCCTCAATATATAAATGGAGGCTCTGCCCTTGTTCCAAGAAACGGGAGGTTTAGCCTCAATGGCGCAATGAGCAGGAGCTGCCTCAAACCCTGCCTCCTCGATCATTTGTCTCGCCATGGACTCCAGTCCGGCCCTGGAAGTTAAAAAAAATAATTTGTAGGAATTTAGAGCACTGTTTTTGAAGAATACTGTATAGGGTTATTTAGAAATAGAGTCATTAATTTTAAGGGGTGATTCTACATTGGAAAATATGAAAAACAGTTCCTATAAATATAGGTCTAAAAATGCGTCGTAAGGGAGCTAAGCCCCTTTGAAAGTGGCTAAAAAATTCTGTTTTTATTTAATAACTTAAAAACCCTTTGAGATATAGCAACGAGGTTTACCACGTAAACTAATCTTAATAAGGCCCATCTTCTTATGTTTTTTCATGTACTTATTTTAACCAGGGGTGTGCGAAACGGGGGCTTATCAGGTTTTTATCCCCAAATTTTTTCTGTGTAACTTTTTTGTAATTTTATTTTTGGAATATGATTTCTCATGTCAAAATACATAAAAAAGGTACTCTTGTTATTCACCTTGCATCATTCAAATTTCGGTTTTTAACATTTTAGTATTTAATTTTTCGCCCTCGAACCGTAAAATTTCAACTTAATTAATTTTTCTCGAAGATGGTTAATCTTACAGAGCACCTTTTTTATGTATTTTGACCTGAGGAATCATATTCCAAAAATAAAATTACTTAAAAGCTACACAGAAAAAAGTGTTGGACAAAAGACATATAAGGCCCGCCGTTTCACACACCCCTGGATAAAATAAGTACATGAAGATAACATACGAAGATGGGCCTTATTAACATTAGTTTACATTCAAAACCTCATTGCTGTATCTCAAAGGGTTGCTGAGTTATTAAATAGAAAACGAATTTTTTAACCACTTTTAAAGGGGTTTAGCTTCCTTACGACGAATTTTTAGACATGTTTATAGAAACTTTTTTTCATATTTTCCTATGTAGAATCACCCCTTAAAATTAATGACTCTATTTCTAAATAACTCTGTATCTTTAATTGATTTTTTTAACTGTCTTAAATAAAAAAAATCTTACATGGTGTTAGATTTTTACTATCACAAATCAGTAAAAAATAATGTACACTGAACAATGCATTTAACGAAAATAATATTTTTTAAACAGTGACGGACTAAGGGTGGCTTTGAGGGTTTAAGCTGGAAACCCATGTTGCAAGTTGCTCAAGGTACTTAGACTCGGAGATATGGTGACTAGAGTGACTGTAGTAGTGACTTTTTTTAGCACCTACAATTTTATTTTCTCATAAAAGAAAGTAACAATAGTTACATACAAGGTTTTATCCAATAAATAGCTTAGGAATTCATATTTTTATTAAAATTTTTAATGACATTTAAAAGAAAATAATTTGACAAGTGACAGTTGAGTGGTTAAAATAAATAATTATCCTCTCAATAAAGTAAAAGCCACGCGAGGGTTATTATTGAGTTTATCGATTTAAAAAAAGCTGGTAATTGTCTTATTATCTGTATGTATTGGATAAAACAATTTTTGTTTTGCTTAAATCATCTTATTTTTTCCTGAAACGTCGAGAAAAATCAAATTAAGCAACAAAAAAAAAATGATGTCTGTCTGTCGGTCTTGGACAAGTCGTATTTGAGCAAAATCGGTTGGGGGGAAGGGGAGTAAAAGGGGGGTTAAATTTTTGTTTTGGTCGTATTTTGTTATTATTTATAATAGAAGAAAAATTTAAAAACCACATAAAACGTTAAATAAAACTACACAAAAAATGTTTACATCATTTTTTTCCAGCGCCCCCTCCCCCCCCTCTCCCCCAAAATGTAAAAAATTGTTTCTAGGGATAACTTTCTTATTATTCACAATAGAAGAAAAATTTAAAAACCACATAAAAGGTAAAATAAAATTACATAAAAAATGTAATTATTATTTTTTTCGAGCTCCCCCCTTTCTCCAACAAAATATAACAAAAATCTTCTGGGCCTAACTTTATTATTATAATAAATTGTTCCTGGACATAACTTTTTTAGTATTTCCAATAGAAGAAAATTTTAAAAACCACCTAAAAGGCAAAATAAAATTACACAAAAAGTTATTCTCATTTTTTCCATGACCCCCCTCAAAAAAAAAATTAATAAATTATTTCTGGACATGACTTTTTTTTATGAGAAAGTATTCTCGCTCATTCGAGACGGCTGGTTTATATTTTAATAATTACATTGATTAAAAAAATACACAGTCGACCGTGTAGACCTATATTGACACGGAAACGTGTTAAAATGTGTAAAATTGTGTAAATTTGCCTGAAAACGGTGTTAAAAGGACACATTTTTACACAATTTAACACGTTTCCGTGTCATTTTAGGTCTACACGGTCGACTGTGCAATTTTTTGTTAATTAGTGTATTAAAATTATTTGTGATAATATATACAAAGTCCCAAAAAATAAGCAGTGATGTTTTTTTAGTAGTCACTTTTTTCGTATGGGACAAAAAAGTGACTTCTAAAAAATTCTGATGATTAAAAAAGCAACTACCAACTATCAAAATATGTTTTTTCAACTGCATTTTTTACCCCAGTTGACTTGTAAAAAAAAGCTTCGTGAAAAAGCGAACTACTTGCGTTTTTTTCAAACTACACCTCAAAATGCCAACGGCCCATTTTTTTTCCAAACTCTTCTTTAATCCCTTAAAAATATTGAGACAGAGGGAGGGAGATTGCCTTTTACCCCACCCTTAAAGGCAAAGGATCTAAGACTTTTAGAGGTCGAAGAGTTATTAGCAGGGCCTCACACTCGGTGAGTCCGTCCCTGTTTATAAGCTGTTTATATCTAGATCTCAGACAAAAGAAGGTTAAAGAGACAAGCAATGCCTATATAGTAGTCGCCACAAATATAAGGGAATGTTTTTTAGCAGCGATCTTTTTTTTTTCTGGCGCTTGTCAAGGTTTACTGACCCTGTAAGTCCTCTACGAACTTAATATAATAAATTAAGGGCATACGCCCTTATCTCACATTAATCTGTTTCAAATGTAAAGATTCTACTGTATCTATGGCGTCTAGTATACTAATGTGCAGTTTGTTTACGTCCAACATAGCTGGTGTGCCATATAAAATTTCCATGAGTGAGAGTGACGTAAAACATAAATATTATTCTTTGGATTTGCCGACTATTTAGATTAGATAAAGAGAGAAGTTCTACAGAAAGAGATAAAAGTATAATTATTATTGTTTTAAAATAAAATTATGCATATTTTAGGTAAAAATAACATTTTAATTATATTTTAAATTACATGAAGGTAAGATATTTGTTTTTTTTAAGTAAAAAACTATATCTTTTAAATTTTTATAACACAGCTATGTGTACAAAAGGTCTAAAGTTTCCTAGGGAACGTATGACCTACCCCTTAGTTTGAAAGTCATTGATAATACCTCGTTGTGTGTGAAGATTTTGTACTTGTTTTTGTGTTTAATGTATTCTTTAATAATTTTGCATAAAATGCAAATTTATTGTTGCACTGTGATAAAATCCAAATATAATATTTTTAGGGAATTTTCTTTTTGGGTATTGAAGACCTAAATTTAAGTTGCGTATTGGACTGCTGTCCATTGGGATGAGAATATTTTTATTTGTTAGTTGAATAGAGACAGAGAGTCATTCTGCCGTGCTAAGCTGAAAGGTCCTATCTACATAGGTTTAACATACACAGATAGGACTTTTTAGCTTAGCAAGGCAGCATTGTTCATGATCAACAAATATTTTTCTCTTACAGTGCTAGTCTATCCATTCTTTCGTCTAAGGTCTCGATATTTTAAATATACGACGTCAACGGCGGCTATATTTAAAATTTCACATTATTTTTACGAGATGACACTATTGGTTGGCGTACGTTACTATAGAAATATATTATTCGTCGCAATTCTACATATGACTGGTACCCTGTGCGTTAAAATTTTAGCGGTAGGGTAACAGTCATATGTATAATTGCGGTATTTGAATTCTATAGTGCACTGAGTCCACCTGCCAGTAGTGCCATCTCGTAAGATTTTTGTGAAATTTTAAATATGGCCGCCGTTGAATTCGTATATTAACTACTATAGCTATATCATAAAATGCTCAGTTAGTTTTTTCACACTTTTACCTTAACATCGGTGGTTCTCTACTATCTGAGGAAACTGAAGAACTGAAAAAACATGTTTAATTTCTCAGTTTTTTTTCTAGTGCAAAAAAATATGTAAAATATTATATTCATTAATTATATGAAAATAATTTGCTAAAAGCTAGCACAGAAACAGATATATCCTATCTACAGACTAACAGATAGACAGACAGACGTAATGTTTTTATTAAAAATTTTATGAAAGGGAGGTCTAAAACGTATAAGCAAGAAAAACATAAAAACAAAATTTTTGAACCTATCCAGCATGAAAGCATTAACTCTAATTATTCTGTGCCAAAGTACGGTTACCTGAGATTTGCGTCTCGAGTAAAACTTTTACCTATAGCATTTGCAAACAGTAGATAAGTTTTCGTCACTTATGTTTTCTCGCTTTACACTGTGGTCTTCACAGCGCACAAGCGAGAAGAAACGAGTAACGTAGACGCGTCTACTGTTTCCGAATGCTTTACCTTAAATGTACGGGGGTTTCCCTAAAATGGAACGTCAGCAGGGCCCCCTTGTTTTCGACCCAAGCGCCATCTCTGCAGACTTTTTCCTGCAAATGTTTCATGAGTTCCGCGACTTTGTCGTGGAACTCTGTGGGCATTGGGTGCACGAATTTTGTACCATCTGGGTGTAATATTTCTAAACCGTGGTTACCAGCGTATGTGATACCTTCAATACCAACCTAAAATACAAAAAATGTTTGAAAAACCTAAAAAAAATACTAACTGAAAAAATATTGTACAAAATTCGTTGAAAAGTTGCTTTCTTACACTCGTACCATTTCTTTGACGTTGTTGACATTTCTTCCCGAAACGATGGCTATGTAAACGTCGGAAACATTTGACAGTCTTTGAAGTACGTTTTTGGTCTCTGTGGGGATTACAGCTAGATCTGGGTGTGGGGCAATAGGAGCTAGAGTACCATCGTAGTCCAGAAGTAGGGCTAGTTTATGCGTATTTCCAATATACCTGAAAAAACATATTTTCTTTGAAGTTTTAAAAATTGATTTTTTTTGTGAATTTTTAGGATCTAGTGCCAATTTTTAGAAATGTTTAAAATTGCCCTTACTTTGATAGATATTCATCAAAATCATCGAGGGTGACAGCAGGCATGGTGATCGTAGTTGGGTTATCATTTTCGGCGGCGTCTTGCGTGACCAGACTTCCCATCGCCGACAAAAACGATTTGGTCCAGTAGTTGACGTCGTTTAGTTTTTCCCTACGTCTCAAATAGTTCATTCTCAAAATTCTCTCGTCCTCCGGCATAGTTAATGCCCTGTGGATAACTTCCGAGGCATCGTCGATTTCGTACGGGTTGCATATTAAAGCTTCGTGCATTGTTTCACCTGAAAAAAATATATTTGGACATCATCTTCAGGAAATATCGTGTTAGAATAATGATTTTGAAAACATCCAGGTACATTTTTTGGTTTGTCGACTCAATATAGTCCAATTTTTAGACCTGGAGAAAATTTGGACCTCTTCTTCACAGAGTTTCTTATTAAAATAGGGATTTTGAAGAAGTCCAGGTAATTTCTTTGGTGTATCATAGTAAAAATAGTCGATTATTTGGAAATAATCTTCAAAGATTTTCGTATAAAATTATCTATTTTAAAGAAGTCTTTGTTTTGTTGTTGTTTTGTCAAAATTTGTAGCTTACCTGCTCCGGCAAAAGGAGATACTATCAAAACTCCTGGAGGAACGTTTATTTGACAGGCTACGAATTCTTTAGCCACCAGGTTCATTCCGTCTCTCAAAGGGGTGACCAAACCTACGGCAGCGTCCCGATAAAAAGCAGCTAGATCATCCTGACTCACGCATCCATAAATATATCTACCGAAACAAAAACAAAAATTGGTATAAAAATATTTATTGATGTTTTTTTATTTTTATTTACCTAATAGGTGACCAATTTGCAGTGGTGAACTTTCCGTTAATCCTTCCAACTAGCTGGTCCATTTCTTCCTTGAGATCTTGGTAGTCCTTGACATCCACCCTACTGGGCACGGAAATTTGTAGCATGGAAATTTTCTCTTTGTGTTCGGGGTGGTTTTCCAACAACCTTTCGAAGGCCTTTAATCTGTGCACCAAGCCCTTGGTGTAGTCTAATCTGTCCACCCCCAGGATGATTTTCTGGTTTGTTGATAGTACCTAGATTTTTTTTTAATAATGTTAAAAAAAATAGTTTTTATTCTCTTTATTCCCCTTATCCCGCTCAGATTTTTAACAAAAATAATATCAGCCAATCTTGGATAAGGAACCTATGTTCAAGGTTTGAAGTCTCGGATCTTCACTTAAAAACCGGTGCTTTTCATTAAAAGATATTGTTTAGTTTTCATCCTGTATATAGTAGATTTTTGATAAGTCCCTTATGCGGACAAATATAAGGTTTCATGCGCATGACGTACATGAAACGTACATGAAACCTTATATTTGTCCGCATAAGGGACTTATCAGAAATCTACTATATACAGGATGAAAACTAAACAGATATTGACTTTGGTTCAAATAAATTCTAGCCTTAAAACAGGAGAATATGGCTTTGAACATATTGAAAGACACGTTTCCTTGGTTCAAAGAATCCTTTTTTTCTGTGTGCAGTACCAATTGTGTACAATTTCGGCCATTGATGAAATGATTTTAATCCCTAAATGCTTAAAAATTATAGATTTTATGTTTAAAATTAAGCATTTGCGTATTTATTTATGAATTAAGCTATAAGCATACTTAATTTTACACCTGGTTAATTTCTTACTATTGAAATACTTATACTTAAGCATAAGCAAGCATTTTTTGAAGCATTTAAGTACTCAGCGTTTTAAAATTGCAACTACTGCAGAAATACTCACCCTTGGTGCTTTTTCTGCCAACTCCACGAACCTCTCATACGGAATCCCGATAGGCAACGGTCTAACCCTAACCGTTCTTCCACCGTGTTCCACCAGGAAGTTTTTTCGGTCCACCCTGCACCCAAGACACCTCTGACAGCAGTCCACGAAGTTGAGACAGTAGTCTGTGATGTGGAAACCGACCATGTCACAACCGAGCATCCCTTGCAGGACTTCGTCCGCCCATGGAAACAGTCTGAAGATATCCCATGGAGGGAACGGGATGTGAAGGAAGAAGCCCAGGTTAACGGAAATGTTTTCTTCTTCAGCTTTCTACATTAAAAATATATGTTTTTATCTTAAGACGCGAAGGAATTTGTACCCGGACGTTGAACGGGCTTTATGACTAGTATGAGAATAAGACATTAATAAGCATTTAGATTAGATTATAAAATAAAATAATTGTAAGTCATTAAACCCGTAATAATCACTTTGAACCCTTGTTGATCAGGAAAGTTGCAAAACATTGCAGAAACGTTTTTTGAACCACATAAATAACTATTTACGTAACAAGAAACGGAAACGGTATTTACCTCCCTAGCCGAAACCCAATTTTAACTATAATTAACTTGGTTTAAACTAAAAAGGTACTGAATCGTTTGGTAAATGATTTTTTTAAATGGGACATTCCTTTCAAAAGATATAAGATACCGGAAACTGACAGACATGTCTGCAGACAGACAAACCCAAAACGCATTTTTTTATTTATCGGTTTTGCAACCCGTAAAAAACAGTAATTATAAACCAAGGTAGGGAAGATTTCTTTTATAGCCGAGCGTATTATATCCCGAGACGCGTAGCATCGATGTATATAAGAGTACGAGGCTAGAATAGTCTTCTCTACCGTGGCTTACATATGATTTTTTTTACTACTAGCCCACTTATTCTAATTATTTAAACATTTTTATTAAAGTGATGATGATTAACCGCGAAAAAAAAGTGGCCCTTGAAATCGCTATTTTTGAAAACAAAGGAATACGTTAAATTATTTATTAAAAGTTGACAGTACTAGTAGCGTTTTTATATTTTTAAAAACATATAGGTAAGTAATTATCAAATAATGTGTTATATTCTATTATAATTAATTAATTAATGTTTGCCACGTTAATTTTTTATTCAGTGGCAAAATATTGTTTAATTTTTGTCTTATTAAAATTATAAACAATGGCATGTCTTTGTAATTCAAGGAAAATCAAGTGACAATTATCAACTGTTTATAAAATTATTTTTTCTACGACTGCTTTAGAATGTAAGCAAATACACACACTTTTCAAACACAGACTGAATCCATTCTAGCTCTAGATACGGTATGAATATTCCGTATCAAGTGTTAGAATGAGCACATGTAGTGCCATCTCTTGTTTATAAAAGTAAAGAAAACTGTAGCAAAATTAGCAAAAATATATATATTTTACTATGAAATATTGAATAATTTAATGTAATTTAAAGTTTTGCTTTAAAATTACATAAAGTTTATTAGTTTTTCTTAATATTTGACCAGTTTTTTATTAATTTAGTTCAAAAAATTAAAACTGCTCAATCTATTGTTAAATATTTAAACCTGATATATGTCACAGCAATCTGACAACCTCAATTTTTGCATTATAATTTGTAAATATGTGCTAAAATTAAATAAAAATATTTTTTAAGTACTGATTTAATAAAATTATTAAATAACATTAGTTTCTTTATTTAAAAATATGTGTTTTGTTGAATTTACAATGTTGAGTCACAGAAAACATCGTGTTTAACCTTGTCCGCAGTTTAAAGCCATACAGTGTTTCATATTTGCAGTCGAAGAAAAAGTATGGTCTACAACACGTATGGAATAGTCATTCCGCGCTCGCGAAACCACCATACTCGCCTGCCGGGTCGTATGACAAACTTACCGCTCGCGCGGAATATTGTCTATTCCATACTAGTTAAAGAATACACTATTCTTCTACTGATCTAGGTGCAGAGATTTGATTTCTTGGATTAAAAATGTGGTAAATAATGGTATGATTTAAAGCTAGTAGTGAAAAAATTGCTTACTTGTCTGATCCAGTTAGCAGCGAGCATAAGATGGTAATCGTGCACCCATATCAAAGGCACGCCAGCTTGATTTTTCGGTAAACTCCTCAAAGCTTGGAGGGTGCACTCAGCAAATTCCTTGTTGGCCGTAACGTAACTCTTCCAGTGTTCCCTTTTGAAAGAAGCTCTGTCGGGCATTGAGTGGAATAACGGCCAAAACGTGGCGTTACAACATCCGTTGTAGTAGGAATCAAAGATAGCTGGGTCTATTCTGACAGACACTACTTTGTTGGATTTTAAACCGGCGGTAGGGGTGATATCTGTGGGGTCTGATTCGGGGATGGGTTCGGTGGGGTCCTCCAGGTGGATTCCAGGCCAGCCCACCCATAACCCATTGCCGTTTATCACGACAGGAGCAACTGCGGTTACCAAACCTCCCGCGCTTAAAAGGAATACGTTATTAGGCTATAACTTTTTTGTTTTTGCACCAAAACTTGGCTTGTGACCACTCAAACTTCGCGAAATTCATTTTTCTATAAAAATTTATTAACACAAGCCTGATTTTATCAATTTTTATCATGTTGACTTTTTGCAAATTGCATTTAAAAACTTAAAAATACAAAATCGGAACAGGTTTTAATGATTTTTATTTTTCAGGCCTGTGTTATTAAATTATTTTATCCAATACATACAGGTAATAAGACAATTACCAGCTTTATTTTAAATAGATAAACTCAATAATAACCCCCGCGTGACTTTTACTTTATTGAGTGGATAATTATTTATTTTACCCACTCAAATGTCACTTGTCAAATTATTTTCTTGTAAATGTCATTAAAATTTATAATAAAAATATGAATTCCTAAGCTATTTATTGGATAAAACCTTGTATGGCACTCATGGGTAAACCGATATTGCCCTCTCGAAAATTAACCTGCTTGGCTGACGCCTCGCAGGTTAATTTTCTCATGGGCAATATCTTACTTTACCCACTAGTACCATAAATAACTATTAAAATGTTTGTGCAGAGTAGTTTTGAAATAATTTATATTAGTTTTACTTATGCAAATAAAAAAATTTCTTAAAGTTTGACCTAGGATAGTAATAGATAAACAATCCGTTTCACAATTTTTAGTAATTCCCACGTTTCTGATAATTCAATTTTGTAAACTTTTAAGTTATGTATTTAATAATTAACATTATAAAAAATATGTAGGATTTTTGTTTTCTGTACTAATGTACTTTGTGATCTTTAAGTTTTTGCTGGTTTGTTAAAATATGCAGAACTTTCAATGGTTTTATTTTGAACAAAATATTTAAATATGCAAAACAACTTTTTTATGAAAAAGTATTTGCAGTTTATTAAAGAGCGTAAAATTTCATGAAGTTTCAGGGGTCACATGCATAGGTTTAGTGTAAAAATAAAAAAGTTATGCGCTCTTTTAACTCACCTGGCTTTCCTGATTAGTTTGCCGTCTTTCCCTCTCTGTAAAACGAACGGTAGTCGATTTGAGACAACTATCATACTCCCTGAGGAGGCCACTGAATCTACAGTCATTTTAATAAAAAAATTAATAAATTAGAATAACTATAAATTAAAATGAATAAAATCAAATCACTAAAACTATAGACTAAAGATTTTTCATCGCTAGAATCGTTTTTGGAAAAAACGGAAGTTTTAGCAAAAAATTGCACGGCTAGTGTGTGTCTATATCAAGACTGTTGGAAATAAGTTAATATCTTAAACTGTACAAAGTTCCATGATTATAAAAGGTCATAAAAGATTATCTTCATTTGCTGGTCATTTATAAATTGGTAAACAATTTTACTGATTTTCTATTATTTCATACCAAGATAATACGGACCAAAAATTGGTAATTTTCCAAAGGAAACCATAGCACTAGATAGGTAGGTTTGTTAGGGTCGGTGGGTCGTCTGAGGGGTTCCACAGGAAGTGTGTAAACTACCTACCTACCCTAAAAAACCTGCCTATCCAGTACTCTGGAAGAAACTGGATTCCCTACTGGAAATCCCGCACAAAACCGTTTATAAACGAATTAAATAGCATGAGAAATTGTTAACGTGTTAAATACTGAAAGTTGTTACAGTAAAAATAACAGAGCAATGTTATGTTTTACTGTAAACAACTTGTATTCAATAACTACAGTTGCCAAATAATCCACAGTGGATTACTTGGCTAAAGTTCCAAAGGTTATATAGATTCCAAATATAAAAAATCGTTTAGTATTTAATACGGTTACAAATTGTCAGTCGCTGCCAGAGTTATAAGAGAAGACTCATTTAAACCAATGTGGACTGATTCTAGCCAATTAACGTTCGACCCTATCCAATCATATTTCACAAAAGATTTAGCCACACCCACTAGGCATTTGTTGTAATAAATATTAACTGGACTGGCTTTAATTTGTTTTATTTGTGTTCTGTGCATCGAGCTATATAAGATAAATACGTATTTAATAAAATAAATTTGAATTACGTCCCTGTCTAACATAAATCTGTTTTAAATGTAAACATTCTACTATAAATGTGACACTGACTATACCGTATATGGAAAGTTTATCATTATTCAAAACATTTTGTACGGTTTATATCAGTTAGTACGTTTGTACGTTTCGCAATGGTACTTTCTTCGGGGTATATAAAGATTAAACACATCTCCCTCTCACGCTATATCCTTTAGAAAAAATGAGAAGTACATAGAAGAATTAGAGAAGGAAACAAAATCAGAAGAAGCTTTACAAAAAAAAAAAGAAAACTAGAATATTTTTTGGATTTTCGTAAAATTTTCTTACAATGGAATACGATAAAAGTTCACGAAAATTTAGTAATTTTTCGCAGTAATTACCATTAAATTTTACTGTTATCCACGGTAAAAAGTCTTTGAGCGTCATTATGTTCACTAATTACTATCTTTCAACGGTTATTTTCACTAAAAAACTTTGTAGCTAACTTTTACGCACTATTTAATTTTAACACGAAAAAATCTTGTTTTTCTCTCCAATCTAATTCTTACACAGTCATTTTTAAAATAAACGAATCTAGATTCACGCACTGATGTAACAAGCGTTTTGTAAAAATGTTCAACTGGTATAGTCCAACTTTATAGTTCGATTGATATTTTTTTTTCTAATTATGAAATCCTATTAAAATTCAATTAGAATTCAATTAGAATGAAGAATTTGTATTTGGTATACCGTGTTTGCAGTCTTTTGGTACATAATAAAGGGGTCACTCAATCGGTTGTTGCTTTGTCTAGTTTGTGTGTTAGTGTGTTTTGGTGGTTGGTTGGTTTAGGTTTTTTTTCAGGCGAAAGCTACCAAAAACCCAGACAGTCCAAACCAAAACACTAGACAAAGTAACAACTGATCGAGAGACGAGATGTTTGTTTTTAACCTCGCACTATTCTACTTAATTAAGCATCCCCTAAGTCCAGGACTTGTGTGGGTTAGTAGTAGAGGGAACCACCGGCTTTAATTGACTTTCGAACCAATATATCTAGGGAGTACGTCTTCGCCAAATTTCAATTAGTAATTAACTGAAAAAGGCAATCGGCGCCAGTGTCAATGCTTTATCGATGCCTTAGACCGCTGAGATAATTCTCCCATAAAGATGATTATTCATCACAAAACATGAAAAACAAGCATAGTAACATTTGTGCCACCAAAAATGTTACTTTTTAATATTAAATGTAGGTGTTTCGGTGAAGAATACTTTTTTGCTTAGTTTTAAATGAAGAATCGCTCTGCAGCATTAAACTTTATTGATGCTTTTTTTGTTTGCCATTCAAATCTTTGAAGGGCTGTAGCTCCCTTAGGGCTTATTTACGGACATATGTTGGTTTTTAATGTTACGTGATCATCCCCTTTATTAAGTACCAAAAGACTGCAAACACCGTCTATAATTAACAGTTATATTTATTATTTAATAATAATAATTAAGAAATTTTGTTTGTATTTTATTTAAATAAATTTAATAAAATTTATTTTTTTCAGAATAGCTGGACGGCAATTATTTTTATGGGAACTTCTGGTAAGTACTTTGCCCATGCATGCACATACATATAAACCTAAGATCCAAATTTGAATTCTTTGGCTTAAGCGTTCTTGAGTTATTCAGGAAAAATATTACCAATAATTACTACTAAACTATACGTTGCCAATACAAATTCCATGAATCAAAAAACAAAAGTTTTGTGTTAATTTTGGCACTTTTTCTTTCTCAAAAGTTAAAATACAACGGGATAATTTATTACTTAAGTTATATAGAAAATACAATTTTTTAAACAATTTTTTTTTGTATTTTCTATATAACTTAAGTAATAAATTATAACGTTGTATTTTAGCTTTTGAAAAAGTCATAACATATGACGAAACGTAAAGTGTACTGAGAAGTGACGAATAAAAAGTGCCAAAATTAACCCAAAACTTTTGTTTTTTGATTCATGGGATTACCAGTAATTTATTTAACAAAACAAGGTTTTACTAGGGCCCCTCAATAAATTAAAAAGTGAACCTAGATTTTACCAGCTCCTTATCTCTTGATTTGTTTTAAGAAAGAGAAAAACAAAATGACCTATATTTTGGAATTATTTAAATTAAGACCACGTTTTGACTATCTCAGAAAAATAAAAACAAACCATTAAATTAATAAGACCACACATCAATTTTTTTTAATTTTATTTCGTAAACATGTTTATGAAGAGTTCTGTATCAAAATTTATCACAAAATGCAAAATCATCTCTCGCGCTGAAAGATTTTAATTTTTAACTTCGATAGATCTTAAGGTCTCCTAAGTGGGAGTTTCAGGTTATGATATCTCTACACAGTATTACGGAAAAATGATTTATGTACGTCTGTCGGTCCGCTCCAACGAACTAACAACTCTTTTCTCTAGAATACGCATATCGTTAATATAAAGTATCGCCAACATCTCGGTTTGTTTGTAAACAAATAGCAGGTATATTCAGGCCTGAACAATAACAATTACCAGTAACTGTTATTGTTGTCTCTGTTAAAACAAAGCTATGCGAGTAAGACAGACAAATGTATATGTTGGCTACGTTTTTGTCAGTTTTTACAAATAAAATGCCTATTCTAGATAGAAGAGTTATTAGTTCGTTGGTCCGCTCGTTTAGAGATCGTTTGACAGATTAAAACTTAAGGTTTTTAGGGTACCATTCGACAAAGTTTTTCTTAATTTTCTTTAAGGGTATTTTACTCATATTTAAAAATCAAAACATCAGTACGATATCTCGAAAATGTTTAATACAATATGCCGTCATTCGTTTATCTTGGATAGTAAACAAGGGTTGAGTTTGCAAACCACGGTTAAGGTTATTTTTTGATAAGTGCCCTAGATGACTGGTTGGATAGCACTAGCAACTAAAACCAAGTAACCCAAATGCGAGAGAAAAAAGCGTTCTTTTTAAAATTTTTGCTGATTGTCAATATAGGTTTATCTCCAAGTAACGTTGTAACGTTACAAAAATTCTAGTGAGCACTACAAAGTAAGCTATCACAAAGAAAAGTGTTTACAGATTGTTCAAGTTTAATTTTGTGCGAAAACGATTCCCGATAAGAGAGGATGACGTCAATAGACGACCTCTTGATCATTCTTTTGTGATCCCCACGCCCCTACAATGATACTATTAACAGCTCTTAACGATAGTTTGCAAAGAGTGACCGCAAAAAAAGAGGTTTTTTAGCCTCTTTTTTAAACATCTGTAACTTCAACTGGGATTGATAAAATGTAACGTATAAGTGCTCAAATTTTTTGTCTGCTCATGAACACGTGCAAAAAGCAAGATTTATTGTTCTAGAAGCTAAACATCCCCTTAAACAATAGGTTAAAGGGGTACTTGAATTGAACTTTAAACCAAAAGTCCAAACATTTTATTAAACATAACTGACTGGATCCCTTTAACTCGATTTTTCTTGAGATACTTTATGATTTACTACTTTTTTTGGTGCTTGGAGGGTAGTTTAACCCTCATTGTGGGGGGTGGATTTTCATCAAATCCAAGGGTGATACCCCTTTATGTGGTTTTTATGTTTTATATTACAGAAAAATGTGTTTTTTAAATATTTAGATTTTTTTTAACAATCTTTTTTTTTTGTTTGAAGATACACATCTTTTAAACTAAAAGAATAACTGCCAAGAGTGTTGACTACTTTGAGCCAAGAACGTCATTTTTTTCAGTGTACGGGTAAACCCCCGGGGTTTTTACTGTAATGGCCATTGAAGAGTATACTTTGGAATGCGAAGCATTGCATATCTTCACGGCTTGGTTTATTTTAAAAATTATAATCCCATAAAAAGTTTTGGTGTGATAATTAATTTAAAAGATACTGCTTTAAAAAGTATATTAGAATATAAATCCTATGGTCTGTTTTATCAAGCAAGAGAGTAAATTAAAAATCGCACAGTGAATATTTTCAGGGGTAATATCATAAGTGATACTAGGTTAGGTATCGGTGGTTTTACATCGGCACTTAGTGCTACTAAGAGTGCCGATGAATTGAAATCTTCGCCGAAAAGTCAAAATCTTTGACCACTTTTTTTCACATATCTCGACGTTTTAGACCATTCTGAGTCGAAATCAGTAAAAAAAAATTTCGTCCGTCTGTCTGTCTGTCTGTCTGTCTGGGTGTAAACTCTCTAACTCCATTTCTACATGAGATATCGACTTGCGGTTTTTTGCATATTGTTTCTTATCGTATTCCGAAGAGCTGATTAGATTTTGGGGGTAAACGATTGGGGGTAAGGGGGTAAAAATAGGGTAAAACTCCTATTTTTAGCGTTTTTTGTTTATAATTAAGGCAATATTATTGTATTTGGTTAATTTAGCACTTATATAAAAGATAATTTTAAATTGGTCATAAATATTATAAACAACGTTTTCCTAAAACGCATTGTTTTCGAGATATTGACGTTTAAAGCAGTAAAAGGTTTTTTTTAGCATATCTCACATATTTATAACCCGATTTCAAAAAATTATATTTAAATAAAAGCTCTTTTTAAGCCCTATAAAAAATGTTATATACAGTTTTTTGCTAGAATATGTTTTGAAGTACAGAATTTAAAATAAAAAAAAACACCTCGTTTGAAATTTGCAAACTAGATGGCTCTAGTGTACAATAGTGCCGATGTTTTGACAGGGTGCTTGCAACGTTTCATCTAGTTTTACATAAATTTTACGAATATTAATTCAAATGACGAAAATGCAACGACTGCTTTAGCAGGAGTTGCATTTTCCAAAAATGTAGTTATTTAATGGAAACTTTCTCAGCATTTATTTTTACCGAAGGATTATTTAAGATAAATATTATTTATTAAATATAAAAACTATTTGTTCGTGCAATTTAAGCACTATACAAATAGTTATTTAATAGATATACGTCGTATATGAATATATAAATGATAATTTTATTTACATAAGTTTATTTTTGAATAGATATTGTCCTTGGGTTTTGTTTCTTTTCTTCTATATTGTAATAGAGATAACTCAAAGACGCTTTTATAAATGACTTTATAGTATATTAAAGTACTAGTTTCATAACATACGTTTTTAGCGCACGAGTACAAGTTTGGAAAACGAGCCGCTTGCGGCGAGTTTTCTAAAGTATTAGTGCTCTAAAAACGTGTTATGAAACGAGTGCTTTGTACAATTTTTTCTATTTTGCTCTAAAATTTAAAAAACTTACATTTAAATTGATGACTGATTTAGGGATTTTTGTTTTGGGTTAGCATTACAGTTTACACTATGTTTAAAATTCTAAGAACAAATGATATTTTGATATATTTTACAGTCATCTCTTCTTTTTTCACTGCAATTAACCAGTCCACAATTGTTTTACTACTCGCAAAGAGCTGTCATAACTTTCGTTTTTCAGCAATTGTCCAGCAGAACATTTTTTTTTTGCTTTTAACCGGTTAAATCATGTTTTTGATGGTTAAAACCGGTGCTTGGTTGTAATAATACGGGGCCAGTATTACTGCCTTACAATTTGTAAGTTACAAATTATTATTATTACTGCCTTACAATTTGTACGTTACAAATAAAGAGTTATTTTATTTTACTGTCTTCGGGCACAGAAATTGACACCTACCCGTTTGAAGAACGGGTAAAGCGGCTAGTTCTTTAATAAAAATCTCGTGAACTTTTACCAAAGTGATTCAGAGAGATACAAGTATTAAAATTGTTTTAACCGAGCTATTAACAAATTTTTCTTACGGGAAAACAGAAAGAATACTTTTTTCCTTAAAAAGTCTATAAATAAAAAGTCTATAAATAATAGGAATCGTTACCTTCGACATTTTTATCGCAGACATGAAGGACGCCCATCAAAAATCAGGTCTTGTGACTCACTCTATCAATGGATACCTATTAAAGATATATATGAAATGAAAACCTGACAAACCTAGGTTTATAACAATAACATTGTTTACTACAAATTACGTCGCTTATACTAATTTACTGTAAATTTAATACAAGCTTGTAAAACATTAGCGTATCCGGAGAATAATTTTTTTTATTAATTGTAAATTTTTTGGGCCAGTTGAAGAATTGTAAATTTTTTGGGCCAGTTGAAGAATTGTAAATTTTTTGGGCCAGTTGAAGTTTATTTTTTATTTTTTAATATTGGAGATAAGTATGCACTCTAAAAAAATATATTTCTTTCAATAAAATCGATCCATGATTAACAGATTAACAAGCCGTGAAGATACAGGGTTATTCAGAAATAAGTTCGAGAAGATTCTACGTTCAAAAATATCAAAAAAAGTTCCTATAATACTTGGTCCGGAAATGAGCCCTAAGGGAACTAAGACCCTCCTAAGGGTACATCCAAAAAGTAGTTTTTATTTAATATTTCTGAAAGCCTATAAACCACAGTAACGAAATTTTGCACATCTCTTAGCACTGATAAAAGCCTATCATTTCATGTAATTTTTATTTGGTAATTTTAACCAGGGACGTGCAAAATGGGGGGCGATGTCACTTTTTTGCCCCAAACTTTTTTATCCGTAATTTTTTTGACACTTTCTCAATAAAATATTAATCTTTAATTAAAAAAAGGTACTCTTTATGTAACACTATAGGGCCAACCGTTTTCGATAAAGTTTCAATTAAAGAGGCCATTTCACGTTCTGAGCATCAAATATTGCATAAAAAATGCACCATTAAAAATTTTAATACTGCAGAGAATAATAGTAATTATATGCCAAGGTAGAGAATACATTTTTTATAGCCGAGCGTATTGAATCCCGAGCTGCGTAGCACTGAGGGATTTAAGTATGCGAGGCTATAATAGTCTTCTCTACCGTAGTTTATATATTAGTTTTTTCACTACTAGCACTATTTAACTATTTTTATTCAAATAATAAAATAAATTATTAACAGAAATTATATTTCTTGAAATTTTCATAAAAATCAAGTAGCCTTGATTAGTGACATTTGCTCAAATAAATACTTTGAACTGAAATTTAAAAATTTAGTTGTTTTTTTATTTTTTTTCATAATATTTAGCTAATTATTGATTGTATTAATATGCAATAATTATAAATAATTATATTTAATAAATAAAAAGTTATTTAAAGCTATTTTCTTGGATTTAATTGCACAAAGAACTGAAATATCTAAAGTGACAGAAATCAATTGTTTATAAAATTTACTCCTACTAGGAGAGAAAAAATTATTATTGCTATAGGTGAAGAAAATTGATTTCACAGTCTGAAAACATGATAAATAATGGTATGTTCTAAAGCTATTAGTGAAAAAAGAATTTTATTTTGTTTTAAATGATGTAACACGACCCCCATTTCTGTTTAAAAAACCCTCCACTTATGTTCCCTTTGAAAGCTAAAAATACCGAATATATGCCAAAAGATTGTTTTTGTGTTTCAAGTTTAAAGTTGATATCTCATGAGTTGAGCCCAACTCGTTTAAAGGTTAAGAGGGGGGTGAATTTTGGTCCGCACTGTATATTTTCGCGGCTTGTTACTAATTAAATAGATGAGAGGAAAGTAATTAATAATTAATTAATGCATTAGTTACTAATGAATGCATAAATTGAAATAACCTCAAAAGGTTTGATGTCAATAATTGAATTTAATTATATACTAAAATATTATCTGTTTTATTAGTAATAAAAAAAATAAAAAAAAATTATTAGCAATGCATTAAAAATGTGGCGAGAAAATTTCCCATGTTTGTTTACATTAAAATTATTAATTAAAAAAACAATAAATATTTCATACAAAAATATTTTTTATTATAAATACCTCCCAATTAAATTACTTGTGGAAAAAATCTTATGGTACTCGATGGTATCTCTACTCTTCGTACATTTTAAAGCAGGCGTATTCAAGGGGGCAAGGAGGCCATCCCTTCTAGCCGTATTTTAGTATACTCTAGAGGCAGCCATCGGCGAATTTCCAGTGCTCGCATAGGCGCCGCGTCGACTCTAGCGTTGACGCGAGGTTTTAAATATTAACATTTTTATTTTTTTTTATCTTGATTTTTTTTAATGATTCCATTTAAACGAGTAAGGTGGGAAAAAAGTTATCGATAAATAAAAATTAAAAACTTTCGTAAGAATAAAATCGAATATCGGTTTTTTCTTCGAAAAACACCGATATATATATATATATATATATATATATATATATATATATATATATATATATATATATATATACATATTTATAGTTAATATGTATAGTCAATATTGTTGTGTGTAACAAATTAGTCGTCAAATGTTTCGATTTAGTGACCTTCATAAAAATTTCCCTCATAATTCGGCAAAATTATTCCGTAAGCGTATGTTTCTGTGTTTATTTTCAACGTTGATGAGTCATAACTGAGTTTATGCCGATTACTGTTTATAGGTATTTGGATGTAGTTTAGTCAATATTTGTATATCTTTTTGGTATTTTTATGATGATGCCCCCCCCTGGAATGTCCCCCTCGAATATGCGATATGACAGCTCAAAAAAAAAAGTCCAAACCAAGTAAAGTCACAATTGTCACACCCTGGAGCGTAATGGTTAAAGAAGTTCCATTTTTTCATAAAAATTCGGCAGACTAACATCTCTACTCTAAATTTCTCTACTCCCTAACATCTCTACTCCATAACATCCCTACTCCACAACAACTCTACTCCGTAACATCTCTACTCCATAACATCTCTACTCCGTAACAACTATACTCCACACTATATGCACTTTATTAGCCACTTAATAATAAATGAGCAGTTCAAAGAACAAAGAATCTTCTTCTTCTAGATTATTTTATTTTTTTCCTAGAAAACGTTTATCTTTAAATGTAAATCTAGAACAATCATAAATGAATTATTCTAAAAGCAACAATGACCGCGTTCTCTTAACATGCACTAATATGTAAGTAATTAATAAACTGAATTCATTTTTGACAGTGACTTAGCATGGCAAATATTCTTTTGAGTTAAGACAAGTGGCTAATCGAGTGTCTATAGTGTGGAGTAGAGTTGTTACGGAGTAGAGATGTTATGGAGTAGAGATGTTACGGAGTAGAGTTGTTATGGAGTAGGGATGTTATGGAGTAGGGATGTTAGGGAGTAGGGATGTTATGGAGTAGGGATGTTAGGGAGTAGAGAAATTTAGAGTAGAGATGTTTGTCTGCCAAAAATTCTATAAGAGTATTCACTGCAATGTAAAGCATTACATATTTTCAGGTCTTGTTTTGATTCATGTTGTTATGGAGTAGGGATGTTATGGAGTAGGGATGTTAGGGAGTAGGGATGTTATGGAGTAGGGATGTTAGGGAGTAGAGAAATTTAGAGTAGAGATGTTTGTCTGCCAAAAATTCTATAAGAGTATTCACTGCAATGTAAAGCATTACATATTTTCAGGTCTTGTTTTGATTCATGTTTTGTTTTCAATTTAATTTTTGTTTTTAAAATTTAATTAGTTTCTCTGTATCGGTAACTGTTACGGGTAACACAATATTATATTCCTGTATGGAAGATAAACAAAACTAACAACAAACCATAAGCGTTACGATAGGTATTTATTTTTCTATGACTACTTTAGAACAGGCTTTAGAATATACCTAAGTAAACTTAAATAAAAAAGCGATATATTTATATAAAATTAATAAATAAAAATCGATGAAATAGTATTGCCTGGAACACGTTTGGAAATCAAATTCTACACTCGTGAAACCGTACATACCGAACATACATACATACAAACACGTTTAAAACAAAATCCTTCTTCCGCGTTGCTGTAGTCGGGTAAAAATCGTAATGTAATATCACAAAATAACAGTTTTTAAAATAATTTATTATTAATAGTAATTATTAGTAGCACACATGGTTTTAAAATTAAAGCTGATCTTGAACTTGCAATTCTAAGAACAATACTTTCCGTATCATGTTATGTACGCATGATATGAAACCTATAGTTGGCTGATGTTGCTAATTTATTAATAAGTGGGTGCATGCACGTAGTGTAAAATTCCCAAATTACAACATTGCTAAATTTTATGTTTTCCGAAATAAATTTATATTATTATTATTATACAGGCACAAGAAAAACAAAGGTCTTGTCCACCATACGAGACAAACATTTCTATACGTTTTGGGGGTCGCTGAATCCGAACTCGGGGTTGGTTTGACTTGGTCAGTTCGCGTTTTGTTCCTAACCTCAAAAAAGTAATGAAAGTTGAAACACTTTTCATTACTTTTTTGAGTTTAGGAACGAAATGCGATCACGTATAGAAATGTTTGTCTCGTCTGGTGGACAATACCTTTTTTTTTCGTGTGCTTGTGTTTTGTCTGAAATGTTGAAAATTGAATATTCCCTAAATTTTTCGAGTATATTGCCAAATTCTCTGACTTCCAGGATTCAGTTTCAATTTCCCTGATTTTTCCCTAACTTCCCTGTTTTCCCTGACGCGTGGGAACCCTGGAGAATAAATAAATATAGAACAACCGCTATATGCAAATAAGCTAAAAATGACAAAAATGTTAGTTTCAACCTTTCACTTAACAGTTACGGTAAAATTTGGTGCTATAAAGGAATGTTTAAGATAAAACAGTCAAATAGAGTTACAATCGAAAGCGTATTGGAGAGAATCGGAAACCTTATCTTGTGAAAAGGGTTAATTAGGGGAAGGGGTCAAAAGTTGAGTCACATACTCAGAGAGGGAGAGCTTACTAAATATAATTTGGAGAGCGAGCGGAGGGTTATAAGAAAGGTAGGCAGATAGAATTCATACTGCTCACAAATAATAAAGGATGTAGGGTGCAAGGTACTGAAAGGATTGAGTGTCAGTAGGGACAATTTATTAAAAAAAATGGTCATATCTCCATTTGGCAACAGTTAATCTATAGTCCCTGCGAAAAATCAAAATCTACTTTTTCTAGATTTAGATTTATTGGCAGCCAAATTTATTATTATTACCTTCGATCGAAAGTTTTTTTTTAGATAACTTTTTTCTATTTTTACGATCAGGTTTTTATTTCATGTTAATTCAATACCTTTATACAATGTTATTAGAATAATTACAACTGCTTCTTTTTTTTTTGAAAAATCTTCGTAATTTTTACTTTCGAGCGACCTCGGGAGAAAATCTATGTTAAGGCCTATCCAGAAGCTTGCATAAGAACATAAAACATAAGAATGTGATTCCGTGATTGGCTTAGAAAAAAAAAAACGATTTTTTTTTATTTCTGTCCGTCCATAGTCCTACTGTAGGCTATACCGTTTCAAACTTTATGAGTACCTAGTTTTCATTTGGGAACACTGGTCTTCAAGTTGTAGTATCTATTGATAAATGCCAATATCTATTATTGCCGGTAAATATTTAAACACTCATCATGCACCGGGGCCGGATTTAGGGCAGTTGGGGGGGGGGAGAAAGCCCGGCGTCGACAATTTCTTTTAGTTTACAATAAGCGGTTTATTCATTTATACTCCCTCCAGAACGATAATGGCGCCAAAACAAGCAAATATACAGAGCCTTTTTCAAGTGGGCCATATACCTTAAAAAATAAATTAAATTTATATTTTAATATGCTTACATGTAATTAAATACCTATATTAAAGTCAATGAAAATCAGTAATTAAAAATTTAAGTTAAAATTCGTAAAAAAATTGCCTGCGGCGCTAGGCTATTCTGTTTTTAGATTTTTAGACTTAAACGTATAAACTGAAAATTTTAGCCGGCGCCGCTTGGGTCTTCTTGCATATTTGTGAAACTTTAAATTGTTTTAAAATTAAAATAAACTATTAAATTTATTGCCTGCGGCGCTAGAGCCCTCTTGCTTGTTTATGAATTTTGAAATTTTAACAGTTTTAAAATTATTCGAACTTGTAAAACGTAAGCGTGAAATTAGTAAAAAAAATTGCCTGCAGCGCTAAATTTAGCTTAAGCTTTCTTGCAGTTTAGCTTATTAAGCTTAAAGCTTCCTTTCAATTTAGCTTGATCTTTCTTGCAATTTTATAAAATTTGAAACAATGTTTTAAAATTAAAATTACTCATCAAAATTGTTAAAATTTTCGCCTGCGGCTCTGGTGCTTTCTTACTGAGCGGAAAAATTAATTTGGAAAAATGGGGGGCCCGGATAAAAAGTTTCCCCGGGGCCCGGGCTCGCTCTGTCCGGCCCTGCATGTCACACACTTTTTAGATTAGCTGGAGTGCTTTTGACGAGGCTTTTGAGTTCTAAAAAATTTTAAAATTGTTTTGATGATTATCACATATAATTTGTAAGCAATATATAGATAGTATTTTTTAGTTTTTTATTTGGATGGGTTAGAAAAAAAATGTATCAACATTTTTGATATAAAAGAAAGGTAATTTTTTCATTATTTTTTATCAATTATGCAAGTCAAAAGACGTATCATAAATTTGTTTCGTTGCAAAATAAAATCACTAGCAATATAGGGTTAATGATAAATAACAAAAATAATAAATCAAAATTAAAAAATTATTATGTCTACTCCAAAGTTTTTTATTGAAGCATTTTACTCATAAAAAATAGCTACAATTGTTTCAACCCTTGAATTTAGGGTCATCTTCAGGCTAAAATAGTCAAAAAATTTAAAAACAAACAACACGGACTACATTATAAACATACACATAGCTTGAATGTTATAATGTAGTCCGTGTTGTTTGTTTTTAAATTTTTTGACTATTTTAGCCTGAAGATGACCCTAAATTCAAGGGTTGAAACAATTGTAGCTATTTTTTATAAATAAAATGCTTCAATAAAAAACTTTGGAGTAGACATAATAATTTTTTAATTTTGATTTATCAAAACTCCAATATGAGAATGGATCTCGATCACAGTTATTCAAAAATAATAACATGACTGTGTAGAGTACAAATAGTATATTTTGAAACGAGTGCTTTATACAATTTTTTCTATTTTGCTCTAAAATTAAAAAAAACTTACATTTAAATTGATGACTGATTTAGGGATTTTTGTTTTGGATTGGCATTACAGTTTACACCATGTTTAAAATTCTAAGAACAAATGATATTTTGATATATTTTATAGTCATCTCTTCTCTTTTTTTACTGCAATTGACCAAGCCACAATTTTAGCATGGTAAAAATAACCTAAACACAAAATTTTGTAGAAAATTCAACTTTAAAGCGACATTGTCATTTGCACGGAAAACGTCAAGCGATAGGCCAGGTCTGTTGCCAACCCAAAAGAACAAAAAGTACAGACCTCTTATGGGCCTATCAGAACACGCAAAATGCGTGTGATTATGAGCTTATAAGAGTCGCAAAATAGAAAAAATAAATAAAATAAATGTCGTTCCCAGGAAAAATCACATACGGGCGTTTTATTTTTGTAATTTTGGCGAAAGCGAGTTGAAATCTACATTTAGGGGGTAGTTTTTCAAAATCACTGAAAATTATTATTGTCAATGTCAATGTAACATGTTTCGTGAATACTTTTACAATTTTTTACAATTTTTTACCTAAAACTACGTAATTTAATTTATTCTGTTGTTTGTGGGTGCAATTCCAGCTCGCGTCCGTAACATTTGTTACACGTGCACCCGGGGTAACTCTAAAGAGCTGGAAACATTTGGCAGCCAGACTATCCTCCTGGAACTCCTGGCTTTTTGATTAATGGTAAACTCTATGGATAGAAATCAAGATAATCCTTTTCCTACGAGAAATATTGGTAAAACAATTCGAATTATTCAATTAAATGTTGAGGGTATATGTAAAGCTAAGTGTCAATATTTGTCAAAAATTTTAAAAGAAAATGATGTAGATCTTCTTCTTATTCAAGAGTCTCATGTAGAAAACGAAGAACAAGCAAGGTCAAGAGCTTCTATTTCCGACTATAACATTATAGGAATAACTTATCACCGACATTATGGAAATATTACCTACGCAAGAAAAGATATTGAATTTTTAATATTAATTGTGCCATACGATAAATAAATACTGAAAATAAATGCAAACTGATCTTGAAAATAACAACATGTTGATTTATTCTGTTAACAGAATAAACCAAAAACTTAAAAATTACCGGAAGTTTTTCGCGAGTAATTGCGGTGGAACAGTACCATTTTCAGTTTATTTTTTTTTTTTTTAAATAAACGAAAACAATAATTATACTTTAAGGATACGGACAGTATAACAATGGAAATAAGTTAGATAATTTAATTTTGCATACGTTTTTTCCAACCTTGGTTCACATTTTTCTAATCAAGCGTGCAAATAAAAATATTGTTGCAAATTAATAATAATAATAATAATAATAATAAAACCTAGACTAACACAGCTCCGCAATAAAAAGTTATTTGGAATCTAAGAAACATTTGTAAAAAAAATGAATAGGTTTTACCCTTTTTTACCTGTTTTCCCCTCCTCAATCATAACCCAAAACAATCCCAGAACTTTGGATAGGGAACTTTGTCCCAGATTTGAAATCTTAATGCAGAAAAAAAGGATCCTTTGAACCAAGGACATGAATAGAATTGAATTTTTACATTCTATTCATTCTACTTAATTAAGCATCCCCTAAGTCCAGGACTTGTGTGGGCTAGTAGTAAAGGGAACCACCGGCTTTAATTGACTTTCGAACCAATTTATAGGGAGTGTCCGCTTCACTTACGCCTTCGCCAAATTTCAATTATTAATTAACTGAAAAAGGCAAATCGGCGCCGGTGAGAATCGAACTCACGCTATTTATCGCGTGGTCACACATTTTCCCGGGCAGAAAAAGCAATAAAAAACATTCAGTGTTAGGGGGGCTAGCTAAAATATAAAATCTCTACAGCCTTGAATAACGCGAGAACCGAGGTATGAAGTGTATGAATTATGGTACATTTTGCGTTACGTAATACTTGAACGTTCCCAAAGCAGCTTCAAAGGCATCTAATTTATTTATTTTTTAATTTTTCTTTTAACCAATGCAAATGTATGATTTAGTCATTTTTACGAAAAAATCCAACCGGTGTGGAAAAAAAACTAGCAATTTTCGGAATCAACATTCCAAAAACTATAAGAATCAGTTATCAGAATTTAAACAACTTTTAATGACTTTTATTTTGCATGCAGGCCTGTGTAACAAGTTTTTTAAGAAACCTGTTGATAGAAACCTGCTATCTTTATAAATCAGGGTAATTTCTTAAGGGGTGGGTCGATTTGATCATCCCCTGAAATGTCCTTGACCTTCACAATATAAATACGACATAAAAATATTTAGTATTCAGCACTCTCAAAAAGGGACTGTGGTATTTAATTTAAATGTTTTTGAACCCTAAAGGGCTAAAACGGTTGGCAACCACTTAAGAGTTTTCATATTTTAGTCCTTACTTTTCACCATTTCAAGTTTATTTTAAAATTTTAGATGTTGATATAAAGGGGAAAGCATACATTCTTTTTACCTACAATATTTTTTTTCTGAAACACAAAATAACAAAACTTGAAAACATTTTTCAGGAATTTTAAATTTTCAACGTTTTTCTGTCTATGTCAAAAAAGCCGGGTGTTACCCGGCTTTAAACATCCATTTTAAATTTGAAGAAAAACTTACTTGTGAAATCATGTTGTGAAGGAACTCTATGATATTTGTTTCCCCACATGCCCATATTTTTTCTCGAAAAACACACTCGTAACCGACTCGAACCGATTGACTACTATCAGTTGTTTATAATTGTCTAAGCACACTACCTTCGCAAAATGTATGCATTTGAAATTGTTAGGTTAAATTTAGTCGCAAAATTTTCAGTGCGCCTCTACCTGAGCGCAGTGGCGGAGTTCTTAGGCGCAATCGAGGCGCATATAAAAATTATCACGTTTTTTTTTTCCTGCTTTCAGCAAAATAGGAACTAGGTTATCCTTCTGGGGTCGTGCACAAATTATGTACAATTTTTAGGGGGGAGGGGGTTATCAAAAATCAGGGCAGGGGTATTGGAAAGTCTTACGTAAGATTTTTTCTCATGCTAGATATATCTAGCATACCTTTTATTATCATTATTTTGATACAAAGTCCAAAAGTCACACCCCCCCCTCTTAACTTTTAAACGAGTTGAGATATTGACTTTCAATTTGGTACTCATAAATAGGATAATATAAACTATATTTTTGCATATATTTAATATTTTTAACTCTTAAAATGTGGGCAGGGGGGCATAGGAACTATTTTTTTTATGGAAAGGGGAGTCGTGTGATACATCATTTTAAAGCGTATAAAATTCTCTATTCGGCTGTATATTTTTAATTTTTTAAACAATTTTTTTAAGGTTTTGATTTTTAAATTGTTTTGCCAAAAAGATCGATATTTTAAGATTTTTTTTCTGTACATTTTTATTTATATCAATTGAATTAATTTTAAAATGTAATGTACTTTTTTGCTTTATACAATTAATCATTTTTTAAAAACTGTTTGATTTTTTTAAAGAAATTTTTACGAAAATAAATAATATTGTATAAGCTTTAAAATGACGTATCACACGACACGACACCATTTTCCATTAAAATAAAAATATCCCCCACGACCCCTGCCCACATTTTAAGAGCTGAAAATATTAATTATATGCAAAAAGATAGTTTTTTTCTTATTTACGAATTGCAATTTTTAAGTCGATATCTCAACTCGTTTAGAAGTTAAGAGGGGGGGATGACTTTTGGACCTCACAGTATATTTTAAGTTAAATTATTTAATACAATTCAAAAAAGTGAACGTACTTTTTAAAATACACAAATAAATCATATATGTACCTTATGTTAAAAATGTTAAAGTCAAATCCTAAGGAGACGTATGCGAAAATCTTACGAAATCTTACATGGAAGGGGGTCAGAAATCCTCAAAAAGTGCCGTAATTTGCTACGGGGCTTTTTATTGTTTCTGATATTTTACTTAATTTTTACAAAAAAAAAAATAAAAAATAAAAAACTATGGAAAACCCCACCCGATTATTACAAAAAATCCCAGCCGAAAACTTTGGTAAGAAATTGATGGTCTTTATCTCAATGCGTTTTCAAGTTAAAACGATCCGGTCGGCCATGGCAGATTTTTTTTTCCTGAAATTCAGCGTTTGTGCCAGGTTTTTGGTAATTAAGTTTTTGGATATTTATTTGGATATTTTTTTGGGGCTTGAAAGCGTAGTATCAAGCGGTAGCTACGCCTATGTAGACTACGCATACGCACTCGGGCTCAGTTTCCAAAGGTGGTAGCCAGTGGCTACAAACAAACCAGAGTTTTCTAGAAAACAACGCTTTGATCAAAATATTTACATTTGGATCTTTCGAAACAATTTTTTTCTATTTAGTTAATTTTTATAAAAGAAAATAATTAAAATAATAATAACAAAAAAATTAATGAAAAAAATGTGATAAAAAAAGATTTAAAAAAATCTGTCCCTCTGCAGAGCAGAGCAGATCTTTGTCTGCCTTGGGAAATTTGTGGCAACGATAACTCGAGAACGCTAAAGTTTTTAAGTTTAGACTCAATTTTTTAATTTTTTAAATTTTATTGTTTTTTACTTATTTTTTTGTTGAAAAAATGAATTATAGTATTTTTTTTGTTGACAGCTGTATTTTATCTTATCTCTGATAAATAAATAAAAATATGTAGACTTGTTTATACTAAAAAATTATAGTCTGCCACTATTATTCATTTAACACGATAACTTAAGAACACTTTGCCATAGAGACTTTAAAATATTTTTATATGAGACTTACCGTTGTCCGTACTTTTCATTTTCCTCCAAGTACATTTTTCCTTAGTTGTGTCTTTATTTTTCACGTATTTTCTAAAATTACAAATATTTTTACGTATTTTTTTCCATTGCCTAATTTTACCTACAGTATTTATATAAATTGATGATTTTTTTACATTTTTTTAATTTAGTGCCAAAAATATGTCATTTTTTTCAAAATTTAGGTTATAAATTAATGTACAGAGTGTTTGTTTTTAGATTGGCCATTTTAAAATATACAGATTGATCTACAAAGTAAAAGGTTTAATCTGATAGGTCTTGGGTCTTAGATCAAGCTTAGTTACCCAGTAAGTACCTAAGATAGAAGACTTAAAAAATGTGATTTAGTTTTTGGTAATTTTTTCATCATTTAAAAAAAATAGTTTGTGTATCTTAAGGCACATCCACAAGCTCGCATAACAACATGGTACATAAGAATGCGGTACCCTCATTGGCTTAAAAGATATATGGCGGCACTTCAATCCAATCAGGGCATCGCATTCTTATGTACTATGTTGTTATGTGAGCCTGTGGATATGCCTTTAACCAGAAAAGTCAATTGCTGTTATTTAAATACCTAAATTTAAGGAATATAAATTTTTCTGTTAAATAAAATATATTGGAAAGTTTAATTATTATATTTTCTCCTATTTTGGCAACACATTTAATACAGAATTAATGTACATCAATAATTATTTTGTAATAAAAATAAATTTAGAACCACATTAACCTAGATAGAGTTTAATAAGCTATAAGTACAATATTACAATAAACTCAATAAACATTATAATGATTTTTAGCTAAAACATATTTTATGTAAAAATTAACAAAAAAAAATGAAAAAATGAGCTGATATGATTTTTTGACATTATTGCTTAATATAATTAATTTTATTTTCTTCTTTTAATATCTCTTCAGCAATTATGTTTTCATGAATATAATATTTTTTTTAAATAATCAACAAGTTTTAAAGCTATCATGGAGCTGGTCAAAAATGGAGCTTAACTCATATTCGGTTTTTGTAAGACCCATAGTTATAAAATTTCTTTTAAACTGCGTTTCACACTTTAAATTTAATGCTGTTTAGCTGAAAATTTAGCCATATGCAAATACCTACAGTGCGGTCCAAAAATCACCCCACTTTTAAACGAGTTGACATATCGACTTCAAATTTGGAACACATAAATAAGACAATTTAACCTATATTTTGGCATATATTATTATTATCTTATAAAATGTGGTCAGGGGGGTGATTTATTGGAAAAGCGGTCATCATTTAAAAAAAAATAAAATTCTCTATTTTACCATTTATTTTTTATTTTTTTAAACGTTTTTTGAACGTTATAATTTTTTTTTTCTAAAAAATGCGATTTTTTTAAGTTTTTTTTTTTGTAAAATTTTATTTAAATTATTTTAAATTAGTTTAAAAGTATAATTTACGTGTTTGCATCATGAAAATAAATATTTTTAAATTTTTTTTGATTTTTTTAAAGAAATTTTATCGAAAGTTCCCATTTTTTACCTTATTTGAAACCCCCAAAGAATGTCTTAAAAAATTAAAAAACATTGTGGTCAAATTGATAATTTTATAAACTTTAAAATGATAAGGACCCCCTTTTCATTTAAAAAAATGCCCCCTTGCCCACATTAAAAAGCTGAGATATAAAATATATCAAAAAAGATAGTTTGAGTTATCTTATCTAAAAGTCGATATCTCAAGTCGTTCAAAAGTAAAGAGGAGGGTTGGCGTAGTCTCAGTTTTTTTAAATAACTAAAAAAATACTGTACACAGTATACATGTACAGTAAACATGTATGTAATTAACTTCATTTTTGACCAATTTGTCTATTTTATATTTTCCACGTCAGAATTGTACTTAAAACGGTATACACGATCGAGTTGTAGATTTTCGTAGAAAAGGAGGTTTCGAATACGTATGTTTCGGTAAAGTTGCTCAAACCGGCTATATTTTGTGAGGCAACTCTAACTTCGTATTGAGAAGATGCTTCAAGTCCAATTAGGGTGTAAGAGTTTTCTGAAACAAAAAATATTTTATTATTAAAAGAGGTGATTTGACTGATTTTGGGGCGCTAAATCCAAATTCTCAACCGTTTTTAATTTCTCGTAAAGTATTGTAATAGAAAAAAATATTTTTTGGTCTAAATCATTTAATTTTTTCCTGAAACGAAGAAAAATGTCAAAAATAGCTAAAAAAAAATATGTCTCTGTCTGTATCCACGATAACTAAAGAACGCTTTGAGCTAGAGACTTAAAATTTGGTATACAAATTTATTATTATCTTGGAAAGGTAAATAAAAATTACATAAAAATCATATTATTATTATTTTTTAATAAAAATAAATAATAATTTTATTATTCACAAAAGATGACAAGTTTAAAAACCACCTAAAAGGTCAAAAAAATACACAATTTGTTTTTCCCATGACTAGATGGGGGAGGGAGCCCCAAAATGTAAAAAATATTTACAGCGATATCCATAGAAAATAAAATAACATTATTAATTTTATTTTTTTATGAGACGGATTTTTCTAATGTCTGTTTTCTTGTAAATGATAAAGGGTTTTTAGACCTTTTTTATAAAGTTAACCTCTGTAATTCTCATAAAAGTCGAAACCTTTCATAACTTTTTTCAGGTTCCTTGAGGTTTTAATTTGAGTCTTTAACGTCAAAACTAAATTATGGAACCATGGGTCCCATTGTAATCATTTTTAAAACAGTGGTTCTTGATATGATAAAACCATTAAGATTTTTGAATTTATTTATTCAAATTTAGTAAAAGTAGCCTAAACTTAGCAGTTCTTTTCCCTTGTTGGCGCCTTCGCCATATTTTCAAATTTTCAAACTGGGTTTATAAAAAATTGAGACCCGATGGAAAAAATCTGAAACCATTTTTGAAAACAGATCCCCAAAATTGATAAAAAAATAACCACTGTTGACAATAACGCAATTTTTGCAGGTTACCCTGGTAGATATCACAATATCACAATATATAATAGTGAAAGTCGCTTGCAAAACAACTTCCTCTACGATATTTCAGGAACGCTTTAACACAGAGACTTAAATTTTGAACCAAAGATTTTTAATGTGGCAAAAAATTTTGGTTAATATTTCAGGTCTCTATGTCAAGGCGTTCTTGAAATATCGTAGTTGTTTTGCAATCGGCCTGCACCATTAATAATACTTTAAATGCTAATTTACGCAAAATTTTGACACGCACTTTTTGATTTCAAAAATGGGATATTTGTTATTCTCTCTGGAGTTTTCCCCCTCTCTCTAATTTTCTAGAAATTTTACACGAAAAACTTACCTTCAGTAATATTGAAGACCTCATTCGACCATTCGTCAGTCTGGTTTTCCTCATTAATTAACTTATACTCTATGTAAAATGCAGTCGGTTCGAACGAGATCTTTTCATCTTCAGTTTGTCTCTCTCGTTCCTGTCTCTCTCGGTCCTCTCTCTCTCGATCCGATTTCAAATATCTTTTGTATCTTGTCTCTCTTTTTCTTCTTTTTTCTTCTAAATTTTCTTCATCTTCTTCTGTTCCTTCTTCTTCTTCCTCCTCTTCTTCTGCTTCATCTCCTTTTTCAGGTGTTGTTTCTTCTACTTCTTCTATTTTTTCGGTCGTGTTTGGAGGCAGGATTTCTAGTACCAATGTGTCGCTGGTCGCTTCTATTAAGTTAAGCCCCCCTGGGGGGTAAGGCTGCAGTCCCATTTCTAGTTTGTACCATTTTTTTAGTTTCCCGTGCCGGTTTTGAACGGTGCATAAGTACTCAGCTAATGTTTTCTCTGAAACCTCTATCTGAAAAATAATTAAATTTTGGTTAGAGTTAGGCGAGAGTTGAGAAACAAAACTTCTCAGGGTTGAGGAAGAGAGCAGTAAATGCCCTTGAAACGTCGGCAAATATTTAAAATAAGCCTTTTATTTAATTAACCAGGGTTTCTCTATATAATCATGAGGTTTTCAGTGCGCAAGTACTAATCAGATATGTATCCTGACTTGCGCACTATCACTGATAAATTACTACTGTAGCAATTTCCACGCTAATATAAAAAGTTATCATTAAAAACACACAAAAAATTATCTTCAAACGTCCATTATTATTAACTTAAAATTCAACAGTTCACACGATTAATAACCATAAATATATGGTTCACTTTAACTTGTTCATAATACATTAATATAATTCGCGAATTCGCTGCACTGGAATGTGCCAAGAAGGCTACACCCATCCCTTTCAAAGGCCACGCTGTAACTGAACCTTAAACCTAAACTTAAATTGTTGAAACATTTCATCACTTTTTTGAGGTTAGCAATGAAATTCGACCTGACCGAGTCAAACCAACACCAGATTTGGAGACCCCAAAAACGTATAGAAATGTTGGTCTCGTCTGGGGGAATCAGTCCTTTTTTTTGTGTGCCTGTGTACTTTTTAATTACCTCTAAAACATATTTAACAGGAGAAACTTGAATCTCATGGCCCAAAATTCGTTGTCTATCATTTCTAGACCATCGAAAAGTTGGGGTTGGATGGGCGGTGACTTCGCAAGTTAGATTTACGAAACTCCCCTCGAAGCCCCAAACTATTTCTTGTTCGGCATAGACTGGCCCAACATAACTAGGTTCATCTAGAAAAAAAACAATAATTTAAAAAAAATCGAAAACTTCAGAAAAAAAATCAGAATTTTTATTTTGAAAAATAAATTTAAAAAAGTGGAAAAAAAGTTTAGTTCGATCAATATTAATCTGGCTATGGATAAAAATAATAATTTTGACCCCTTAAGGGAGCGTTTAAGTATTACGTAAAGCAAAATTTGGCCATTTAAAAGCTCGCGTCAGCGCTAGAGTCGACGCGGGGCCTATGCGAGTAGTGGAAATTCGCCGAGTACTGCTTATAATCACGGGTCGGATCGAAGGAGCCATTACCGGGGGCATGCAAAAATTAGAATTTTAAAAAACTCTTTTTTCAAGTAAATAGACACTTTAAACTATTGTTCACTAAGCGGAATGTCATATCGACGCTGTTAATACTCAGTGTCATGGTCCATGACTCATGGAGAAGGACTTTTTTTTTTTTTGAAAATATTTTCTCCTTTCAAAAAACGAATAGTTAATACAAAAATATTGTTTTTTTATTAACTATAATAGCAGTTATTTTGTATTTCTGCTCCGCTTCTGATGATTATGTCAAGCAGATTTTTTTATACAGCCTTTTCATATTAAAACTTGTGAAAATTTTTTTTTATCCAATACATACAGATAATGAGACAATTACCAGCTGTATTTTAAATAGATAAACTCAATAATAACCCCCGCGTGGCTTTTACTTGATTGAGTGGATAATTATTTATTTTACCCACTCAACTGTCACTTGTCAAATTATTTTCTTGTAAATGTCATTAAAATTTTTAATAAAAATATGAATTCCTAAGCTAAGGATAAAACCTTGTATGGCATTCATGGGTAAACCGATATTGCCCTCTCGAAAATTAACCTGCTTGGCTGACGCCTCGCAGGTTAATTTTCTCATGAGCAATATCTTACTTTACCCACTAGTACCATAAATAACTATTAAAAACAATAAAAGTATTTTGACTTACGTTCTACCAAAAAAGTGATTCTTTTGTCCTTGATGATTCCAGTGCTTTCTTGAATGGCTCTGCAAATATAAACTCCCGCGTCTTCTTTTTCTGTATTTTCTATCACCAATCCGTCACCCATCATTTTAAATTTTGGTTCCGGTAAGAGTTCACCATCTTCATTTACCCAAGACACAGTTGCACCTAAAAAATTATACTGTTTAGGATTTTTTTTTTGTAATTTGGTACACTTTGACTTTGTTTTAATCAACAATATTATAATAAATGAATTTATCAACAATATTATTTAAAAGTTTAAAATTAATTATCCCTGGTAGAAAAGTACATAAATCTAACTTAACATAACATTAGATTAGTGACATTTTTATATTTAGTCTCAAACGTTATACAAAAACGTTATAAAATATATAAATCTAACCTTAAAAACTAACGTTTGACAAAAACGTTATAAAATACATAAATCTAACGTTAGTTTCCTAACCAAATTCTAACCTTTTTCCACCTTATTATAACTTTAAATATTTTTTAAATTTTCATTATTAATACGAAAATACTCATTCCAGACAGCTATGTGCCTAGGTTTGATAGTTATCCGTAAAAAGTTTGCAAATTATCAAAAAATTAAATTTTAACACTTGATTAAACAGACAGTAATATTATACAGTGCGGTCCAAAAGTCACCCCCCCCCCTCTTAACTTTTGAACGAGTTGAGACATCGATTTCAAATTTAGAACTCTTATATAAGACAACAAACTATCTTTAAGCATATATTTGGTACTCTTATCTCTTAAAATGTGAGCAGGGGGGCATGGGGGGAAATTTTTTTAAATGGAAAGGGGGGTCGTGTGATACATCATTTTAAAGCTTTTAAAATTCTCTATATAACCATACATTTTTAAAAATTTTAAACATGTTTTTTAAGGTTTTGATATTTCAGTTTTCTGTGCTAAAAAAATAAATTTTTAATTTTTTTTTTGTTAATTTTTATTTATGTCAACTAAAATTAGTTTAAAAGTATAATTTACTTTTTTTCATTATGAAATTAGGCATTTTTAAAAAATTGTTTGGATTTTTTAGAGAAATTTTGATAAAAATACCCATTTTCAACCCTATTTTAAACCCAAAAAAAAATGTTTAAAAAAAATAAAAAATATACAGTTAAATGGAGAATTTCATAAGCTTTAAAATGATGTATCACACGACCCCCCTTTCCATTTAAAAAAATGTTCCCCCATGCCCCCCTGCCCACATTTTAAGAGCTGAAAGTATTAAATATATGTTTAAAGATAGTTTAAGTTGTCTTATTTAAAAGTTCCAAATTTGAAGTCGATATCTCAACTGGTTCAAAAATTAAGGGGGGGGGTGACTTTTGGACCGCTCTGTATATGCGCTATCGTTCTTGAATATAATACATCTAACAATCAAATATTTGTCTATTATAAATATTATTAAATTACAATATAATTTTGTATTTATTATTTCCAAAAGTTTAAAAAAATATTATCCCCCACAATATTAAATTATTAGATGAAAATTAAATTATTGCATGTAAATTATTGTTTTTTTATCAAAACTTTTTATTATGTAGTTTATATAAAAATACGAATGTATAAAACTTGAGTCGTAAAAAAAGTATAGTCTGTTACACGTGTAAAATGGCTATTTCTCACTGGTGGACCGTCTTCCTCGCCGCTGTCGCTGCTCGGTTGACAAATATCGACTCGTTCGGAATATGCATCATTCTACGCTTGTTACAAAATATACTATAGTATAACATACCTTTAGCGTCGCACAAAAGTGTTGATCTATCCCCCTGTATTCCAGTTTGGACATCTGGAGTGCCCATAAACCTGATTGGCTCTAAAATAAATAAAAATTAATTAGTTTATATTACAAATAAATATTCTTTATTCTTTATTGTGTAGATTCAAGGGTACAGAGTCATGGAGAGCCCCAAATAGGCTCCAAGCTTGTGGCTCTCCATTGATTTTGACAAGAAATGCAAAAAAATTTTTAAATAGATTTTTCTTCTACATACCGCCCGTTTCAAAGTAAACAAAACGTACGAAGCAAAAATCAAGGCTGACGTGTGTTTTTCTTTAAATAAAATTCAGAGCGTCACGTCAGCCTTCATCTGATCGTTCTATCTTCGTTTTCTCTTTTTTGTATAATCTGAAATGCACGGTATAAAAATATTATCTCCAGATGTAAATTATTTCTTAATTTACCAAAATCTCGTACTATCTAATCCATAAAATCTACGACTAAACAAATTCTACAAAATAGTTCGATGCCAAATTTCTACAAAACGGATCTACAAAATTCAAAAAAATCATATGACACCCAACTATTTTGTAAAATTTTTCGAAAAAAAAAATTTTTTGGAAAATAAGCTTTTTTGTCAAGTTTTTTAAATTTTTGTCTGTTGTTTTTTTGATTTTAAACACCCTTGTTCGAAAGTTAGGTGTCATGTGATTTTTTAAGGCTACACGATTTCGAAAAACCATAATCATCTAAGAATACAAAAATAGATAAAAAAAAATATTTTTTAAAACACAGCATTTAGGGCCACTTGCACCAACTTTTGGTACGGGATTATCTCAGCTAAACCGAGTTTAAGCTAAAAATGCTGAGTTCTGATTGGTCGGCCGTCAATTTAATCCAAGTTTAAAGTTAAACCATCATTGGTGCAAGTGGCCCTTAGAGTGTTAATACCTAATTAGGTATAAGAAAGTTATTTTTTTCTATGTAGTTTTACCGTAATGTTTTAAAAAGTGTTATATTTATTTAGTTTTTATGGCTAAACAAAAATATGTACCCCATCTAATGATTTTTTAATTATTACATCGTGCAGAACGTTTTTAAAATCCTTACACAAAGATAGATGCCATTCTAAGAGGGATTTTATATTATAGTTCTACATACATACATAAGCCTGCCTATTTTTGCATAAAATTCGATAAAATTACTTTAATAACATTTTACCTGGTTTATTACGAACTCTATTCCGCGGTCTACTCGACGGTCTGTTAGGATATTTATTAGTTTGAGGTTTTTGATTATTGCTAGTGTCTGTGTGTTGCCTAATTTCGTCGGTTTGCCTGTTTTCATAACTGGTTCTGAGGTCTGTAAATTGTCAGCAACAAAAAAATAATGGACTACGTTTACACGATAAACATTTGTTTATCGTGTAATTAATTACACGATAAACAACTACCGTAGTTACACGATAATCGTACCGTAGTTACACGATAATCGTACCGTGCTACCTAAAAATCTGTCTACTATTCAAGTATATTCAAGTACACAGGGTGATTCGGTATTTATAAATCTACAGCGTTTTGACGCCGTGTATACCGTATTAATAAATACGGTTACCGTACAATAGTAATAACTACGGTATACGGTATAGTAAGGTCTCGTGTAAACATAGTCATTAGGGTGGACCTTATATTTTTATGTTAAAGTTTTCATTTTGGGGTAAATAGAAAATTCTGAAAATATGAGAGTGATCAAACTTCTCTAAGCGTCATAATTGGTCCCCTAAAATTCGTAAAATTACCCATAAATTTTAAAAAATCGTTAAAATTTTTCTCTAATTTATGTATAAGTGAAAAATTTTAAATGCTTGAAATCTTATTTTTTTCCTTTTGGGAATAAAAAATTATGTGCCAAATTTCAAAATCCGCCAAAGTTGCCACAAAAATTTAGGAATTCCTATCATCATCAGAATCAGAATCAGAACTTAAATGAAAATTTTGAGGTAACTAAAAATTATAAGGTCCACCCTAATAGTCATGGATAATTCAAGGGTGAATCACTAAAATGCATCGGGATGCATCCCATTGATGGGATGTCCGTGTATAAATATTCGAAGGTCTTCCAAAAATCTCAACAAAAATATAGAAAATCTCCAACTTTCCAAAAGATTTTTTGGAAACTTCCAGAGCCGTCTAAAATTCTTAGAAATCGTACAAAAGTCCATGTTAGTAGTGGTTCACTCCTCAGAATAATGACAGTTGAACTTCTATAACTATAAAAGTGAACTTTTGTGAAACTTGTCTTAGAAGGGCAGTATAATTATAACTATAATTATGACTATAATTATAACTCACCTGCGACCTTAACTCGAAGCTGCTTCTCGCCATTTTTACTGGAGCACGTGTATGTCCCGGCCTCGTCACTCCTGACCCTGTCAAAGCGAATAATGAGTCCATAATTACTGGACTGCGTGTACGGTCGGGTTCTCATCCCGAGGGTTTTGCCCTTCGGGTTCCGCCATTCCACGGGTTGTCCCGCGTCGTTGCAGGTCACTATGAAGCTGTCGTGTCGGTTTATCGTAATTTTGTCCTGTGTTATGTGTAGAGGAGACACTGGTAAACAAATACAAAAGATTATTAAAAAAAAAAAAAATAAATAAATAAAAAAAATAAATAAAAAAAATAATTTTGATCCCCTTAGGGGCTGTTTAAGAATGACGTCACCTATTTTTATCAATTTTTAAACCACCATCCCCTCTTCGTCACTTATCGTCACTTTTGCCCAGACCCCGCTATAAAATAGAAAAAAATTATGATATGATACGTCACCTTTTGGCAGACCCCCCGCCCCCACTGTGCCTATTTTTTTTTAGATATGAACCCATAATAATATGGTTACTATTTTCTTTTATTAAAAACAGCGTCTACGGACATAAAAACAAGATCTCATTTAGGCAATTATATTTTCCAGATACCTATACTGGGAACTTAAGATTAAAGAACTGTACTATTAAACAATTTTATTTTAAAAAATATATAAAAATTATAAAAAGTTTAACATATTTTAATTTAAAACTTTTAAACATAATAAATCAACAAAAAAGTAAAATCTTAGTTAGAACTCAGGTGTGAACAGGCCATTTAGGCCCAGAGCTTTTGGCGGTTAAATAATTAAAGCCGTTAAAAAATATCTTATTTTAATTAATAGGAAAAAATAAATACAAATACAATTTTTTGTAGAGCGACAATTCTATATTTTCACTAAAATTCTTTAAAAATAATTATGTTTTAAGGTCAATTTAAAAAAAATCAAAATTTTTCAGTCTTTTGTTTTTAAGTTTGTTTTTGCGAAAAACGAAAAAATGTTGAAGAAAAAATGTAAATTATAGTTTTTTATTTATTTTTTTTTTTTAAGTTCAACCCCCCATAACTTTTTTTTGGGTTACTTTAAAAAATTTCGAATCGATCGGATTATTCGTTCTTGAGTTATCGTGTCTACAAAAAACGTGACACCAGACAGACAGACGGACGGGCTGATGGACAGACGGACATGTTCAAAGTTTCTTATTTTTTCATAAAACACATTTGTAACCAATAATTTTTTGTCTAGGAAGTTTTTTGACGTATAATACTATTCTAGCGCTACGCGCCGTTAATAGTATAAAAATATAATTAGGACAAAAAAAATTATGTTAGTTTTAACCTTTGTTTTTTTTTTCGAAAATTGACTTTTCTTTTTTTCAAAAATTGCTTTAATATTTTTTTTGCCAACCCCTCTGTGATGCCCTGTGCCCTAAAGTACTTACCCCTCCTAAGCGGTTATGGCAAAAAGCAAAACTTACCACAGAAAAGATCACTAAATATATACAACAAAATCACTATAACATTATTTGGTATCCTTATATAGCGCATCATTTCTAAACTAGCCTTTTAATTAATAAAAATAATTAATTAACCACCGTTTAAATTGCTTAAATTAGGTGTAATTGAGTGTTGTGTGCGATAAGTGAATTTTTGCGCCCGAGCAGGGGATTTGACTGCGAGTGGCGCCAGTTTTCCTGGAAGGACTTTTCCTGCGGATTCTGCACATTTTCTCCACGCATTTGGCCTATTTACTACTTAAAAAGGGGGACCACCCGAGAAGAGTTATCCCAGTTTTTTCTTGATTTTTACCAATTCGAAGACTGAAGATCTTTAAAAGTCAATTTTAATAAAAAAAACTACTAAGTTTTTCTTGTCCATGATGGAAAAAAAATTAAATATCGATGTGTGAATGAGTTAGACCCCGTTTCGATTGATTAAAATGCAATTTTTGGCTTTTGTAAGTTTTTTTTAATCTGAAAATTCTCGGTTATTATCACAGTTGATATTTTCATTACAATAACAGGGTCAGACAACAGGAATTAAATTATTTCTAATTTTTGGTAAGCTTGTTTAATACATATCTATGCCGAATAAGATTATATGTTTGTATATAGACATTAATTCTTATTCGTCATGTCATTCAACAAAGTCACCAAAAATTAGAAATAATTTAAAATTTCTGTTGTCCGACCCTGTTATTGTAATGAAAGTATCAACTCTGGTTATTAATAAAGGTAACGATATGGGGGTTTTCCGTTATTTAGTTAAAGAGTTGCCTGAGTGCTTAGCGTCGACTTTTTTTCTATTTTTTTGTTTTTTGAATTTGAAAATTAGTAAATTTTACGTAATTTCAATAATAAAAATTTTAGGGATATCAAAGGACCATTAACTCTAAAAAAAATCTGTATACTGGCTTTTCAGTGTTTTTTGCCAATGTTAGAATACCTTGTAAATACTTGTATCTAACAGATTTTAAGTACTGTTAAGTAATAAGTTGTAAATTTAATGTCTCTAGTTTAAATTAAATTAAATAAAATAAATACTGAAAATTTTTGAAAATGGCCTAAAAAATAAAAGGCTGTTTTTTTTTCGTGTAAATTGTTAGCGCGCTTTCGCCATAATTGCAAATACATATATATTACCTATACATTTTTTAACTTAAAAAAAATTAAATTTTTTTACTCTTAATCCATTCCATATATAATATATTACTTGCTTAAAAGTCTACAAGTCTATTTATTTATTTTTTTGTTAGAATCCTATCCTATCCTTATCCAATTCTTTCATGTCCCTAAATTTTTACACTCCACAACCCTCTTCCGAATATCTTTAATTAAGTAAGCTTTCATGTCTTAATATGTGACCCACCATTTGATCCCTTTAACTAGTCTTTTCCACTTAAGCTTTTAGCTTTCATGGCTTAATATGTGATCCACCATTCGATCCCTTTAACTAGCCCTTTCCACTTTGGCTTTTAGCTTTTAGCTTTCATGTCTTAATATTTGACCTACCATTTGATCTCTTTAACTAGCCCTTTCCACCTAAGCTTTTAGCGTTTTTAGCTTTTAGCTTTTATGTCTGAATATGTGACCCACCATTTGATTCCTTTAACCAGCCCTTTCCACTTTAGCTTTTAGCTTCCCAGGTAGCAAGGGATGTTATATTACAAGAAATTAACATCACTTTTGGGTGTATTTTTAAACTAAATCATAACATCACATAATATTGAAAAATAACATGTATTTAACATCACATTTTCAACCTAACACGTGTGACGTGACAACCATGTTATTTAATAACAAATATTTAGCAACGCTGTGAATATATCGCATGTCACATATTAACGTGGATTTCACGTGAATGTCATGTTATTTTGCTTCTCACCGACGTTCGAAGCAAAAAAATCGATATAAGATGATGTTGATAGAGTAAATTATTATAAGGAAATTGTATACACATTATACGATTTCCAATGGATAGGGGGCTCTGCCGGGATCCCAAGACCACGGACACGGATTAAAGGAATATATTCTCCGCTTAATCTGCAATTTCGTATTTAGAATCTATCTGTTTCAATCTGTGATTGTTTCAATTACTGATTGATTTTAAATCCGATTTTTTTTTATAGGCTTATAGCGTTTTTAATGGTTTTATTTAGAAAAAGCTAATATCCTAGGATATTATTTAAATATTAAAGTACCAGTAACGGCATCCATAAGATATTAGATATAACAGGAATGTGGATTTATGATGTCACAAACACGTTATTTTCGGGATATCATTGTGTGATGTTATTAGGGGCGGACTTAGGACATCCCCACAATGCTACATTCTTGTTAAATGAGACTACAATCTTAACATCACATGTCACATATTAACGTGGCTTTCACGTGAATGTCATGTTATTTTGCTACCTGGGTTTTTTAGCTTTTAGCTTTCATGTCTTAATATGTGACCTACGATTTGATTCCTTTAACTAGCTCTTTCCACAAGACACATTTTTCCCCGATTTTCTCTTATTATTAGCAGTAGTATTTATTTTATTTTTTGTTTTTTTTTTTATTTTTTTTATTTTGAAAAATTGATTTATTATTATATTTTATTTTATTTATTTTTGTTTGTTAATTGTATTATGGGTGTAAGTATTGTTGGCAGCAGTATCTTCTGAAAGTAATATTGAACTGTGGTCCTGCAGGATGCTGGCGCCCTGGTGGCGCCGTTTCAGGCGTCGTCCGGACTGGAGACGTCGCGACGCCGATCGTCATTTGTTGCTCTTTTCAAATGGACCAATCAATAACATGCATGTTTATCACCAATGGAGAATTCTCCCATTAGATTAGACAGGGACAAAAGTTCTACCCAAAAAGGATAGAAGACATACATACACTCCCACTTCCACCCAACCAAACAAATTCTGTATTTGTTCTTTGTTGAACAAATACAATATTTACTTGGCCGGGCGAAAAGTGCATTATTAAAGAAATTACTGGCGCCATCTAAAGTTTAGTAGAATTATCTTATTCTACAGATTCACATTAGCTATGTTCGTACGTGCCGCTCACTGCTACACTTTCCGGCCAACCAAATAAATACTGTATTTGTTGTATGAAAAACAAATACAGTATTTATTTGGTTGGCTGGAAAGTGTAGCACAAATGAGATAAAGATAGGGTAGACGTCTTTTGTTTCATGATTCTAGTTGTAGAGAGCTCCATTTACATTTTCGAAACTTTTTGGACTGATATTAGTGTTAATTTTTTTCGTTACTATTTTTTAATTTCGCGAGATAAATGTCTGTCTGTCTGTCTGTGGTCACGATAACTCGAAACTCTGCTTATGAGATAAACACTTTAAATTTAGAATTTGTCCAATGTTCTCGGGTAGGAATCTTATACCGTGCAAAGTCAAGATGTCGAGTTATCTACAAAAATAAGCGGATTTTCGGTTTTATTCATTTTCGAGATCCTTGTTTAACAATTTTTGCCATTTTTATACCCCTCCCCCTATCGTCACGTTAAATTGACCTATTTTATGGGCCTTCACTTTTTACCAGACCCACTCTGCACTCCTTAGTTAAAAAGTCCTAAGATTGCTATTTTCCCTAAATTTTTTGAATAAATGGCCCTCGAAATGGCCAAATTCTCTGACTTCCAGATTTAAATTTCAATTTCCCTGACTTTTCCATAACTTCCCTGATTTCCCTGACTGGTGGGAACCCTGGAGAATATATAAATATGGCATAACCGGTATATGCAGATAAGCCGAAAATGACAAAAATGTTAGTTAGGACGTTTTAACTATGGAAGGCAGCACTCCTCCTAGATGAGTGACGTAATTGTCAAGCAGTCCCCAAAGTGAGTAAAAATAATTTTGCGTTCTATGAATTCATAGAACGCAAACATTATTATTATTAAACGTTTACGTTCAAGTAAAATTTATTCACTCTAAACGGAAGGTTCGTACAATATTTTTCTTTCGGCTACACCCTCTGGGGGGTAGCCAAAATTTAAAATCTCTAGCGCCCAGGGGCGGATTTATTTCATTTTAAGGGGGGGGCATCCCTAAGGAAAAAAATTGCGCTTTCACCAAAAATACAATTTTGAAGGTATTGCATGCCCCCCCCCCTAAATCCGCCCATGCTAGCGCCTTTGATAAAGCCCCCATGATCCAAAGGTCACTTCTGAGCAAGTGAAACATAGCGTTTGCAAAGAACCGCCGCTTGATGGAGTGGCCCTAAATTTATTGAATGAACTGTACATACTTTTTTTAGTGTATACTTCCATATTGGCAACACTGATATCAATACTATAATACTTACAATAGATGGCACCACTTGACACACTAAATAAATGCATAACGCCACCTGTGTTTGTATGTTTGTTTTTCTGTGACTAAGTTAACCTCAAACTTGATTCCTCAAAAGTTTAAAATGAAAATGCTAGTGTTTTTAGTGCTAATGTGCTTTTTGAAAATTAACTGTAGTGCTATTATTGGTACAGAAGACTTTATAGAAAAATACGGCTCAAATTTATGCGTTGCTGGTAAGAACCGAAAATCAAATATTTACAGCGTATCATTTAAATTATTTTGATTTTTTTTTAAGGTACGGTTGAATATTCAGACTATGGAACTATTGGATTAGAAATCGACGAAAAAGGTATGAATAAAATACATATATAAATATAAATACATATATTTTAATTTTATTACATTTTTAGAAAATTTAAAATATTTAAAAGTTGAAGAAAAGATAGAAAGACCTGTTTTATCCATTTTAAACGAATTGGCAAGTTTTAACCAAATAAAGGCCGAATTTGTCGTGAATAGTGAAGATGTAAGTTCATTGTCTTTTTTATGGGAATCCCATAAAATCCCATATTGATCATTTAAATATGTGGAACTGTTGCCAATTTTTTTATTTGACGTTAACGTATACAGGGTGGTCACTAGGGAGGAGCATTGAGGTAGAGTGGGGGAGAGTGCCATTCGACCAGGCTGCGCGTGGACAAACTGTGCCGACAAGGGAGGTTTGTTTAGGAAATTTGAGTTTGCGCAGTTACTTCGACTTTGGTTTTTAAACTAACCTAAAATTTAGTTCACATGTGTTTTTCAAGAAATTAAAGTGGGGGAAGCAGGAAGTCTGTCTAACCGAGTGGCTATCTTTGTGTATTTCGAAGTGCGCAAGACCGTTAATACGGAATTTTAGAGAGAGATAGATAGATGCGCGAATCAAAATCGGCACAAGAAATTTAAACGGCTCTGGCACTCTCCCCACTCTACCTCAATGGGGTGGAGCGAAAATTTTTTTTCGGCCTATCATTTATCACAATGTACTAAAATTTGCCTTTATTATAGAACATAACCAGTATTTTTTTTCAATTTTGATTCCCCGCGGGGCCTCGAAAAAATAAAAAAGGTCTAACTCCACTTTCGTCTAAAATCCCTTTATATCAATTTTAACGAAAACCACCCCCGCCCCTGGGGGTGGAGTTAGACCAACCTCAAAAACCCCTATATACAAATTTTCACGAAAATATGATAATATTTGAAAATATTTACCCCTCACCCCCGCGGGGATGGATTTTTTTTATTATCAGATTTGATTTCAGCAAACTCAAAAACTCCAATGCAATTTCCCAGTCCGCACATATATGGATGCAACATGGTAAAGAAAGATTTTTTAGGTAACATGTGCCATATTACATGAGACATAACATACATATGTATGCTACATAACATGCCCTATAACAGAAAGATTTTTTACGTTACATGTGCCATATTACATAAGATGTAACATACATATGTATGATACATAACATGCAATATTGCATGTTATGTATCATATATATGGTACGAGAACATACACGATACATAAAATGTTATGAATTCAATACTAAATATGGCGTCTATATTATTTTAATTTTTATAGGTTAGAATCACTAATATTCTTAAAATTGTTGTTAATAATAAAAGTTTTACCCTTAAGTAGTAGAAACGCATGTATTTTTAGACAACTAAACCGATTTTAGATAATTTTAGACAAAAAATTAAAATATATATATATTTTTTTAAAATGATTATTTGCTATTTTTTCTCTAAAAATTGGCTTTTTATGTGGCCCATGATTTTTAAGCCTGGTAGAAAGTTTGCTTTCACAGTAAAAATGCACATCGTATAAGAATTTTGCCTGATGGATGCTACATATAAAGATATTTATATACTTTAATTATTAGGTTTATCAAAAAGACGTAAAAATGTTCACCATGTCTAAATCTATGATGCACTCAATAACAAGTAAAATTCGGAAACGCCTACTTTTATTGTTATGTACCTAGTATGTATCTGATATGTAGCATGTTATGTAGCTGATACATAACTTGAGGCGGAATTGTTAAAGTCCAAGGACTATACATGGACTATAAAAATTACATGTCTGCAACATCACATAGAACAGTGGTTATGTACCTGCTATGTTCCTGCCATGTATTTGTGTTGACTGGGTTGCAACAAATTTTTAAAATTTCTTAAATTTTGATTAATTTCAAGGCTCCCGCGGGATAAGCACACCATTGTATTGCTTTACACTAGCCCCGTGTGCCTACTAAAAATAAATGTCCTATCTAAAACCCAACTGAATACATTAAGAGGCTCGCATAAGACCAGTTAACCCTGTGACCCAGTTAACCCTGACTTCCCCTATGCATTCTTTAAACTATACTATTTTTTTATTTTATAGGGTCCACCACATGAAAAAAAATACACACTAACTTTAAAGTTGGGTGAAGAATTTTATACAGATTCAGAAAAAAGTGTTAAAAACGCAAAAAGAAAATTAGCACAAACTGCCTTAGAAAACACCAAATATAACCACCCTGTGTATGAGCAAAAAGATAAAACTGTGACCCCAACTGTACTCTTAAATAATATCTGTGGAAAATTGGGATTCAGTGTTGAATATAACGTTATCAAAAAGGGAAAACAGGTTCGTTTTAAGGACCCCAAACGATCCATAAAAAATAACACTGAAATTTTGTATAATAACACCGCAAAAATCCCTATTGAAGACGCTCAAGATCAAGGTAATTATTTTTTTGTCCTAGGTACTGCACGCATTTATCCAATTTTTTTTAGGACCATTTTTAGTCGAAGTTAAGGTAGCTGAAAATAAATACGTAGGTCATGGAAACAATCTGCAAGATGCTAGGCATTCAGCGGCAAATATCGCATTGGACGCACTCAAAAACAACGCTATAGACTCGGCTTGTAATAAGGACGGTAAGTGTTTGTGTCGCTAGGCCATTTTATAATATGGCCATGTTGGGTATCAAATTAACCTAATTTTTACTGGTGATATGAATTGGTATTTAATATAAATATTAATCCATCACTAATGTTACGAACTAGAAATTTATCAGGGAAGGTTTTAAGTTAAATTATCAGCTGGTTATAACTTACTCAGTTAGGTTGGCCACCCAATCTTCTATCGTATAGTTACAGTATAGCCGAGCGGGGAGTATACTTAACTACCAGTTACTTTCTTTGGAAGTCGTAAGTTCTAGTGAGACGGACTTTGGAAACAGATACTTTTAAGCAAAGCTCCTACATTTTTAAGTTTTCCCTGTATTATAATCAAAAAGTATAGTTCTCCACATAACATAACAATAAAAGTCTCCGACGAAAGGAGAGGTATCATGCGCGCTCTGTTCTTTCCGTCAAAAGCGTTATAAAGCATGCGTGCCTGAAACCGGCCTCTCACTTGCACACACATTCTTCACATATTTTCCGTAACCAACGATCCGTGTGTCAAAGTATAGTTTACCAATAAACACTACTAACTTAAATCCAACTGTATACAATACTTTTCAAAGTCTAATTTTTCGCCAAAATTTCTACCATTGTTCATACTCACAATATTTATGTGTCCAAAATATTTCAAAGTTTAAGACGGATAGTATTAAAAATATTTTCTAACTATTTTTAATTTAAGAATAATTCTCAACATTATTCCCAACAAGAACTACATTTTCACTGACAATTTTTAGTGTCTCCGTGTCACGGAGATACTCTGAACAAAACTAAATCATATTTGAATTTTTACATCTCTTTTTATAGGATTTTTAAAACAATAAATCAAGTCAATATTAAATTTATTTGACAATACTTTTATCGTGGTATATTTCTAAAGAAATCGACTATATTTAATTAGCCCGACAAAGACTTCAAATCTAATAAATTCACAAAGATTCACAACGATAATTTTAACAATAAATAATATTTGTTTATGGAATTAAATCTACGAGTCAACTTTTAAGCTATACCGAATTTAAATAAAGAAAAACCGAGATTTACCAAAGTAATGAAGCCAGAGTATATTAACACTCTGAAACAATATTATTTTAAAAAATTTAACACAATATGAAATACGCATCATAACACTGGAAAAATCATTGGTGAAATCCAAAATACTTAATCCTGTTTCATTCAGAAGTTACAAATGTGAAATGTAGTTTTTAGTGACGAATGCAGAGAAAATAAAAGTAAATTAAAGTCGGCGATTTCCAGTATTTACGAAGCTGCACAAATAAGAGGTCTAGAGGTAGAATTTACGGTTATTTCAGAGACCGGACCGTCTCACAAGAAAGAATTTACTATGGAATGCAGAGTGGGCGATTTCGTGACTGAGGGTACGGGAAATTCAAAAAAAGAGGCTAAAATTAAGGCAGCTGAAAGAATGATGGAGAATGTCAGTTTTATGCCGGCCGTTGAAAGAGGAAAAGAAATACTAAAAAGGTTAAAGAAGAAATCAAAGAAAAAGAAACAGAGTTTTATCCGTAAAAATCAGGAAGGCGGGACTTTTATGAACCAGGTTTTAAACTACGCATCAGTTTTTAAGAATACGGTAAGAATACACATACCGTGCACGGTATACCGCATGCGGTCCAAAAGTAACCCCCTCCCCCCACCCATATTGAACGAGTTAAGATATTGATGGCCTAAGGTACAAATGTGCTAAGTACCGGATGGCCCAGCGAAAAAATGTGCTAAGTACTCAGCACATTTGTACGCTAGGCCATCGATATGGTCTTCTAATTTAAAACACTTAAATAATAGAACTTAAACTATCTTTTGGCATATATTCGATAATTTTAGCTTTAAAAATGTGGTATAGGGGGTGATATTTTTTTAAATGGAAATGGTCTCATGTGATACATCATTTTAAAGCAAATAAAAATCTCTATTCGATCATATATTTTTTGATTTTTTAAAAAAATTTTAAGGTTTTCATTTTTGAATTGCTAGATTAAAGGATTTTTTTGTAAATATTTATTTATGTTTATTCAAAATAATTTAAAAGTATAACTTACTTATTTTCATCATGAAAATAACCATTTTTCAAAAATTGTTTAATTTCTTAAAGAAATTTTGTCGAAAATTCAAATAGAGAATTTTAAAGGCTATATATCACACTATATATCACACGACCATTAAAAAAATGTCTCTTATGTCCACCTGCTCATAATTTAAAAGCTGAAAATATCAAATGTATCCAAAAAGATAGTTTGAGTTGTCTTATTTAGGGGTTCCAAAATTGATATCTCAATCGTTCAATAGTTTAGAGGGGGGGTGACTTTTGAACCGCTATGTCCTCCCTCCTGGGAGTTTTTAGTACGTTTTTTAAAACACTTGTATTGCTTTTAATTTTATTAAAAAATAAAAGATTAAATTTTTAGGAAAAATCTCAAAATCAACAGCCTAAAAAAAGTGGCAAGAAAAACACCAAAATAAATCCAAAAGAGAGTAATAAAAATCAAAAATCGATCTCAAAGCAAGAAGAATTATTAAAATTAAGTAACGAGTATGGATTGAAAATGCAATATTTTCATTTACCGAAAAAGGGGCAAAATCATTTTACTTTATTGTCTTTGGAATTAGAAACCCCGTTTGTAAGTATAATATCGATGGAGCAGTTCCAATAAGTCATATCACATTTGTCATTTTGACTTTTTGTTGCATTTGATTTGATTATTTTGTAAAATAAATTTGAATATTTTTACAGCTATGTTTGGGTGAAGGTTTTTCGAAACATGGTTCTAGAGAAAAAGTTAGCTCTCTTGCACTAAACATAATTTTTAAAACTGGATTTCTTTTGCAAGAAAAGGACATAAAGGATGAAGGGTATGTATAACTTTTTTTTCTTATGTCTATTGTATCTGAAGTTTATTTATTAAAAATAATTGTTTTTTGCAGTCAATGTTTGATGCAAGAGAAAGAACAAATTAATGTTATCCTGGAACAAGTGAAAACTAAGACAAGGTGATGTTTTTATTATATTCAGGATAGCGATTTACATGTTTTGTGGATGTGTTCTGATCACATTACATCCACATAAAATGGGAATCGCTACCCAAGGTGGATATTTTAATAATTTTTTTTTCACTACTAGCTTTAGAACATACCATTATTTATCATGTTTTCAGACTGTGAAATCAAATTTCTTCACCTATAGACAATTGCCAGCTTTATTTTAAATAGATAAACTCAATAATAACCCCGCGTGGCTTTTACTTTATTGAGTGGATAATTATTTATTTTACCCACTCAATTGTCACTTGTCAAATTATTTTCTTGTAAATGTCATTAAAATTTTTAATAAAAATTTGAATGCCTAAGCTATTTATTGGATAAAACCTTGTATGGCACTCATGGGTAAACCGATATTGCCCTCTCGATATCTTACTTTACCCACTAGTACCATAAATAACTATTTCTCTCATAGTAGGAGTAAATTTTATAAACAATTGATTTCTGTCACTTTAGATGTTTCAGTTCTTTGTGCAATTTTTACCAATTAAACCCAAGAAAATAGCTTTAAATAACTTTTTATCTATTAAATATAATTAATTATAATTATTACCAATTAATACAATCAATAATTAGCTAAATATTATAAAAAATTAAAAAAAAAACTAAATTTTTTAAACGTCAGTTCAAAGTATTTATATGAGCAAATGTCATTGATCAAGGCTATTTGATTTTTATGAAAATTTCAATAAATATCATTTCTGTTAATAATTTATTTTATTATTTGAATAAAAATAGTTAAATAGTGCTAGTAGTGAAAAAAGTAATATATAAACTGCGGTAGAGAAGACTATTATAGCCTCGCACTCTTAAATAAAATAAAATAAGGAATAACCATTCTACACGTGTTGCAGACTATACTTTTTCACATTCATAATTTTATATAAATTTTATAATAAACAAAAGTTTTAATAAAAAATAAATAATTTAGTATCCAGTAATTTTTCATTTAATAATTTAATATTTTATAGTAAATTCTGTATTATTTCGTCGACTTAGCTAAAAATAAAACCCTTACGGTATGTCATATACCGTCAGCCGCTTACGGAATGTGCTATATATCGTAAGAGTTTTTCGTGCGATTTGACTAACATTCTAAGACAGTCGTAGAAAAATAAATTTTGACGTTTCTTAAAACTTATTTTGACATTTCAAAAAATTCAAAATTTGTGAATTCTAAAACCAAAATTTGATTGCACGTAGACTCCCAAAAAAAAAACTAAATTCGAATTATGATAAAATATATTTTTATTAATAAAAATTTAAATAAATTTAACAGTATGGGAAGTCGGGGTTAACTGGGCCGCTTTATTTCATATCGAGTTCTTAAAAAAGCTGTAAAGAATTTTTAAATATTTTCTATGGCAAAAGGTAGATTATTACTTTAGTTAGAACATATTAATAAATCAGACAAATATTATTTATATAAAAAAAGTTATTAACGATAAACCAGTTACCCCCGCTGGACCAGTTAACCTCATAGGGCAGGGACTACTCAGGGTTAACTGGTCCACTAAAAAAAGTTTATTGTGTTGTAATTAATGTGAACAAAAACGATTTAAAATCAAATAAAATTTAATTCTTACATAAAAATAGACAACATAATATGTAAAATATTGGATATATCTCAGTTTTAACTGGTTTGGGGTTAATTGGACATGGTCCAGTTAATCCCGAACCAGATAATATTGTCATAAGTGATTTTGACAATGGTCAGTTAACCCCGGACCAGTTAACCCTGATTTACACCACTGAATGAAATCATAAAATTTTTATACTTTATATGATGATAGAAGGCGGAAATTATGCAAAATAATTAACAAAATACTCAATATATTAGGTAAAATATTAATCTAGATCCTCCTATTAATAATAAGGTATTAATTAAAAAATAAAAGTTGTGGTAAATGCTTACTTTTCATCGAAAAAAATGAACTTTCTTTATTACTTACACGTGATCAACACGGTCCGCCATAATACTTTAAACAATACTACTAACTAAATATCACTAGAATTTGCCCTAAGGTGTCAATTAAAAATAAAAAACTTTATAAAATCCAGAAGGACCAGTTAACCATGTAGCCCAGTTAACCCCAACTTCCCCTACTTTTTTATACTCTGCTTACCCCAGCATCTTTCTACTAAAATACTCGTAATTTTATTTAGGACATTTTTACCTAGGTAAAAAGGTTATAGAAATAAAAAAAATAGATTGGAAAAAAAAGTTCTCAAATTCAATTTTTATTTAACTTAATATTCATAAAATACACAAAAAAAAAACAATTAAATTCGTTTTGTTGCACTTTAGTCCCAAAACAAGTTGGAGGAGTTGAATCTCACTCATTTCAAACTTAAAAGTGACGAGACTACTTCTCCACTTATTTTACAGAACCAAAATTGTTTATGTTCACTTTTCTCGGCGTTTTGGACCTCTTTCGGTAAAAAGTCTGTCTATTTGTCGGAATTTCGTGGAATTTTGATGCGTTCTGAATAATAAAATCAAGTCAGAGGAGTAGAATCTCACTAACTTCAAAAACATAGTGCAGACATCCACTGCTCCACCTGTTCTATAAAATTCATCATAGATGGCGCCATAAATTAAATCCAACTAGCATGATAAAAAATATTTTTTCGATTTTTTCTTCTAAAATTATTTCCAATTTTGAGAAAATTATAATTTGATGTGTTTTTTGCTGATTTTAAAAAACACCTTAGCATGAAAGAGTTAGATCTGGCAACATATCAATTTCATGCCGGAGACCTAGATCTTTCACCCAAAGACATTTTTTTTAATTTTGTCCATAACACTTTCAGATATCGACCTGTTGTTTTATTTTTATTTTTAAAAACATAATTTGTTGGGGTGTTCTGTAATTTGTGCAACTTACTGTCCATAAATGACGATACACTAATTTTGGAATTTTTGACCCCCTGTTACGCTGTCTTCTAAAATAAAATAAAGTAATTTTTACTTTTTACATCGCGTTTTATATTTACCCCAATCTCCCCTACTTGCCTGACAAAATTTAAAAACTATCCCTTACCTTTCAAGAGAAAAAACTTGTGTTTAACCCGAATACTGTTTTGTTGGTCCAAAAAATTACTTTTTAGAGAAAATTTAATTAGTGTTAATTTTAATTTTGTATACTATGTTTTATCGCAAGTGACCTCGGGTGAGTTATCAACTAGCAAAAAAATATTTACCGCTATTTTTTTTATTTTTAAGTGCCAACTCATTTTTTTTTTTTCGTTTTTTTTTTAATTTTTTCCATTTTTTTTTTTTATAAATAAATAAAGGTTTTTTTTTTAATTTTAGTAAAAAATAAAGTAGAAGATACATGTTTAAAATTAAATATAAACATTTTTAACCAACAAACCCTTTAAAAGTTACAAAATCCAAATTTTTTATTTTGTTTCAAAATTTTAAGTCTTGTTTTTGGCCCGTAACTGTCGAAAATATATTTTATATGGGGGTAGCCACCATTAAAAATCTTTACGATATTATTTTTAATAGCGGGTGTCCTTAAGTGAGGGGTAAGGGCTTAATCTATCGGAAAAATTCATAAATCTGCGTACGTCATTCAAGGAACCCCCTTATAAATAACTAAAAAACACCAAATCACTTTTTAACTAAAAATTTTCCCTGAGCTTACCTAGCACTAAAAACTTAAACAGATTAAAACTTTGGAATGATCTTAAATCACTCGATTTGTCACTTTTATATCTAGACCGATCCCAAATATTGATAAGCTGTATCAATTAGATCGAATTTGTTTAAACTATATTGCGCAACTCTAAAACGGGTTCAAAAGGCACTTTGCTCATTTTTTTTTAAACCATTTTTTCGCACAAAAATCAATATTTGAAGAGCTCGGGAAGTAACAAGGAGTATTTTATTTATTTTATTAGTTATTCGTTATTTATGCAGATGATTCATAGAGAGCCCCAAATGAGCTTTAAGCTTGTGGTAGCTACCCCTAGGAACTCTCCATTATTTTTTTGACTTTCTAATCAGTTTTTGGGTGTGTGTTTCTGTTTTATCTTCACCTTCGCCAAATTTAAATTATTAATTAACTGAAAGCTTTTGTATGCCGGCGAAAACCCAAGTAACACATGTGTTACTGCAGTAGCTATAAAGCATCTCTTGGCGCTTTTTCGTAGCCAAATAACAGCCATGTGGCTGTAATTTTACTGCGAAAGAGCGATAAGAGATGCTTAACGACCAGAAAAAGGGTCACCACCTCCTTAAATTAGCCAACTCGTCCGTGGATATTCCCACCTCGATATTGAGTGGCAGAGCGGTAAATAATTGAAATAGGAGAGATAACTCGTCATAACATATTCCTTTTTCACTTTCGTAGGAAAAATAGTGTACATTACTCGAGCAGAAAAGTGTCTTTCACGTACTCGGCTGTACTTTGCTCTGATGTTTTGTAACTAGCAAATTATAGCTATGATTAAAACATATTAAATTTATTAAATGTAGAATTTTTATCATATTTTCTTTAAAAATAATTGAAAAAAATTAAACAAATAAATTGTAAGGTGCGCTATCTAATGCAAACAGTACAAGTTTCTTAAATAAAATCTATTAAATATTATAAGTAGTTAATATTTGTTCTGTAGGTATTGATAAAATAATTTACCAATCGATACAGATATTTATTTTTAAACAAATAAATGAACTGACGTAAGAAAATACCATTTGCGTAAAAATACCATTTGTGTTAAAATTTCATTTGCGTAAAAATTACTCGAAAATGCATAGTGATTCAGCAATAAGTTACATTTTAGGGGATGATTCTACATAGAAAACTTTCCTGGTTGGCCCCTAAGGGGGCTACGGCCCTCCTAAGGGAATGTCTGAAAAATAGTTTTTATCCAATACATACAGATAATAAGACAATTAACAGCTTTATTTTAAATAGATAAACTCAATAATAACCCCCGCGTGGTTTTTACTTTATTGAGTGGATGATTATTTATTTTACCCACTCAACTGTCACTTGTCAAATTATTTTCTTGTAAATGTCATTAAAATTTTTAATAAAAATATGAATTCCTAAGCTATTTATTGGATAAAACCTTGTATGGCACTCATGGGTAAACCAATATTGCCCTCTCGAAAACTAACCTGCTTGCCTGACGCCTCGCAGGTTAATTTTCTCATGGGCAATATCTTACTTTACCCACTAGTACCATAAATAACTATTATCTAATGTTCTGAAAACCTATGAACCACAGTAACAAATTTTTGCACATGCCCTAACATTGCTAAAGGTTACAGGCAAAAAAGTGACAAGGCCCCTCCATTTTTCCCGCTCCTGGTTAAAAATACCAAATAAAAATAACATAGGATGATAGCCTTTATCAATGATAGGGCATATGCCCTATGTGGCACATATGTGCCAAAATTCGTTACCGTAGTTTATAGGGTTTCTGAGATATTAAATAACTCTTTAAAGGTCATTTATTCTCATTTCCGGGCCAAACTTTATAGGAACTTTTTTTAAAGTATTAGATGTAGAATCACCCCAACACAACAACCAGACTTGTTTCTGAAACACCCTGTATACAACTAGATTACACGTGTGAATCCAAATGACGTCATACTAAATAATTTAGTATTTAAATTCAAAATTTAATAATCCCCCCCCCCCTCCAATGATATCCCTCCCATATAAATTATTAATAATTCTCAAAATGCGTCGTTTGCCCCCCTCCCAATATTTGCTTCTGGTTGTACCTCGGGCCAGTTTTAATACCTACATACTATGCAAAAACATCGCAAAATTTTTTTATTTTTTTTATTTTGAAAAATAATATGACAATTTTTTTGTAGAAAATTTTTGATTAAATACAATTTTAAGTGTCAAGTGGAAAATATAAAATATTTTTAATAAACATTTATTTATTTAATGATAACTTATAAATTTATCAGTTATAAGCCTAAATTAATACAATGTTTTGAAAATAATTATTTAACACACATTCCTATAAGTATTTTATTTACTTAAGTAATAATCATTTTCTATATTTCACGTTTTTTACACCAGTAGCTTTTTCGGGACCATATATGAATGATATGACGCAATTTCTTAAGACTGTTCAAATTCTTGGACTATGAATTTAATACTTCTATAATTTCATTGAAATCAGTAACAAACCATTTTGCCTTTTGCTTTACAATTGGTCTAATGACATTACCGCCATAACCTGAAAAAAAAAATGTAATTCGTATTTTATTTTATATTTGAATAGAAAACGAAATTTCATGAAGTTTGAGTGGTCACAAGGCTATATTACTTCCAAAAATAAAAAAAGTTATAGCTAAAATAAAGTTCTTACCTATGAAACCATCCGCTGGAGGGCTAGCTTCTAAATCAGTAGCGCCATCTCCGATTAATATAACGTTTTTGTAATTGTGCGTTTGTTTTAATAAGTTTATCACGACGGCTTTGCCTCCGCTTTTTGACGTGGGCTCGTTTTCTTCAAAACCTGCATAATCACCTTCAAATAAAAATAATTAAACTACATAGTTGCAATCAAATACCCTGTATTTCCAAATACCGACCTGTATAATAGAATTTCATTCTATTGGCGTAAATATTTTCATAAGGAATGTTCAGTCGAGCCGCAATAGGGGCTATTATACATTTAAATCCGCCTGATATTAGGTATACAGGAATTTTTTTGGAATGTAATGCTTGAATGAGACACCTACAAAATTATTTTATAGATTACCCAGACAGAAAATAATAACTATTAGATATCCAGGGGATATACTTTTTGGATATACAGTATATACAATGATAGCCTGGATTGACAGTAGATGTAGAAATGCCCGCCTATCTCCAGGATATCCACGAGATATCCAGTGGACATCTATTTTTTAACCTCCCTAAAGTATATCCACTGGATCTCTAATAGATATACTGGATATCCATGGGATATACTTTAAGTATATCCCCTGGATATCTAATAATTATATCTAATAATTATTATGTGCTGTCTGGGTAGATATGTTATGCCGACTTTTTGACTCGTACACAGTCATCTTCAGGTATCAGGTGCCCTGAAGATGTTTTGAGTAGTGAAAATCGAAACGTAGGATAAAAACTCGTCTAAAATTCGATTATTACTTGACTCCGGGTGTTAAATTTGGTGGTTCGGTCCTGATAAAATCTCTGACTTGGTTTAAATGAGGTTGAATAATATCTAAACGTAATTTGAGAGCTTCTTGGAATGTCATGCTCCCAGTCATGGCTTTGGCAGTCCTAAAATCAAACAATATGAAATATAATCAGAGATTATCGTTTTATGACTAAGCCACAGTAAACTGTGACAGCTCTAGGCAAGCTTTACTTTTGTCTTTACCCATTGGGTTAGAGTAAAAACTGGTTATTATTTTATTTTTCTTTTAAATATTTTTCAGCACCAGAAAATATTAGATATCATATTGTAGGCTACAATTTGTAGCGGCCCAATATCAGTTTAATTGAAATGGAACGCAAATTCATGATCTTAGTTTTAAACAAGTCGTGAAGATATGTAACGCTACACATTCCATTATATACTATTCATAGTAAATGGTATATTGCGTTTTCCCAAATACCTGAAAATTTTTTTTTTCAGAAATAAAAAACTTAAAAAAAAATTAACATTTTTTTTATTGTTTTTGAAAAAAAAAACAATTTTCAAAAAAAAAAAATTGTTAAAATTTTTGTTTTAATATAAGAACTTTTTTTAAAAACAAAATCTGGGTTTTTTTTTAATTTTCAAAAAAAAACTTTCTTTTTTTTTCTTTATTTCTTTATGCAAAAAACGAAAAAAAAAAAGATTTTTTTTAAATGATAGTTTTTTCAATTTTTAAAAAAGTTTAACCCCCCGTAATTTTTTTGTTGTTGAGTGGATTACTTTCAAAATTGGTAGAATTGACCCTTATAATAAAAGTAATTTTTCCTGAAAAATTTACATTAATCGGAGTTCGATTTTTTTAAAAGTTTAACCCCTCATAACTTTTTTGTTTTTGTGGGGATTCTTTTCAAAAACAATAGGGATCTTTCCCTCATAGAACTTGATTCTTACTGAAAATTTCAAGTCGATCGAATTATTCGTTCTTGAGTTATCGTGTTCCTAAAAATCGTGACATCGGACGGACGGACGGACGTACATTTAAAAAAAAAATGCTTTTTTTATGAAACAAGGAAATATTTTTTTGACTAGGACGATTTTTGATTTTTTTTTTTGAAAATTTGAAACTACCGTATAATACTATTCTAGCGCAGGCGCTGTGAATCAGGGGCGGATTTATTTCATTTTAGTGGAGGGGGCCATCCATAAGGAAAAAAATTGAGCTTTCACCAAAAATATAATTTTGAAGGTATTTCTATGCTAATATAACTCTCTGGGGGGGCCCCCATGGCCCCTCCCCTAAATCCGCCCATGCTGTGAATAGTATAAAAATAATAGATTAAATCTTTTGTGCTATGAATGTAAAATGTCATTTGTCATTATTTGATTCTGTCAAAAATATACTTAAACATACTTAAGTTAGTTTTATACGACTTAGATCTAAGACTTAGTAAGACCTTATTTTTCGAAAGTTTATTTTTTTTAATTTTTTTTACTCACAAGTTAGCAACTTCAGCGCCCTTATTGCAAAATTTTGCTAATTCGTCTATGCCTTCTTCTTTTATCACAGTCGAATCGACGTCAAAACAGACGCAATCTGCATTTTTCAAAATAGTTTCTACTTCTTTTCGAGACATTTTCTAAACAATAATTTTGTAGTAGACTTGTGATTTTAGAAATTAAACTAAACGAATTATACATATGTAAATTGGTAAATTTACGATAGCAAGGTCATTTTTGATAATAACATTTCGAAATTTTGTGTATAAATATATAAGGAATATTAAAATTATTATTTTTCAATATGGAAAGAGATATTTGTCTAATTTTTAAGATAATCTTGTTTTTTTTTTTAGAAAAACTATATTTTAGGTTATGTTATCTACACAGGTACGGATTAAGGATTTTTTACAAGGATGTTATTTTGTCCAGGTGCGGAATAGAATTTTTAGTTTTTTTTTTATTCAAAATTTTATTTTATTTTCAAGATTCTAAAATAAAACGAATTAAATAACATTGTAATAATCTATATTCATTTAAAATATAGCATAAAAACGTTTTTATTATCTAATATTTGCGATATAAAAATAATTTGAAAGAACAGAATACTTAAAGTGGAGAATATTTTTTAAACAATAAAAAACTAATCCTTAAAAATACTGAACAAGTGATATGCCTATGTTAATATAATATATTTTTTGATTTTTTTGCTTCTATCGAGGCATTTATAATTATATAACTAGTTAAAAGAAGCGTATTATATTTGCAAAATGATCTATGTTTTGTACGGATTTATTAAAAATTCTTGAAATAGGTTAAAACCCCTAGTACAGCAGTGTAATTTTAGTTTAAAAAATTATAACCTATAGTGAGTTTATACAGAGCGTGTCAAAAGTCTGCCCCCCCCCCCTTTAACTTTTGAGCGGCTTAAGATATCAACTTGAAATTTGGAACACTTAACATAACCCAAATTTTTTTTTGGTATATATATATATATATATATGTGTCCCCCCTTGCCCCCTCTAAATTTAAAGAGTATACATTTTTTAAATTGGAAGGGGGATCGTGTGATACATCATTTAAAAACTTATAAAATTCTCTATTTTTTTAATTTTTTGGTAGTAATTTTTGGGGGTTTAAAATAGGGTTACAAACAGAAATGTTCGTCAAAATTTCTTATAAAAAATCAAACAATTTTTGATAAATGGTTTATTTCAGGATACAAATATTCTACAAAAAAAAAATCTTAAAAACCGCAGTTTTCAGCGAAAAAAAATTAAATATAAAAACCTTAAAAAAATATTTAAAAAATTAAAAAATATATGGTCGAATAGAGAATTTTATAAGCTTTAAAATTAAAAAAAAATGTCTCCAAAAATTATTTGGTTATGTTATTTAAAACTGGTTTAAGTCGTTCAAAAGTTAAAGGGAGGCGGACTTTTGACACGCTCTGTAGAATATTAATTTTTGAATTACCAAAAAGAAATCCCCCGTATGGGTGGTAACTACACAATATTTTTACGTCAAATTCCAAATAAAAATGCCATTTGTTTTTATTTTTTGAAATCTTATGTAATAGAATAAAACCAGCGTAAAAAGCTCGGTAAAAAGGCACATTTTAGTGTGAAGTACAAAAAAAGTTGCGTAAACTTAACTGTCTAAATGGGCTGTAAAAGCATACTTGAAGTACAAAAAGCAAAACTAAATATTTTTTTAATTTTAATTTTGGTAGATGTAACTTTTAAACATTTTAATAAAAATACTTAAATTGTGTCCCTAATTACAATAGCTAGTTCGTGAACGAAGGGTTTTGCAAAAAAAAATACGAAAATGGTCATGATTTTTCCAAAAAATCGATTTTCAATGTTCCGAAAATTGAGTTTTCCGGACGGAAAAAGTAGACATTTTCGTTCAAATAAAAATCACTTCGTTCACGAACTAGCTATCGTAATTAGGAACAACACAACAAAATTTTAGATTGATCGGTAAATTGGTTTTCGAGAAATCGTGGTTACAGCAAAAAAAAAGGCGTTTCGGGGCAAGGGCCATCCATGGTTTCCACAATTTTCTGAATTTTCCAATAAAAAAAATTTCACAAACACATCAAAACATATACTATTTGATATTTTGTAGGTTGTTCGAATAAAGTTGTGTTGGCATACCTGAAAAAAATCAATAAAAACCCTTAATTTTCCCGAGACAGTAGGTATATAACTCCTTAAAAATAATAAAAATAAAATCGCTTTAACTGTTAAACGATTTAATCTAAATTTAAAATACGTAATGCACAATTTTGCGTAACATATTTAAAACACGTTCTCAAAGATTTTAAATTTAACACAATTGCTTCTTAGCATTTCTTAGCTAAACAAAATAATTAGTATTTATACCAAAGCGTTCAAAAGTCATACAATTTTTTATTTTTTAAACGTTCATTTTGGATCTTATTACGTATAAACTTTGATACTGTCATAATCTATGGGGGTCAGGTCCCTAGGTTTTCGAGAATATTTTAACCCAATTTCGTCTGCGACTTTTTCGATGGTTTCGAGCGCATAATCTAGTTGCTCCTTGGTGTGGCCGGCGGATAAGCAAATGCGAATGCGGCCGCTCAAAAGGGGCGTGGCTGGGTATCCCACGCCTACTGTGGCGATTTTTTCTTTGATTAGGCCTCGGACCATGGCCCTGAAAACAAAAACAAATGAGGGGTATAGAAACAAATGGTGCAATGCCCACATTTTTCTCAAATTGAGTTAGAGATGGTGTTCAAATCAGTTTTTTCCGCTCTATCCAACGTTATAAACGTTGGATTTAAACTAGCAATGTAAGGGTATAATATAGGGTTAAAATATGGGTATAACGTATAAAAAGTGTCATTTTATTCACTTTTTATGTTTTATTTAATAGATTACATGAGGATGGCTAAATACAGAACTAGAATTGATGTTTTTCTACGACTGCTTTAGAATGTAAGCAAATACACACACTTTTCAAACACAGAACGAACCCATTCTAGCTCTAGATACGGTATGAATATTCCGTATCAAGTGTTAGAATGAGCACATGTAGTACCATCTCTTGTTTATAAAAGTAAAGAAAACTGTAGCAAAATTAGCAAAAATATATATATTTTACCATGAAATATTGAATAATTTAATGCAATTTAAAGTTTTGCGTTAAAATTACATAAAGTTTATTAGTTTTTCTTAATATTTGACCAGTTTTTTATCAATTTAGTTCAAAAAATTAAAACTGCTCCATCTATTGTGAAATATTTAAACCCGATATCTGTCACAAAAATCTGACATAACCTTCAATTTTTGCATTATAATTTGTAAATATGTGCTAAAATTGAATAAAAATCTTTTTTAAGTACTGATATGATAAAATTAATAAATAACATTAATTGCTTTATTTAAAAATATGTGTTTTGTTGCATTTACAATGTCGAGTCACAAAAAACATTGTTTTTAACCTTGTTCGCAGTTTAAAGCCATACAGTGTTTCATATATGCAGTCGAAGAAAAAGTATAGTCTACAACACGTATGGAATAGTCATTCCGCGCTCGCGGGACCGTCATAGTCGCCTGCTGGCTCGTATGACAAACTTTTCGATCGTGTGGAATATTGTCTATTCCATACTAGTTATAGAATATACTATTCTTGAAAATAATTTTGACGTTTCTTAAAAAATAACTATGAATTCTTAAAATTTAAAACTTTATACTTACGCAATTTTTGAATATAAATAAACCAAAATTGGCACAACCGGCGAATCCTCGTTTCCGTGAATGATCAGACCCATTTGCTCCAAACGCCTTCTAAAATATCTTGTGTTTCTGGCCAGCGCCTCTATACGTTTTTGCCCTTCGTGCGTTCCGTCCTTGCCCATCAGAATTTTCAAAACTTGCATAATTTGGGCCGCCAATCCTGGTGATATTGCGAAAGCGTGCTGAGACGCGTAGCTCTGCATTCGGAAAAATGTGATCAATTTCTGAAAAAAAAAACAATACAACTTTTTTAATTTTCTTATAAATCTAGCCTTGTGACGGCTCAAACTTCACGAAATTACATTTTCTATTAATTTTTACATAACATAGAGTATTTTTTTTAAATTAAAATATTTTTTTATACACAGTCTTTTGGCGGAAAATAAAGGGGATGATTCTACATTACAAAACATGATATACGAGCATAGGAAGCGAATCCTATAGAGTTACGACCATAGACTTTATTTTTTCTATGGTTATGACCCTTTAAAATTGTACTGCCCTGCTAAGGCAAGTTGTCCTATCTGCAAATTAGATGTGTGGAGATATGGCCAATTTTATTGTTTTTGTTTGCACTTTTTGAAAACATGTTTAACTAAATATGGCGTTGGGTTCTGCTTTATTTTCTATCAAAAATACGTGATCCTTTGAAAAAAAAATATATATATATTTTTTTTTGTTACAAAAATAAATTGTCATACTAAATGCATTTGTTCTATTTGAGAAAGTTAGGACAAAATGATCTAAAAAGTCCAATCAAATTACTAAGATCTGTAAAGTTAGTCCTAGTCCTGACTTATTCGTCTAGTAAAGACTAGTTAGGACAATTTTATTTAGAAAACTTTTTTCCACATAGGACAAACATCTTAGGCTAATTTTCAAGATTTGGGTTTAAGATAGGACATTTCTTTTTGATAGTCTCATGGGGTTTGTGCAAAACAATACAATGGTGTGCTTATCTCAAAAAGTGAATTTGGGCAGATAGGACAACTTGACTTAGCGGGCAGTGAACCTGAAATAAGGTTTTTAATTAATAACTCTAGTACCCTTTGAGGGTTTAGTATTATTTTATTAACAGAAGTATTTTTTACCTTAGATCCCGCAATGTAGCCTCCAGCAGACCCGAAACTTTTCGTAAATGTGCCCATAAGTATATCGATATCTTTGGGATCGCACCCGAAATAATCGATTATACCTTTCCCGTGTTTACCCATGGCGCCCACAGAGTGCGCTTCATCCAAATACAAGTAGGCCTTGTATTTTTTCTTCAGCTCGATAATTTCGGGCAAGCGGACTATCGTGCCCTCCATGGAATAGACTCCTTCCACTACAATCACGATTTTTTTCCATGGAACATACTCGTTTTTGTTTTTCGTTGGTTGGCCATAGTATATGGCCTCTTTTAGGGTTTCTTCTAAATGGTTTACATCTGCAAAAACACGGGAATGTTAAAAATATGGCATTAACATAATTTAAATTTATATAAAAATCGAGATTTCGGAGATTTCGCAAAGATATCGAAGTTTTTGGGTGGGATTTCGGATGGGATTCGGGAGGTCAACCCCTCGAAAAAAAAAATACCTACCGTTATGTTTAAAAACCTTAACAACGCACCCAGGCAGTTTAATGCCCACTATAATACTGGCGTGGTTTTTCTCGTCGGATATGACGAGACATCCGGGACTTAAAAATGTGGGTATGTTGAGGGCGTTAGTGGCGAAACCCATACCAAAAACGATCGAGTCCTCCACGCCCAGAAATTCGGCCATCAATTTTTCCAACTCCACATGGAGGTCGCATGTTCCGAATTGTTTGCGGGTCCCACCTATAAAATATAATTATTATTTAACTCCACAAAAAAAAACGGTAACCAACAGGATTGCTATATATCGTTTCCTATAAATTTTAAGCCGCTAAATCCAAATCTTGTGGCAGAATTTCTCCAGCACGTTTTCGAAAAAAATAGGGTTTATACTTCTTACGTTTTAAAATATTTCCATATCCGTTAAGCTATGTTAATATTTGTTATATTAATTAATTTTTAATAATAATATTTGCAAATAATTTTGATTACAAACAAGAAATTCTGCTATAAATGCAAAATAAATAAAGAAATATCAAATTAAAAAGGGTATTTCTAGCGTATCAAATTTGAAGACATGAAGATTGTTTTTTTATATTATATCTTCATCGAAAATATAATAATATAATAATATGGGAAATGTGATAAAATTCGATAACAAGATTTAACAAAAGGGTGAACTAATTAAAAAAGCCTGTAAAACATTGATCTCTTTAATTAGAGTTTTAAAGATCTAAAATTTACCATACCTGTAGAAATGCCGTATTTATAAATTGAGGATATTGCCGCTTCTGCACATGGTCCTGAAGATTCCGCAAAGCCCAAATAATTATAAGATGCCAAATTTAAACAGTTCACTTTATTCCCCGTAAATCTGAAAAAAAGTTCAAAATAGAGCTCTCTACAACTAGAATTATGAAACAAAAGACGTCTACCCTATCTCTATCTCATTTGTGCTACCCTTTCCAGCCAACCAAATAAATACTGTATTTGTTTTTTATACAACAAATACAGTATTTATTTGGTTGGCCGGAAAGTGTAGCACTGAGCGGTACGAACGAACATAGCTAATGTGAATCTGTAGAATAAGATAATTCTACTAAAATTTAGATGGCGCCAGTAATTTCTTTAATAAAAATAATATAGTTACACTTTTCGCCCGGCCAAGTAAATATTGTATTTGTTCAATAAAGAACAAATACAGAATTTGTTTGGTTGGGTGGAAGTGAGAGTATATGTATGTCTTCTATCCTTTTTGGGTAGAACTTTTGTCCCTGTCTAATCTAACGGGAGAAATCGCCATTGACTTCCTTGGTCTTTTCAAACAAGAAAATAATTAAAGATATTTAAAATAATATTTTCAAATTGACTTGGATGAAATTCCGACGTACACTCTGAATTTTATTAAAATTTACAATTTTAGAATTTTCGACTTCCGGGATTTTAATAAAATTCTGTGATGAAGTCAGAATTTTTAAACATTCAAAAAATTTGTAATTTATTTTTAAGGGTCCTTTTAATTAAAAAAAGCTCTACAAAGTTTTTCTTGTCCATGATGAAACAAAAAATAAAATATGTATGTGTGAGTGAGTTCGGCCCGGTTCCTATTGGTTAAAATGCAATTTTTAAAGGCCTTTTTTGATCCGAAAATTCTCGTTTATTAATAAAGAAATCGATATGAGATTTTCACGATTGTTTAGTTAAAGAGTAGCTTAAGTGCCTAATATCGCCATTTTTTCGATTTTGTTGTTTTTAATGTAGGTAATATCGTCGGCTTACAAGTAAAGAGCACTAAGTCCAAAAGCATGGTTTTGAGATATTGACAAATTTAACTTTCATTGTTGTTTTTTAATTTTTGTAATAATTGTTTTTGGAAAAAAACTACCGCAAATTGCAATGACATGTTTGGACATAATGATGTCCCATTTGCAGTTAAATAAAGAAAAATTGAAGTAGTTTAATTTAACTAAATTTGAAAAAAGACATGGACTTTTAATTGTAGGCCCACGACGTCGGCTTACAAGTAAAGAGCACTAAGTCAATAAAATAATATAAAAAACAACTATTTAAAATTAAAACCCTTCTATTAATTAAACGTAATGTATAACTATAAAGTAGAAAACAAGATGTTTACATACATTTTAAAAAACTAGATTTTTAAAAGAAGGGTTAGGACTTTTTGATTGTTTAAAGAACGTTTCCAAAATTAATAAAATTAATTAGTATTGATTATACAAAACTGCTTACTATGCCAGAACTAAGACAGTTTTCAGAGGCCATCGGCTGTGCCGGCAAAGAAGCATCTCCTAAAGTCAATAATTATAATGAATCATTATTAATAATAAAACACTTCACGGTGCAATTCTAAGGGCTGTTTTCCGAACTTGCCGCGAACTTTAGTTTTTTTCTTATATTCTTGTTATTTATGTAGTAACCAAGGATTTAAGAGCAAAATTAAAATAATCTATCAGTTAAAATTTGAATGCGTTTGTCAGTACAATAAATAACGAGTTATTGTATCATATAAATGATTAAAGCAATCATATTTTTATAAATTAACTCTTTTTAGAAAGTCACTTAGTGCAAAAACATTTGAAATAATCTACAAGTATAACGCACTAAGTGCACTAAGTGACTTAGTGCCTATTGCCAGATAAAATTTTAATCAAAATCAAATTGGTGCGTTTTGTATAGGGGGTAACTCCCTTGGCAGTCCACCTAGAAGTTAGTTCGGTTTACCTATACATAGATCATCAAAAATTAACTACAGTGCTATTAAAATCCCATTTTTGCAAAAAAGGACGCCGCACTATGCCGCCCAAGCATTGTTTTGATTTCCAAAAAGAAAAAACAAATTTCATAAATAGAACAAAATTTAAAAAACAATAACTAGACTATTCTGCGTTATAAAAATGTATTGATTTTGTGTTTAATTAATTAGGGTTTCTATAAAGGTTGGTCCGGGAATAGCCCTAAGAGAGCTACGGCCCTTAGATAACATATTGAATGGAGAACAAAAAAAAAAGTATCAATAAAATTTTAATGCTGCAGGGTGATTCTTCATTTAAAACTGAGCAAAAAAGTATTCCTTACCAAAACACCTAAATTTAATATTAAAGGAGTAATAGCCTTTTAAAAAGTGACGTTTTTGGAGGCACAAAATGTTACTTCCTCTTAATCGCATTTTTTTTTTTTTAAAACGGTTGCTCCTACAGTGAGACACTATATGACATTTTTTATGTATTTTTACTCAAGGAATCCATATATTTTACCAAAAATTCAAAAAAAAAGTACAACAAAAAGTTTGGGGCAAAAATGTGTTAAGCCTAATACATTTTTCCGTCTAGGGACGCCTCTGGATAAATTCAAAAAAAATAAATTAACATAAACTTATTGCCCTTATTAATACTAGTAAACATGCAAAAGCTCGTCGCTCTAGCTTAAAGGGTACCAGAGTTATTAATTAAAAACCTTATTTTTATTACAATTTTAAAGGGGCGTAGCTTCCTTAGGGCTCATTTGCGGACCAACCTTTATAGGAACTTTTTTTGATATTTTTGGATGCAGAATGACCTCTTAAATTTTGGCATGCCAGTTATTGATCACCCTGTATATATATCATTTTTTTATTCAAAAAAACCTTTAAAAACTTACTGAAATGTCCATCCACTGTCATTGGTCACCCTTTCCTTCAACACGACCTGCGCCCCGGGTACGCCGGAAATGGGGTAATTCCAACAGTCTCTGATCCTCCGATAAACATACGAACTGTAGAACGCCGCGAATCTGTCGAAAAGTGGCGGATATCCGGTTCTGTTGATTTCTTTGACACTTTTTGGCGGGAAAAGGGCTTGACTGAGATAGCCCAAAAACATGAGAATGTAAAAGCTGATTTGTGTTAGGGCGGCAGTCCATATGGTTGGGGGCTCAAAACTTTCTCGGAATTCTTTTGGTTTCTTTGTTGGTTGCTTGAATCCCTAAAAATTAAAAATACTACTTTAAGGTATATTTTTTTCAGGACTGTATTCTCCCCGTTTAAATGTGGGGGGGGCTAAGCTAAAGCTAAAAAACATATGCCAAAAGACAGTGTATTTTAAAGTTTATTTCTCAACTTTTGGACAATTGACGCTGTTTATAGATAACACAGGTTTACAAAAAAAAAGTCAGGACTATTTGACCGGACCATGGTATTCCTAAGTATTTTGGCTCCCTGAATCAGATCCCGGGGTCAGTTTTGCCCCATCACGTCAGGAAAACGAGATTTCAAGGTCATTTGGAGGTCAAAATGGTGATTTTTTGGGAGCGGCCCCGTGACAACATCTCAACGTTCAGAAAGTATTCAAGACATACACAGTTACCCGTGAAGTTAACAGGTCTCTTGAGATATTGTCGCGGGGCCGCTTCCAAAAAATCACCAATTTGACCTCAAATGACCTTGAAATCTCGTTTTCCTGACGTGATGGGGCAAAACTAACCCCGGGATCTGATTCAGGGCGCCAAAATACCTAGGAATACCATAGTCCGGTCAAATAGTCCTGACTTTTTTTTTTTGGTACACCTGTGTAATTTTTAATTAGCTCACATATCATTTAACACAGTCTGTATAGATTTTATTAGCCAAAAAAATCAGTTAAAATAAATCTTGTAAGCTTAAAATAGAACATAAATAAAGTACTTAACACATGTGTTGCAAAATAAATTTTATTGTCCATTTGGTATAAATAAATGTTTATTCCAAATTCCAATAAAAATAAAACACGTTTTTGCCCATAGTTTTGACTTGTTAACACTGAAAAAACAAGTTTTTTTTTTTTTTAATTTAAACCCTTTATTGCTAAAAACTGGTTTCTTGCCAGCCCTGTTTGTAAATATGAGGCATAAATAGCAGAGATATCTGCCTCATTTAGTCTTTTTTACGGAATTTCCTTTGGTTTTAATCAGAGCCGGCCTTTGAAGAATCGCCGTCGAGGGGCGTTTTTTTTAGTCTTCAGAATTATCAGGGGGGTAAATATCTTTTTTCTGAAGTGATGAACTTTTTTTTAAGTTGTCAAAAGTCTTATTTAATTTTTTTTTTAGTAGGGGCACCAAGTCAAATGTTTGCTTCAGGCCGGTTCTGGTTTTAATGACATGGAAGAAAGAGAAGTGCTCTCTATGACCATTAGGGTGATTTACCAAAATTTCAAATTGAAAAATTTGGAGGTCTCACCCTTTTAATTTGTTCATTGAGGTAAGATTATCATCCCTGAATTTTTTCAGAATTTTTGAAAAGAATCTAGAGGTTGCTCACAGCCATTTTTTAAATATTTAAATCTTTTGAACACGACATGGTATAAAGGGATAGTAGGAATCACCAAACCAAATGACCATGTTACATCGGCACTTAGTGCTACTAAGAGTGCCGATGTATTGAAATCTTCGCCGAAAAGTCAAAATCTTTGACCACGTTTTTTTTCACATTTCTCGACGTTTTAGGCCATTCTGAGTCGAAATCAGTAAAAAAAATTTTTGCGTCCGTCTGTCTGTCTCGGTGTAAACTCTGACTCCATTTCTACATGAGATATCGACTTGCGGTTTTTTTTGCATATTGTTTCTTATCGTATTCCAAAGAGCTGATTAGATTTTGGGGGTAAACGATTGGGGGTAAGGGGGTAAAAATAGGGTAAATCTCCTATTTTTAGCGTTTTTTGTTTATAATTAAGGCAATTATTATTGTATTTGGTTAATTTAGCACTTATATAAAAGATAATTTTAAATTGGTCAAAAAATGTTATAAACAACATTTTCCTAAAACGCATTGTTTTCGAGATATTGGCGTTTAAAGCAGTAAAAGGTTTTTTTTAGCATATCTCACGTATTTATAACCCGATTTCAAAAAATTATATTTCAAATAAAAGCTCTTTTTAAGCCCTATAAAAAATGTTATATACAGTTTTTTGCTCGAATATAACGTTTTAAAGATACAGAATTTAAAATCAAACAAAACACCTAGTTTGAAATTTGCAAACTAGATGGCTCTAGTGTACAATAGTGCCGATGTTTTGACAGGGTGCTTGCAACGTTTCATCTAGTTTATCATGTAAATGTAGTCTATGAAACAAAGTATACTCACATTTTGTAAATGTTCAACATTGCCATTTAAATACGGTTTCTTATCATTAAAATACACCTATAAAAAAAAATTAAAATAATAATCACCTAATTATAAAAATTTATCAGAAGTCATATTTTATTTTCCATTATAAATCACATACAATCATCACATAATAGGTTTTTACTTTTTTGGACAATTTTTTTCTCAGAACATGGTTTTCAAGAAAGTATTTCAAATATAGTGAAGCTGAGCTTACACCGTAAGCTTTATATGTCCTAGTCTTAAACCCGTTGCACTTGATAATAGTTTCACACTATGCAAGGTAAGACAAAATTAGAAAATTCAATCACCATCATTTTATTGGTTAATTCGTCTTGCCTCGCACTTGCATAGCATGTCATATGTATCGCCTATGATTTATTTTGTACATAATATCTACTTTTTGTGGGTCAGTACAAAATCATAAGCTCAAGAATCCTTGTAGCATTGCATATGTGCAATATAATAATAAATATTTATATTAATAATTGGTTACTTACCGGTTTGTGATTGTTTAACACAGCCTGTTTATTGTTTACATTATGTCCCATCTAAAAGAAAAAAAAATCGGTTAAAATACATATTTTGAGGTTAGGTTTTTTCATGAAAACAAGTATTTTCAACCAAAAACTCACATTGTAACCATTTTTATCACTTAAATTAAAAGTTTTCTTATTAATTTCAACATTTTTAACACACTCAGTTACACACTCCTGGTCCATTGCAGAAATTTGACTGAAACTGAAATTATTCTAACCTACAAATTACTACGCATGCGCGCACATGCGGTAAATTTTATAAAATTAATTTCATTGGATAATGCCAAGGGCAGGAAATATTAACTTTTGTGGCGTGATTTCCTGTGCTAAAGGGTCATGGAAGAAGGGAACCTTACAAGGGACACAATATTCCATTTAAAGCATTTACACGACTGAAACTGTTGCCAAATTTTCCCCTCATGTTTCTATTTAACCATTAATGCCAAAGTTGTTCTTTTTTATTTTTTTATGTAAACTTGTAAAAAAAAACGTTAACAAAAGTTGTAAAAAACCGTTTTAAAACAAAAAAAACGGCTTTTTACAACTCTAGATTCTAAAGAACAGTTCGATTATCGATCTTATTTTTTTCATATCGGATACCTATTTTGTTATCGGTTATAGTGCGCAAAAAAATGTGACTTACAGATGAATAGACAGAGAAACAGAAATTCTCTCTATGGAATTCTGTTGCAAAAAAATGATTATTATTAATTTTTGGCGATTCCCATTAAAAACAGTTTATCAGAAGTTTTGTAAACTCATTAACTGTTTGTTTTTAATTGAATTTTCGCACGATTGTTCTAGATAATTTATTTATAGACTTGTGATTAATTTAAATCAAAAAATACTTCGCAATATCTGTCTAACGGGAAGAATCGTGACTCATTCATAATTTATAGATAGAAGGGAGTACAATAAAATGCATGAAACCATAACCGTAGATTTTAAAAGGGGCTTAGTTAATTATAACTTTAAACAAACTATAATCTAATATTAAAATTTAAATAAATTATAGTGTTTATTTAGTTTTGCGAACTAGATATATGGTCTGTTTTTTCAAGCAAGATAGTAAATTAAAAATCGCACAGTAAGTATTTTTACAAGAGGTTCGAATAGTATATGTTTGTGTATAGAATATAGTTGTTTTATAAAATAAACTACGCCGTATATTCGCACATCCAATATTCGAATCTGTTTTGAAAATATTCACTGTGCGATTTTTAATTTACTCTCTCGCTTGATGAAGCAGACCATAGTTGCCATACCAAACGTTTTTCCTCCCTAATTTTTAGTTACTTTTTACCAGATCGTAAAAAACGCCTGTAAATAAAAATTAAAATTTAGAACGCACCCCCTGTCTGGTGTTACGCCTATGGATTGGAACGTACCCCTACCACTTCTTGTAAACATCTGCACATCAGTTTTTTTTTTGACAGTTATTACCGGTACCAAGATTTCAGTGTAAAGTAAGAATAATTCTAAGTAAAATAAAGGATTTTTGAGTGTTTTTTGGTTTAAAATTTGTAAAAGTATGGATGATTTTATGGGAGATGTTAAAAAAACGACAGAAAACGTGATGGAAGCAGCGAAAGAGGGTCTGAAACGAGAGGTCGATTCTTTGGACGATTTTGAACATCTTGGTCATGAAACTAGCCCGTCACAGGTAAATTAATTAAATATTTTTCTTCTTTATGTTTGTTTTTAATATTTTTTAATGGAAAATTTCGTATAAAATTAAAAATTTTCTCACAAATATTTGTTTTAAAAATTAATGAGTAAGCAAAGCAGGTGAATCAAGTTTATAAAAATATGCATATATTTTTTGTATGTGCATGCAGGTGTTTGTTCAATTATCTATTTCTATGGTATTTGGGGTGACATTGCTCCCAGTGTTTCAGACTCCCCATAATTTTAACAAATACTTGAAAAAAAAGTTCTGCCTTGGTTTTGCCCATACAATGTAGTTTGCGCTCAGGGCTAAATTTAGATTAGACTTAGACTTAAGTCTAGTTATGGGCGGGGTAATCGAGTTTTTTTAGGCGCATTCACCAAAAATTTAACAGTTTCTAGGAAAATTCATATATAAAAATCTATGACAAAGAATTTTTTTTTAGAAAAATTATATACAGAGCGTGTTAAAAGTCCGTAACTTTTGAACGGCTTAAGATATCAACTTGAAATTTAAAACACTAAAATAACATGACCAATATAATTTTTTACTATATATTTGATATGCTTAGGGGGTACATGGGAGACAGGGAGGCAAGGGGGGACATTTTTTTAATGGAAAGGGGAGTCGTTTTAAAGCCTTTAAAATTCCATATTTGACTATATTTTTAGTTTTTTAAACCTTTTTTTAAGGTTTTTATTTTTCAATTTTTTTTTGCTAAAAAATTCGACTTTTTAAGATTTTTTTTATAAAATTTTATTTATATCATTTAAAATTGGCTTAAAAGTATAATTGGTCATGATTTGCATCATGAAATAAACCATTTTTTAAAAATTGTTTGATTTTTTTAAAGAAATCTTGATGAAAATTTTTGATTTTAACCCTGTTTTAAACTCCCAAAAATTGCTCCAAAATAAATAAATATGTAGGCCAATAGAGAATTTTATAAGCTTTAAAATGATGTATCACACAACCCCCCTTACTATTTAAAAAATTCTCCCCTTAACCTCCTGTCTCTATTGTGCCCCCTAAGCTTACCAAATATATACCAAAAATTATTTGGGTTGCTTTATTTGTTTGTTCTAAATTTCAAGTTGATATCTTAAGCCATTCAAAAGTTAAGGGGGGAGGGGCGGACTTTTGACACGCTCTGTAGAATAAGAATAAAGTTGTTTAAATACTTGCATTCTATACAATTTTTTACTACTTTTCTTAAAATTAGGTTCATGAGGGGGCAATTGGTTCAATCTGTAAAATAAAAATGATTGGCCTACCTACTTTTATAATAAAACTTTTAATAACAATGACATTAAAAAAAAAACTGATGACTATCAAATTATGAAGCTGAAGTTTTCAAAGTTTTTTTGCAACAAATAGTATATTAAAGTACTAGTTTCATAAGTTTTTAGCGCTTGAGTAAAAGTTTAGAAAACAAGCCGCTTGCGGCATTATGTCAAAAATCATGTTGGCGAGTTTGCTAGTGTAATTTTTTTTTTCAAAGGCTTGTAATTTATTTTTTTCCCCTTTTTTACCCGTTTTTGGTCGGAAAACTGGCATTTTTTTGTTTTTTTCACTAAAATACGCGTGGATTTTTTTTTTGATTTTTTTCTCATGTCGACACTAGCGAACTAAAGGACGTAATTTTTAACAAGACTGTTTTTGATTTTTGTGTGTTCGGACCATTGGGGGAGGAGCTATGGCTGGAACCGTTTGCCATGTTATTTTTGAGGTGTCTAACTTCAGCGCGTGCTGCACATTTATTTATGATGGCAAAAAAATCAAAAAAACTTTGCTTAATACTTTGTAAAAAGTTTTGTACATAAAAATAATACAGGTCGTCTGAAAAAAAAAAATCAAAAAATCGTCAATTTTTTGCCTCAAAAATCTGAAAAAACCCTTAAATAGATTTTCCGAGATTTTTTTGCATTTTTTGATGAACTTTAGGAGAAAGTACAGTTTTGCCGCTAGCGGTATTTTTTACGCACCTCTTGTCTCCAGGAAAACAAAACCGTCCCCACGTCAGACCTTCTGGGCGACTTCAACACAGCGGCGCGCGACCTGCCGGAAAAAATCAATAGAAAAGCGGAGGAAATTACAGGGGCCTTTCCTGCCGACGATTTTCTGTCATTCGGGAAAACCCAGCCCACCAGTTTCAGCCACGATTTCGGCGGAAAACCCAGCGAGAAAATGGACTCGAATCTTTTAGATTTTGGCAGCGAAAACAACGCTTTTCCGGACCGGCAGGAAGCGGATCAGAAATTGGATAAGTTTTTGAACGAGATGTCCCAGCCGTTTATTCCAGTTAAGGTGAGAATTGTGGTTTGGACTTGCCCAGTTTTGGGAAAAATTGATTAAACAGACTGTTGAAAATAATCCATAGTTCTCAGCTGGGATTGTTCAGGCTAAAAATCGGGGTGTTATATACACCCACCGTAACTTTTGAACGGGATAAGATATAAACTTTGTATTTGAAATATGCATATCACACAACAAAAACTATCATTTGTCATATTTTTCAATTTTTGACTCTGTAAGAAGGCGCCAGGGAGGCAGTTGTGGGCAGTATTTTAAATGGCACCCTAGGTCTTGTGATAGGTCATTTTAAAGAGCTTAACATTCTCCATTTAACCACGTAACTATTTATTTTTTTGAATATTTTTTTAAAGATTGTTTTTCTTCAAAATTGATGAAATTTTCAGTATTTTTGAAAAATTAATTTTGGAAAATTTGCGCAAAAAGGTCTCAATAGTTAATACATGGTGTATCATCATGTTAAGACTAATTATTTATCATGTTCATGTAAAATTTTCAATATTTATGCACAAAATATTAAAAATTTAAATAATTTTAAAGAAAAAAAAAATTTAAAAAAAAATATTAAAAAATAAATAATTGCACAGTTAAATAAATAATTTTAATCTCTTTAAAATGAAGTATCCATGTTTTACATGTGTCAGTTTGTCTGTTCGGGAAATTTGTGTCCATAATAAATTGAGAACGCTTTGAGATAAAGATTTCAAATTTGTACCATAGATTTATTATCAAAAACTATCGGCATGGATTCTTTATGGTAAAAATCTGTTGGGGGTAAAAATTAAAAAAATAATCAGTATATTTTTTTAATACATTATTTTTTCTCTTTAGTCGCAGGACTTGCAGCAAATGCAAGAAAAAACCGACTCATTTATGGACTTTGAGCGAGGCCACCCCATAGAGCCTCCCCAAAAACCAACCCCCCAATTCGTGAACAACTCCGATTCAATCGAGCGATATTCTGATTCCGAGCCCGAGGAGGATAACTTCAAACCGTCGAAATACGACGAACTTCCAAAAAAGAACGAACTTCCGGAGAGTTTCGGATCCACTGAAAACTTTAAACAAGTAAGTTTATTTATCATATTTTTTTTGATTACGTTTCCTAATTTCAAGTGAAATTTTTCAAAAGAAGACATCCATAAATTATACGCTTTTTTGTCATTTTGAACACCCCCCTCCCACTGTCACAAAGTGTCACGCCGGCACTGACACCTTTTTCCCCTATGTCACGTCACGTTGAATTATATTGTTTTTTCTCAAAAAAGTAAATACAATTTATTTAAATAGAAATTATAATTTATATATATATGTAGTATGCTGTACTGATAAGTGAAAGTACCTTACCCCTACGATGGTTAGATACCAGTGCTTTTTTTTCAAATGTTACTCGTATTAATCCCAATTTTTGGAAAATGCAACTCCTGCTAAAGCAGTCGTTGCATTTTCGTCATTGGGATTAATATTCGTAAAATTTATATAAAAAACCACCGATACCTAACCTAGTATCACTTTTTGGAAAATGCAACTCCTGCTAAAGCAGTCGTTGCATTTTTGTCATTGGGATTAATTTTCGTAAAATTTATGTAAAAAACCACCGATACCTAACCTAGTATCACTTATGATATTACCCCTGATAATATCATAATAATCAAGGATAAGATTAAAAATTTATAATACCACAATATTTTTTTTGTGATTCGCGTTGCTCTAGACTCCCTTCCCCTGTTACAAAGTGTCACACACTAATCGCCAATTATTTAGGATCTCTTTGGCGGTTAGCTCGTTTTGTTTTAGTTAAATCATTTATGTAAAAAACCACCGATACCTAACCTAGTATCACTTATGATATTACCCCTGATAATATCATAATAATCAAGGATAAGATTAAAAATTTATAATGCCACAATATTTTTTTTGTGATTCGCGTTGCTCTAGACTCCCTTCCCCTGTTACAAAGTGTCACACACTAATCGCCAATTATTTAGGATCTCTTTGGCGGTTAGCTCGTTTTGTTTTAGTTAAATCATTTTAATATTATGAATAACTATTAGAATTTATTGAATAAAAATAAATTAAGTCCGACCTGATAAATTTTTAAAATGTTTTTTTTTTACCGTTTCACTCACATTTATGGTAGAAATTCGTAAATTTTAGTGTTAGGGACAACTTTGGCGGATTTTCGGCATTGGTTATAATCTTTTGATCATTTTGTATGCTCAAAGGGAAAAAAATAAGATTTAAAGCCCTTAAAATTTTTCACTTAAAAAAAATTACATACAATTTTCAACGGTTTTTTACGATTTATGGTAATTTTACGAATTTTAGGGTCCCCCTTAGAGAAGTTTGACCACTCTCATATTTTCAGAATTTTTTAGTTGACACCCTAATGAAAATTTTAAGATAATAAAACAATAAAAGGTCCACCCTAGCATGGCATACTTTATGGATGTCCCCAAATCTGGATTTTTTCCATAAAAATATCCTTTTTTCAGGATGCATTTAAGGACGTAAAAGATTTCGAACCAGAAGTGGTCCCGGAATTGCCGAAAAAGGACTACAGCATAGTCCGACCGACCACGGCTGCCCCGGAGCCCCCAAAAGTTGAAAAATTCGAAGACTTTATGCCTGAACCCGTACAACCGGAAGCGCCCAAAGTTCCGGAACATAAACCGGAAAAGGTCCCTGAAAAGAAACCGGAACCACCGGTCACGGTTGAGCCGAAAAAAACCCACGACGTTGCCAAAGTTCTCGCCACTGATGCCGAAGTTATTTTCTGCAGAATGGGCTTGGGTAAGTCGTTTTTCTTTCTATTTCACAATTGTTTTAAGTCGGTCGATTCTTATGGCTCGTTTATGCATGGTTATAGACTAATTAATAATAATAGTATAACCATGATGTTAGATTTATTTGTACAGTGTTGCTGTTATTATATTAACTGTTGAAAAAAGTGGCGTAATAATTAAAATAGTTTTGCGGTAGGTAACGCACGCTATATAACAAAACGTTTATATTGCTTCGGATTTCATAGTTTACTCTTTTTTGCTAGAAGATTTTTAGCAGAAATTATAATAGAGGTTAGGTTATTTTTTTTACCCATATTAAAAAAAAATACATTTCTTTAAAATAGTGTCTCACTCTTTAAATTTTATGCTTTGTGGCGAGAGATATTTTAACTTTAATTAATAATTGGATCCCGCTTATCGAAAAGGAACCAAGCGACATTTTTAACGAAATTTTGTTATGAATGGGAATAGATTCTATAGGCTTACTACAACCTATTCCCATGCCTAAGAAAATTTCGTTTACATCAAAACTGTACACACCAGAAGAGCACCGTGTTGAGTATAAAAACAGAAATAAAATAGTATATTACATAACTAGTGTGGAAAGTGACATGTACGAAATTTTCTTTTACTTTTAGTTTTCTTGGTATTTAAATTTTTAAAAAATAAAATATATTATTATAGTACCTAGCTGTTTAATGGGTTGCATATAACGCAAGCCTCTTGTGTAAATCAAGGCAACATTGACAGTTTGCTAATTAAATTAGATTTCTCTAGATATGTTCCCATAAAAAACAGTAAAATTGTACTGTTTTACGATTTCATAAGAAAAATACCTTGTATTTTGATGTTTTTTATGAAATGTAAGGCAACTAAACCAAAAATTAAGTAATTTTATAAGGTTATAACTATAGTTTCTATTTTTGACATGAAGAATAGAAATATTTGGGTTGAAAAACATAAAGGGCTGTGGTGATGGAAAATGGCATATAAAACGAGGTGACCTAAATTCGTAGAATCTACAACGTAAATTAAGGCATACGTGAAATTAGGCAAACCTACATACATAAATATCAAACTAGGGTGATGTAAAAATATCAAACTAGTGTGATATATGGCGAAAAACTGTAAAAATTATGTAAAATGAGAAGTATTTATTGATTTGGTTCATACAAAATCATTGAAAAGTTTCAAAATATAAAAGTTTTACTTGGTTATGTTGACATTCAAAAACAACCAAGCCAAATAAAATGTTTCAGTGTAAATCGGACTTCGTGACATATTTAGCGCCAAATTAAAAAAAAAAATATGTGAAACGGGTACCTTTTTTAGACGGGTGGAAAAATGAGGAAACTTATAAAATAAGATATCAAATTGACTTCACTTTTCCTGTATTTTTGGACCATACCCTTTTGTTTTTTCTTTGTAGCTTTATCGGATTGTTTTTCTGTTTATTAGAAATTTGAAATTTATTAAAAATTAAAATTAATTGAAATTAATTTTACCTATCATTGAAATTTTAATAGTGACAAAATTTGACATATAATTTGTAATCTAAAAATATATCAAAATTTTTTAAAATGCCTATATCTCGGAACCTTATAGTCCTACAATAAAAAAGATCACATATGTTTTTATAGGGACTTAAACATTATTTTTAAAGAGTCCTACTATAAATAATAAGTGAGATATCTCGAAAAATTATAGTTTTTGTCCATTTTGACCCCCTTGCCCTATGCTAATGTTAACCATAGTTGTGACTCGAGCAGAAAAGCTCCTAAATCGTTTTTTCAAATCGGACGTTCCGTTCGAAAGTTATAAGGTTTACATACAGACCGACAGACAGACAGACAGACAGGATTTTTTTAACACCCACTTTTTTAATTTTCTCGACGTTCGACATTCTTGAGCAACAATAGTTATTTATGGTACTAGTGGGTAAATTAAGATATTGCCTTATAAACCTGCGAGGCGTCAGCCAAGCAGGTTAATTTTCGAGAGGGCAATATCGGTTTACCCATGAGTGCCATACAAGGTTTTATCCAATAAATAGCTTAGGAATTCATATTTTTATTAAAAATTTTAATGACATTTAAAAGAAAATAATTTGACAAGTGACAGTTGAGTGGGTAAAATAAATAATTATCCACTCAATAAAGTAAAAGTAACGCGGGGTTTATTATTGAGTTTATCTATTTAAAATAAAGCTGTTAATTGTCTTATTATCTGTATGTATTGGATAAAAAATATTTTTCGGTCGATTTTAATAATGGGTGTTTTCAGCCGTAAAAAAATCTTTTTTTGCAGAGCAGTGTAATAATTTTCTAACTTCATGACTATGAAGAGTGTAATAATGAAGTGAACCTGATTAATTATTTTAGGCCGCGCTATTAATTATTAATTTAATTATATTTTTTTTTGCACATAAACATAAAAATAGCGTTATTCCTGCATACATTTATCGGTCTAAACGAAGGAAATTGTTACATATTAATTTTTTTCTTGGGTACACTGGCGTCCACAAGTCTGGGATCTATACTTTCTTAGAAGATAGTAAAAAAACATTTTTAAGAACAAGCTTTTATTTAAGTGCTCTAAAAAGAAGAAAATAAATTTTCAAGTAAATGAAACCCATCATTTTGTTACATTATACAATTTTATATGATATAAAAGCTTGTCGCGAGAATATATCTTGACACAAGTAATTCTAAGTAGAAATTTATGTATTTTTTATAAAAGAAACTTATACAGAAAAATCTCGTGAAAAGCTTTTATATCATATAAAATTGCATAATGTAACAAAATGGTGGGTTTGATTTACTTGAATTTTTTTTTTCTTCTCTTTAGAGCACTTAAATAAAAGCTTGTTCTAAAAAATATTTTTTTTACTATTAATGTATTTTTTCTTTTTTTAGTCGTCAAAATTTTGTAGGATACAAATTTTTTTTCAAATAGGGGCGCCGAACTAGAAGCTTGCTTCAGGGAGCCGAAAAGCAAAGGCCGGCCCTGTGTATTATTCAATGCATGGTAATCTATACATGTATATGATTGACTGACAGAATTGTTGATGACTAAAAAAAAGGTCTCACATCCGATAAAAAGATGTGGGTAAAAAAGGGATTTTTTTATTTATTTTAGGGGTGGGGAGTTTGAGGGTAAATAATATATAAAATTGTATTGTCATCAGAGATACCGAATTTCAGCTTTACGTTTATTCTGTGGGTGAAACAGAGAAGGGGTTAACTTAGCCTTATACGCGTATGGGGGGTGATGCGGAAACAAGGGGGGATGTAAAATTTATTTTAAAATTTTATTATCACTAGATGAGTATGTAACCTAATTTTAGTTTTAAATGATCTCATGTGGGTAAAAATAGATTTTTTTTTAATTTTAGGGGTGGGGGTTGGGGAGTAAGTTTTATATAAAATTGTATTGACAGCCGAGTTAAGCATGTGTACCAAATTTTAGCTTTTTAAGTGTATTCTAAGTGGTCGAAAACGCAGATTTTTCCTAAAAAAACAAATAAATAAATAGCCAAAAATTGTAAGTTAAATAAAAGCTTGTAATGGCGATTTCTCCCGTTAGATTAGACAGGGACAAAAGTTCTACCCAAAAAGAATAGAAGACATACATACACGCCCACTTCCACCCAACCAAACAAATTCTGTATTTGTTCTTTGTTGAACAAATACAATATTTACTTGGCCAGGCGAAAAGTGTAACTATATAATTTTTATTAAAGAAATTACTGGCGCCATCTAAATTTTAGTAGAATTATCTTATTCTACAGATTCACATTAGCTATGTTCGTTCGTGCCGCTCAGTGCTACACTTTCCGGTCAACCAAATAAATACTGTATTTGTTGTATGAAAAACAAATACAGTATTTATTTGGTTGGCTGGAAAGTGTAGCACAAATGAGATAGAGATAGGGTAGACGTCTTTTGTTTCATAATTCTAGTTGTAGAGAGCTCCATTGTAAAAATGAAATAAATCGTATAAAATTTTGTTAAGAATTAAAACTTCATAATTAACAATTTTGCGGTATATCGTTATTTGTAACAGGTGCTGTTTTTTTTAGAACAAATATTTTTTCTTATAATTTTTTATATTTAATACAAACACAAATATTTTACAGTAAACATTGTTTTATAATTTTAATATTTATGTAAACATAATTTCCCCGGGCAAAATTAAATGTCATCAAGGATGAAAGCCACAAAATTCCTTGATTAATAACATTTGCTTTGCATTTTGAACCACATCCTTCCTTCCTGCAATGCAATAACTGTCCAAAGACTACAGGCGCACTTTTTATTTATTTTTTGAATATAATCGTTTAAAATAATTATCATAAGTTAAATAATTAACATAAATATTGAGTGGAAATAATCACAATTCAGCAGATTGTATTTAAATACATTCTGCAATGTAGTAAAAAAATTAAAAAAGGATTATAATGCTTCTGATAGTTTGTCAGCTAAATGACAGGTTCGTTTTATTAATTTCTTATCTACCCAGAACCTGGGCAATGCGTTACCACCTTGAGCAGATACAGTGGTTTTAAAATAAAATTGAAATGACAGGTTTTTATGCTTTTATCTACCTAAACCAAGATATATGAATTTCTCGAACAGTTATGGTCTTTACCCAAACCCCTCATTTAAAAATATAAGAGATCCTTACCCTTTAGCGTTGAATCAGCACAAGTGAATTTAATTAAACCAAATATTATACTGTACAATATATTTGTACCTTATGTTTTACAACATACTGATAAATATATTATTAATAATAAACGAGAATTTTTGTATTTCGGTATAGTTTTTTATTGAAAAACATATAGATTTCTGCCTAGCGCTTTCGGAGTGTTAGTCCATCTTCAGGGCTGGCACTGAAAGTAAGTAAAGGGGGGGTCAGTTAGATTTGAACAGATTTTGGGGCCCTTGAAATTAGGTTATGTTAAATTTTATTAAATTACTTACTTGTCAGTGCCTTACAGGGTGCAGCAGAGGATAAATAAAAAACTTTGTATTAACAACCAAACAAACCTAAATAACAATTTTAACCCTCTTTTTAAAAACTTAATCTAATTTTACAACAATTTCCTATGAATAATTTTTCTGAAAATGATCGTCGCTGGCCGCCTATCCTTCCTCGTTGGACTGGCCATATACCCCCCTGAACATAGCCATTACGCAGAAGAAGAAGAAGAAGAAAAAAAAAAAAAAAATATTTTAAATGTCAAGATGTCCCGCAATTTTAATATGTTAGTTTTTAAGTTTTAAAGTGTATGTAATCGTCCCTTTGCTCTAAATGTACTTTCCAACAACTATTTATCCTCTGCTGCACCCTGTAAGGCACTGACAAGTAAGTAATTTAATAAAATTTAACATAACCTAATTTCAAGGGCCCCAAAATCTGTTCAAATCTAACTGACCCCCCCTTTACTTACTTTCAGTGCCAGCCCTGAAGATGGACTAACACTCCGAAAGCGCTAGGCAGAAATCTATATGTTTTTCAATAAAAAACTATACCGAAATACAAAAATTCTCGTTTATTCTTATATACGGTATACAAAGTCAAAAAATCTTTCTAAATATATTATTGTTTATTTTGAGATATACATTTTTAGAGATACCTACACTCATATAGATTTCAACATCAATTGATTATTCAAAGGTAATAAAATAATTTTTTGTAATTTTTTTTTTTAGAATTTTTTTGTTGCCTTCAAGATCAAGTCATCTTGGTGCCTTTGTAAAATTGTCCTAATAGAGGTTATAGCCGGCGCAATTACTATAGACTATTGTCCTCTCACTTGCACGCATGCTGCGTTACGAAGGTTAAAGCGTAAATTTGAGAGCACACTCGTCTAGTAAAAATTATTATTATAGTATCGTTTTGTAAGCTTTCCCATTTTTCACCTCCGCGCGTACCCCAATATACCAATTTTCACGAAAACTAACTTTTGGTAACATACCTGTAAGCCAAATTTCAAGTCTCTAGCTTAAAGCGTTCTTAAGTTATCGTGCCCACAAGATTTCCCGGACAGACCGATCGACCGACCGAGCGACATTTTTTGTTTGCTCGAAAAGTTAAACATTTTTGGTGGGGCCGATGAGATTTTTTTTAGACATCAAAATAAAGGTAGGTTACTCGGAGGCCCGTAGGTTACTCCCCCCGGCCCTGCATGTACAATGTACATGACATCAGTTTAAATTCTACATGAATTTTTAAATTTCTCAATCTTGAAATGATTGAACAACCTCAAAAACCCCAATATAACAATTTACACGAAAACTACCCCCCACTCCTCAGGGGGTGGATTTAGAAAAATTTTATTATCAGATTCAGTTTCAGCAACCTCAAAAACCCCAATACACCAGTTATCACGAAAATTACCCCCACCCATCAGGGGGTGAAATTAGAAAAAAAGTATTATCAGATTCATATTCGTCGACCCCAAAAACCCCTATATACCAATTTTGAAGAAAATAATAATTTAGAAAAATTTTTACCCCCTCACCCCCTCGGGGTGGAATTAGAAAAGTTTTTTTATCAGATTCAATTTCAGCAACCTCAAAAACCCATATATAGCAATTTTAAAATTTTTCTAAAAAAAATGTATTTTGCCCCCCTTGCCGCACCCCAATGTTTACCAAAAACAATCCCGAGCGAAAACTTTTGGTAACATACCTATATGCCAAATTTCAAGTCTCTAGCTTAAAGCGTTTTTAAGTGCCCACAAGATTTCCCGGACAGACCGATTCGACCGACCGAGCGACAATTTTTTTTTTGCTCGAAATTGATTTATATCGACATAGAACGCAATAAAACGCAAAAATACACAAAAAAATAATTTTTGAAAATTTTTGCACGAATACAAGGCTTTTCGAATTTTTGAAAATTTTCAAAATGGGAAAGCAATATTTCACAACATTATGTGATATAGTCACTGATATTATTCACTAGAAACACGTAATGATAGAAATTATGCGATGTACCCACTTATCGAAATTCAAAATTGTCATATAATTTTAATTAGAGATAACGCAAATATTTTTTATAGATAAAATGCTTAATACTTTAATTTGGTGCACTTTTTGCTGTCGTATGATTTTTTCCCTTTGATCTCATCATACCACTTTCAACAAAAAAAAAATAACCCTAAGCAAGATCAAAAATATTTAAATTTTGTATATTTAAAGCGTTTTTCAAGCTATCGTTGCCAAATCCAAAAACCAAACGTAATAACTTTTACTCCAGATTTGGTTGCGCAATTTGGCCAATATATGGGAGGCATAGCGTAGTGGCTAGCGCGTATGCATAGCAAGCCTACTAGCGTGAGTTCGATTCTCACTGTCGCCGAGTTGCCTTTTTCAGTTAATTAATAATTGAAAGCAATAAGTGAAACGGACACTCCCTAGAAACTGGTTCGAAAGTCAGTATAAGCCGGTGGTTCCCTCTACTACTAGCCCACACAAGTCCTGGACTTAGGGGATGCTTAATTAAGTAGAATAGTACGAGGTTAAACAAACAAACAATATTTCTTACCCAAACTTGCTGGGAATGTTTTTGATAAAAACAGGGTAATTTAAGAGGTCGAAGTGCCTAAAAACCGAGGGGTCGTCACTAAGCATAAATTTCGTTGTGATTTCCTAAGATTTCCTTCACACTTGGAGAGAAAAAATCTAATATATATAAATATATTCAACTAATTTTAAAAAAATCAATAATTTGTTTCAAGTTTAATAAGTACTTGTTCCTAAGAAATTAAATATTGGTACTATTTTTAATTATTTTTAGTATTTTAAATACTTGGAATAAATATATTCTTGGCATCTTTCATTTAAGTTTCTTTAAAACTCACTACAAGAAGTTTTATTATTCAAATTAAGCACTAGTGCTTTAAAAGCTTACTTTGTTCAAGTTTTAACCTATTGGGCAATGCTGCTTTAGGTACATTACCTTTATTTTAACTTATTTTCTGAAACTAAATTTTTATTCCCATTGCCATTTGGCCTAAGTAAGACACGTATTAACTTAATTTTATTTAACCCATTAGCGCCCAGGCTTATTTCACATTTTTAAAAAAAATTTTGTATAAAATCAGTGGTATCACTGGTTAACTGGTTTGTTTCCGGGATGAGTTCTACGTGAATTTCGGTCATATCGAGCTTGACCCATTAGCTCCCAGAATTTTTTATTCCAATTTTGATGTCAATTTTTGGGTTAAATCAGTGATACCACTGGGCGTTAATGGGTTAAGTACTTAATTTGCGGATATACAAACTTTTGTGCCACTTGATCTGAATATTACTTGTTTTTAGTCATCATTTTTCTGTGTGTATGAAAAACATTATAATTTTAAACGAATTTCTGCGTATGTGATTTCCTAACGACTTCTCGACCAAGTGCGTCGTAAAGCGATGCTTTCCCGACTACTTCTGGATGGGGAAAGCAAGTTTCTCGGGGACTAGGTCAACAAAAATGTCGACAGTCCCGGTCAAAGGTCGTAAGTCCCTCAAACGAATCGATAGTCGGTATCTACGAAGACAGTGCGCCTGCTCAGCGGTTTTTCCTGCTGCCACTGCGTTTATTGAAATCTTTGTCACATACTGATCCTATATCGTGTCGGTTTCAAATTTATAAACACGTAAAAACCTCGAGTATTTGTTTAGATTCAGTCGGGAAAAAAGTTTTGTGCCGTGCTTGTTTTTTTCGCGCAGAAAAATGGCAGATTCCGAATTAAAAAACGTCGCTAACGCCGTGGTGGATGATGTTTTGAACGGGGTTAATAAAGGCCTATCTGCCAAATCGTGTCAGAGGTCTTTGTTGTGTGTTTTGTTCTCTCCAAGTAAGTCAGACCCTGAAAAGGTTGATCGTAGTAAAGTACTTTGCATCCTAGGGTGTTTAGATGTAAGTTTTGACATTGGCGGGCTTCTTAGTTAACGTTAATGTCAAAAATGGAAACTGGTTGGCTTAGTTACATATAGGGACACTAGATCTAGGGCATTATTTTGATATAGTGTTCCTAGATTCAAGTAAAAAATTTTTACCAGGCAGTTTTATTAGTATTTAATTTTTAAGACATTTGTGGGTCAAGTTTTGACTGCGTCTGTGATTTCTTAAAAACAGTTACCTACTTGATTTTTAAATGCCGTAAAAATTTAATCCTAAGATAAAACTGGGCATATTCCCCTCTTACAAAGACTGCATTCATTCAACTTAATGCGCACCTTCAGATGTATATTGCGTTATCCTTGAGAACTCTATCTGTACAAGCACTGATTTTGGGGTGCTGGTATTAGAAATAATTCTCGATTTTTCCATTTTCAAACTTACTGTTACATAAAAGACTAAAATGAAATTTAAAATTCTTGTGAAGGCTCTTACAAACCAAAAAATAACCAAATTACTAAAATCACGTGATTTTTACACTAATTACTAATTCAATTTTATATGAAGTGCCTATAGGCACTTGAGTTTTAATCATTACAGACAAGATACCTACTAAATTTGATTTTACAAAAAATACAAATGATAGACGATAGACCATTTTGTATGTATGGAAGCAACTTTATTGCTTAGGTTAAATACAATTTTTTATAGTACCAATAACCGAACAACGTTGTGTTTTTCTGTAAAAACTTGTATTTAAGAACCAAATGTTTGGGGTTTCATATATTCAAAATTATTTCAAAAATACGATAGCAAATTCTGTGAATGAAATTTAATAGAGACACTACAACCTGTCAACGCAAATTGTTCATTTCCTAAATTGCCTTTAGTAATTGAGGAGTTAACATGCAAACCGTGCTTTGTTCACTTTTTTTGGAAAACGAGTTATTGATAGATTCTTATCGCTCTATGTCATTTGCACATGAACCAACCTCACTTTTCAATTAAAACAAGCTTTTTCCTATTTTAAATAATTGTTAAAAACTAGGGTTTCAATCAGAGTGTGTTTTGTTAACCTCTCAGTTTCAGATCAAACCATGCTTTGTCCACCTGGCCAATGGGATTGCTGATATTCGGTCATTTGACTGCGTGTTTGTTTTCATTTAAGCTATTCATGTGTAGAATATGTGGTTACATTTTCATAAGGATCGGTCCAGTGTTTCCGGAGAAATCACGACCGCCGACCGAAAAAACGTTGTTTTGAGAAAAACGCGTTTAAAGTTTTTTTTAATGAAAATTTATCAAAAAGTCTACACATACTATTGAGAAAAACGCGTTTTAATTTTTTTTTTAATAAAAAATTATGAACAAGTCTACATATACTTTCGAAAAATTTAAAAGAAAACGATTTTTTGAAAATTATAAACCAGAATGATTCCTTAATAAACTAATTTCGTCCAAACTGAGCTTTGTCCAAGTTGTTTTTCACATTTTTTGCATATTTCTTATGTATGCTTTTTGGAAAAGTATGTTAAGTAATAATCTACAGTGTATCTGGAATCTGTACAAGCTATTAATAACAAGAAAATATTATAATTTTGTTCTAATAAGTTTTTGTATTTCCCGAAAAAACTTTTGGATGTGACAAAACACGGTTTGCATGTTACCTCCTCAATTATAATTTGAACATTATATTAATATTTGAAGGTCGTCTTAATTGACCCATTGTACCAGCAGGTATATAAATAAATATGTAATTTAACTATGTAATTTTAAACGACACATTTTTTTAAATGTGCTATATTTCGTTTTGTGATTGATAATGACTCATTATTAATAAGCTATGCTTTCCTCCAGACTGGTTGTTTAAACTATTTGTGTAAAAATTATCTGTCAGTAGTTGGATGATAACATTTATAGCTCATGGGGTATATGCCAGTATTATTATATTATTCACAGCATGAACCTGAAGTTTGCAACGTTTTTTTGCATCGAAAATTCAAATAGTATATTAAAGCACTTATCCCATAACACGTTTTTAGCGCACTAGTACTTTAGAAAACTCGCCGCAAGCAGCTTGTTTTCTAAACTTGTACTCGTGCGCAAAAAACGTATGTTATGAAACTAGTACTTTAATATACTATTTGAATTTTCGTTGCAAAAAAACGTTGCAAACTTCAGCTTCATTTCACAGCGCCAGCGCTAGAATAATATTATGCGGAAGTTTCGAATTTTCAAAAAAAAAACAAAAATCGTCCTAGAGAAAAAATATAATTTTGTTTCGTGAAAAAATAGGCAAGTTTTTTTTTTTCAAATGTCCGTCTGATTTCACGTTTTTGTGTACACGATAACTCAAGAACGAATAATCCGATCGACTTGCAATTTTCAGAAAAAATCCAGTTCTACGAGGGGAAGACCCCTATTGTTTTTAAAAGTAAGTTTATTATTCGTTCTTGAGTTATTGTGTACACAAAAACGTGACATCAGACGGACGGACAGATGGACATTTGAAAATTAAAAAAAAAATCAATAATTTTTCGTTTTTCAAAAAAGATCTTTTTTCAAATGTTTTTTTTTGTAATTTTTTTGAAGATTATTTGGGAAATGCAATATACCATTTACTGTGAATAATATATAATGGAATGTGCAGCATTACATTTCTTCACGGCTTTTTTTTGTAAATAATCATACAATTGCATAAAAACTTTTATCTAAAAGATAAATTGGGGAGCCCAGTTTGGGGTAAATCACTGACCCCAATTTGGGGTTAATCACAGTAAAATTTTAACAAACTTTAATTTTATTCTTTTTTTTATGCATCATAAAAAATACTCCATAATTACAAACCAGAAATGTTATTTTAATGTACGGCATATCCACAGCCTCGCATAAGAACGTAATACATAACAATGCGATGCCGTGATTGGCTTGATGTGCCGCCATGTATCTTGTAAGCCAAGCACTGTATTCTTATGTTTTATATTCTTATGCAAGCTTCTGGATAGGCCTTAAGGTTATTTTTGTATGGTTATGTAAATGTTGCTAATTGTTTACTTACACTTCTGCTCAAAAATATCGGCCCACCTAAAAAAATGCACATTTTTGAATGCAAATATCTCCAAAACTATTTAATGGATTTATTCGATCTTTTTTTTATTTTGAAGCTTGAACTATTAGCTCTTACTTACTGGAATAAAAATTATCAAACATCTTTTTTTATACCGGCAGCAATGAAAAGTGCACAGCTATGTTTTTTTACTGCACCTTTCGATATGCGCATGGTTCGCCACTGCATATTTTTTTACAATTTAATTAATTGATTTTATAGCCTAATTAAATGGAAGTAATCTCTTTTTAAATTTTTTAATTTTCCTTTTCTCGTTTAGGAGATATAAGGTTTTTTCTAAAAATTTACATTTTTGCAAGTAACAAAAAAACTACACAATGGATTTAATTGATTTTTTTTTTAATTTGAAGCTTAAATCGTAAACTTTTATTTATTTAATTTAGGTTTCTGTTGGAAACATGTTTAAACTGAGTTTACATTGCTTAAATAGTCATGTTTTTTTTACTCGATCTTTTTTGTTGCAATTTAAACACAAACTCAAATCTTTCCATAAGTTTTAAAACTTATTCTAATAGCCACACTTATTGTGACTGATTCCGTCTTTTATTTTTTATCATAAGTCTTCTCATTTAGGAGAAATTATGTTTTTTTGGTATATAAGGACTTTTTAAGTGGTGGGCTAGTGCCACCCCTGTAACTAACTTTTTTATGATTGACAAGACTTGTCACTTATGTGACAATACTTTTTTAACTCGTTAAAATTTTATTTAATTGTATTATTTAAATGGAAACAAGTCCGGAAGTAGCTGCCCAAGCTGTAGCTCTGCTACAAGAAGGGCACAGTCAGCGTTATGTTGCTCAACAGTTAAATATTACGAGAGCAGCGGTAAGAAGAGTATTCCAACGTTTTGAGGAGACCGGTTCCTTTAGTCGACGCCAAGGAGCTGGCAGACATAGGTGCACGTCCGCTCGGGATGACCGATTTATCGAGCTTAATTCCCTGCGGAATCGTCGTCTAAATTCAGTTAATTTGAGATCACGGCTTCAAGAAACAAGAGGTGTAGCAGTAAGTAGGTCCACTATTGGTCGAAGGCTTTTTGAAAGAAACCTTTGCTCTTATAAGGCCGCAACTGGACCTAAACTCACTGCTAACCATCGTCGTGCCAGGCTGCAGTTTGCAAGAAGACATTTAAACTGGGACAGAAACCAATGGTCAAAGGTTATGTTTTCTGATGAAACCAGGATATGTCTATTTGGGAATGATGAACGTTATGCACAGGCCTGCATTGCAGAAAAAGTTAGTTATGGTGGTGGATCGTGCATGATATGGGGAGGTATATCATTGGAAGCTAAAACTGAACCCGTTTTTATTATAAGGGAAGAACGTGGACGGCAAAGGCGAAGTCTTACAGCGGAAAGGTATGTCGAAGAAATTTTGGAAGAGCACGTCGTACCTTACGCCGGATTTATAGGCGATGACTTTATTTACATGCAAGACAATGCAAAGCCGCATACTGCAGCAAATGTCAGACGATACTTAAGAGATGTCGGTATCGACGTCTTAGAGTGGCCAGCTAATAGCCCCGATCTTAACCCAATCGAACATCTCTGGGATGAGTTAAAAAGAAGAATTCGATCAAGGAACCCAGCGCCAGCGACAATTCCAGAACTAATTATAGCAGTCGATGAAGAATGGGAAAATATACCTCAGAATACTATAAGAAACTTAATTCTCTCTATGAGTAATAGAGTACAGGATGTACTTAGGGATAGGGGGGGAAATACCAGATATTAATATTAGACATATCGCACCCGTTACAGAACAGTGTTATAACACAAAATTTTGAAAAATGTGTTTTTAGTGTAATTACGGCTCTTATTAGGATCTACCGACCTGTATAACTGGCATATTACATATAACTATAGCATAGTTTCATGTAATATGCCAGTTATACAGATCAGTAGATCTCAATACGAGCAGTAATTACACTAAAAACACATTTTTCAAAATTTTGTGTCCTGTATTATTGTTATTGAGTATTCTGTTATTGTGTATTCTCTAATTGTGTTTTGTTATTGAGTATTCTTTTATTGTGTTCTGTATGGTTGTTATTGAGCATTCTGTTATTGTGTTCTGTTATTGAGTATTCTGTTATTGTGTTCTGTATTATTCTTATTGAGTTTGCAAGTTTTTTGTGGATTAGGCCTAATGGGGAAACCAGTATAAAAAAAAAGAGCTAATCACTTTACCTCATGGGTGGCTTGGAAATAAGTGCTGGTAAATAGGAACAAATTTGATGGAAAAATAATACATATTTTTTAAAATAAACTGCTTATGGAATATATGTGGCTGGACTATAATTGTGTGGTTCTGAACTATTGTTGTGTTAAATTACGGTATGGAATATTTTTGAAAAAAAAATTGGAAAATGTACAAAAAAAGGAATGGAATTATTATTTTGAAAAGAATAGGAGTAAATGCTGCCAGGCATGGGATTTACAGCTGCCTGAAACCATTTTTAAAACCTAATTCTGTATGAAAAACATTGGGAAATATGACTATAACGTCTATAATATTTATGTAGATAAATTGTAACTATAGTGTATACACATTGATAACCTAGCCTCAACCGTGTAATGTTGGTTAGTTTTAGTGTTTTGTTAAATTAAATTGAATGTTTTATTGACCATAATGTAATGTAACTAATAATAACGAAAAACAGCATTGTTGTAAAAAAACATACACGTCTAATACGTTTTTTGTGTTTATAATTGTTATTAAATAATTTTAATAAAATTTTAAATTTGTTTATTGTTATTTTATTTGATAAAATATTTTGTTTAAAAAAAATTAAAAAGCAAAAAGTCCTTAAAAAGACGTTAGAACTTGTTTTTCGAGTACCATTAGAGATTTAAACAGTCTGTGCAAAGTTCGTTCGACATATATGCCTCAAAACGCAGTCTGAGCTGGGAACCAAAAAGTTGCTAACGCAGAAAACGTGTTAATTAAATGTATTTATTTAAGCTAAAGTTATAGAAGTGCAATAGATCTTTATATTCTATCGACGCTTTTCCGTCATATACAGTTTTACAGGGGTGGCACTAGCCCACTGATTAAAAAGTCACTTTTTCCGAAAAACTTTAATTTCTCCTAAATGAGAAGACTTATGATAAAAAATAAAAGAAGGAATCAGTCACAATAAGTGTGGCTTTTAGAATAAGTTTTAAAACTTATGGAAACATTTGAGTTTGTGGTTAAATTGCATCAAAAAAGATTGGGTAAAAAAAACATGACTATTTAAGCAATGTAAACCCAGTTTAAACATGTTTGCACCAGAAACTTAAATTAAATAAATAAAAGTTAAGGACTTAAGCTTCAAATTAAAAAATAAATCAATTAAATCCACTGTGTAGTTTTTTTGTTATTTGCAAAAATGTTTATTTTCAGAAAAAACCGTATATCTCCTAAACGAGAAAAGGAAAATTAAAAAGTTAAAAAAGAAATTACTCCCATTTAATTGGCCTATAAAATCAATTAATTAAATTGTAAAAAAATATGCAGTGGCAAACCGTGCGCATATCGAAAGAAGCAGTAAAAAAACATAGCTGTGTAATTTTCATTGCTGCCGGTTTAAAAAAAGATTTTTGATAATTTTTATTCCAGTAATTAAGAGCTAAAAGTTCAAGCTTTAAAATAAAAAAAAGGTAAAATAAATCTATTGAATAGTTTTGGAGTTATTAGCATTTGAAAATGTGTATTTTTTTAGGTGGGCCGATATTTTTGAGCAGAAGTGTATTTATAAACAACAGGCAGACGTGTTAAAAGTAAGGTTAATTAAAAAAATATTCCACGTATGTTTGATTGTTAGTTGAAGCACATCATATAAAAAAAGTCCACAAAATATAAATTATTAATTAAATAAATACATTATAAAACTAGTTTTATGCGTGAATTTTATCAAAACGGGGGTCAAAAAAGGGGCCTCTTTACAGCAAGTTTTTTTCGAATAGCCGTAGCTCCGCAGACAATTTTTTTTATAATTGTGATGGTCTAAAATTTTAACAGTGGTATAATTTTAAATTTCATATAAATGCAAGACATTTCTAGCGCCGCAGGCGAATTTTTAAAGTGTTGCAAAGAAAAGTGTGACTTAAATGCAAGAAAGCTTTAGCGCCGAACGCCAACATTTTTACAATTTTTATGTTTAAGTTTTATAACCTTAAATAAGACAAAACGTAAGAAAGCCCCAGCGTCGCAGGAACATTTTTTTACGAATTTGAAAATCTATCATTTATGTGGTCCACTTGAAAAAGGGTCCCCTGGGCCCCCTCCCTGGATACGCCCTTGGAAATAATGTATATTTTAAATTAAAAAAATAAAACTGTAATATTTCAAGCAAATTGATGGTTTGTTTTAGACTTTCGACCCCTATGATAAGGTATTATCTGAGGGATATGAGAATTAATTCAACCACTTGTTCAATAATAGAAATTTAAATTGATACACTTGATTTATTGTGGGTTTATTAACAAGAATTGAATGGTTTTGTTTGAAAAGGGATTATTTTTACCGTATATGACATTTTCGTTTTTCTTCGTTAAATATATTGAATAAATTTTTGTGTCAAACATAGAGAAAAGGTACATAAAATTTTCTCTCAAACGGGGTCTCACACTTTAAGTTTTTTTTCACATTTAGTTATTTTAACGATTTTTTAGAATTTAATTAAAAATTATTTAGGCATTATTTTTAAACTTTGGTAATATATTTTTTAGATATAGCAGATATACTCGTATTAATGGTGGAGGTCGCATGCAAAACAACTTTTAACTTCGATACTTCAAGAACGCTTTGACACAGACACTTAAATTTTGTACCGAAGATTTTCAACGTAGCAAAAAACTTTTGGTTAAAAATTAAAGTCTCTATGTCAAAGTGTTCTTGAAATATCGTAGTGTAAAGTTGTTTTGCAAGCGATCTGCACCATTAATATGCCTATTAGTTTTTATTTAGTATTATTTTAAATGCAATACCCATATTTTTTCTATGGTAATACCTTACCAGCGCATTCAGAAATAGGTGCGCCCGATAAAAACATTTTAATTTATTTTATGTTTTAGATTTTTATTGATGTCAACAGATTTTAACTATTTCGGCTTGCAGAATATTTTAAGTGCGAGACACTGTTTTGAAAGAAATTTCTTTGTAGCTCACAAAAATAATTTTTGTTTACGCATATAGTTTTGGAAATTTTCCGAATTTGAATGTAATTAAATTGTAATTAAAAAATAAATTGATAAGCCTAATTTTATTTTGTACGTATTAGTACCTACTGATAGTAGCAATAGTTAATCTTCTTACAAATTACTCTATTACAGTCTGTAAACTGGTTTTGTAAATATGTAATGTAAATAAAAATATTTATCTATTGTATATAACTTTAATTTCATCAAGGTTTATTGAAATGATACATAAGAGCCAGAGATTAGTGATAAGAATATGCATCTAGTCTATAAGATTGAGGGACAGAGGTGTCTTTGTGTCCTACCCTGTCACTAAATCCGTTGTAATCACGTGCGTTTGTTTATATCTTGAAGTTGAATATACTATAGTTGTTTTATTTTTAATAAACTAAATTTTTATTAATATTTGCCTGCATTTAATACTAATTTATAAGGGCCTCTATTTTATAACTGTAAATATTACTAACTTTATATTCTAACTTCTAACCTTTATTTCAGATGCGTGGTTTAACCCTGAACGACTGAATCCCAGAGGTGAGTAATAGTTACCCTGTTGTAATAATTCAATGGGAATCATATGTAAACCACGTGGAACCACGCGATAATGTAGGAAATTATAGGAGAACTTCTTGTTTTATACACGGTGTTTGCAGTCTTTTCGCGGAGAATAAAGAGGATGATTCTACATCACAAAACATGAAAAACCAGCATAGGAAGATAGGTTCGAAAACGAACACTAAGGGAGTTACGACTTGGCACTAAAAATAAGGTTTTTAATTAACAACTTTGGTACACTTTGAGCTAGAGCGACGAGGTTTTCCATGTATTAATGAGGGCAATTAGTTTATCTTAATTTATTTTTTTTGAGGCGCGCGCAGACAGGAAAAATGTGCGAGGAACAATCGTTTAAAAAAATGCAGTTAAGGAGGAAGTAATATTTTGTGCCACCAAAAATGTTACTTTTTTAAGAGTATTACTCCTTTAATATTAAATTTAGGTGTCGGTGAAGAATACTTTTTTGATTGGTTTAAAATGAAGAATCGCCCTGTAACATTAAAATGTTATTGGTGCTTTTTTTTTACCCAGTTAATATGTCCATCTTCGAAGAGCCGTAGCACCCTTAGGGCTTATTTTCAGACATATGTTCCTTTTTTGGTTTTTCAAGTGTTGTAATGTAAAATTGTCCCCTTTATTTTTCACCAAAAGACTGTAAACACCGTGTACATGAAACCTAGAGGAAATCCTTAACATATTGTGGTTCGGGATTTAAATCTAATACATCTTGGCTCATAGAGTATCTATCAAACTCTGCCTTCCTAAGCTGAAAGGTCTTATCTGTATATGTTAAACCTATGTAGATAGGACCTTTCAGCTTAGCGCGGCAGAACTAGAAGTGTTATGCAATTTTTTTTATCATGGATCTCATAAAAATTAGTTTGGGTGCCCATTGGGCACCTATTATGCCAAGTTGTTTTTCACGGACACTAGTCACTACTGTAGTATTTTTTAAAAATCTTTTTGCTATATTGTGTAATTTTAACCCGACATGGTCACACCTCCAAATAATTACGTAATGGTCACACGGGGTCCCCCAGACCCCAAGCAAAAAACAATTTGTTATTTTTGTTTTTTCGATTGTCCGTATAAATAATCTTTCCAGAAAGTAAGTTTAAGACTTCCTTTTCATAATCCCGTCGTTTGTTTTAAATGTTTTTAAATTTTTTATGTAAATATAAGACTTTTAAATTTTTTTTCGAAAATTTTGGCATTTTTCAGTTAAAAAATTCCACAGGCTTTATTTTTTAAGATAAAGCAATAGTTCCAAACAGGTTTTCTTCGTGAAGCGATTCACTATCAAGAAAAAATTTGTGCTATACTGAATTGTGAAAAAAGTATATTTATTCGGATGTCTGAAGTTGACTATTTCGGCAAATTTGTGAATCGAAAGAAAGAAGTGGGTAATGTAGGTTATACAGTAAATAAAGTATTTTTATTGAGAAAGTAAACTTATTTCGTGTTTATTTATGCATTACATAGTATTTTACATAGGAAAAAAATAGATGACAAAAGTTAATCACGGCCAATACAGCCAACACACAACGCCGCTCTATGCTCTTCACAGACTGGTCTTTCGCACGAAGGACAAGCGAATCGTGATTTACGATCCTGCTGTCTTTTGCATAATCCACACCTCTTTTTTGTATTTAATTCCAACATAGCAGAACTTTCAACTCTAGAATTCATGTTCAGAATTGTCATTATGCCCTTTCGTAGGCTAAGACGAAGACTCATTTCAGAAAGACGTCGTTGCAAAAACGGTGTCGCCAAGTGCAACGACAATTTATCGAGACAATGTTTCATTCGTACTTCTTTGTTTATTTTTTTGTTAACGTTATAACATTTGAAAAGTATACGAGAATTGACGGCTGCAATGTCAAGAATACCAAGAAATACCCGCATTGGCCACCTGTTAGTTTTAGCAGCAACGGTGTAAGAATGACACAGCCAATCGAAGCAGTCAGTGCCTCCTTTTGTTGAGTTGTAATGCAAAACAATATCTGGTTTTCCACCCGTAACATTTGTCGTATGCTTATCAGACGTTATCAGTAGTACAATTTTATTTTTTTTCGGTGTAAAAGTGACGAGAGTCATACCTTGAGCGTGGCAAAACTTGGAATCGGGAACTTCTTTCGAGCAAACTTTCATTTCAGCCGGTATCTGCGTTTTGTTTTTCCTTATAGTACCCGTAATTTTTAGATTGTACGGCTCTTTCATCATGCGCTGTACAAGCGGTACTGAAGTGAACCAATTGTCGCAAGTTACGGTGCGCTCTGTACCGTGAATACACTCGGTGGTTTTGCGAAAGTAGTATTCGGTCAGCTGTTCATTTTCAAGTTTATCATTGATTGCGATTTTCCCCAAGTACGGAAGAGCGTAAATAAGATATGATGTACTCGGATCATTCAATGAAAAAAATTTCAAGCCGTATTTATCCGGCTTTGATTTTATATACATCCTAAATTTACTGCGGCCGCGAAAACCGAACAGAATTTCATCAACAGTCGTATCACGACCTGGCTGATAGCACGCGGTACAATTTTTAATAAACAATTCCCAAACCTGACGAATTGGAGCAAATCTGTCATCTCTGTTTCTCGTTTCTGTATTGTCAAAACGAAGACAAGTAGACAAAACCATGAACCGTGCTCGAGGCATAACGCAACGATAGAAACTCATTCCGTTTTGATGACTCCACAAGTCGTGCGTATTGACGTGTGTAGATTTCCAGGAACCAATATAATAAAAAAGAGCTATGAAAGCTTTCATTTCTTCGACGTCCGTGTGATGATGGTAGGTCTGAGTATCTTGCTCGCGCTCAATCATTTGAGCACAGTGTTCCTCGATTTGCAAATTAGTGCAATTTACAATGATCTCAATTATTTCAAGAGGAAATAGAGCATCCCAAAATTCTTCGAGTTTTGTCAACTTTGCAGCAGGTCCTGCAGGTCCCGGGATATACGTCGGTGGAATGTCGCTTAGCCGATCTAATGGACAGAAAAAAATATCAAAATAAATATTTATTTCGAACGAAGCATAAGAATTAGAGTAAAATATAATTTTTTATAATTCGAAAACAATAGTAGTTTATTGACGTTTCGGCAATGGCTCACTTTTTTTGCTGCGTGAAGTTGAATACAATCGGAGCGCATGCGCGCGCATGGGCGGAGATTGTATTCGACTTTACGGAGCAAAAAAAAGTGAGGCAATGCCGAAATGTCAATATTCTATTTTATTTGCAATTGCAACGATAAGTGGCCTATTTTGGCCTTTTTTTCGAAGATATATAGTCCATTTTTAGGCAGTCGACGCAAACGCGCGAACTCCGGGCCCGGGGGGAAACATGTCGTTTGCCCTTCCCTGTAAACGGGACTGTGTATATAGCTGTGCCAAGATGTGTTAAGCGACCAAGTTCATTGTTGTCGGATGCCATATCTTTGCAGTTTTTGAAGAAAAAAGTTGGTGAATACGTCAAACACTCATTTCCACGCAGTTTTTGTCGTGTAATAAGTGCTTTTTTACCGGTTTCGTGAGTTACAACCAAAACGTCGCTGACTAAAAATGGACGATATATCTTCGAAAAAAATGGCCAAAAAAGGCCACTTTTCGTTGCAATTGCGAAAAAACTCGTTTTTTTAGTAAAAACAGTCGAAGAAGCAAAAAAAATAGAAATCATGTCGTATAAAAGTCCAATGGACATACATATATACGCAAACATATATACACGCACACACTAACATACCTGACTGACGCTGCGCAAGATTGGTATTCCAAACAAAACCATCTTTCCCTTTGAGTTGTGTTCTGGGCCGCCCTCGTGCGGCAGATCCCAACAAGCGCTGCATCAATGATGCATTTTCCCAATCCATTGCCATATCGTCGTCGCCATCTTCGTCGGATCCATCGTCTGATACACGGTATTCATCGGACTCTTCTGCCTGCTCCGAAACATTATCTTCCGATTCGGAATCACTTGCGCCCAATATTTCATCGTTGTCTTCTTCGTTTCGAAGAGTCTCGGCTATAGAGCGAGATCTCAAATTGTACGCCATCTGAATATACACGAGAAAAATTATTTTTAGGTTAGGAAAAAAATTCTAGCTATTCGTACACATATACTTACATGTATGCGTCCACTATGCGAACACTACGCGTCCAAAAAAAATTTACTATCAAATTTTTTTTTTCAACGTTATGGTCACAGGGGGTCTGTCAGACCCCAACAAAAAAACGTTTGCACTCGACAATGTCTACCGACGCACTGACACAACAATGGCATTCCAAAACTAGCCTATATCATTGTTGGGACTCCCAGCAACAACAGATGGCGCCACTAATTCCATTTTGAATCGATACCTTGCAACTACAGTACTTTCAAATTGCCTGGGGTCCAGTGGACCCCCGGTGACCATGCCGGGTTAATTAAAGCAAGTGTAAATATTTAAAACATTGTGCAAAGTGCTGTCTGTAAAAAAACCTTGAACGTGTTCATAGACAGTTATTTTTAGTCTATTTGATAAAATAATGATAACACATTTCTGTAGCCTATACCAAGTAAAAATCGCTAAATCTATTTTTGTATTTGTATAAATTCAAATATTTCCTTCCTAAAGGCGGCTTTTCACGGAGCAATTTGTACGCAAGTTTGGTGATATGCAATTTTGTTGCAAGAATGATTCAGTCACTACGCATGCTTTCAGGCAACTTTGATGATATTTTCGAGCCATGAAATTATTAGAACAAGTTCTATTTTTCGACGATTTTCAAGCAAGATTTATAGTTATTTTCGTGGTACCAACCTGGAAAAAAGTCCAAACCAAATCGATTTCATTTTACTAATATAATAGCAACTGCACATGTTAATAATTATTATTATTAATGAGTTAGGTATTTCGTGGCATGTTGGACATTGAACATTAGAGGGAAAACTGTGTACAGCACTGTTTCAACCTTATTTGGTATCATCAGCACAGTATATTCCCAATGGCCTAATGTCCGTTTTAGTTGAAAAGAAAAGAAAAGATAAATCACATAAGGTACAAGTGCCAAAAAGATTCAAATTTTCGTTCATACTATTTCGCTCATATTTTGAGGTTCAAATGTAATTGCGATGAAGAATCCAGCACAAGCACCTTAAATAATTTTTCTGCCGGTATATATGTATTACATAAAATTATTATTAATAATAGGTCGGTCTGTCTAACTAAAAAACTTCCTTAAAAAACCAAATGCTAGGTTATGTTTTTGTCAACAAACGCAGAGACACGTCAAAATTGTCTGGTTGACAGCACTGTTTAACTTGCAATATATAGCGTCAAACTTGCGTACAACTTGCTCCGTGGGAAGGCAAATTAATGTGCAACTGTCCTCATGCTATATCTGGCAGCAAACTTGCATAGCACCAAACTTGAGTACAAATTGCTCCGTTAAAATCTGCCTTAAATGGAACTAGTGGTTGGCCCAACTTTTAAATTTGACCGTCAGATATATTAGAAGAGATTTCTTCAAATTTAGACCGCAGTAGACAAGAAACTGTTTATTACAACTAAACTGGATCTGTTTCAGTTTCCTGAGGATTTTGTTTTTCGAAACGTGGTTTTACCTGAAACTAATTTTTTATTTGATAGTTTTTTTACTTGAGCTTGCAAATAATAAGCACCTGTAATGTCACCCCTCATTATTGCACCTTGTACTATATGACACGCAAAGTATAATATTGTGGCGCCTATTTGCTTTTGTTATGATTTACAGTTTCTCTGAACAATAACGGAAAGTGCGCCTTGGAATAATATTATCCCCTATATACAGGTATATGCGAAATCTGCACACCAACACCTGATATCTGATTTTCAAGGTGGTCCTTGGCCTTTTTTTTGAAAAACATTACATATCTAAATAAAATTTAAAATTTGGTGAATGTGCCGGTATTAACTACTGTCTATCTTTTATTTTGCTTAAAATTACTTCGCTTGAATAAGGTCAGTGTCGGACTGCACCGCCGCGGCGCGCCGGCTAATGCACCCCAAAAGTCAAAATGTGGTCACCCAAAACCATAAATTATTTGTTTCTTTTTATCGCCAATACGCAAAACGCGTTTTTTCTTTTATTACTTACCTTTTTTAAACATTGTAATCTTGTATAAAATTTTAATAAATAAAAAATAAACGACCACCTCGACCATTCGCCCGTTTTTTTTTTTAAGACGTGTTGCAACTCTTTGCCCGGTAAGCCACCATACCCCCCATATTAGGAAAGGTATAAGAGGGATCAATTGGGCGCCACTAGCCAAAAAGTGGAATTAAGTCTTGACAGGTCCGATTAAAAAATAGTTTTATCCACGGCCGTGATTAATGGGCCTATTAATCACGGGCCTGTAAAAATAAACCGTTTAAAATTTAAAACGACCGTGGATAAAGTATAAAATTCTACTCGCGTATAATAGCTATTAATCAATGAGGGTGAATTTTGGGACACGAGCCGAAAGGCGAGTGACCTAATCACCCGAATTATTATACGCTCATTGAATAATATACTATTGTTTTAGAAACTAGTAATTAATTAGCCGTTGACATCTTCAAACTAATAAGATGAAAAGTTCGGTCTCTCTCTTTTTCCTTTTGCTTTTTTAAAAACGGAATAAAAAATTGGTGAATGCGCCCAAGTTAGGCATTAGTTTGCTCGGTGAACATTTATTAAAGTATGCAATGAAAGTATGTAAAGCTGATGTCAAAAAGGAGTTTTGATCTAGTTTGTATAAAAAATAAATAAGTATTAAAAAAAATCCTCTATAAACGGTGATAGATAAAAAAATATTACACCATAAAATAAATACGCACGAGATATAAAAACTATCGATTCAGTTCACCCCGTTCTATAACTCGTTAACGCATGCGCGCATCGGCCCCTGCGTACTGTTTCGTGCCCTCATAACAGAGAAAAATAAAAACCGACCCTGTTCCACTATACATTCGCGTTTTTGTGCGACAAATTTAGATCAGAAATATCGAAATAAAAATAAATAATTGTACAGTTCAAAAAATTGGGCGCGCGGCCAAAAATTCGGGGCAATTTTCATATTAACAGCCTGGCTTGCTCTCTCTCGTCCTGCTGGTCTGCACCATGAATGACATAATGGACTGTATATTAAATAAAAAAAATAGTAAGTTTTTTTTTGCGTGTTTTCCTTTTGATTTTGATCGAGTGGGTGTCGGATTCTGCACTACTGACGCAGTTTTCACGCCGATTGGGCGACTTTTGCTTTTGAGCACGCTAGAGTTAAATATAGTAGTAGGTGGCTAGTAGTGAGTAGTTACCTCATAGATTTGTGCTTAGTGACTAATTTTATTAGTTTATTCCAAGGATTACAGATTTTTTTGTGTAAAATTTACGCAAGTATGTCCGATTTTGTTGGATTTGATCGTGAGTTTTGCCAAAAGTTGGCTCTAAATATTTTCCTTGGGTTTTACGATCGGCTAGACCTTGGCAAAGTATTCCTGCATTGGGAATTTCGGATAATTCTATTTTCTATTTTGGGCTTTTTAATTAGTGTATAAAAGGATGGTATGCCAATTTTAGTTTTTTTCTTTCGTGGATTTGTTATTTTTCTAAATACTTACCTTACCTTACCTTATATATAATACATAGCCAAATTATTATAATAATAACCTAAACAGTATTGACATTTTTAACAGTTCTTTGGTCGCATTTAAACGTAACATAATTAGGTCTTTAACCACTAATAGATAATTAGTTTATATTAATTTTAGTGTGGAAGAGGGGGTTTTAATGATATTTGCGATACCAGATATCATTTAATAGAAAAAAACGACAAAAAAACCTGACATTTAAACTTTTTGAACACGTTATCCCCCAGAATCCCAATATACACCCGAGATGTTCAAATAAACCAACTCTGGTAAAAATTTAAATTTTTAATATTTTTTTTTTATTTTACCAATTATAAAAAACTAGCATACACCCGCGACTTCGTCCGCGTAGGAATCGAGACACTAAAGAGCATTTGTAAGAAGATGCCTTGCCTACAGGATCTCTTTGTTGCTGGCCTTAGGCTCGGTTGCTAGGATCACCAGGCCTGTTGTGTGTTGCCCTTTGCCAAATATGAAGATTCTAAATTAAGAGGTCTCTGAGATACGCACAATTAAATTAAAAAACCTTTTAACCCCTGTTTCAGCCCCTAAGGGTTGAATTTCGAAAAGTGCTGAAACACGCATCTTTTCGATTTTGATAAAGAACATTTTTGCCAAATATCAAGATTATAGATTAAGAGCTTTCTAAGATCCGCACACTTTTTAAAAAACCTTTCAAACATGAATTGTTGAATTTCGAAAAATCGCTTTTTAGTGGGACTCACTGGGTGCTTACATCATAAAAGGAACAAACTGTCCAAATTTCAAGTTTCTAGGTCAAGGCGTTTAGGCTGGGCATTGATTCTCTGTCAGTCAGTCATTCATTTTCATCCATTCATTCATTCATTTATTCAGGACATAGTCGCTTATATATGTAAAGAAGACTAAAACTTGGAAATGGAAATTTAGCAACTAAGCACAAAAATTTATATAAACTTTTTTTTTTTTTTTGACATTATAGATACCAGATGTTAAATCTGTTTTGTTTAAATCTCATTTGAAATTTTGGCTTGCAACTACGTAAAAATTTTGAATTTAGTTTTATGTTAAAAACTACACTTTAATTAGTAAAAAAAATGGTTTGTTTTTTAAAAACTCGCTAAATATGAACTAAACGGTTAAATTAACAAATTAACAAAAAAAATCACTGTAAAATGTCAAAATCTCAAACACTTAAATCGAGGGGTAAACCGCAGAGGAATACGGGTGTCCACATTGGAGGTAATCTGGAGGAAATCTTTAAAGGTTGCGAGGTAATCTGAAGGAAATCTTTAAAGATTTACTCCTTTTCGAGGTAATCTTTGGAGGTAATTTGAAGGAAATCTTTGGAGGTAATCTGGAGGAAATCATTAAAATTTCCTCCTAAAGGTGTACAAAATTTTGTCAGCGGTTTACCCCTCGACTTAAATTAATTGTCTAATAACTATTAAATAATGTATCCGTCGCTGTAAATAAAACAGATGCCACGACAGGTGCATCGTGGGGATTTTTGCCACTGCAGACGCGGCAACGTCGCATCGCAATTGAGTATTCACGGTATTCTCGATTATCTCCAACGTGGTCAGTCGAAGAAATACGTGCATTCGTGGCAATTGAAGATACGCACGTCATCATTATCATATGTATATATCTTTCACATACGAAGGAAATGAAAAAGTGTTTGAAAAAAAATTCGGAAAAATCTTTGGAAAATCTTTTTAAAAATCTCTTTGAAAAACTCTAGAAAATTTTTGAAAATCATACAGAAATCTGAAAAGTCCGTGTAATTTTTTTACCCTTCGAGAAGTTATTTTCTATATCTGATATAAATTTGTTATTTGGTGATAAATTCCAAAAAAAAAAACATTTTTGTAAAAAAACTATGTCAGCAAACCCTTAGATCTATAATCTGCCAGAACTAAGGAGCCGTACTTAAAACTTAGGCACTTAGGGAGCGTTACCTAACGCATTTATTATTTAAAAAAAAAACGTTTTTTTTTTCACTCGATTTTTTTTATTGCCTGTTAGCGTAGAAGCCTCCCCCCCCCACCTATTAAAAAATTCAACTATTTTGTTGCAATTTTAGCGGAATTGGGAACGTTTTTTTTAAGTCATTAAATGTTTTGTCTAGGGGATAAAACTTGTAATTTTAGGCTAAAAACGTTGTGTTTTTCGACCTTCTCCCCCTCCCCCACCAAATCTTATTTGCTACGACCCTGAAGGGGTGGTAAGTCTAAGCGTTACGAAGTGGGGTCAAAATTTCAAAATTTTGCCTAAAGTCTTTAAAGTATGGGCCCTAATTGTTTTCGAAATTTCAAGTTTTTACATTTTAACATAGTTTTTACATTTTAAGAAGGGTAGCTTAAATATTGGATCTTTTTAAAGTGGGAGTTTTCAAATTAATTAATAAACAGATCATTTTAAGTGGTTTTATCTACAGTTTTAAGAAGTGTTAAAATTAAAACTTACGTTTCTTAAAAATTAAATCTGTTGTTGTAACTTGACCGGTACCGCTGTGGATGCTTTAAAAATTAAAACTGGTTAAATTTTACTTAATTTTCCAAAAATCACTCGTATTTAAATCTGATACTCTTTTACAACCATACATTTCAAACTATTTTTTGTATACGAGTTTGGACCGTGCTATGGAACTTTTATTTTACTTTTAAATGCCCTAAATATATTTTTAGTAGTAAGAGACGAAATATCAGAAAGTTACGAGCCTGTGATACGGTCTAATCTCAAAAAATAACATTATCTTAATTAAAGAAATATTAAATATATCGGCAACCATGTAATCAAGTTCAAATTCGATTGCATACACGTTGGTTGTTTTCCCATCAGAAACCGCACAAGTGGGAAAGAGACGAAAAACGTGTACGTAATCTTTTAAAATACTCGCAAAGTGTATTCTCGTTCTTTTGAGGTTTAAACGCGAAGCGGATAGCTTTTGTGGTTAAACTCGGCTTTAAGTGGTGTTTTTCGATTTTTTCCTGAATTAAAAGTGCCACAAACCCAGGGCGAAATGGTCAAAAAACAGAACAACAGATACCAAGAGGCCGAACCTCTCCCTGAAAGGGGCCCAGGTAAAAAACACCGTTTTTTCCGATTTTTTTCAAGATTTTAAAAGCATATGTTTCGAAAAAAAATATATTGTGCCACTCGATCCGCTGATATTTGATACGTTCTAAGTGTAGTTGCGTGCTAGAGCACACAAAGGCCTTTTTGTTTTGACTGTCGTGCATGTAATTCTGAAGAGTTTATTGACATATGGACTTTAAATGCTTTCCCATATCTTTAACTGAAGAAGCCTTGATTCGATAATAAAATCCGATTTTTTCATGAGCTAAGCCAGACTACTCTAAAGTTGTGGATTAAGCTATTTTTTTTTGCTTTTTTTTTGCGAATGCTATAAGTCAAGAAAGCTTTAAACTATAGACTTCAAATTGGGAATTAGCAATACCTCTTGCTTTAAATTTTCTTTTTTTTTAGTTGTAGATGAAGCATATATTTTATTATTTTTATTACATGAGACATTTCTTTTTTTCATAATAAAATATATTTTAAAACAAAAATCACAATCTGTGCACAGCTGTATTTATATTTTTTATGCATAATAGCTGTCAAAATTTTAAGCTAAAGTTTAATATCCTGAAATATTCTTGCTTAAAGTTCTTAAATGGGATAATTTTTAGTAAAAGGGACAGTTTTTGGGTTTTGAAATGAAACAGCATTTAGCTTAAGCTAAAGAGTGACCGCAAAAAAAGAGGTTTTTTAGCTTCATTTTCAAACAAATGTAACTTCGATTGGAATTGATAAAATGTAACGTATAAGTGCTCAAAATTTTTGTCTGGTCATGAACTTGTGCAAAAAGCAAGATTTATTGTTCTAGAAGTTAAAAATCCCCTTAAACAAAGGGTTAACTAGGGGTACTTGAAATGTATTTTATACCAAGCTTTCTCACATTTTATTAAACATAACTAATCCCTTTAACTCGATTTTTCTTCAGATACTTTGTGATTAAAAAATTTAAAATCTACCCCCACAAAGAGGGTTAAACTACCCCCCACAACCAAAAAAAGTAGTAAATCATAAAGTATCTCAAGAAAAATCAGGTTAAAGGGATCCAGTCAGTTCTGTTTAATAAAATGTGAGAAAGTTTGGTATAAAGTTCAATTCAAGTACCCCTAGTTAACCCTTTGTTTGAGGGGATGTTAAGCTTCTAGAACAATAAATCTTGCTTTTTGCACAAGTTCATGACCAGACAAAAATTTTGAGCACTTATATGTTACATTTTATCAATTCCAATTAAGTAAATGGTAATGAAAATCTCCTAATCTAATATGTTCTTTTAATTATGTTTGCTTAATTTGTGAAAGATTTACTTTCTAATAAGTATATGAGATAATAAAAAAAATAAATGTGATTTTCAGAAATTATTATAGTTGTTACGTACGTTACCAAAAAATGTTACGTACGTTACCTGAGGGTTTTCACCAAACAAGCTGAATTTGGGAAAACTAAATATACGTTAAATGATTCTTCTGTAGGGCAGTATACTACAGTTTTTTTTGCGGTTGATTGTGGTTCATTTAGGGGTCGTTTAAGGGACCTTAACTTTCAATTTAGGGTATCTTAGAAGTTTTTTTGGACTAGTGTTTAACCACAACAGTTTTGTAAATGCTAGATGAATTTTAAACTAAAACCTTACCCAATATCTAAATAAATATATAATAATATTTAATTTTTTATATGCTGTGGTAGCAGTTGGGGAGGAATGACCCATTAGTGATTTTTTAAAAACTGAAACTTAATTAGTAAATTCTTAAAAATTAAAACTTAAAGTAAAACTGTAAATTCACCTTTCAAATTTGAAATTTTGCTTTAATTTATTCTTACAAAATGCATTCAGAATGAAGATGCTGTCGCTTAAATTTAGTTTCGATTTCTAAAATTAATATATCAACATCCTATTAATTTAAATTTAGATATGCGAAAGTATAATTATAGTTATTATTTTTGGTTTAAATGCGACAATGTTAAAAAAATAAATATTGTTTGAAAGTCACAATGTGACATTTACTTACCAGATAACATATATTCTTGATAAGATATTTTTCTTTTTGAACAATTTCAAAAATCGTCCTGGACAAGAAATTCTTGGATACAAATTTTGTTTCATGGAAAAATAAGAATTTTTCTGTCTGTCTGATGTCACGATTTTTGTAGACATGATCGACTCGAAATTTTCAGGAAAGATCTATGAGGGGAAGATCCCTATTGTTTTTAAAAGTTATCCCCTCAAAAATGAAAAAGTTATGGGGGGTTAAACTTTAAAAAAAATCGAAAAATGGTGAAAGAAAATTCTGATTAACGCCTTTTTCAGGAAAAATTACTGTTATTATAAGGATCTACCAATTTTGAAAGTAATCCTGTTAAAAACAAAAAAGTTATGGGGGGTTAAAACAATAAAAAAAACTATAATTTTCAAAAAATTTGTTTTCAAATTTTTTTCGTTTCTTACAAAAAGAAAATAAAAAAATTTAAAAAATTTAGAAAAGTTCGTTTTTGAAGTACATTTACATTTTACAAGATGTAGGTAGAGTCAGATTCAAAGCTATTCGGACTAACGTCATCACAAAATGATACCTAAATACCGTTCTGTTTTGTATTTTATCCGTTTTAACAAGGTAATTTGCTGTTGTGTATGATCGTAATAACCTATTATTATGGTAAAATGGATGATATTATATAAATATTTTACTTGTTAATTTGACTCTAAGGACATGTCCACAGGCTCGCATAACAACATAGTACATAACAATGCGATGCCGTGATTGGCTTGATGTGCCACCATGTATCTGGTAAGCCAATCACGGCATCGCATTCTTATGTTTTATGTTCTTATGCAAACTTCTGGGTAGGCCTTAACTCTTGAACGTGATATTTTAGCGAAAGTGAATCACACAAGCTAATTTTTTATTCAAAAATTCTTTAGTTTATATTTTATATTTAGTTTATATTTAAAATGTATTATCTGTAAGCCCTTGTAGATAAACTACCTACGTATTTTTGCATAGAATATATTTATATAGCATATTTAGCATTTTTAAATAAATTTCTAGTACACGTTTTTATCACTGAATTGCAATTAAGCTTTTCTTTTTAAAAATTTTATGAAAAAAAAAATGCGTTTAATTCTGATAAAAATTGACAACGTTTCATAATTTTATCATGATAATTAATATTTTGTAACTAGCAATTAAAAGTAATTAAAATAAATACTATATTTTAACAATTATTTTTTCTAGTATTTAGTTGTATAGTACAGAGTATTTTTTAAAATCATATTTTGAAGGAATAATGTAATTTTCTTATTTTACTTATATTTAATTACATAATAGGCACTTAGTGCCTATTCACAGGCTCGCATAAGAACATAATATATAACAATGCGATGCCGTGATTGGCTTCATGTGCCGCCATGTATCTTGTAAGCCAATCACGGCATCGCATTCTTATGTTTTATGTTCTTATGCAAGCTTCTGGATAGGCCTTAAGCAAACTCTCCACATTTAAAATTATTACATAAAAGTGTTCGTAAGCTCTGGCGCATTTGGTATATGCTTCAACAAGACGAAGAGCGAAAAAAAAAACAATTATGAAAAATGCTTCGTACAGTCGGTCAAGTAAGAGCGTCTCTCGCATTGTTCATTTAAGAATATATTTATACTATTTTTTTACATTTAATTACAGTTAATGAATGATAGATCAATGCAAATAACTTAGTAACTTGTCCAGTCTCCATTTGCGTGAATGATCGCCTGGCATCGTGGGGGCATACTTTGAACGAGATTTTTTACATATTCCTCCGGAAAAGACCTCCATATTGTCTGAATTTCTCGTGATAGCTGCTTTTTCCGCAACGCTTGTGCTTAATAAATGACCTCAAATTCTCAATGGGATTTGCGTCGTGCGATTGGGACGGCCAATCCAGCGTGATGATGTCGGATGTCCTCTTCCACTGGCTACACAACTTGCTCCGATGTTTGGGGTCGTTGTCCACTGCTTATGTTTGTCGTCATATCAACGTTTGGCAGTCGGTATAAGAGCTTTTTTGTATATCTCGTCCATTTTTTCAGCATACATAAAGAGAAATAAAAATCCAAAACCTTTTTCCGAGAGACATCCATAAACGTGAATCTTTACAGGGTGTTTCACGGTTCGCTGGATCAGTCGGTTGGTGGAGGATGTCCAGGCCCGGGGGGTGATAACGTAACCCCAAAAGGAAGCTTCATCGGTAAAAATAACCTTGCTCCAGTCTCGATCGATGTTTCCCTTGGCCCACGCGAGTCGTTTTTCTCTCTGTGTTTTTCTCAACAAAGGTTTCTTTATTGTACTTCGCCACTTTAAGTGGAGCCTGGAGATGAGTACGAATTGTTTCATGTGATATATCCAAACCTTTCTGCATCAGTTTTTTTGCCCCTTGGCGCAGGGTTAATTGAGGATTCTGCGTAAAATTTCTGATGATAACTATCATTATGGTCGAATCACGGGATTTTATACAGCCTATGTCACACGCATGATAAATACGAATCTTTTGACGTTAAAAACATAACCTTCCTTTCGCGTTGCTGTCATCGGGAAAAAATTCAGCGGTACATCTTTTTTTTTTCTAAAAGTGTCCGAGATTAGACTACTGTCATCTATATAAATATGACGAATTTACGCCCATCATTATCCTTGATTACTCACCTCTGTTTTTATTTATCTATAATCATCAAGTTACCTACGTGGTAAAAATCGATACCTTTATAAACTTGGTGTGAATATGAATATTTTTTTTATTTCTCTTAATAATATATTATACAGGGTGAATAATAACTGACATGCCAAAATTTAAGAGGTGATTCTACATCCAAAAATATCAAAAAAACTTCCCATAAAGGTTGGTCCGGAAATGAGCCCTAAGAGGTCTACGACCCTTTAAAATTTTAATAAGCTAGAGCGACGAGCTTTTGCATGTATACTAGGCTTAAGCCTCACATATTAATTAACACATTTTTGCCCCAAACTTTTTATGTGTATGTTTTTTGGATTTTTTGCAAAAAACATAGATTCCTTGAGTAAAAATACACTGATCACCCGTATACTACAAGTGAGGTAAATCCAAAAATAATGAAATAATAAATTTTATGTTAAGTTTTGAAAGTGTTACTCAATAACTATATTCAAAAACAAGATGTAGGCGAGTTTTAGAAGCCAGTCTCAAAGTATTATATTCAAGAACTTTCAAATTATAATCTTTAATGACTGCTTATCTGTAACAAAATAAAAACGATAATATTACTATGAAGAGAATTTTTACCCACTGCCTTGTTGTCAAGTTAACTTTAATAATTAATGAAACCGAAGATATGACGAACTGTTGAAGTAAAATACTATAAATTTTCGCATCGTAATTAATAATTTTGGGTCGTTTTGACTAATTTTTGAGTTGATAAATCCGAAAACGAAGTTTCTCATATAGTACACAAACAAAAGAGTGAAAATTGAACGAAAATTAATCATGAAGCTGAGGTTTGCAACGATTTTTTGCATCGAAAATTCAAATAGTATATTAAAGCACTTATTCCATAACACGTTTTTAGCGCACTAGTACTTTAGAAAACTCGCCGCAAGCGGCTTGTTTTCTAAACTTGTACTCGTGCGCTAAAAACGTATGTTGTGAAACTAGTACTTTAATATACTATTTTCGTTGCAAAAAAACGTAGCAAACTTCAGCTTCATAATTAATCCCAATGGTACTCTTTCAGAAAGACTAACATATTAATTTCGTATTTGTTTTTTTTTTTAAGTGGAAAGCCTAATATACTGGCGCGACCCAAAGAAGTCGGGCCCCGTGTTCGGGGGTGTCTTGCTCGTCCTTTTATCCCTCACCTACTTCTCGCTCATTAGCGTCGTCGCCTACCTGTCGCTGCTGGGGCTCACCGGCACCATCGCCTTCCGCATCTACAAGAACATCGTCCAGGCCGTGCAAAAAACCGGGGATGGACACCCTTTCAAAGAATTGCTCGAGTACGACGTATCCTTGTCGCACGATAAGGTAAGTTTATTTTATTTACGACCGGGGTTTTCATAGAAAACTTTTTGTGCAAGTGAAAGATATAAGGCTGCAATCACACGAGTTTTGAAATTATTCTACTGTTTCTGCACGACTTATTTACGCAATTTTTTCGACGACCGTAGCTTTTTTTTTTAAATAAAGAAGAAGAAATATTTGGCAAATAAAATAATTACATTTAAAAAAAATCGATATGTCGTATTTTGATCAGCTTTTATGTTTTTTTTTTCTTTTTCACCAGGTCAAAGAAGTATCCGAAATTGCTGTCGCTCATTTGAACGCGGCCGTAGTCGAGCTCCGCAGATTGTTTTTGGTCGAAGATTTGATCGACTCCATCAAATTTGGAGTTATGTTGTGGGCCCTGACTTACTTGGGAGCTTGGTTCAATGGAATGACCCTTATCATTATTGGTAAGTTGATTTTGGTCAAAAAATTAAATCCATTTATTTCACTAAAAAAATAATTTAAATATATGAGGTGTAATTTTAGCTTTTCTTATATTCGTGTTTTTTTTCAGCTTGGGTAGCCCTTTTCTCACTTCCAAAAGTTTATGAAACAAACAAAACCCAGATCGACGCCAATTTGGACATTGTAAGGACAAAAGTTGCTGAAATTACTTCAAAGTGAGTATTTTTTTATTAGAAAAAAAAATTACCCAGAAAAATATAGTTTTTTTCTTAATAATTATAAAGAGCCGTATTTGAAAAATTTTAATTAATTTCAGAGTAAAAGCTGCAATTCCCATTGGCAAAAAAACAGAAGAAAAGAAAGAACAATAGGTGATTAGGTATCAACGAAAAAGGTCCTAACTCCACTTATAAAATTTTAATTTTGACTTTTTTTGTCTGTGTAGAATGATAAACCTTTAAAAGTGTATTCAGGACCTTTATTTTTACTTCCGAGTAAAAACCTAATAATTCTAATTATTTTTATTTAATTTAAAGAATAATTTTAATTTTATTTAAGATCATAAAAACAATTCCATCCCCTAACCGTTTTTTTAGAAAACGATTTATTTATAAAGTTTTTAATTTTAATCGATTTATTTTTTGTACATACTTGTATTTTTTTTTTTAATTCAAAAAATTGATTTTTTTGAATATTTGTTGTATGTTGATTTTTGTAATACGAGAAAAAGTAATCAATGCAAAAGAGAACCTAAAGAAAGTTTTTAATGTTAAAAATGTTAGGTTATGTGTATTACAAAAAATATGTTCTATTTATAAGATATTAAAATATTAAATTTTATCATTTAATTTTTTTGGTTTTATTTCGAAAATTAGGGTATTTTCACCTTTAAATGGCATTTTAAAAAAACAATTCTTGTTTTGCTTTATTTTTTAACATTAAGTTATATTTGGTCAACGATTTTATAGACATTATTGATATTTAATATCAATTTTTGACATTTAATGTCATTTTTTGACTTTTAATGTCAATTTTTGACATTTAATGTCAATTTTCGACATTTAATGTCAATTTTTACGGAAAACAAATGAGTTTTAAAACAAATTCGAACTCTAGATCTTTGACCAAACTGACATTTTGGAAAATTTCTCCTAGTGTATAAGATGTATAGTTTTTAAGAGAAATAAACATGAAAAACTAACTATAAAGTTTAAATGACGTTTTTTACTTATCAGAAATCAATGTTGTATATGTTATTTATACATTAGGTTCCAAAATATGTACCTTTATATATGGCCTTTCTACCTTAAAAATTTAAAAATATTTTGTTTTTAAACATTTTTTATAGAAAGAAAATAGAATTCATTGTGAAATTTTGTACGTATGTTTATATTTAAAGAATACAAAATTATTTTTTTTACATTTTATTGCCATTTTTTTGCCATATATTTTTTAAACATCAAAAAAATGGTGGTCGCCATGATTCCGACCATTTGGATCGACTGAAGAAAAAAACGGGATATTATCAGTATTGAACTCGTGAAAAGTCCCTATCTAGAAGAATTTTTTTGGCCAACAAATAACATAATGGCGGTTTAAAATTTTTTTAATAATTTTCAAGATAAACGTCTGCCATTCTGTTATTCTTTGACCAAAAAAAAATCTAGATAGGGATATAGCGACTTCAATACTGAATAATATCTAGTTTTTTTTTTGTCAGTCGATCCAAACGGACGGAATCATGGCGACCACCGTTTTTTTCATGTTTTTTTTTTAATTTTATGGCAAAAAATGGATAAAAATTTAAAAAAAATTGTATTCTTTAATATAAATAAACATACCTACAAAATTTCACAATGATATATTTCTTTCTATATACCAGGTGTCCCAACTTACCCAGCGATTTTCTCGAAAACTAAAAGAGATAATCAAGTTCTGCTAAAACCATTTTAAATTAGACAACTTAAACTATGTTTTAGCACATATTTGATACTTTCAGCTCTTAAAATGTGGGCATGTTTTTTTTTTAATGAAAAGGGGGGTCGTGTGATACATTATTTTAAAGCAAATAAAATTCTCTATTGGACTGTATATTTTTTAATTTTCTAAACAAGATTTTGATTTTTTTGCTAAAAAATGCTATTTTGTAGGTTTTTTTTGTAAATTTTTATTTATGTCAATTAAAATTAGTATAGTTTACGTTTTTTCATCATAAAATTAGTAATTTTTAAAAAATTGTTTGATTTTTAGAGAAATTTTGACAAAAATACCCATTTTAAAACCTATTTTAACCCAAGAAAAAAAAATGTTTAAAAAAATAGTTAAATGGAGAATTTTATAAGCTTTAAAATGATGTATCACACGACCCCCCTTTCTATTTAAAAAAAATGTCCCTCTGTCCCACATTTCAAGAGCCGAAGGTATCAAATATATGCTAAAAGATAGTTTAAGTTGTCTTATTTAAAATGGTTTTCTCAGAACCTGATTATCTCTTTTAGTTTACGATAAAATCGCTGGGTAAATAGAGTTGCGACACCCGGTATAAAAAAAAAACAAAAAGTTTAAAAACAAAGTATTTTTAAAATTTGAAGGTACAAAAACCCCTTAAGGATTTTGGAAAATAATGAAGTGATGCGCTATAGTACGAGTGATGCACGCAAAATTCCTTTTTGCCAATATGATTAAATATATATTTTACTAATTGTTAATTTGAAAAACGTGTAGGACTGATTTTATGAGATTTTAAGTGTTTTTTAAGGAAAATTAGTAACTTTATGTCGTTATTTTACGCTAGGTCAGCTTTGGATTCAGCAAAGAAAACAAAAAACTGAAGAACTTTTGTGTGAGGTAGAAAAAAATCTGCTGTGTTCTTTGCTTAGGGGTTATATACCTTCTGGCTCGGGAAAATTAAGGGCTTTTATTGATTTTTTTCAGGTATGTAATCACAGCTTAATTTGAACGACCTACAAAATATCAAATAGTATGTTTTGATGTGTTTGTGAATTTTTTTTTATTGGAAAATTCACAAAATAGTGGTAACCATGACCCTTGTCCCGAATGCCTTTTTTTTCTATGGTTTGCGGTGAGCACGATTTTTCGAAAACCATTTTACCGATCAATCTGAAATTTTTAGGTGTTGTTTCTAATTACAATAGCTAGTTCGTGGACGAGGCGATTTTTATTTGAACGAAAATTTCTAATTTTTCCGGTCGGAAAACTCAATTTTCGGAACATCGAAAATCGATTTTTTGGAAAAATCATCGCCATTTTCGTAATTTTTTTTAAAACCCTTCGTTCATGAACTATTGTAATTAGGAACAACACCTAAAAATTTCAGATTGATCGGTGAATTGGTTTTCGAGAAATTGTGGTCACCGCAAAAAAAAAGGAGTTTCACGGTTTCCACAATTTTCCGAATTTTGCAATAAAATTTTTTTCACAAACACATCAAAACATACTATTTGATATTTTGTAGGTCGTTCGAATAAAGTTGTGATTACATACCTGAAAAAAATCAATAAAAACCCTTAATTTTCCCGAGCCAGTAGTTAAAAAGTCCAGACCCCTTAAACAAACGGCATAAATTTAAAAAAATTCCTTTCATTGTGAGAAAATACCGTACTATAAAAATATTATCATGTGTTTAAAAAAAAGATAAACCTACTATTAAGACCAAATCAATGATATTAATTATAACTGTAGTTATAATATAGATATATATTAAAAATCTTAAATTTATTTTATAAAAATTATTGATTCTGTTTTCCTGAGCAAAAGGAATGCACAAAAACGTGCATTTTCCATGAATTTCTTGAGAAATTATATTCAGTATTAAAGCAGAGCCTGCAGAATGGATCCAACTGATTTTATAATAAAATGGCATAACTAGTGTACACTTGAAGATACAGATAACATCTGAAAAATGTTTTTGAGACTAAAATATTGGTTCTATTTTGCACAATGTAAGCTATTTTTGTGAGGCTTTTAGTTAAAATCAGTGAAACATTTCTTAGAAACGGAGTCTCACACTTTAAACTTGACACTGTGATCTGAGATATTTAAAAAAATCAGCTGTAAACAATTTTATATTTGTGGTTGAATTTTTGAGTATGTTGGCTCGCAGCGTGTCAAATTTAAAGTGAGCAACACCGTTTTAGGGGCTATTTATCGTATTTTTTCACTATGATCCCCATAAAAAAAATATTTGTTGTATATTTTGCTCAGGTTGCCCTCCCTAGGGCGCAAAAAAGAATAAATTTTGTTATATATTTAATTATATTTAAAAGATTAGTTGTAAAAAACTTCTTAATATTTGTTATGAATTTAAAAGTAAATATTCTCGTCATTATTTTGACTGTTAAATACCTTTTTATATAGCTTTGTATTTGCTTTATTAAAAATAATTAAAACTCTATATCAGCACAATTTGTTTTATTTCTTTCTCCTGCTAGTAAAAAAATGTATTTTTTACATTTCTATATATAAGTCCGCGAAAACTGTTTCTGACCGTGATAACTCCAGAACGCTTTGTGCTAAATACTTCAAACTTGGCAAAAACTAATGAAGTTTGCCATCCGCATTAAAAAAACGATATCCTATTTTTTTTTTTCGGCAAAAAATCAAATTTAAGTAAAGGCACATTCATAATGGATCTATAAACTAAATAGTTCACTAGAAAAATGTTAAAATTTCATCTATAGATCTCAAGTTATTCCATTTTATCTAATTTGGTTTACTGCTTATTCAAACCCGAAATTTAGTGATTGGCCGCTGCAATATCTGGTAATTTTCAGGAACTGCTTTTTGTATATTTGAAATTTAAATTTTTTCCTGGCTGGATGACCACAGTTGCCTAAGTCAAAAACGCTTCCCCCTTAAGAAGAAGAAGAAAAAATTCAAATGTGGAATAATTTGAGGTGGCAACACTGTCTGTATATCTCCAACTTTGGGTCAGTTGGGTGTGTCAACAAAAGTGTGTAAAAAATGCAAAATTTTAATAATTAGGTGCTAACGGTAAAAAAATATATTAATTTCTTGTGCAGATGATTGAATTGTCTTAAAATTCTTATAGTAAGTTTATTTAACAAAGATTTCAATATTTTTTATAAAAATAACCTAATTTTTTTTTTAATCTTGTAAAAAATGTTTTTATTTTTTCTAGAATAAAATGGAGTTTGGAAATATGCGCGATTTCTCAGAATTTTGCGAGCAATTACACGAAATTAGACTGAAATTTCACAAATGGGATAGTTGTGAACGAACTGTTGCCCTATATTACTTAATGACAGGTTTACCTTTTCCGAATGCCAGGTTTTTGCAATATGCCTTGGAACAGTGTATATATTCCGCTAAAACTCGTGAGGCGGAACAGTTAGAAAGAAACGCAAATGATCCTTCTTATGTTACTAGCTTTACATTAGAGAATCCTCAAATTACAATGTCCTTACTACTTACACACCTTCCATTACTACGACCTGGTAACAAAGAATGTTCGGATAGTTACTTAAATATTATTCGTAAAGTTTTAAATGAATCTTTAAGCCCACCATATAAAATTTATAATGAATGTGTAGAAATAATGTCCTACATCTTTATACACCCAGCTTTTAGTAAAGAAGAAAAGAAGTCATTTAAATACCTGTTAAAACGTGTTGTTAATAGAGTTAATCCTGACAATTTTATACATTCTCCTGTTAATGAATCAAGTGATGAATCTGTCAGCCCCAATTCTGATTTTGTTAATGTTAAACCTCGATCAAATAGTTTAACACCTTGTCACAACAATGCAGTAGAAAATCTGTTTCCCACTTACGACCTTTGGTCTTCTCAAGAAAATATAACTAAAGCCCAACAAAAACAACGGAGTTTTTCACTTTCAAATGATACCTCTTTTATAAATAATTTTTCAACATTACAGTCAAGTAGTTCAGAAACTCGGTTGCAAGATTTACAAAATCAAAGCAACCAACCAATTATAAAAAGTATTGTTTCTTGGTTGAAATCACTGAGACTTCATAAATATAGCTGGGTTTTTAATAATTTGAATTACGAGCAAATGTTGAATTTGACTGACGAAACTTTACAATCAATAGGGATAACAAAAGGGGCTAGACATAAGATTTTGCTAAGTATTAATAAATTAAAGGAGAGAAGTTGTATGCTGACTGATTTAGAAAGTGAAATAATGAATGGTGCCGATTTGAACACTGCCTTGAAGAAAATTAAAACAGTTTTACAGAGTCCTTTACAGATTACCAATGGAGAGGATTTGCCATCACAGATTATTAGAGTTATGGGAAAAGGTATAGTAAAAGTTATTTTAAAGAGGAACACTACTGTTTGCTTGTAACTTGGCAGTTTGAGATTTTGACCCTTGGTACTCCATCCATTATGAAAGTTATAATAATTATCTTTTATTCCACAGTTTTGTAACTTGGGCCATATTTAGTGTTCCGCAGTGTTAAATGCTTTTGACAGATCCATTAAAATTGCCAGGGATTTGTTGCCTTTAGAAGTGTTTTAAAAATTGTAATTTTTGATAGTATTATAGTATTTTAACTCGCTCTACAGATTCTTTCCTCATAGGAATGACGCGTCATCCGCATAGCACAGAATTGCATATTTATAGTAGACAAATATGCGTCCCAGAACTGTACCTTGTGGACATCAAACTCGACTGTTTTCTCTTCTTTTAGGCGGTTTGAGATTTCTAACTGTTAGAACAGGCTTACCTTTTTTTCTAGTGTTTTAATAATTTAGGCCTAAAACCAAAGACTATTCTATTAGTCTGTGCTAAAACATTGCCGGTAGTGTTTGGTGTTCCACAGTGTCAAAACCCTTTGACATATCCAAAAAGATTGCCAGCAGTTTGTTGTTTTTGGAAGCGTTTTAGAAATGTCATATTATTCTGGTATTTTAACTCATTGTATTCAATTTTTTTAGTGTGTACTCAGTTGTTAATGATAAGACAACCTTCAGAAGAATTTATTGTTTTGTTTAATGGATTATGTGAGAGAGTAGAAACTATCGACGCTTTTAATAGTGAACAGAGAAAACGATTAAATATGTGGAAAAGTCAATTGTCAAATGGAACTAACAATCTACCCATGTATAATCAACACAGACCTCATAATAATGTTAATAATCATAGGTAATGGTTTTTAAATAATTATATTTTTTTCATACTTGCTTTACTTTTTTACTGTTTTTTTATATATTCCATAGATAGAGATTTTTGGTTGATTCCAAATCGATCATTAGTGTTAATATTGTACAATATCCAACTGTATGCTTGCCGAATCTGTATAAGTGTATAATTTTAGGTCCTTTAATACAATGCAGCACATCATGCCCGCAAATATTATGACGCAAACTCCAGAATCTTTTTATCATCAAAAGAGCTCATCATTTCCATCCATTCAGAGTAACTCTTCTTTGACAACTCACCGAAATTCCGTAGGTAGTATACAATTACAAAATCAACTGTACTCTGTGCCGCCCCCAACTATTATTTTAAATCGAAACGAGAACAAAACCATTTCTGCACCGCCTAATAAAACAAAAAATGGTCATCACGTAAGGTTTCAAGAACACAAGCAGAACTATTGTGACGGTAAGGGTAATGATCAAAGTAATGCGGATATTGAGAATAGTCTAGAGTCTCTTTGTTTGCAAATGATGGAGCACGCATTAGGTCCGTGAAATTTTTAGAATAACAAATTATAACCTCGCAAATCAATTGTCCTCTAATTTTTAGGATATGCTACAGCTATTTTAAGAACTAAGAGAAATCGATTTTAGGACACAGCCTGCAGCATGCAGGGTATATTTTTTACGTATATTTAAATTTAATCCATCAAGGACTGACCCATGAATTTATTGTCCGTAAAATATTTATCAGATATTACTATTATTAGTCCAAATAAGTTGTTTTTACTAAAAATGCAAACAAATTTTTAGAGATTATTAGTAAAATGTAAACAATTCCCTGGCTAAGCCATAAATAATAAATTGGTAACTACGTGCAATTTAAACTAATCCTTACAAAAATCTGTAAATCTATGAGTATTTTGTCGGTAGTCCTTGATGGGTTAAAGTGATATTAAAAATTTCCGATGATCGAAATATTAGGTTATGGACTTAGAAGTTCAGCGATGTTTTTTTCTTCCTTAAAATAGTTTAGGCAAATTTTAAAGCCAATGATAAAAAACTGGTGCATTTTTTAAAGCAATTTAAGAATAATTGTTTTTAATTATTCATTTTGGGTTCAGGGACACCATAAACTCTGTTTAAAGTCAATGCAATTGTTTACATTTTATTATGTTAATATTTTTGTAATTTACTTTTTATTTGTTTTGTTTGTTACCGCGTTATTTTATTATATTACTTCTTTCAAGAAGGTTATTGACGATAACTTCAGTCAGAATTTTAATTTTTTAATGTTAAGTTTGGTTACAAGAAACTTTTTTTTTAAAAAAATTCGTACTTGGATTGTGTTATGCAATAATATTTTAACGCACATCGTGAGATGACAGTACATTGTTGAACTTTTTCCTTAAAGCAGGCCGCTCACTATGGAGCATGTTGGGCAACATGCTCATCAACAAAACCCACCGAGCTCACACATCAGGAAACATGTTGGGTAACTTCATTTGACAAAGAGAAACCTAAACGAGTGGGTTAATATGAAAGTGCTGTCAAAGCAAGAAAAAGTGGCAATTGCAATAGGCTTGACAATAGCCACAGAAAATAAGAGAAAGAGTATGGGTAAAAGAATGGCTTTTGGGTTTCGCCCTAGGAGCCTGGAACATAGCAGCTTGTTGACGAACCAACACACACATTTGGCAACTTGTTGACGACAACTCGGTTCACCAACATGTTGCGCAACATGCTCCCTAGTGAGTGGCCTGCTTAACATCTTTTAAACGTTTTACTTTAAACACTTGAAATTAATAATTTATTTCAATTGATCATGTACAAAATTTGCAATCTTTAATTCAAATTGCTTAGAAGATGTGAGTTAAGATGTTATTGCATAACACATCCCATTTATGCTTTATTATTTAATATTACAAAGTATTAAACCAATATTTCGAATTACAATTTTAACTATGGCATGTTGACATTCTCTATTAAATATTCATTTCTTAAGGACACACGTCCCCCCAAATGGAAATAGGTTTTAAAAAAATAGTGTTTTTATTGCTGATTTCGATTTTGTTTAGATCAAAAAAGGAAGGTGAATTTATCTTTTTTAAGCAGTTTTTATAAATTTAACGTCAAATGTATTATATTTGTCAAGCCCATGGGTTTGTACAATTTTGCTAAATATGACATATACTGCCCAGAATAGTCTTAAACAGCAACCGAATCGTCATTGCAGATGTCTTGAAAACTAGTCTTCAGTTGGACACCGGAAGTGAAATCCATATACTTTTCTTTACGATTTTATAGAGCAAGCATGTAACTTGAAAACCTTTGTAGGTGCTTTAATAAATTATTTATTGTTCACCTAGAATTACATTATTTAATTTTCGGCAGGGTATTTCTCAAAAACGAAAAGAGATTTGGTCTAAACAAAATCGAAATCAGCAACAAAAACACTATCAGAATTGTGCATGAGAAATTGCAGTTTTTACTGTTGTTTAGCATGCAGTCTACAGAAGAACTTTTACCACTATTTAAGAACTAGTGCTCATTAGGATTTCGTTCTTAGAGGTTTTGAAGTTTACAGACCCTTTGCTAACATAATTAATAGTCATCTAATCTTGCTATTTTTTTTAACCTATTTTCATTTGGGGGGATGTGTGAGGAAACTCGATCCCATGGCTAGGTTTTTTTTTGTAAAAGGCATGTTTAGTCTATAAAATTCTAATTTTTTTTTAACCAGTATAACAGCTGAGTTATTTTTTTAAACTATGGTTTTATAGAAAGATGTGTTGTTAAAATCATGTTATAGGCATTAAACAAGCTAGTAGTGAAAAAAATTCTTACAAAATATTAAAAATTAGTTTTTTAAAAACAATGTGACGTCTTCCTATTGCAATGTTTGTTTAATGTTTGTGTAATAATTTCATAGTTTACCCACATAAAAAAATTACTTTTAATTCATAGAAAATATTGTCGGCCTATAATTTGACAATTTTTATTTGTGATAATTTTAAATATTTTTATTGATTTAAGTAAGTATATTACTGCTGGCAGATGTATACCATCCCTTAGTTAACTTTCTAAGTTGTAAGTTTTAACATGTTATGGGGCTGTACAACTATAATGTTACTTAATTTTTTGTCTTTGTACAGTTAAGAATAAATTACGCAAAATAAAATTCACCGAATTCATTGTGCTCAATGGGCATAGCTGTGTCTCCAATCACAAGCGACATACAATGGCCAAGATTAGCACATCTTCAGTTGTTTACTTGTTTTTACAATAAAAAGCATTTTTAATTTTTGCTACTAAATTAATTAAAAAAAAAAATCGTCCCTCAAGAGGCTTTCTCTATCCTTAGCTTAGAAAAAAAGTTGTAAGCTTTATGGTCTGTTTCTTCAAGCAAGAGAGTAAATTAAAAATCGCCCAGTGAATATTTTCAAAATAGATTCGAATATTGGATGTGCGAATATACTGCGTAGTTTATTTTATAAAACATAACTATATTCTATACACAAACATATACTATTCAAACCTTTTGTAAAAATAATTACTGTGAGATTTTTAATTTACTATCTTGCTTGAAAAAACAGACCATAGTTCGATAGAAGAAAAGGCGTAATGGTTAAAAATTGACAAAAGTTAGGTGATCTAACCCCGATAACATGTTTATTTTAATTGTGATTTTTAATGTGTATCATAATTTTTAAGACATACCTAAACCTTTAAGCCTTTTTTATGGAGCTTAAAGATTTTTTTACTTTTGTAAGAAGAAATACTGTTCATATCCCAATATTTTTTTATAAATGTTAAGTGTAAGACAAAGTTTTCTGAAAATAACAGGCAAAGTTTCGTAAAATATTTTTTTTTGTATAAGGGTCATCTTGAAAATTTTCATCAGTTATTATTTTTTTACCGTTTTTGTTAGTTTTTTTTACTGAACTTTTTCCTGTTTTATCTGAAAAAAACGAATATATAAAAAGCTATAATAGTACCTAAAAGTTAAGAATTAAATATTTTAGAGTTTTAGAAAATGTATTCAATATATCTGTGGAACTACCCATTTAAAATCGTCCCGTTTTTAGTGTAACTTACCATGACTATTTTTTTCAACTATCATAATATCCGTTTCAACCAATAAAAAACAAGGCATTGCCTTAACTACGGGATATTTTCGTCTCGAATATATACCAGAAACTCGAATATATACCACTTTTCTAGTTCTTTGATGTAACAAGCTTGATAATGTAATTCTATAACCAAATATCAACTAAAATGCAAAATTAAGGTAATTTTAATGTCTTATTAGCTTATTTTTATTCAATATTAATAAAATTTAACGAATTTAGATCTTTTTTGTTCCAAAAATTAGAAATGTCAAACATGAATTTATTGTGTCAAAATAAATTGACATCAAATTAATTATTATTAATTATTTATTTAAACTACTTTTAAAAATTTTAATTGTTGAAAAATGGTTTAAAAAAATAGTCCTGCAAATACACCTCCAGATTCGGTATATACCTCTCTGTCGGTGTATCGGTCGGTGTAAAAAAGTCTCTCATTTTAAAATGGTCGAGTTAAGCCAAATACGAGACTATTTTAAGTGGACTGGGCCATGTACTAAAGTGTTCAGCCCTCAAGAAATTTAATATTACATTTGAAAACTTTATTTGTAAGAAATTAGTGTGTTTGTGATTGTTTATGTGTGATACAGGTTGGCCTATTAGGTCACTGAAGCTTAAAGACTGATTTCTGTAAACTACTTCAGAATTGATGACAAATTTAATGTACTATTTATTTTTCTCAAAACTATTTAACAAATATATTAACTACATGAAGAAAAATTGGTTTATTTTAACAAATCGCTCGTTCAGTGCGCCAACACTCGTCCAAGGGTCCACTGCGCCCTTTCTGTTGTAATGATGGTTATTTGTAGCCACCAAAAATTTGAAGCCCTTGTTTGAAAAAGGATTTTGGAATAATTTGCAGCCCCCCTTTTACGATAAACTTTCCAGACAAGGGGTTAAGTTGTGAACTCCGTCTTTTTATTTTCTCTTGAAGAGGAAGTATTAATACTTTGGATCACAATATACCACTTCAGCGACGGCCATATTTAAAACAGGGTGGCCACATGTCAGAGAAATATCAGGGAATTAAAAAAATGAAAAATCAGGGAATTTTATTAAAAAACCTGGAATTTAATTTTTTTTTCATATAAACTTAAAGCCAAAAAAGTCAGGGAAAAATATGATAATTTGGCAGGGAAAATTTTTCAAAATCAGGAAAAAGTCAGGGAAATGTCAGTGAAATTTCCAAATAAAATTCTGTGGCCACCCAGTTAAAAGTTCCAGACTACCAGTCATATGTAGAATTGCGGCGAATAATATATTTCTATAGTACACGGAGTCCGCCTGCCAGTAGTGTCATCTCGTAAAATTGTTGTGAACTTTTTAATATGGCCGCTGTTGAATTCGTATGTTAATTAGAATTCTGACAGATTACACAAACTGTTTGAAAATATCCTATGGATTTTGAGGTTACTGAAACCAAATCCGATTTAAAATTAAAAGTCCAATATGGCGTCGAAATTTTAATATTTTTTTCCGAAAATTAGTGATCAGTATTTTTGAGGTCGCTGAACCAGAATGTGATGTTAAAAATATCACGAAAAAAAAACGTCTCTCGATGTGTTAAATATAATTAATTGTACTCTTGTAATTTGAATTTTTAACATCAGATTCGGTTTCAGCGACCTCAAAAACACTTGATCACTAATTTGTGCCAAAAAATATTGAAATTTTAAAAATTTCGATTCGAGTTACCAGTCATCATGTAGAGTTAATTAGTTACAGAGTCGAAATTTTTTTTTTGAGGTACGAGGTTTCGAAACTTACAAGACGATATTGATATTGACCTAAAATGCCATTTGTTTGTTTTATTTTTCATAATTCGGTCGTATTTTTTTGAAAAAGGGTATTTGGATGTTCCTTTTTTTGTTTTAAATACCCTTTAATTTTTGGAGAAAATCATTTCGCTCATTTAGACTATATTAATAATAATAATAATAATAATAATCTTTATTTCCATAGACAAAAAAGTATCGGACACGTCAAAAATATATATACACACACATATATACATACATATACACATATATATATATATACATATATATACATATACATATACACACAAAAAATACACACATGTAAATAAATAATTTATAAATAATTTATCACAGATTTAAAATTCACAGAATTAAAATTTTTTGCTCAAATATTCTGGAATTGAATAAAAACAATTTAATTGAAAAAAAACTTTAACTCTTGATTTAAATTGTTTGAGGCTGTTTGTATTCTTAATCTCATTTGGAAGATTTTCAAATAATCTGATAGACATCATTTTAGTCCCATCCTTAACCTGTGCATAATTGTAAGCTGGCACGTAAAGATTTGTAGCATTTCTTGTACAATACTGATTTATGTCACCAACAGTGACAAATGAATTTAAATTGTTCTTAACATAGATAACACATTGATACATAAACATACTGTAGACAGTCATTATGCGCTTTTCCACAAAAATATCTCTACAAGTAGAATTATAAGATAAACCAAAAATGAAACGTATAATTCTTTTCTGCATAATAAGAACCCTTTCCACCTCAGAACTGCACCCCCAACACAGAATACCGTAAGAGATGACAGAGTTTATGCAAGCATAGTAATATTTTAAAAGTGTGGATGTGCTTACGGTCCTTCTGAGCTGAAGGATGCAGAAACTCTTTGTGGCCAGGGTTTTCAGAACACTTTCAACATGTCTTCTCCAGGATAAAGTTTCATCCATGAAAACGCCGAGAAACTTGCAATCACCATCCTGCATGATGGATTTACCATTTGAACGTACCAAAATGCTGGAATTTTGTACAACCATTTTGGGATGAAACATAATTAGTTTTGTCTTGTCAGTATTCAAAATAAGACCATTTTTGAGACACCATTCCTGCATTTTAAAGATACATTCATTTAGTTTTAAGCTGAGAGTTTCAATATCCTTAGCAGACACCACTTCAGAGGTATCATCAGCAAAAAGTGTAAGCAAGCTCTCGTCTTCCGAATCAAGACACAGATCATTTATAAAGATTATAAACAAAATGGGACCAAGAATACTGCCTTGTGGGACTCCTGTCTCACATGGTAAAAGTCGAGAAAATACATGACCCTTTCCATCTGAGACTCTAACAGTCTGGTACCTCCCAGCCAGATATGACTTCAACCACTCTAGTGCTGCACCTCTTATGCCATAATCATAAAGCTTCTGCAACAATAACTTGTGGTTTATTGTGTCAAAAGCTCTGCTTAAGTCATAAAACAAACCACAAGTTTTTAGTTTGTTGTCGAAGTTATTTAGAATACGGTCATAGAGGGAAAATATAGCGTCTTGGGTAGATTTACCTTTGGTGAAGCCAAACTGCCTGGAAGTTAACAGACTGAAAGTAGCCATAAAGGATACAAGCCTAAGATAGAAAGCCTTCTCAAAGATTTTGGAAAACACGGATAGCAACGCCACTGGTCTATAGTTTTGTATATTCGGATATTTTCGTCATTCAAGTTATTCAGCTTGGGGTTGCAAAAGTAGGATTTGGGATTTCAGAAAAATGAAAAATATTGTTTAAAATTACATAGGTATATTAGAGTAGCTACCATTTAACATAAAAATAAATAAAATTTGAGAAAACAATTATAAAATAAAAAATAATTTTTAAATTAAATATACTTTATTTTATGATACGTTAGTATACTTTGGACAAAAATATTTGATTTTTTCACATTAATAAAGATTTTCACCCAAAAAAAAAAAAAAATAAAAACAATTATTACTCTTTATAAAAAAAATATTTAAATTAAATCTTTGAGCCTAAATACATATATTTTATAAAGAGTATTTTACTGTACAAATGAAGCTTATAATATAAATAAATATTTTGAACACTTTGCAATAGTATATCATTTAAAAATTTCAATGGTTTGGAAAAAAATTAGTTAACATACCAGATTTTTTTCTAGAAACTCAAAAATAAAAATGTATTTACCAAGCAAAAAAAAAATAATACAAATTAAATAAATAAATATAATACCTATTTAATAAAATGGTGCTCAGTTTAAAATTTTTTCGCCTTTTTCGTTTTTTTTTGCAAGTTTGCAAATAAATTACAAACCTGTAAAAAGTTTAAAAGAAAAAAATATTCGAATAAAAAAAATTACGATACACAGAAAAAAATATTTTTAAAATATTACTTTTTTCAGTGTACTGTGATTTAAATTACATTTAAAACTTAATAAAAATTAATATTTCGTAGTTATAAGGCAGGTAATGATATTTTTTCAGTATCCCTATGGCTATTTTTATCACCTTAATAAATAAGATACGATATCAAATTAAAAGATCTGATATTAAATTTAAAGATCTGATATCAAATTTAAAGATCTGGCATCAAATTTAAAGATTTGATATCAAATTTAAATATCTGTCATCAAATTTAAAGATCTGATTCTCCATATAATGCAGTAGAGAACGACATGTAATCTAGGGCTCCGGGTACTCCTCCTGGGCCTTTGAATGGTGGCATACGTTGGATACAATATTCAGCTTGGTCTGGGGGTAATTCTCTTCTCAATTCGTCAGGAAGAATATATGGCTAAAAAAAAGGAATTATATATTATGACTGACGTCATCACGAAATATTATCTAAATACCTTCGTATTTTGTATAATACGATATTATCATCAATTTGACCAAGATAATTTGCTATTGCGGATCATCCACAAAGCGAATTACCTTGGTAAAATGGGTAAAATGCAAAATACGACGGTATTTGGTATTATTTTTTTGATGATAGTCCGAATAGCTGGAAATTTTGTGACCATATAGCTCCATTTTGTATTTTATAACCTACCTTGTCAGCAGCTAAAATACGGAAGCTGTCAATAACTTGTTCTGCGGTGTCAGTGTCGGTACTTTCCCTGGTCATGAAGTCCAAGAAAGCGTCAAAATGAACATATCCAGTGTGATTTGGATCAACAACAGCCAAAATTCTCTGGAAGTCAATGTCACCCTGTCTATCTTTACCGATAGAGTAACCGAGAGACACAAGACAACTCTTGAACTCCTCGGGAGACAGTCTTCCTGTCCTGTTCTTGTCAAAGTGGTTGAAGGAAGACCTGAATTCGTTGAGTTGTTCCTGCGTGATTCCCTTCGAGTCGCGGGTGAGAATTTGATTTTCGACTTCGTTGATGTTGCGGTTGATCGACGTCAGAAGTTGCTCCCAACCCACTCTCAACGTCTCCATTGTGTATTGTGTATATCTAAAAAGAAAAGCAACATAAAATTAATATAAAAAATTATTATTCAGAAAATAATCTTGTCTTTCTGATTATTATCATAGAATGACAAAGGTAACGGTACTATTATGTCCAATAAATTTAATGGTATAGCCAATTTTCACACCATTTTTGTATTTTGTTAAGGCCTTCTTGGGATAGTAAAGCTTCAGTGACCAATCTAAAAAGTGTGTCGTGTTCAGGTAAAAGGTTAAGTCATATGTATACATTAAAAACAATATAGGCCCGCGCACTGAACCCTGTGGAACACCCGATACAACTGGTTGAAGATGAATTTCCAACAATAAATACGAACTTTCTAGCGAAAAAAAACGCCAAAGTGTTTTAGTTTATGAAATAATCGGAAGCTTTTTCAAAAACCTTTCTAACATACCATTGACACACGGAAAAAACGATAGATATAGAAGTAGTAGTTTTAGATAGCATTTATTTCAATAAATTGCTATCCTATTCCAGTAAGACTTACCTGTTTTCAAAGATCATGCATTCTTGTACAGCTTGATGGATCTTTTCAAGTTCTTCGATATGTGGTTTGTAAGCATATACTCCTTGTTCGTATTCCTTAAGACGATGTAACTGATCTTCTAGGGTACCATGAAGACCCATGCCGATGGCGGTAACGGCGTCCAATTGGCGTTCGATCCAAGGTCCAACTGCGTTTGCTTTTTCCGCGAATTGGCGTCTGAGCATTTCGTTATCTATGGTTTAAAAAGAATAAAATTATTAATTTTTATAGACTTAAAATATATATTTCGTGTAGGTTTTGTGCGATTTACCAATTCAATCATATAAAACCCACTAAAATTTTGGTTGGTTCTATATGGAATTTTTACTAGGGAAACTTACTTTGTTGTTTTCTAAGTTCAGCTTGTAATGTGGCATCTCTTTGTGGTACCAACTGTCTAACTTCGCCCCATTTTCTAGTCAAATCCTATAAAAGACAAAAAATATATTTATTTTCATTAATATTTTGGCCAAAAACAATTTTTATAGTCCGGGAGCCCACGCCCAGTAGAATGTTTTTATTACCTCACCGTTGAACCTTTTTATATGTGTTCTTTATACATAAAAAGTCAACTTCTTACATAAGAAAATTATCGGTAGCGCGGCGTTTTTTTCTTTTGGGACCAACCCTTAACTTTAGGGCGTCCGACAACGGTATTGCCAGAAAATTTTTGACGGACAAGGTTACTACTTCATTTTAAATATTTTTATTAAACGATGCTGAAAAAATCAGTTGTGAGGTGCTATATTATGACGTCATAACTAACCTAACTTGGTAAAGTTATGACGTCATAATATTTAGCACCTCACAGCTGATTTTTTCAGGATCGTTTAATAAAAATATTTAAAATCAAGTGGTAACCTTTTCCAGCAAAAATTTTCGGGCAATACCGTTGTCGGACTCCCTAAAGTAGAGATGTTGTTAAAAAAAAACGCCCCGCTACCGAGAATTTTCTTATGTAAGTAGTTGTTTGAATGGACATAAAGAACACATATACAAAGTCTCAACGGTGAGGTAATAAAAAAACTACTGGGCGTGGGCTCCCAGACAATTATACATACATATTTTTTTACTTCTAATATAAAATTAGGGTTGCTAACTTAACGTAAGACATTTTATGGCCAGCATAGTAAATATTTACTACGATTTCGCGGAACTAACGAACGTTTTTTGACAACATTTGAATGTAGAAACACAGAAAAACGTTTAGAGTGCTCAAATTAGTTTGGAAGATCCGCGAAATCCTATGATACAACAGAAACAACAATTTCTAGCTTATCTTATTTGTTACCTCTAACTCTCCACCAAATCCTTCCTTTAGCAAGAAAGACAATTGAGAAAATATTTTGGTAAATTAGTCAAAGTTTTTTGTAAAATATTTATACTTACATGAGCTGTTAGGGTGGTGTAAGGATTTTCTAAACCTCCGGGTACTTGGTGTTGTTTAACTATTGATTCCACTTCCCTAACGAGTCCAACAATGCTTTGATATTCCTTGTCGGCTTCTCCTAGAGTTGCCTAAAATTATAAAAAAATATAATTAAATGATGCTAAAACAAAAAAAAAAAGGATTTTACTCATAATCGTATAATATTAGCACTGTAAAAAATTCGGAAAGTAAAATTATAAAAAGTCTGCAATGAATCAATTTCAGTTATCAAAATGTGAAACGGGTACCCTTTCTAGACGGGTGGAAATATTCTTGTGTTTTAAACTAATCGTAAAAGTTTAAATCTATCAGCAATTTTCTTGTTTTCGTTTTTTACGGATTCGTTTATTTTTCTGTATTTTTTGACCATTTCCCTTCGTTTTTTTCTTGCTAGCTTTATAGAATTGTCTTTTTTAACGAGGCCATGATCAGACAGAAATTTATTCAAAAACATCAAAATTTTATTTTACCTATGACTGAATTTTTACTAGTGTAAAAATTTATTAAAATGCCTATATCTCGGAAACTAATATAAAAGTGATCACGTGTTTTTTGTAGGGAATTAAAAATTATTTTTATTTATGCAAAAAAAATTGTCCGACTATAAATAATAAGTGAGATATCGCTAAAAATTATAGTTTTTGTCCATTTTCCCCCCTTGCCCTCGCTAAAAAATATATAAAAATCCATATTTGATGTGACGCAAATAGAAAAGGTCCTGAATCCTTTGGTGAAATAATTTTTTAAATCGGGCGTCCTGTTCAAAAGTTATAAGGTTTAAATACGGACAGACATTTTTTCAACACCCACTTTTTTCACATTTTCTCGACATTTCATGACATTCTAAAGCCGAAAATGCAAATAAAAATAAAATGTAAAAATAAAGACCATATGTTATATATTATTACCTTAAAGTGAGCATGGGCATCAATAAGTCCTTGAATTTCTTCAACAGTGTGTACAATGAAAATGTCAACCAGATCTTCTCGTGTTCCATCCAACCAGTTGTTGAAGGGAGCTGCGCGTTTGGCGAACTCCAAATGAAGAATGTCGATCTTCTCCAAGATTCTTTCGGCGTCGTCGAGGGCTTGACGACGACGTTGAGTCAGGGCTCCCAATCTGTCCCATTGGTCACAAATACGTTGACATCTGGCATTAACGCTGACACTGTCATGATAGTCCAAAGTACTGAAAATAAAATCAGTTACAGAGTACTGGAAACAAAAACAGTAAAAAAATACTGTTCATTAAAAAAAAATCAAGTTTTTTTTTTCAATAAACATTTTTTTTGCAAAAAAAAACGAAAAAAACCTGAAAAAAAAAAATAATGAAAAATACTTTTTACCCAATTTTACCTCAGCCCACCAAAAAATCACAGTCTAGAACTTTGGAAAATAAACATATAGTCTAAGTTTAAGTCTTTAGCTTAAAGCGTTCTCGAGTTATCGTGGTCAAAAACTAATTTTTTTACGCAAGATTTTTTTTTGGGGAAAGCAGTAACTACACTTGAGAGCAAAAAAATCGATCCACCTAAAAAAATTCCACTTTTCAAATTCAAATATTTCTAAAACTACTAACTGGATTAAACATTCTCTACTTTTGTTTTCATTTAGAATAATTTAAAAAAGTATTTTTTTATTATCATTAACAAAAAATGTACACCATGTTTTTTGCCCCATCTTCTAGGAGTTGCATGGTACGCCACTGCAACTGTTTATCAAAAAGTACCTCTTATTGCCGCAGTTTAAATGAATATATTTTTTTATTTTTTTATATTTTTACTTCAGATTAAGGAGATTCTGATTAGAAGAAAAACGTAATTCGGTTAAGCTTGAAATGTAAAGCACAGCATCAAGCAAGTTCATGTTGTACTTTTGGAGTTAACTGAAAAAATGACAACTTTCAGGAAAATCCTGGTATCTCCTAAACCAGAAGAAAAAATATAAAAAAATAAAAAAGAAACTATTCATTAAAATTGTGACAGTGCAGTGGCTTACCATGCAAGTCCTAGAAGATGGGGCAAAAAAACATAGTTGTACACTCTGTTGTTACAAAAATACTTTTTTTAATCATTCTAAATAAAAAGAAAAGTAGAGTATATTTAAGCTTTAAAACAAAAAAAGAATCAGTCAAATCCATTAAGTAGTTTTTGAAATATTTGAATTTGAAAAATGGAAATTTTTTAGATGGGTCGATTTTTTTTTCTCTCAGGTGTATTTTATCTATAATATTTTATTATTATTAAAGACATACTTGAGTTCTTGGGCAATAGCTGCAATCTGTTCGACGCGGTCTTGATGAGCGGCCAAGTCGGATTCAAAAGCTTCGTGTTTCTTCTTCAGAGCTTTGAGTTCGTTAAGACGGCACTGTCTGAAATCTTGACTTTGAAGCATTTCTTCTTTGCCGCGGGTCCATTCTTCGTGAGCATCGGCTTTGTGTTTGAATTTCTGAGCCAAATGCTCCAATCTTTCCAAACGCATCATTTCAGACAAAAGCCATTCTTCGAACGCTTTCTCGGCCGTTTCCAAACCTTTCCAGGAGTTGGCAATGTCCTAAAAATATAGTAGTACGAGTTAGTTACTTAAAGACAAAAAAAATCCCAAAAATAAAAAATACTACAAGAAAAAACTTATAAAAAGTCCAAAATAAATTTTGAAAATCAAGAAGACAACAAGAAAAGTCATGAAAAAGGAAACTTAAGCATCAATAAAAGTTTGAATGATAAAAAAATAAGACTAATTAAAAATGTTTATACTAACCGACACCATTTTTCCTTCAGTTGGCATGTAAGCTGGCCTGTTGGACAAACGAAGTTTGGTTTGAAGGGTGTTGAAGTTGGTTTCGAGTTTGGCTTTTTGCTCTACACGTGGGGGCTTGTGTTTACGGCGGTATGTACGGTATTCTTCCAATTTCTTCTGGACGCCTGCTAGAGAATTGTCGGTTTGTCTGGAGTTCAACCATGGCATGGTACGGCGAATCCATTCCAAAAGCTAAAATAACAAATGCTTATTTTATTTTACCTCCCCTTGTCAAAAATAACTCAAATTGTGAGGGTTTTTAAGAATACTTACGTCACTAGCCAAACGTTCGTATTCCTCCATGAGGCGTTCATTTTCTTGGTTGACTTTCAGAACCTTGCAAATTCTGTTCGCAGCTGTTTCAGCCTAAAGAAACAAAATATATTAAAAAGGAAACAAAAGAAACACCACAACAACTTCTAGGATAATGATTTAAAAATATCTGAATGAATTTAAATGAGTTTTAATTAATACATGAAAGAATTCGCAAACATATAGTATTTTTTTGCTTGTTTTCTACAGCTTTATAGCTATATAACAATTTTGTGGGTGAAAATATTACAAAATATTGCAAAACAAAACCTTTGTAGCAAATTTGATTTTCGACAGGCAAATCTTTTTTAAAGAGGTAGGCGCAGCAGGCGAAATTTTTTATAATTATATGCAAAAAAGTAGATAAAAAGAAAGTTATTAAACAAATTAGGCCTTCACAAATTAAAAAAAATACATCCATTTGTAAAAAAAGCACAGGATTAGGGCCGCAGGCGAAAATTTAAAATTAATAGATATAAGGATTCGCAAAATATAGTATTTTTTGCTTGTTTTCTACAGCTTTATAGGTAATAACAATTTCGTAGGTTAATATTACAAATTATTGCAAAAAAAAAACTTGTTTAGCAAATTTGGTTTTTAACAGGCAAATCTTTTATAAAGAAGTATAATGTAGGCGAAAAAATTTCAATAAATAAGGTTTAAAATAGCATTCTGTTGATTAAACATATTAACCAATTTTATAAAATATGGGCCTCTGGCAATCATTAGAAAACTTTTTTTTGATGAAAATTTTAAATAACTTTCTTAAATTTTGCTTTTTTTAAAACTTTCCCTGACTTTTCACAAAATTCCCGACTTTTGCCGGTCGGTCAAATTCCCTGACTTTTCCCGGTTTTCCAGAGAGTGGTCACCCTGTTCATATGAGACATCGGGAATTAAAATTTTTTAAAAATAATGCATTGTTTTTATCACCACATCTAAATTTCCAGATATATTACATTAAAAATTTTTTATAGGGCTGTCACACTCCCCTGTACACGCCTGACGCTGACAAATTAAAATTATTTTTTTCCGTATTTTTAAAACAATATCTTAAGAGTTACATGGTGTTTGGTTTATAAAGGGTAAAATAAATGGTATTTTATATGAAATCGTAAAAAGCACAGGCAAAAATATTATTAGTAATATAAAGCTAGGCTAAGATAAATTTCCATATAAAGTATGTTATAGAGAAATTTTAACTATATAGTTGTCCCCATATATGGATGATTTTTAATTACTAAGAATTGAAATATTTAACTTTATAGTTGGGTTACAATAAAAATATTTGTAGTATTTAGATAAACATATATTTTTTTCCAGCATGATATATATTTAAATAAATCGACTAAAATTATATTTAGAAATAAAACTATAAATAAATTTGAATATAAGTCATCTATACTTAAATATAAGTCGGTCAGTATAGCTCAATATACAGCAAGAAAAAAATAATATAAAAAAGAATACAGGGACGTTTTTAGGCACACCACCTCTAATTTCTATATTTTAAGGATAAAACAGAAAAAACAAGCTTATAAAAAAGTTAACTGTTAAAAACACAGCCACACAAAAAAAATCATATCCCAGAGACTAGACCAACGCATTTTTATATTTTCGCTGAAACCGAACCTGACCTAAGAATTGCTCCATCAGGTCACAATTTTTTTCTACACTTAAAAAAGGATGCAAAAAATCCTTAAATTAAGATGTTTTTATGGGTAGAAAAAAATTGTGACCTGATGGAGCAATTCTGAGGTCAGATTAGGTTTCAGCGACCCCGAAAATATAAAAATGCATTAGTCTAGTCTCTGGAATATGGAAAAAAATTGTGTGGCTGTGAAATAAACTGAAAGTTTAATTCTGTCATAGGCGTATATGGGGTTTAATTTGATAACGTCTAATTTAAGTTTTAACATCTAATTTAACTATAATTAAATTGAAATCACCTTTTGCGCTCCAGAAAAGCAATGGTAGTAAGAAGAAACATACGTCATAACAGCCCGTTCATCTGGCATAGCTGTGTTCTGTAAGTCTGTCATGCAAAAAAGAAAACAACAATAAAACATATTAAAAACAAAGCTGAACCATTTGGAAAAAATTGGTTTGTTAATGTAGACTCTGAAAAAGAATATTATAAAAACATTTGGTGCTCACCAAGGACAATTTGGAGAGTTAAAAACACAAAAAAATGCGGGGTTATTTTTAAATATTGAGCATGTGATATAAGATCTTTATAACATCTTAATGTGGTCAGGATATAGTCTTTAAATATCAAATTTTTATTTAAAAACGACGCTTTTATTTATTAGCATTGCAAAAAAGATTTATGTAAATTCTAGGAAGTTTATAAGCTCAAAATTTACGTTTTTAGACGGCCACACTTGAAAGTATATTTTTATTCGCTTGTGTTCCAAAGTTACATTCTTCGGTTAGAAATGTAAAGTTAAAAGCGACACTTTTGTTAAGAGTTTGTCTTTTGTTTTACTTTGGTTGGCTGCAGCCCGCCAAAGTACTTTTTCGGTCCCTTATGGAAAATTGTCAGATAGATGACAGAACCAAATTAAAACTAATTTTACTTATTATTTTTACCTTTTTCTGTTAAACATATGTTTACAAGCGAATAAAAAATATTCCAAACGAGACGAGACGCGGTTGTGAATCTCGGCTCACGCCTTGATTCACAATCTCCGCATGCGACCGAAAAACATTATTTCTCGTCCTTGGATCATAATATACTATTTTTTGGTATTCAGTTTCTTTTTAGGTATCAGTTTAATATGACTGCCCATATGGGCACTTTTTGAAAAAATATGTACAATAATTAAGAAACCATGGACAATCTCGCCATGACTGTCAAGCAATTTAGCAAAATGTCATAAAGATGAAAAGCTCATTCAAAAATCTCGTAAAAATTGTTAGTCAATTCACTTATTAGCAAAAAATGGGGAGCTGTTGGCAAAATGGTCTACCTGTTGGGCCCCTTGGAAAGCGTGATAATAACATGACACATATGTCATGATAGCACGCTCATCGGGTTTGGGAGTGTTGACTAAATCTGTAATTTTACATAAATTAAGCCAATAAAATTAACAAAATATTTTTTTTACTTCAATTAAATTAGTAACCATTATTAATGTTATTTAAATGTGATAGTGATTTTCTCCAAGGTCGTAATTTTCAAATGCGGATCGGGTGTTCCACAAGGGTCAATTATCGGTCCGTTAATGTTTCTCATTCTTATAAGTGATCTCGCCAATTTATAATCAATAAATATTAATTTTTTATATAATTATAAATTACAATTTGACAGTTTATTGCTTGTATAGTTAGAAAAATGATGAAAATGTCGGAAAATGAAGTTGGTTCTAAATAAACATGATATTTTTCTTGAACCCCGAATAAAAAAAATCCCGATAATTATTAAAATAACGTAACCAGATTTTATTTTAAACTGTTTAAAGTGACTGGATAATATCCCTGGTGGAACTTTAGACTGACGACCTAACGTTTAAGGAGTACTAGATCCTAGCGTTGGGGTCTAATGATAAAATAACGTGTTCTACCGAACATTCGAACGTTAAATAAACGTTATTCTAACGTTATGTGTCCAATCTTAGGCTTCTAAAGTTAGCAATTGGGACTATATATTAGAAACTCTTTAAAAATGTTTCTCTGGTGTTAAATTTTTAAAATTCAAAATGGCGACTTACCGTCAGGGTCCAACATTCTTGGAATGTCCAAGTATTTCTCGGCAACGTCGAAGGCAGTGTTGAGATTCTCGTATGGATTATCCTTGGACAGTTTGCTGTAGTCGATGAGATCAGGCCTGTGCCGGTGGATGAGAGCGCAGAAGGCCAAACCGTCCTTGAACGACAGATGGAAGTTTTGCACGTTGACGTTCTTGTAAGGAGCTGTTTTACGTTGGCACCAGAGAAGTAGACCTTCTTTGGCTGTCATTTCCTCCACGGAGATGTCTTGGATGGCGAAACGAAGGATGATTGTCCAGATCATACCCAGGGTCATTTTTAAGTTGCCGTCAACGATTTCTGAAAGAAATCGGAATTTTTAATAAAACTAATAAAAGGACTCGTAAAAAGACAAGGGGTTTATTTTTTGAGAGAATGCGTACAAGGACTGTAAGAATCAAGGATTCTGGAAGATTGTTGGAATTGTGAAAGATAGATTGCGGCAGATTGCTGGTATTATGAATTCCTTCTAGCAGGTAATCCCTTCAAATTACCTCGAAAAATCTTGAAAATTACCCAGAAAAAGGTCCCACATTTGCTAAAAATGAGGTTTCCTCGGATTTCTTTGAAAGATTACCTCCAAGATTTCCTTCAATTTGTACACCTGAATTCCTCAGCGATTTACTCAGTTTCTTATCACATTTTTGTTAGTTTTTATTAGTGAAATAAAAATTATACCCATAAAATTTAACAAGCGTAATTTTTATGATTTAATAAAATTGGAAATATAGGATTATTTTTTTTCGCCTAGGTACTTCGTAGAAATATCTCTCACTAAAAATCAAATTATAATTCAAGCATAATATGGTTAATAACATAGCCACACAGAAAAAAAAGGTACGGATTTTTTTAGGAGACCGTTGTATTCCTATGTATTATGAGGCACTGAATACGAATTTAACGCCAAAATAGCACCTCATCCCATTACTTTTGGAGATAACCTCGAAAAACGTTTCTTTCATGTACTAGAAAATAACGTTTTTTGAGGTTATTTCTAAAAGTAATCCATTGAGGTGTTATTTTGACCTCAAATTCGGATTCAGCACCTCAAAATACATAGATACAATGGTCGCCGAAAAAATTCTTGACCTTATTTTTAGTGTGGCTACATGTGTGGCCACCGAGACCATTGTATTTCTATGTGTTTTGAGGCGCTGAATCCGAATTTGAGGTCAAAATATCACCTTATCCGATTAGTTTTGAAAATAACCTCAAAAACCATTATTATTTTTATTATTTTATACTCGAAAATAAGGTTTTTTGAGGTTATCTCCAAAACTAATCAGATAAAGTGCTATTTTAAACTCAAATTTATATTCAGCACCTCAAAATAATAGGAATACAATGGTCTTCAAAAAAGTACTTGACCTTTGTTTTTGTGTGGCTGTGTAATCATATATGATTAGAAATTACAGATTAGAGGATAGTTTTATCAAATAAATACTTATTTTTACTTTCCGCTAGGAAAGTCCCGCGTCAGTGCAATTTTTTATTGTTTTTTTTTGGGTTTCCCAACGTTTTATATGTAAAAAAGCTTATTTCGTGAAATTCTGTCCGGAAAATTTGTGACCCTGATAACTTGAAAAAATACTTCAAATTTGGACCATAATTTCCTTATCCAAACTCGGGGTAAGGGAGTCAAAGGGGGTAAAAACTATTACTAGCTCATCCAGGGCCGGCCTTTGCATTTCGGCGCCCTGGACTTGGCGCTCCCAACAAAAAAAAAAAAATGAGCACATCTGAAAAAACAAATTTACACCCCCTGATAATTTTTGATGACTAAAAAAAAACGCCCCTCTAGGCCCGCGCCCTGAAGCAGGGGGTTCACTTGATTCATACAAAGGCCGGCTCTGAGCTCACCTAATATTTATTGTACTAGATTTTATTTTGCTGTACAAAGTTAAAATATTTTAATTTTGTTTTTTTGATTAATTTTTTTTTTGCATTTTTTTTTAAATAATCTTAATTAACGTACCTTCTGCCCCGATGGATACCAATTTGACACCTTTGCTTTGGATGTAGTCCAGAGCCTTGTTGACGTTCGCAATTTTGTGGAAACGCATTTTGCCGCGGTCGGGCTTTGGTAGGGTCTCTCCGGATATGACCTCCAACAGTAACATGAGTTTGAGTCCATTACGAAAGTCATCTTCTATGTTTTCGATCCCGGTTCCAGCCTTTCGCAAATGACTGTTACACCAGGCTGTAAATGTCTGAAAAAATAAAGAACATAAAGAATTACTCTTTTTGGATGGCATACCTAGGCGTAATTTGGGGCAAGGAGGGGCACTTGCCCCCACTGGTTTCCCATTAATAGTCGGAGAATGGCCCACGTGAGCCAACATTCTAGAGCAGGACCTGGGTTTGCCTGCCCCACCAGCACAAAAGCCGAAATAACGCCTTTGCTAGATGGGTGACAATATCATCTTGAAAACTAATAGACATAGGACAAAAATTATTACAAACGTTTTTGTAGGGAATATAAAAAACCTATACCCGCCAAACTAAAACTTAAAATAGGTTAAGGGTCACTAAACCACTAAACCAAATTTATAAAAAACTGTGTAAGAATTTTTGGTCCACCTTTGGCGTTACGAAAACTACAAATGTCCTAAATCTTTCGATGAAAGATTTTTCTAAATCGGACATTCCATTCAAAAGTTATAAGGTTTATATAAAAAGAGACAGACAAACGATCAGACAAACGGTCATTTTTTTAACACCCCTTTTTTTAGTTTTTTTTTTTAATGTTTTATTACATTCTAAAATCTGAAATGTAAAATTTGTTTTTTTTTCTATCGTGTAAAATTAGTTTTGCTAGGATTTGGCCTGCTTGGCTAAACATTTTTTCCAGTCTGCCCGCAGCTGCGGGGGTGTCGTTTTTTCTAAGGTATGTGTGTATCTGTGATAATTTTGAAAATAAACCATAGAAAAAAAATCAATTTTGAAAATGTTGGCAATGCCAACTTGTGATTGCAGCTGCTGCTCCAAAGAGGTGAGACATGAAGAGACGGTTTCAATTGCTTAAAGCAATATTCTTGTAGCATTACGCACTAGAAAATTACGGTTGGTATTACTGGTTCATCCTTTATGGTGCCACCTGGGTGTCACAGAAGCCCAAAGAAGCTTCGTAGCTCAGAAAAATTCGTTTAAAAATAGATTAATTATAGATTTGTGCCACACCAAAATTTTAAAAATGTACTGGGACAAAGTGTGGACCATAAATATGATCAGAAGAAATTTTTTATGTATTTTATTTTTAAACAATTCTGAGAGATCATTGTGTAGCTCCGCATATCAAAATTTTCGTTAAATCAACCGGTGCTAATGCAGCGCTAGCACTGCGTATTTTTCATCAACATCCCAAAGATGATTTCGTGCAAAAAAATGTAAAAATTCGTATTTTTAATATTAAAGTAAAAGTTGACCGAAAGTTAAAATTTTTTACATCTCTCTCTCTAAATTTGCCGGTAAATCGACGCTTTCAATCTAGACTTACAGAACAGAAATACCAACTTTTTATAATCTGGTGCTTAATTCCATGATAACCTCGCTGTACCGACTTCCATTTAAAACGTTAAAACCTTTTTTAAGCAATATCTCTCTTTTTTTAGTTACTGAGATCCTCGATGTATAACAAAGGGACACCCGGTATACATATGTACATGTATAAAACAAGCGTGAATGCTCTGTGAATCAACATGTGAATCATCAAACAATAATTTTTGAAAGGCTGTAAGTAACAGGTGGAGCCTTACTCAGAGTAGGTTACTCTGCTGATATTAGGTATACTTTGTAATGAAAAAATATGAATAAAACACATTTTTTGGCAGTTTGCTCAAGCGCCAAGTGTGGTACGATTTTATATTTATGTTTAGCGTAAATAGCGTAAAGCGCTAGAGCCGTTACAATATCTCACGAACATTCAACTCAAAAACATTCTTTTTATCAAAAACTTAATGGTGAAGGCACCAAATTTCAATAATAATAAAACAATGTTCCTTACATGGGGCAGGGTGGAGCACTGCGCATTTCGATATCCCCAAGCAACAAAGCTCATATATTGTCATTTTTCACGACAGCTAAATTTCTAAAATATTTTTTTTCTTATTTAAGGGTGGGGAAATGACTGAAGTAGAAAAGGAAGCCATGTGATACATCATTTGAAAGCTTATAACATTCTCTATTTAACTCTATAAGTATTTATTGTTTATTTATTGTTTGTTTCTGATAATATTCAAAATTAGAATTTTTTACTTTAGTGTTTTTAGGTAAACTTTTGGTTAAAATGGCCTGTGGAGAAATCTGAGTAGTACCACCATGTGTGTCTTTTTTTAAGGCGTTTACCTATGAGTATAACTCAAAATAGGTCTAACTTGAGTTACATCCTTGTTGCATGGGAGTGTCGATTTATTCAAGAGGCATTGTACGAGCTATATCTCTATGGAGGTTTTCTTTTGACTAAATTTAGTAGGAGTCAATGTTTGGGGGGAAATTAAGTATTTAGGGGCAGGGGCGTAGTGTCGGGGGCCTGGGGGGCACATCCCCCCATTTTTTTACGCCAGTGGCGTAACGCCACTGTTTAGGGGGAGAGGATTATTAGAAATATGTTTTCTTTTAACAATAACTCTGATTATTATCCTAAACATTTTCATTTGCGGGCTAAGAAGTAAGATCAATGATCTTAGATCATTCATTCATTCAAATTTTAGCAGTGGCGTAGGTTGGGTGCAAAAAGTGGGAAGGGAAAGGCAATTAAATGAAAAGTTTAAAGTAACTAAGAGACCTCCCCTGGGCCAATATCCTGACCTTTATTGAAAGGACTGGCAAGTTCAAGGAGGACTCAAATTAGTAAATGGCTGGGATCGCCTGGGGTGACAAAAAGGGCCATATATGGCCTAGTTGTTCGGCTTTAGCCAACCCAAAAATTTACTACTACTAACTGGGGCGACAAAATTGGGGGGCTGTGCCCCCAGCCCTCTGACAGTACGCCCCTGGACTCTACAGCAATAGTTATATCTACTGATGGTACAAATTGATTAAAATATGTGTATAACAGGCAAATATTGTCTCTGTCATTAAAAATCGCCCTGTATCTATCATAATAAAAGTAAGAAAACACTGATAGATGTTTACAGTTTAGCACACAGAATCGTAGTGTGTGTGAAACCATTTTTGGTCACGACGTCGAGAAATTCGACGCCATTATATCTGTCTCACTCCCACTAACCAATATTATATCTGTCTCCCTCCCACTAACTAATATTTTTTAGAAACGCGCAGCTGTACGAACACTATTTACATTAAAAAACCTTTGCAGAAATTATTATTAGCAACGTCGGTAAATATTTAAAAATTTGATTTCGATTCCCGAAAAAATAATCTAGAATTAACTATAGTCGGACAGTGTTTTGCAACACGAATGTAACCCACATTGTAAGAAAATACCATATACAGGGTGTACGAAAATGATAAAATTTTAAATACAAAAGTTGTTAGGTGCATAACCTAAAATTTGTTTTATTCATACAGGGTTTTCCAAAAATGTAGTACCTTCAGATTTTTAAATGAAACAAATAGGTACAATATAGGTATAAAATGGCCCCAAATTATTTTAATTCCTCGCATTGCATTGTATGAAGCTGAAGTTTGCAACGTTTTTTTGCAACGAAAATTCAAATAGTATATTAAAGTACTAGTTTCATAACATATGTAGATAGTACTTTAGAAAACTCGCCGCAAGCGGCTTGTTTTCTAAACTTGTACTCGTGCGCTAAAAACGTGCTTAAATATACTATTTGAATTTTCGATGCAAAAAAAAATTGCAAACTTCAGCTTCTTTGTATTGTACATGTTTGTTACAAAAATAAAATATATTGAATGAAAGGGTCATCCTATAGGCCCATTAGGGTGCTTCAAAATTGTTTTTTTTTAATCATTTTGAATTTTCTTGATCCTTTTGATTAAGAAACAACTCAAAAATAAAAGCAAACTATTTTTAATATGTTGTATTTTTTTGTGAAAAGATCAATAAATCTAAATTTCTAAATATATAAATGCTATTTTATCGTTTTTTCTTTTTGTAAAATTTGATATTTCAGTATTATCAAGGTGTCCTTCAAGTGAAGGAAGTGAATGACGCCTCGCTAAAATAGGAATAGGGAATCCATAGAAGTAGACAAACTTTGGGAGGGGGGGGGGTTGTGGTGGGGTTGTGGTGTATAATAATTATACATATATGATATGCCACAACCCTCACCCAAGTACTATTATGGATTCTCACAAACGAAAATGGTCGAATTCCACTGGAAAATATGGCTGCCAAATAATCAAAATAGCCTTGAATCGCGAGGTTGCCATATCACTAGCAGTAATCACCTGTAAGAACAACCTTGTTTTATTTTTAGGACCGGCTATCGCAAGGAACTTGATCCTAAGAGTGCGTACGCGTCAACGCATTTGTTTTTGTCTTGACATGTGGACACTTTGTTTATGCCCAGGTCGCAAGGGATGTTATATTACAAGAAATTAACATCACTTTTGGGTGTATTTTTAAACTAAATCATAACATCACATAATATTGAAAAATAACATGTATTTAACATCACATTTTCAACGTAACACGTGTGACGTGACAACCATGTTATTTAATAACAAATATTTAGCAACGCTGTGAACATATCGCATGTCACATATTAACGTGGCTTTCACGTGAATGTCATGTTATTTTGCTTCTTACCGACGTTCGAAGCAAAAAAATCGATATAAGATGATGTTGATAGAGTAAATTATTATAAGGAAATTGTATACACATTATACGATTTCCAATGGATAGGGGGCTCTGCTTCTCAAGACCACGGACACGGATTAAAGGAATATATTCTCCGCTTAATCTGAAATTTAGTATTTAGAATCTATCTGTTTCAATCTGTGATTGTTTCAATTACTGATTGATTTTAAATCCGATTTTTTTTTATAGGGTTATAGCGTGTTTAATGGTTTTAATTTAGAAAAAGCTAATATCCTAGGATATTATTTAAATATTAAAGTAACAGTAACGGCATCCATAAGATATTAAATATAACAGGAATGTGGATTTATGATGTCACAAACACGTTATTTTCGGGATGTCATTGTGTGATGTTATTAGGGGCGGACTTAGGACATCCCCACCATGCTACATTCTTGTTAAATGAGACTACAATCTTAACATCACATGTCACATATTAACGTGGCTTTCACGTGAATGTCATGTTATTTTGCTACCTGGGTGATGACGGTTCAATTTAAAAGCCACGTGAAAATTGTCCATAAATTTTATTAAGTCCTTAAGAGGTAGTTGCACTCAGTCGGGTGTTAAACGTTAATTAGTTAGTCGAAAATACTGTTTTGATTAATATATATTTGAATTAAATTTAGTTTTGTTGTAAACAAAGTTTAAGTTTCTCGGTGTAAGCAGCTAGTTATATTGTTTATTATTGTTCTTTTTATTGTTTTAATTTTTTATATAAAAATAGTAAAAACTACTTCATTAAATTTTGTTTAACATCAAAAAAGTCAAATAGAATTACACTAATAAAAAATTTGCAATAGATGAATTGTAATTTTCGACGTTTTTCCCCGTATAATATATTTTGGTGTTAGGTTTTCCAAGATCATTTAGGGTTTTAATAAAGGTCAGGGCCGGCCTTTGCATTTCAGCACTCTAAAGCAAGCTTCTGGTTTGGGGCTAAACATGAAAAAAAGTTTATATCCTACAAAACTTTTGATAACTAAAAAATAGACCCTCACCTCTGAAAAAAGCTTTACCCCTGACATAAAAAAGGTCCTTACCTCCGAAAAAAAAAAGCTTTACTGGAACACTAACAAAAAATAGCGAATTGTTTTAGAACGCCCCTCGACGGAGCTCTGAAGCAAAAGCCGGCACTGGTAAATTTACTGATAAATTTTGCAATTTAATAATTTTTAGTATAAAAATATAATTTTCCTAGTTAGTATATAGTGCTTATTTCTCACCCGTTGCCTATGACAAATAGTATATTAAAGCACCTATTCCATAACACGTTTTTAGCGCACTAGTACTTTAGAAAACTCGCCCCAAGCGGATTTTTTTCTAAACTTGTACTTGTGCGCTAAAAACGTATGTTATAAAACTAGTAGGTACTTTAATATACTATTTGAATTTTCGATGCAAAAAAGCTTTGCAAACTTCAGCTTCATAAATATAAAAGGAATTATTTCTGCTAAATCCTTTTATTTTAACGTTGGCAGCGCTGTATAAACCTGGCAACAGTGAAACGCAAGGATGTCATCTTAAATCAGGCTATTTTTGTGACAATGTAAATATACTTTTGTGGGGGTTGTGGTATACACTGTCATTATTAATGACACTGACCTAATTAACGACGTGTCTCCTAGAAACATTGGGTCTTAAACGCTTTTTGATAAAAATTTAAAAATTAAAATATTTAACATCTAAAACATCCAAAATGTTTAATTTGTATAAATAAAATGTAAAGATTTTTATTTAATATTTAATTTGAGAGCCAAAAACCCAAGAAACAAATATCAATTGACAATAAAGGAGATATAAAATACAGGGATGTTCCTTTTTGGCATAAATTATTATTTTTAAAATGATAGAATTGAATAAACTAAACCCTTTTCATTTTTTTTGTGCTCAAAATGAGACACCCTGTATTTCAACTAAAATGTATTTTTACATATACATGTATAGCGGGCGTACTATCAACTGGCACTTGGAGCCTGAGGCAAGGGGAGGACAAGAGGCAAAAATATTGCGTGTAAACTATAGGCAACGTTGAATTTTTCACATTCCAGACAGGTGCCAATTGATAAAATTTAGATATAATGTGTCATACATGACATTGTGATAGAAAGGGTTAAAAAATACAGGGAGGTTCATTTTTGGCACAAAAAAAATTAACAGTTTATATTTTAACTTCATATTATTATTATTATTATTATTTACAACAGTAAGCGGCATATCCGATGAGACTGTCCCTAACAAATAAATAAAATAATACAATAACATTTTTGTAAATACAACTCTTGCTTTTCAATTTTTTCTTCATATATAAATATATTTATAGAATTTAACGTAATCACATAAGAACACAGGGGGACATTTTAAATGGGAAACGGGGGTCTCACAATGTGATACATCATTTAAAAGAGATTAAAATTGTCTATGCAGCAGGATATTTGTTTATGATTTCAAATTAAATTGAAATAAGCTTTAAACTTTTGATAAGTTATCAAAAGAATGCATTCAAATGTCATGGTCATCCCTTAATAACTCCCAAACAAAGCAAAATGTCAAAGCTTTACTAAATAGGTCATTTTAATTCATTGTCAGTGCAACTTAAATCTGCATATTAGGAGGTTACAGTTTTTCCCCCATAGACTTAACTACCCCAATTACAAAATCTTAAGTAACAGCCCCCCACTTTTTAGTTACATCTTAAAGCCTTTAAATTTAATTCATAGGGCATCCATATTTCTTTATTATAAAGAGAATTGACTGACCAACCAGTTGCAACCCCTTGCTTGGGGGCAGGTTAAAAGTTTAATTGTATCTTGTACAATAATAAAGCATAATATGATATATCAAATATTATTTGATATTCTAAGACAAACAAAAAATAGTGGGATTACTATATAATATTTTGGTTTTTGGGTAGTGGTAGTGGTAAGGGGTAATTTAAAAATTAAAAAATAAAATAAAATAACTTTTTTGGGTGGAGTAAAAAGTTTGAAATATTTTTAGTTTTTTTAATTTCTTTTACCACCCTCCAATAAAATGCTTGTACTACAGCTGCCTATAGCCATATGAGACTCTCATAATACTCATTAATGAGAGTCTAAACCATCCAGGTATTCTGTGATTCATCAATGAAATTGCACTTTTGCAAAAATATCACGTTGGTTGATGCTACAAAATATTTTAATATTCAAAAAAATATTCTTACATCACTATTTTGTATACGCAAAGCGCTGCCAGGGATAAAAACCAAAAATAACTTCACGATATAATGTTACGTTAATTTTTCTAGGCAATGTCAAAAACTTGGATAGGTATAACTGATAATATCTACAATATTAATCAAAGAATCATACAAATTATATATAAATATGTAGCAAAATATCCTACAAAATCACTAGAATGTGGAAAAATGTCTCTAAAAAGTATTTATAAAGTTTAAGTTGCGTAAGTTAGATTTTGTTTCATATGTGAGGTTATGTTCGTCGAACAAAACAAAATTCCTTGGATAGGTTTGATAAACTTTCAAACTATTGTTTTGTTTCACAAGTTGATTTTTGTATGTAGGTGGTAGATTTTACTGTATCGTTTTGTATGGAATTTACCTTTTTTTGCTGTTTTTCCCAAGCAGGGTCAAGTAATCCCTCACGTTCCCATTCCTCCTCTTGTTCCATGTATCCATCGGGATATTCCCCGTTATTATAACCGTCGTGCATCATTTTTTATGTTGAAAATGAAGAAAACAATCCACAAGTATTGACTCGATATTCGTTAGTTTATTTAGTTCGTTCGACAAAAAAAAACCTTTCGTGCACGTCTCTTACCGCACACCACGACCTGAACCCCACTAGCCCGACTGTGTTTACTCCGCCTGTATCTCGCTTCCCCGTTATTGCAATCTGTTCGGTAGCGTACGCACTTTATTTTTAGATAGCGGAACAATTTTGAATAGGGTCGCCAGATGCTACAGCTACAGGGGTTATTTAAAATAATTTACATACTTTTGTCGCGCCATCTAGCTGTTTTTCTTGATACTTCATACTGGCCTGCCATCTAGTGTTAAATTGGAGAAACGCAGAGCACAAATTTACAGAAATCTACTAATTTATTATACATATTGAGTCAGGAATCTACTAATTCATAGTTGTAATATAAAGGTTTGCACCCCCACTAAAGCGCCAAATTTAAATTGATATGAATATTTTTAGGTTTGACTACTTAAATAGATTTTTTTTCATATTAACTAGTCCAGCCAACACAACTGCAAAATCCTAATTGAAAAACCCTTACCATTTTTACATGGAAGTTTCTACAATTTGTACTTAAAATGATTCGATCGTCTTGAAACTCTACATTTTTACGTATCAGCCTTCTTTCTACACCATATTAAAATTGCAATTCCATCGGTCAAAATTCAGGCCCTTAATTTTATGAGAGTTTAAAAATCGTTACATTTATGTCGCTAGATGTAGCTACTAAACCCAAAATTGCACCACGTCATCGGTAAAGTAGAAAGTTATGAAGTTGAAGTTTTGACTGTTTTCGTATGTTATTTTCGTTGATTTTCCGAGTTTCAAAGGTACGTAAAAAACTTAATTATGCTTAATTAGTTACATTTACAGTACAAATAGTTTTATTCTCTTATGTAGTTTAGAACTATGTAATAGATTGCTTATGAAATTCATTAAATTATGCGTTGTGGATAAAATTCTGTACGTTTTGAGGTTAGGTGGCCACTTGTATGTAAATATTCCCTTGGGGGGTATGCGGTCGGCCAATATTTTGGAGGCCACACTTGTATTTTTAGAGTCACTCTATCTAGCGGCGGCTTTAGAGGGACTAAAATATTTTTACATTAAAGTTGAATATTCAAATAAAATTAAAATCGTATCTATATAAGTTATTTTTTATTATTAAAAGCATTGATTTTTATATCTTAATTTATTTATTATACCTAATTTTGAATAAATTAAATAAATTTTGGAATAAAGTAAATATAAATTTAAATAATAAATAATATCTATTTAATTTTTCTTAATTCTAAACTAAATATCTTAAGTATGTCTCTTAAATACTAGTGACTAGATCGACTCCTTCACAATGAATATCCATGAGGACATTCATCTTAAAATGTAAAAATAAATATAATTAAATTATAATTTTTTCTAAAACTAGTTAACTTAATTGCAAATTTTGTGCCTTTACATATTTTTTCAGTACATAAATAGTAAATGCACAGTTCGCAACTGGGATAGTAAGGGCCAGATGGTGGTTTTGAAACAGGGCAGGCAAAGCCTAAATTTTGACCTAATTGGCGCCCTAAGATCACTAAAAAAAGGTCATAACCCAATGTTATGACTAAATAAAAGGTGTTCAGTATCTCTTTGAAAACGATTTTTGGCGCCCTTCGATTTTTGCCTCATAACACTGCCGGCCCCATAATACCTACCAGAAACCGACATTATTATCAATCTTGCTAATAGCTAATCCACACAGCACAAACACGTTCCTGTTATATACATAGAATATTATCTGAGAATATTTAAACATTCTAAGAACATTCCCACAATGTGCTCATATCACCATAGAACGTTCTATGCACATTCATATGTTTACTATTTTGAAAATTCTAGGAACGTTCTGAGAACATTTGATGAAATATTTATAGAATATTTTAGAATATTTTGGCAATGTTAGAATATTCTTAGAATATTTTGGTATAAATATTCTCGAATAATATTCTACAAGAAGTATATTGGCACCTTTTCAGAATGTTCATAGAATATTCTGTGCTGTGTGGGAATATGAAGAATTTAAACGATGCGGCGATTTATAGCATTTTACTCTACCAGTCATACCAACATACATTCATTCATAATATCTTCTGTTTCATTAATTTTCCAACTATACAAAAACGTAGCCCACTGGTTTGTTGTCAAGGTTTAACTTGGATAATGAACGAAAGAATTACATATAACGAATGAATGTATGTTGGTATGTTGGTATCACTGGTAAAGTAAAATGTATAAATTGTCGAATCGTAAATTTTTTTCTATAGTCCTGAAGTAGTCCTGAAATTCGGTAATTTAAAAAAAATAGTGTCATTTTAAGACTACGTTCTTTTTTAAATTAGTGGATTAGCTATGTTAGTTTAGTTTTTGTAACTATTTTTTTATACATATACATATATTATATACACACAATGATATTTTATTGATTTTTATCATATATTTAAATTAATCTAATACGCTACCTGATCAGGTCTACTCAGGTGCGTAACAATATTGCTATTTTGGCAAAAATCGCATGCGATTTTGGCCAGTATTCAGGCCTATTCACATGTACCATTGAAATCTATTCAATATTGACAAAAAATTACAATACCATGCAATTTTAATACAGTTGACGTAAATGACTTTGCAATTTTCGTCAATATTGCCACATATTTCAATCTCAATGGAACAAGTGAATAGGTGTGATTGCCACCTGCAATATTGCCCAAAATCGCATACAATTTTTGCCAATATTGCCGAAATAGCAATATTATTTACGCACCTGAATAGACCTGATTCAGGTATACCTGTATACATATGTAACTAACGAGTTATCTAACAGAATCAATAATTAAACAAAAAATTATTACAAAAAAACAGCGAAAAATTCACAACATAAAAAAGAGACATTAAATGTCTCTTTTGACTGGTTTTTATTATAATTTACTTCCATTTGGAATAACATAGAACACTTCTTAAAGCAACAATATAAACAAATAGACTTATTTTCATTTCTTACAGCTAAATACTACGTGATCAATTGTTTTATTTTAAAATTTAGTGTTTAATACAACTAATTTTTGTCACAAAATGGCGCCCAAACACAAATCAGTAAACGAGTTTACAAATTATTAAAAAAAATACTAGTTTCACATTTATTACATTTATAATTATAATCAAATTTACTTCAATGTGACTATAGTCCAACGAACTAATAACTCTTCTTTCTAGAATACGAATACCGTTAAAATAAAGTATCGCCAACATCTCGGTTTGTTTGTAAACAAATAGTAGGTATATTCAGGCCTGAACAATAAGAGTTACTAGTAACTGGTATTGCTGTCTCTGTTAGAACAAAGATGTGCGAGTAAGACAGACGAATGTTTATGTTGCCGACGTTTTTGTCAGTTTTAACGAATGAAATGCCTATTCTAGAGAGAAGAGTTATTAGTTCGTTGCTATAGTCCTACTATAGTTATAACTAAACAATGAATTTTGTTTTTTTTTTTAAGTTTTCACTCTGCGTTTTCATTATCACATAAATATGCGAATATGTCAAGTGTGATACATCGTTGAATTCAGAATTTATAAACTGAGTCATTGATCGCATTGAAATATATTTGAGTATATCTTGTGAGCACAAAAAATAAGATTTTAAAAATATTATTTTACCTTTTCTATCTATCTTGTCAACTCTATTAAATTAAATATTACAAGTTATTATAATTTATGTAAAGAGCGGTCCAAAAGTCAACCCCCCCTCTTAGCTTTTGAACAAGTTGAGATATCGACTTCAAATTTAGAAATATGCTAAAAGATAGTTCAAGTTGTCTTAAGAACTCTTAAATAATTATTTAAGAGTTCTAAATTTGAAGTTGACATCTCAACTCGTTCAAAAGAGGGGGGGGGTGACTTTTGGACCGGTCTGTATAACCAGTGGTTATTAACCACACTATAAACAAATTAATAGAAAAATTATTCAACTTCTTCATTAGTATGGCATGTAACTTTCTATTTAAAATTTATACCTTTAGGTATAAGTATTAACGAATTTATAACAATAACACATCTATTAAACATATCCAATATATTTTAAAGCATAAAAATATTAAAACTTTAAATTTTAACGATAATCTAGTCTTAGAAGACCACTCCACAATGTGGAGTCCACATCGAGCATAAATTGATATGGCGGCGAAGTAAATGATGTGGATCCTTTAATATAATTATAACATTTTGAAGACAAATGAATATAAATTGCCATCATATAATAAATTTAACAGTATCAGAACAAAATCTGATATTCTTAATTTAAAGTTTACATTTAACAGTTAGTTACGAATATACACAGTGCGACCCTGCAATTTTATAGTTTTAAGAGATGTGCACCAAAAGTTTTTTTTAGATTAATAAAATAGGTTTATTGGTTATTAAAAATCACTATGTTTAAAAATCGCAACAGATCCTTTTGATAATTTAAAGCCTATTTTAATATTTTTTTTTATTTTCATTTTTTTTTAAACTCTTTTAAACGTATTATCTTGCCTAATAAACTTATTTAAAAAAAATTACGCTAGTAATGAACCTTAAAAAAAGTTTAAACAATTATAAATCCTATTAAATACCATTTGTTGCGCGTTAATACCTGAATTAAATTACAAATTAGTATAAAGAACTTTCACTTTCGGGTTTAGACCGTGTTAATGGATTTTCACTTTCCGACGTTTCGTCTCTTACTACTAGAGACATCTTCAGGGATTTTCAGTTTCAGATTTTCAGTTTCAGATTAATCCCTGAAGATGTCTCTAGTAGTAAGAGACGAAACGTCGGAAAGTGAAAATCCATTAACACGGTCTAAACCCGAAAGTGAAAGTTCTTTATATCTTAATGGCCGTGAAAGCTTAAAATCTAAAATACAAATTAGTATTGTATTTTTCTTAAACATCTAAAAACTAAAAACTTTTAAAAAACGTTACCTTAAAAACTAAATTAAATCCTATTAGATGAAAATTCAATAACTGCCTTTAAAAGTTGCTGACCATAGCGTGGGTCGTTAACATTATTCATTTTGTGTTTATTCCAGACAGTAAGGAATTCTCTGTGAATAGACTCCCCAGCCTGTTCTGACCAAATTCCTAAGCCACTCTCTAAATAGGAAACACTGTCTTTATGGTAATGCAATATGCAATGAATTTTAGGAGTTTTTGATACCCCGGAATCATTTAAAACTGCTTCCAGATGTTTGAGATCTGATTCGAGTTGTACTTCAGTTTTTGTTGTACCGAAACATTTATCGACGATTTTGTTCATCACATTGAATGACGCAACAAATGGCATAACCAGAACTTGATTCACATTTCCCAGTACTTCTTTTGATGTTAATTCATTGGCATGCTTTAGGAGCTTTCTACAAGCATTGCCATCGAAAATTTCTCCTTGATAATTCTTGGCAATTATATTTAAATTCTTGGGCCATTTAAGAGCGTTCTCTCTTCCCAGCAATGGGACCAGGCCTTTCCAAAAGAGGTAATTCACAAATCCTTGCAGAAAATGTAATTCGGTATGATGCACTTCTGAAAAACTCGCACATTTTCGTTCTCTTCAAACAACACTAAAAGACTCTTTGGCTCTTTTAATGTTCTTATCTAATGATAAACTAAATTTATTAAAATTAATTTCCAAATCACCATAGGTTCTTAGCTCCTTGGCAGCAGATTTATACGCTCTCATTTATTGCAGAGAAAAATGACAATAGGGGCAAGGATAGGTCGACGTTGCAATGCTTGTAGAAAGCTCCTAAAGCATGCCAATGAATTAACATCAAAAGAAGTACTGGGAAATGTGAATCAAGTTCTGGTTATGCCATTTGTTGCGTCATTCAATGTGATGAACAAAATCGTCGATAAATGTTTCGGTACAACAAAAACTGTACAACTCGAATCAGATCTCAAACATCTGGAAAAAAGTCCAAACGACCCACGCTATGGTCAGCAACTTTTAAAGGCAGTTATTGAATTTTCATCTAATAGGATTTAATTTAGTTTTTAAGGTATCGTTTTTTAAAAGTTTTTAGTTTTTAGATGTTTAAGAAAAATACAATACTAATTTGTAATTTAATTCAGGTATTAACGCGCAATAAATGGTATTTAATAGGATTTATAATTGTTTAAACTTTTTTTAAGGTTCATTGAAGGGCTCACTAGCGTAATTTTTTTTAAATAAGTTTATTAGGCAAGATAATACGTTTAAAAGAGTTAAAAAAAAAGAAAATAAAAAAAAATATTAAAATAGGCTTTAAATTATCAAAAGGATCTGTTGCGATTTTTAAACATAGTGATTTTTAATAACCAATAAACCTATTTTATTAATCTAAAAAAAACTTTTGGTGCACATCTCTTAAAACTTATAAAATGCAGGGTCACATTGTGTATAAGAACCAACATAGTTAGTTTTTTTCGCAGATATTTGTCAAAAATTACGCTGATTACAATTATAAACTATTTATGTTTATATGTTTATAAATATTGTCTAGACACTATACATATAATTGTGACCAATTAACAAGTAAACACACGGTATAAGACTAGTCATGATCATTGATATACAGTGCGTGCGTTAAGTCTGGAATCACCCGAATAACTTTTTAGTTACAAGTAAAATACAAAAATCTTCAGACAGGTCGATTTATATTTTTAATTCTGCAAATTTTGGTCTAAAAAAAGTTATCAAAATTGGCACCCCCTTGCACCCTCACCCCCCAACTTTTTTTTTCAAATAGCAACCTACCCCTTTTGATACATCATTGGAAAGGTAATTTAATAAGCTTTCCAACAGTGTATGATAAAGCCTAATTTGTTAAAGGGTCTATGAAAAAACGCATGTTTTATTTAAACATTGTTTGTGTGAAATATTACGCATAATATGGTAATTGTTGCCCTATTTCCTACTTGGCACCTTCCTGAGAATCTAAATAAGGTTGTTTTAAACTTATTGTAATATTTTATACCCTGTTGAAAAATGCAATTTTTTTTCTTTTTATTGACCAATTTTATATTTACTATTTAATCGATTTTAATCCCGTTTTTTTACTGTCCACTGTCAAAGAGCTGAAGGACATCAATTTGAACATTTATAGTGAACTAAAGTTATACTTTACATGTCTTTATAATAAACTAAATTGTGCATTTTATCATTAGCCCTTTACCAAATTAGGCTTTATTATACACCGTTGGAAAGCTTATTAAATTACCTTTCCAACGAAGTGTCACAAGGGGTAGGTTGCTATTTGAAAAAAAAAAGTTGGGGGTGAGGGTGCAAGGGGGTGCAAATTTTAATAACTTTTATTACACCATAATTTGCAAAATTAAAAATAAAAATCGACCTATCCGAGGGTTTTTGTGTTTTACTTGTAACTAAAAAGTTAATCGGGTGATTCCAGACTTAATGCACGCACTGTATAAGATGAACTTTTGATTATTTTTTAGTACAGAACATTTACTATTTTACATTTACTGCATTAAATACAGGGTGGCCCAAAAAACGGAACACTTTTTAAACTTTTTTATGCATGACCAATTTTTTATAAAATTTTTACCCAACACGATCAAAATAAAACTATAGATGACGTCACGCAAATAATGAATATTTCCCTTTTTTTTAACTGCAGTTTTAGTAGTCGGCCATGTTGCAGTCGCCATTATAAATATTTACTGATCTGATTTTGGTATACTTCGTCTGTCATGCTTGATTTTTTAAATTCAGTCACAAAAGGAACTTTCATTCTTTCGTTTATTCAGGAAAAATAAAAAATTCTTTTGTGGACCAAATTCTACATTTAATGACCGTGGCCGGATCAAAAATCAAAGCTTAAAAAGTGTCGGGAAGAAAATATGTTAGGGTACGTTGGGGCAAGATGAGTAATTTAAATTATAACTAAGTATCTTTGCTAAATGACTTAAATTAGATTTATATTTATATGTAATTATTTGCTATTGGAGATTCTTATTATGGCAATACCGGTAAATACATATACAGGGCAATTCCTAAATCACCTAAATTACCTTTCCTATTTATTTGCTATTGGAAATAATATTCTTATTATTATAAGATAATACATATACACTGTATATTATACGTAATACGCCTAAAAAAGTCACTCGTTGTTTTGCTTTATTAATAATATTATTAAAACCTATTAAAATTAGAGCCCCTGAATAAAGTGACATTAAACTTCGCACAAGTGTGAAGTGTGTTTAATGTCATTTTAGGGTCCCTTATTAAAATAAAGCCTATACCATTCAAACGATCCAACTAGTATTGTGTGTTCCTCCGCAAAAAGTTGTATCCCAGTAACGTAGATGATTTAATTTTGGAATTTGGCCACACCGGTTGATATGACGGAAAATAATATACATGACAATATGAAAAAGGGGAAAAACTTTTTTGCAATTTTTATAATAAACCAAAAAAGAGCTATTTTTTTTAGGTGAATTACTTTGTATGTTTACATATATTTATTATTATTATTATTATTATTCTTATTATTATTATTATTATTATTATTATTATTATTATTATTATTATTATTATTATTATTACCTTTACTGCATAGGCTATACGTAATTATTAACATTATTTTTAATCGCTATCGCTGCTTGACTCTTCAACTACAGGTGGAGGCTTTTCCGCTACAGGAGCGACAGGTTTACTTACAGCTGTAGCAGATGCATATGCGTTTGGTGATTCACCTTCAGTGTGTTCGATACCCACCCTAGAAAAAACAGATTTAGATTATTTCAAATTTAATTCTATTTTGTAGAGATTTTCAGGGATTTTTTTAAGGGCATGTGCTAGGAGTGCCAAAAACTACGCAAAACTTGTAGTTCAGGGCACTGTGCTATAACTTTTTACCAAATAAAAATAATCACTTCAAATTTGGAATGAGAGAACCCTATTATATTAGCTAATAGTTTGCTAAAGCACACTTTTTTACATTTAATAAATTACAAGTTTTGTACCTAGTTTTTGACACCGTTAGCAATTTTCCTTAATTCAGTGTTAGAATCAAATAGAAGTTGGTTGTCAGAAAGTTCATACGCTTACCTATATTCGTGCCTTGCTAAATATCTAACATATTTTTCAGGTGGTTCATCACTGTCCGAATTCTGTAAACTAACACTTCTGCAAGTTGTATGGCTGACTTGAGTGGCAGGCATGGTGAACTCGACGTAACAGTATTCTGCTAACTTCTCAGGTATTTGATCATAACTTGTCAAAGCTATTTTGCACACCATATTATGGGTCGTATAGGCACCTAAACATGAGAAATAAAAGTAGTGGCAAAAGTTAAACATATGTTTTGTTTATAGTATACCTTGCCCTTCTTTAGGCAGCCTAGGACACCTCCAAACTATAGCCCTATGCTGGTGTTCATACTTTGCTTGTCCAGATGTTACCTCAATCAAATTCTCCTGTAAAGTTTCCATGGTGCCTAATATTCTTTCTATACCCTTAATTTTACCAGTCCTGTAAACCAAAGATTCTTTGAATATACAAATAATTTTTGAATATTTTAGAATTACCTTCTATGTGCTGATTTTACAGAGCCATATCTAAAGTGTTTTTCTACTCTAAAAAGATAGATCCAACATTCTGGAATTGGAAACCTTATCATTACATCTTCGCAGGGAATCTGGCCCAACTTTCTGGATGCAAATCCTGGTACTAAAACGTCAGCCTTAAGTTCAACCTAAAACATAACATACTTTTGTATAATATACATATGTCAAAATATTAATGGAATAACACTGTTTTATATTCTCGAAGGGACCAATAAAATGTCTTAAATAAACTTACCCTGGTGCCTGTCACACATATTTGTGCTTTAAGCTGTAAAGGAAGCTCTCTATTTTTTGGCGGCCTAACTCTAAACCTCATCAGTTCTATATAACAAGCATCTGGCGGCTTAAATCTATAAAGAAAAATTAAATATAATAGGTTTTATTATAATCTGCAACAACTTACTTAATAGTGTGAGTGTTTTCGTAATCGTCCTGTTGGATACAGGAATGAAATTCTACATTTTCCAATCTGATCCATTCCTCTGTGACGACTGGAATAATATCGTGCCTTCCCACCACTTCTTTGCCTTGCCTTCTCATATCGTTAACTCCGAGCTCTATATCTGGCATTCCAGTTAGGAAACCCAAAAAGAATAATCGTACCCTAGCTATTTGTTTCTCGATATGTCCTAAAAAAATTATTTATCCAATACATACAGATAATAAGACAATTACCAGCTTTATTTTAAATAAATAAACTCAATAATAACCCCCGCGTGGCTTTTACTTTATTGAGTGAATAATTATTTATTTTACTCACTCACTCATGGATTTCTGTTCTGTTCTGCTCAACATACTTATGGCTTTCAAATGCGTATAATTATAATCAAGTAAAGTTTACCCAAGCAACAAAACAGGTAAAAAAGTGGACAAAAAAAACTAATTATCCATTGATAATAGACTTTTTGTCCACTTTTTTACCTGTTTTGTTGCTTGGGTAAGAAGCAGAAATATTGACAGCTGTTGAAAAGATACATGAAGAAACCGGAATTGTTTACATTTTTTTAAATCAAAATTAATGGAGAGCCCCTAGCACAAGCATATGCTTATTTGTGTATCTCCATGACACAGTATGTATTGTATCTCGAAAATTAACCTGCTTGGCTGACGCCTCGCAGGTTAATATTCTCATGGGCAATATCTTACTTTACCCACTAGTACCATACATAACTATTATTGAGTTTGATTGAATTTATATTTAGTGTAGTCTATTGTATTTAGTAACTCACCATCTGAATCTTGTTCTACATATAACTCATCCACCAATGTAATTTGAACTTCCTCCATTTTGTAGTGCAAAGCCCTATCTCTAATTGCCTGAAGTTTAAACAATGCTTCTTCAATGCTGAAGGAAAACTGTTTCAAATCCTCATAATTTAAAGAACCTAACTTCATCAACTGAGAAACTTGTGGTGCATGCTCTACGGGCAAACCAAGTTTCTTCAAATCACTTCCGAACTCTTTGACACCTTGATAATCTCCTTGAATAGCATATGCAGCGAACTGGGACAATTTGTTCGTGATTCTTTCCGCTTTTTTTACTTGGCCTGGTCTTACTCCAGGTCTTTCTTTGTAAAAAATGTACTGTAATTTTAAAGTGAATATTTTTCCAAATTGGTCGTACTGCTGGGCGCCGATTTCAGAAACTGAATAACATGGTTGTAAGGGTAATTCTTGAAAAGGATCCTTATCTCCCTTTTGATTATATAGTTGTAACAACACACAATCTGCTTGAAATTGAATACATACCTAGAAACAAAATACTTCAATATTATTACGTCACAGTTTTTTTTTGATACTAAAGCATGTTTTTCTTTTGATCTGATAGTCTCGACGTAGATCTACGCCGAAACTAAATACTTACCCATATTTTTTTCCAGAATCTTTGTCCAGTTATTTTCTTTTTGTTTGGCTGACGTAAGTGCAATTCCCATCCTTCTCCATCGAAGTTTATTCTAGGGAATGGTTCCAAAGGTTGGGAAACGTCTTCGTCATACAAAGGCGTTGGGGGAGTTTCTTGGGAATCAGACCGTTTCATATCTACAAAAATTTAAATATTATTATTTTTTAATGATAATATGTATTATAATTTCTTACCAAATTGTAATGCTGGTTCTTGCTGCTGATCAGTAACCATTTGTGACTGATCGAACGGATTGAACCTGGGAGAAGTATCTGTAAAAGCTGCCTGGGTTGGTGCTGGTGGAGGTGCTATAAAAGGCATGGCCTCCCCACCAAAAATGTCATTTGTTTTTGGCCTTATAACGACCGAAAAGTCTTTTTCTTCGTCCGATTCCTGGGAACCACTTTTGCTCAATAATCTATTAGGCGTGCTCTGAGGCACAGATGGCGGTTCTTGCAAGGCTAAAAATGCATCGAACGATTCTTCTTGACCAAATCCACTACTTGTATCATTAAACCCAGTGGTATTGCCCCAAACATCCTTACTATTGTCGGTAAATGCTCCGCAAAACGCATCATTTTTGTTATAGTCTTCCTTAACTGAATCAAACTTCTGCGCAAATGCATCAAAATCATCATGTCGGTCAGATCCAAAACCAGAATCCATATTTTGGGTTTGTACCGTGGGTTGAGTAGCTCCAAAAGCATCATTCATAAACGTATTGGTTTCAGTAGTTGAAATCTTTGAGCTTTGATTATCGCTTTGATAGGAAGTAATATATTCAGGAGTCCCAAATGCATTAGTTATACTTCCAAACGCGTCATTTTTATGTGTTTTATTCTCATAGGAGTTACCGTAAACTGTTGTAGGCTCAGGAACTCCAAATGCATCATTAGCAGCACCAAAAGAAATATTATCTGGAATACTTTGATTGGTAGTATCAAAGTTTTCTGTTCTTACGAAAGTATTATTGTCATTTGTTTGTTGTATTTCCAATGGTAAAACGTCAGACTGTGGCGAAAAGACATTATTATCCAAGGGAGATGGTTCCTTGCATTGAATTTCTGTTTTATCTTGAGGTTCAGCCTCACTTGGTGCAAACGGATTAAAAGTTACACTTGATACAGAACCTTTACTATGACTGTTATCACTTGTATCCATTTGTAAATCGTTTTGTGATACATCAGAAGATATATGGCCGCTTTTATTTTCGGGGGGTGCAGGTAAATTGTCTTCTTCAATATTCATTTCCGATACGGGGTCCTTAATTTCTGTAGTTTCCACATTATCACACAACAAATCCGGAGTAGCTTTTTCAGTATTGTATAAATTCAAAATATCAGCTTTTGTTGCCAGTGGTTTTTGTAGAGGCTTATCATCAGTGCCGAATAAATCCATACATTCGTCTGATGGAGGTTCTGGAAGTTTAGGCTGAATATTTGGAGGTGGGGGTTTCATCGGAACAATGGCAGGAGGTGGGGGTTTTTCTGGTGCAAAAGCTGGTGGTGGAGGTTTTTGAGGAGGCGCGGGTTTTGGAGGGCGTATCGGAGGACCAGGGCGCGCTGGGGGTGCAGATTGTGGTTTTTGTAGAGGCAAAACAGGTTGTGGAGGCATTACAGGTTGTGGAGGAATAACAGGATGTGGAGGAATTACAGGTTGTGGAGGAATTACAGGTTGTGGAGGAATTACAGGTTGTGGAGGAACTACAGGTTGTGGAGGAACTACAGGTTGTGGAGAAATGACAGGCTGAGGAGGTAATACAGGTCGAATAACAGTCGGTTGAGAAGTTGGTCGAATAATATTTGGTTGAGAAGTAACAATCATAGGTTGCTGTTGAGCTGATTTAAAAGCTTGAGTAGGCTCCAAATTCGTAGTTTCACCCATTGATAAAAGATCTTCAGTAGAATCCATTGGGTTAACATTAGTAGTACCATGTTTATCACTGACGTCTAACAGATCTCCGAATGGCTCAGGAGTGTGCAAGTCTCTCATAGAAACAGGACTGGGTGTTCGCGTGGGAGGAATTTTATCAAGTAAGCTGGAGCTAGTAGCATCCATTTCGCCCATTACGGACATTAAAAGGTCTTGTGTTTCTTTACTAGGTGGTGGACGAGGGGGTGGAGGACGTTGAGGTCCATTTGAATTTATTTCTGTTGTATATTTCAAATCTAAATCAGTTGGTTTTTGAGGTGCAATAACATTCATCGACACATCTTGATGGGATGTAGAAAAGAAATTATTGCTATCTGTTACCGTTATGGATCCAAACATATTCTGACTACTTGTACTGAAATCAACAAATGTGTTTGTATTAGGCTGTGAAAAGGGTATTTCAGCTTCTGCTGGTTCCAGTTCCATAGGATCAAAAGCAAACGGATTGGTAGAAGCTGCTGTAACTGCTGATGTTGCAGTTTGGGATAAGAATGGGTTGTCATTTCCAGTATCTTGAGAAGAATCATCTTGGAACAGAAATGGATTTAATTGTTGTTCCTGTGGAGAAACATAATCATCCTCGGTAAACAAAAATGGGTTACCTTTTTGTACATCCATTTTTATATATTTTTATATTAATTCAGATTCTAATAACTTTAATTCTGTTTTTCCTGGTGCTAGATTGTTAGCAATACTTGTATCAAATGGATCAAAATCTTCGGGAGTTCCTACGTCAAAACTTACAGTTCCTACAGCAGTAGGCGATAAAGGTTTGTCTATAATTATATCACCGGAATGTATTAATAAATCTTCTGGCTTTTTGAGTTCAAAATTTCTAGGATTAAAATCTGTATCAGTAGAATTTCTTGTGAAAGTATTAATCAATTCGTTTTCAAGAAGTTTTAGTTCAGTTTTACCTGGTAAAATATTGCTCGCTATTGATGTATCAAATGGATCAATATAACCAATTTCTTCTGTGACTTTTCCAGAAGAAGGCGTAAGAACTTTTGCAGAGATATCGTTATCAACAGCCAACAGATCAATAGGTTCTGGTTTCTGATATGTTATAGTACTCGTCTTAATTACACTTTTTGGGTCAGATATTTCTTTTATAGTTTGTACAACTTTAGCTATGTTAGCTTTCTTTTCGTCTCTAGGATCAAAATCTTGATCAGAAATACTTAGATTACGTTCAGTATTTGGGTCAAATAGTTCGTTTTCGATTTGTTTTAGTTCTGCTTTCCCAGGAGCAATACTATGTGATACGTATGATGTGTCAAACGGATCTTCTTCTACAGCTTCTGGTAGTGGTTGCTCCGGAACAGAATTTTTCCTTATGTAGAAAGGAGTCAAAGGCTTGTTAATTTTATTGTCTGCGTCCAGGAATTCGTTTTGTGTGGGCGACGGCACGTCGAATGATACAGTTTTGGAAAAAGTTAGCACATCCGGCCTTGAGATAGATCGTTCTCTTGCTGGTTCGTTCGCTCTTGGATCAAAATCATCGTCATCTGAAGACACCTTCTTTTGTATATCTCCTAAAAGTTCTCGCTCTAAAAATTTAAGTTCAGTTTGGCCAGGCTGTTGTGCCTTTTCAACTATTGATGTGTCAAAAGGATCACGATATTCTATGTAATCTGTTTTTTTTTCTGCTGGTTGTAAAGGGTTATCTTTGAGGGTCGAAAGATCGGAGTTACTACCTCCAAGAAGGTCTCTCTGCTGAGGTGTTATCAATCTTGTACTCCTATCTGTAATTAGGAAAACAAAAACTTTTAATACAGATAAACTTTAAAAATTTCTCTATTAACAGTATTTAAAAAACATTTTAAAAAATATTAATATAAGCTCTGATAAAAAATACCTTGTTCCTTTGATATTACTTTCTGTAATACAGGGTGTACTTCTGTAGACCATGGATCAAAGTCAGTTTCTAGAATTTCTTTTTCAATAACCTTCAATTCTGCTTTTCCTGGTAAGATATTTTCGGCAAAAGTGGTATCAAACGGATCAACGTTTTCTTCTTCTTCTTCTTCTTCTGCTATGTAGCCGTTTTCAATATTATCAAAATCTGGATTATGCTTCCTAAAATGTAAAATTGTATAACATCTATTTTATCGCAAATAATTTTATGTAAGACCAATACTAGTTTTTTAATAACCAAAACAAAAACAAAACTTACTCGCCAAAAGCGTTCCAAGCTTCGACTTGAGTAGTAACGGGGGGTAATTTTGGAACTTCTTTTATAACCGTACACTCTTTAGATAAACTTTCTGCCGCTAACTCAGAAAATAGTGCATCATCTTCGTCATCTTGAATTGCGATCACATCAAATTCCTAAAAATAGTATATTATACAGGTTTGTCTGTTTTTCGACCTCAAGCATGAGTATCTCGGTTATTATAAGAGATACAAGATCGGTTAAATTAGAAAAAAGTTGCGCATTTTTATGCTGAGCAATAATCTGAAAGAAAATTTGACCTGACGTTTTTTTTAATTATCGTAAAAAATGACAATCTCGTGTGATACACTATCGTAATCAGAAAAAAAAGTGCATTCAAAAATGTAATCAAAAATGTAAAAATCCAAAATAGCGCCATAAGAAAAAACGAAGTTAAGGTTGTAACTGTTGCGTCTAAAATGCCATGGAAAATATAATAACAGATTTAGATTCCTTGCAAAAAAGTACCTTAACAATGTTTCAATTAAAAACGTCTAGCTTTGTCGGTTTTCGCTCAAAAAAATAAAAACGAAACTCGGTATTTTTCATTTTTTTGCGATAATTAAAAAACAAAAAATGCCAGGTCAAATTTTCTTTTAGATTATTGCTCAGCATAAAAATGCGCAACTTTTTTCTAATTTAACTGATCTTGTATCTCTTATAATAACCGAAATACCCATGCCTGAGGTCGAAAAATGGGCACCCTGTATACCAAGTATGCTATTATAGACCAAACATCAACGCACACTTGATAAAAAAGTGGTTTTATAGAAAAAATTTCGATATTATCTAAATATTAACAATAATATTGTTATTACCTTAACAATAGAATTCTCTTCTTTTGGTGGAAGAGCTGTAACAACAGGAGTTGTTGGGATTTGATGCAAAGTTTTTGACAAATCTATAGGCTCTTCAGATATTGGTATTTCATCGTCATCTAATAAAGTTTTCTTTATTTCAATGGGAGACGCTAAAAATAGAAAAAAATTAAGTGATGGTGTAATGAAAGTCCAGGGATTTTGAGCAGACCGTTTGTTCAAAAATAATTTGTTGTATATATGTAACGGCCGCTATCTTATGTTAAATAAATTTTTCGAGGCAATATTTAAACTCATTTCAAGACTTCACTTGTCCTGAACGATAAAAACGTGTCTTATCGAACTATTTTATATATTTATTTATCATACTAGTTTTATACACCTACCTGGACAATTAAATTGTACGGCCGATTCACTGTCAAAACTTCCAATCAATAGGTCTCTTTGTTTTAAGATTTCCCTTCGACTTGTGGGTCTCTTAATTGCACAAGTCGGCAGTTGAACGCGTCCTGTGAGGACTTCGACAGCTGCACCCAAAGGAACTAGTTTCTTTCCTTTGCGCTCAACTTCAGGCCCCAAAATAGCTCTGTCTGCATAGGATGTGTCGAAAGGGTCGTCATCAGGTTCTGAAACAGATATTTATGATACAAGTCGTAGAGGACGAAAACATAGTCATAGTGGACTATGGAGGAAAACCGCAATTTTTTCGGACGAATTTGTTAGTTGCCGGGCGAGCTACTTTAAGGCCGGCAAGCGCTTGAATGCGGAAGAAATATTTTCGCCCGTGTGTTATTTTTTTATACAGGGTGATTCATAAATAAGGGAGCGTTCAAGTATTACGTAACGCAAAATTTGGCCATTTTTGACCCCCACCCCCCTCCCCATGTAACGCGGCGTAACATTTTCGAGACTATTTGTTATGTAATATTTTACAAAAAGTAAAAATAAATGAAAGGAAATTTTGCTTTATGGTTTAGACCGGTTTTTAACCGGTTATTGCTTCCGTGTTTTAACCCAAAAACGGTCTGATGTAATTTCCCAAACCGGTTAACCGAAAACCAGTTATTGGCTATGGTTTTCCATCTCTAATTTTTTTTGTTTAGAGGATTTAGTTAACTGTTAACCACGTCGTGTGCAATAAAATTTGCAAGGAATCCGTCTCTTTAAGCCTAGATCATTGTTAAAAACGTTATCCAATAAACATTTTTAAGTTTATAATTTTTTTAAGTGTTACGTAACATTTTTACTGACACCCACCCCCCCCCCCCCCAGTCTGTAACGCGGCGTAACGTTTCCGGACCAACCTTTATAAAAACTTTTTTGTAGAATCACCCCTTAAAATTTTGTGCCTTGTTTCTTAATCACCTTAATCTTAATATTATTACCTAATGTGGGCGAATCGGGAATATATGCTAGTTTGACTTCTCCAGCTGCGATTGCATCAATGTAGGCTGTGTCGAATATATCATCCTCTTCCTCGGATTCGGATTCAGATTCGGAAATATGAACTATTCCAAGATCAGCTTCAGTAACTGGTTTTGGTTCTGCGGCTTTTCTACTTGCTTCTTCTAACTGTCTTTGTCTTGCTTCCTCTTCCTCTTGCCTTTTAGTCTAAGAAAAAATAAAAACTTTTTGTTATTATTAAACGGAGAGTTTTTTAGTAAAAAATTAGCCGTGATAAACCGCTGAAAAAAATGTGTACGCCTAATTCCTTCTAGTAGGTAATTCTTTCAGATTACCTTGAAAAATCCTGAAAATTACCTAAAATACACTGCCATTAAAAGAGCTTTCCCATTTTTCACCTCCGCGCGTGAAATGCATTTTTTATTATCAGATTCAATTTCAGCAACCTTAAAAACCCCAATATATCTAAAATATGAAATCTCTACAGCCTTTAATAACGCGAGAACTGGGGTATGAAGTGTATGAATTTTGGTCAATTTGTGTGACGTATTTTATGGAAGACCCCTTATTATATAATATGGCAATTTTTAATTTTTATAAAAAAATATATTTGCTCCCTTGTCCCACCAACAATGTTCACGAAAAACAATCACGAGCGAGAACTTTTGGTAACATACCTCTATTTCAAATTTCAAGTCTCTAGCTTAAAGCTTTCTTAAGTTATCGTGCTTACAAGATTTCCCGGACAGAACGACCTACCGATCAACTGACCGATCGATCAACAGACAATGTTTTTGCTCGAACTTGATTTATATCGACATAAAACGTCATAAAACGCAAAAATATGCAAAAAATAAATTTGAAAATTTTTCTACCAATACAAGGCTTTCCCAAAATTTGGAAAAATTTTGAAATGGGAAAGAAAATACGTCCCACCTTTGGTAAAGATGCACTAATAGTGCGTTGTGACATCAGCAGCTTGCCGAGATGGAAGGACAACTCTAATTTAGCTTAGATGATCTTACAGATCTACAAGTTCTGTGTCTCTAAAAAGTAAAAAATAAAAACATTTCGCAAAAAAAAAAATGAATCGACTTCTGTCTCTAAAAAGTAAAAAATAAAAAATAAGTCGGTGCCAATTTCACAGCAAAAAATTTAACAACATAAATAATTGTTAGTATTTAATTTAGGGAGTAGTGAAATTGGCACCGGCTTATTTTTTATTTTTTAGAGACAGAATTCTGACTTAAGTTGGTTCATTTTTTTTTGCGAAAAGTTATTATTTCGTGACAGCTGCAACTGTTGGATAGACTTACTTCACTGGGTGGTGGAACTCTTTGGAAAAAAGATGTACTTTTTATGCGATCTAGGTCTCCTTGTGTCTTCTTAAGAATGTCATCAACTCCCGAAGTGAGAGCAAGAAAATTCCTCCACTCCTCTTTTTCAGCGGAGCCTCCAGCTGGTGTGTCTTGGACTGCTTCTGCTTGATGTGCTTTTCTATATGCTTCTAGTTCTTCTGGTTTGAATAGTTCTTCTTCCTTGTTTTTAGACTTTTTACCTAAATTTTAAAAAGTTGTTATTTTTTTTCAAGATTTTTGATTGGTGTATTTTTAAACCATTAAATGGGGAAAAATTAGTAATTTTTTAGCATAATTATTGTAATTTAATTGTAATTATGAAATATTTAATAAGTGAAAATTCTCTACACTGAACCAGATCCATAAAAAGTTACCCTGTAAAAACGTTCTGGTTAATTCTTATTCAAACCTTATAAGATCTTATAAGATTATATAAGACCAACAAGAACTTAAGAGAACATAAATTAGGATTTAATAAGATTTATTAAGAAAATTTACATAAAAGAAAATTCTTGTAGATTCCTGTAAGATTAAATACGAAAATATACTTAACTTCTAATGGGTAGGTTTTAATAAGAAAATACTAATTATAATGTGAATGATTAAGCAAATTAGTATAAATTTAAATAGCAGGTTAAATAGAAAATTCTAATGAAGTACTAATAAGATATAAACAGAATGTTCATATTAACTTAATTTCAGAGTTTTAAGGCGAAAATTTAGAATGTAAAAGATTTAATGAGAAAATTGATATTAAATTTAGATGCCAGGTTTGAAAAAAAAATTCTAACGCCGTCCCAATAAGATTTAAACAGCGGATTCATATTGACTTAGGTGGCACCACATGTTATTTCCTGCCACTAACAAAACTTATTAAATGGATAAAGTCGCTTTCTTGGAATACTGTCGTTATAACTTACTAGTCAGCTAATTCGATGGTATGGATCAAGATATCTGGAGGCTCCCGGTTTCACTTCCGGTGTCTTCAAATTTTTGAAAATGGATTTATTTGGGGGTGTATTAAGGGGGTCAATTTTTTCGTTATTTTTTTGATATCTCTTCGCGTTTTCAAGATACAAGCAAAAATGTCAGTTTGTGTGTGTTTAAAACCATTGATCCATTGTAGAACCAGGTTCATTCTTACAAAAACCTGCTTCATTGGTAAGAAATTTCGTTCAAAATCTTATTAATTGACCTTTTTTTTGGTAACTATTGTTCTGATTCCCACAGCCAGATCGTTTTCAGTGTTCCTTTATTTATGCGAGATAATAATACTATCATATTCTATTCTAGATAACCGGTGCCAAAATTTAAGTTTTCGCCGGAATATCATTATAATGAAATAAATAAATAATTAAAAAAAAAATATTTGCTATCTAAGCCTTAGGTAGAAAGCATAATAGTAAAACATGTTTAATAATTAAAATACAGGGTGATTCAGAAATAAGCTACAAAATTTTAAGGGGTGATTCTAGGTCCAAAAATATGAAAAAAAGTTCCTATAAAGGTTGGTCGAAAGATGAGCTCTAAGGGAGCTACGACCCTCCCAAGGGTGTATCTGAAAAGTAGCTTTTATTTAATATCTTTGGAACACTATAAACCACAGTATCCAATTTTTGGACATGCCTTAACATTGATAAAGGCTATCATTTTATGTTATTTTTAATTGGTAATTTTAACCAGGGACGTGCAAATGTCACCTTTTTGTCCCAAACTTTTTTATCTGAAATTTTTTTGACATTTTCTCAATAAAATATTAATCTTTGATTAAAAATACATAAAAGTACTCTTTATATAACACCATAGGGCCAACCGTTTTCCAGAAAATTGCTATTAAAGAGGCAGTTTCACGTTCTGAGCATCAAAAATCGGAACTAAAAATGCACCAATAAAAATTTTAATACTGCTGAGTGATTTCTACATTAAAAACTATGAAAAAAAGCTCCTATACATCTAGATTCGAAAATCAGTTTTAAGTGTACTACGGCCTCTTAAAGAATAACACTTTTTAAGGGACCGTAGCTCCCTTAAAAGCGATTTGTAGATATTTGAGCATGGGAACTCTTTTTATAATTTTTGATGTAGAATCGCTCTGCAGTATTGAAGTTTTTATTGTTGCATTTTCTTAGTTCTTTTTTTTTTTGATGCTCAGAATGTGAAATTGCCTCTTTAATTGCAGTTTTCTCGTAAACGGTTGGCCCTACGGTGTTACACAAAGAGCACCTTTTTTATGTATCTTTAATTAAAGATTAATTGCTATTGAGAAAATGTCAAAAAATCTACAGATAAAAAAAATTGGGGCAAAAAAGTGACATCATCCGCCCCTGTTTAAAATAACCAAATAAAAATTACATAAAATGATAACCTTTATCAATTTGAAGGCAAAAACTCGTTTATGTGGTTTACAGTTCCAGAGATATTAAATAAAAACTAGTTTTCAGATGTACCCTTACCCTGCTGAAAATGACGGGTCTGGGCGGGTATAAATGTTGCATAAACCGGACTTGAGCGGATGAAATTCACCCGCCCAAGTCTGGTCTATGCAACATTTATACCCGCGCAGACCCGTCATTTTCAATAGGGTAGGAGGGTCGTAGCTCTCTTAGGGCTCATTTCCGAACCAACATTTATAGGAACTATATTTCAAATTTTTGACCTAGAATCGCCCCTTAAAATTTTGTAACTTATTTTTGAATCACCCTGTATACATTGTGGTTACCTTTTTTCTTCTTTTTTAAGCCCTTGGTTATTTTGTGCATTATCTGGGATCATCGAGGCTTCTGTAAAATCAAAATGGATTGTTTTTAAAAATAATCTGCCTTTAAATTTAAAAATAAAAATCAGAAACTACGTTTTTGAGATCGCTGAAACCAAATTTTATATTGGAAATCTAAAATTCTAAATGATTTAGCTAAAATGGCGTCAAAATTTGACAAACTTTAATATATTTCAGTAAAAACTGGTATTGTTGTAAATGAATAAAACTGCTTTTTAAATATATTACAATAGAAGCTCTTGGTTTTTACTATTATACTTTTAAAATTAAATATTCTAGCTATTATGTGAGTCTAGCTACATTTCAGTCATTCCTAATGATTATTATCTAAAGCTGTAGTTAAATTTATTCATCTGTTTTTTTTCCCAAAACTTAAAATGTCCTTATCTTCATTTTTTTTTTAATTTTTAAAATGTTCCATGAATATACGCGAAAAGTACCTATTATGATCAATCTTTTATCCCTAATTATTGCCGATAACTTCGGAAGGTAACCTTCCCAAGACGAGCAACTGCGAGTTAACTGCTAATGGATCTGTAACTTACGTTACATATTCATACCTCCGACTCCCAAGGTCAATTGTTCGTTTTTGATGTCTTTTTTAAATCCTAGACATGACTTAAAATCACTATACTTAAAATATCAATTTTCTGTGATAAAATATAAAAAAGAAATTATTAGGACCCGAAGATGATCGATTACACAATTTTTTAAAACTTGATAATTCTTACCACAAAAAAATAGTAGATACTTAGCACCTACCCAAAGAATAATTAATATAAACTATATTATATTGTTTATATACGGCCAAATATTGTATAACTGCAATTTAAAGTTAAAAACAACACTTTGGACATTAAAATATATACCTTATCAGTTGCACAGACGTCGCGGCGCTTACTGATCGAAGGCGTCGGGTCAGTCGAAAACATCCGAAAGGAAACTATTGATTTTCATTTAACTGTATACGTCAGGACTTCAAAGTGGAAACAATATATTTTTTTATGTTTTTCATTTTTTTTTACTTCAAATTTTATTGATTAAAAAATATTTTTAACAAAATTTAAAGCAAGAACATACGTATTCTTTTTGTATTGGGTTATTACATTACATCAATTGGAGAGGGGTTCATAAATCTACCACCAAGCAAAAATGTTGGTCTAAAACGCAAAAACCAAAAAGCAAAAGCAAAAATCCTACAAAGTTTAGTTTGATGCATTAAAAAAATAAAAAAGTTTTATTTTCACCGAAATTTTGGTGACAGCATACCCAGGAAATCTTCCTAATTAGGAAGATTTCCTTAAGGAATATAACATGAATTCTGATACAGTATCTACAGTAAAAAATCAATATTAACTATAATAGGTATATCTTTGTTTTTTTTCTTTCTTAATATGCCACTTCATATAGTGGGCCCACCATAAAGTGTCCTAAACCTAAATATTATGTATTTTTTTAAACTTTTTAATTTTTTACTAATACGCATAATAGATAATAATTTAAAATTAAGTAATGATATTTGTACTTACATTTTGGGCCTCATAACTGTTGCACTATGTAAAAGTCCTTATTTTAAAATAATTAGCACAAGATAAAGACGTTTTTTTATATATGTATTCACTAAAAACAGTGTTAGATTGGTAAAGGGCAAATGTCACCCACTGTATATCGATTTGCGCAGAAATCTTTAAGTCAACGGGGAAATCATCACCAAGTACAAAATATTGTGCAAAAACACTTATTATTTTTGCGATACGAGGTTACAGTGCACTTGGGGCATAACTGTCAAGTTTTGCGCCGCAGGCGAAGAAAAATTTAAAAATGTTAAAGTTCGCGCATTTTTCAATTTGAAAGTGTTTTATGAAATCTCTTTATTATAATCTTGCGAGCCTTAAAAAGATTTAGTTTGAATTTTTCACCTCCACGTGTGAAATGGATTTTTTTATTGAATCTGATCACTTTCAGCAACCTCAAAAAACCCAATATACAAATTTTCACGAAAATTACCCCCGTCCCTCAGGGGGTGAATATTTTAAGATTGAGTTTTAGCGATCCTAAAAACGCCAATATACCAATTTTCAAGAAAACTACCTCCCGCCCCTTAGGGGGCCCAGAAAACCAAAATAGCTCGAAATTAGTGCACTAAATGCGAGCTATTTGTATGGTCTAGAAATATTCTTAAAATGTCCCCAAATGCACACAACTAGCGCTAATAATATAGCTCGCATTTTTATTCCTATTTTTTGATCCATTTAGAAACCTAAAATAGCACGCTATTTTCGTCACATAATAGATCGAAAATATCGACCTAAAATAGCTTCTGAATAGCATGCTGTTTTTAATCCTAATAAGGTTAAAAATAGCATGCTATTTATGACATAAATAAGCTTGAAAATATCATGCTATTTTCTACCTAGTTTAGCAATGCATTTTTTATCTAATTTTTGATAGAAATAAAACAGGTGATATCGCAAAAAAAGTTTATTATTTTTAACAGGAGGATCAGAATAGGTATAATATATTTGTTTGTGGTTCAGACTTGTATCGATACAAGTCTGTGATCACAACACACTTTAAGATAATTTTAGTAGAAAATTTAAAATTTCACATTCATGTTCTTCTTCACTGCCATATTTTGGACCTAAAATAGTTCATTTATAGCACGTCCTCAATTAAACCAATATAGACTATATATTTTCGACATTGTTAGGTCGTCCTAAATTCCAAAATGATCAAAATTTGCGTTACGTAATACTTGAACGTTTTCTTTTCTGGTGGGTAGATTTAATATTTTTTTAAATTTCAGATTTAGTTTTAGATACCTCATAATCCCCTATACACCAATTTTCACGAAAATATTGTAAACGTTTAAAAAAATAATCATCTCCACCCCCGGGACCCCGCAGGGGTAGAGTTAGAAAAATTTTATTATCAGATTCAATTTCAGCACCCTCAAAAACCCCTTTTTTTTCAAATTTTTGTGTAAAAATATTGTATTTTCTCCATTTTTGGTAACATAAAGTCTCTAGCTTAAAACTTACTTAAGTTATCGTGCCCACAATATTTCCCGGACAAAACGACCGACCTACCGGCAATTTTTTTTTGCTTGAAATTGATTTCTATCGACAAAAAAACGTCATAAAACGCAAAAATACGCAAAAAAAAAATAAAATTTTTGCACGAATACAAGGCTTTCTCAAAATTTTAAAAACTCCCAAAATGGGAAAGCAATAGATTTATAATCTTGTTTTGGGGAAGGGACTAGAGCCGCCGCTGGATTGAGTGACCCTAACCCTAGCAAATAGCTAAAACCGCCGCTAAATAGAGTGATTCTACTACACCTACTAGCTGCTGCCACCTGGAGGTCATCTGCAAAACGAATTTGTTTTGTGTTCTGTAATAGCCATTGCTGGCTAATTATCCGGAAGGGAAAGGCCAAGAATAAAGAGAGAGAGTGAGTAATAGCCATTGGCCACACTGGATAAATCATCAGTGTTGCCAGACGTACGACAATTATCGTTTTTATTCAATATTTCGTAAGGTAGGATGTACGATAGTGCTTGCACGGTATTATCGTACTTAATTAAAAAGATAATACATGAATGTTTGTGTTTTTTTTCGTTATTATGTTTAAATACGGTAAAATGATTTTGAAAATCTCAGATTGATGGATAACCTGGCAACGTTGTAGTTGGTAAACCTGCTGTATCTGTAAAGTTGACATTTTTTTTGTTGCACGAGCAAAAGCTTTATTTTGTAAGTAAATTATTGTTTATAGTATTTTAAACGATGCACATGAGCTAGAAAAATAATTTTACTGTTTAGAAATGTGTAAAATGTATTATAGAATCATGTTTTTTTTTCTACCGACTCTAGCGTCAAATTGACGTAACTGTGAATGGATATCTCAAATTAATATTCTGGTTTAATGGTTTATTTATCTATAATACAAAAATATTTAATACCTATCTATAATACTTCTTTCTATTTTTTTTTGGCATGCTTAAAATACTTAACGCACAGGGGTGGGGAAGGGGGTAGTGCTTAGCGTTACGAGGGGCAGGGGGCTAATGTAGCATTACGTAACCCTGTTAAAAAAACAAGTAGAGACCAGTAGAAAGCGAATCGGAATCTACTGGGTCCTACTGGTCTCTACTTGGTCGGAGCATTATAAAGCATTACATAGGGTCAACATTTTCAAAATTGTGCATTAAACTAAGACCACTTGGTTAAAAATAAGCATTGCTTTATTTATGTTCTAGAACTATATGGCAATCAATGGATTCAAGGATTTAGAGCGAGAATTGATTAAATATGTATAATAATGTAAGTTTTATCATAAAATTCTAATTACTTCGTCAGCAAAAACTATCTAATTTTATATAAAATATAAATTTTATCGTAATGGTTTATATACTGACCAAGGTTTTAGCTTATCCATAGGGGATTACCATAAAACTAAATTTTTATATTGAAATTCAACAAAATTCATACAAAAAAATCATTTAGAAAAAGTGACTTACACTAAATATTATAATTAAAAAAAATCTGCTGTGGCCAATGGCCATTGTTGAAGTCATGTTTTAAAGTTTTTTTTTGTTAAAGTCATAAACTTTCTACAATTTAATTTTGCTTTAAAATTTAGAAAAAGGCACTTGAAAATTGTCTGATCTATACTCCATCTAGTTATGCAAGATAGTAAGGGACGCGACCTGTTTTACACCACAGAGCGCATAAATAGCATAATTATGCATCGTAGTGTATCAAAAATTTAACAGATGTCGGTACTGTTTTCCTAGAAAGGCCCTATCCAAAGACTCGCATAACAAGCATAGTACATAAGAATGCGATGTCAGGATTGGCTTGATGTGTCGTCATGTATCTTGTAATGGTTGTTATGCGAGCCTCTGGATAGGCCTTAAGTTGTAATTGTAACCTAAAAATTTGACTTTTTCCTTGTGTTCAATATAATATACGTTTGTACAATATGTAGAATATGCTAATTTCGTGTGAGTGTATGAAGAATAAACCAAAAAGTACCTTTTTCAATACCATACAAAATAACATTAAGTATAACCATTTTTTTTATGTAATTTTCTCCTTTTTTATTAGCTTTAACGACCGTCAATTATTGTCATAGACAAAAAATGTCACAATGTTAAAAGGTACTAGTTTTTAACCAATGATGTAGCTTAAAAATCGCGGGAATTTTAAACTACTATCTTGCATAATTGGACGGACTATAGTATTCATTGGTTAAACATTGTGGAAGATCCCTTTATTTAACTGTTTAAAAATATGATTTCAATGTTTATGTTTAATAGACCAACCAGTATACTAGCCATACTGGCCAACCATACCAATCAACAAATTACCCTCCTCCACAGTACCAACAAATATATTCTACAAGTTATGGGTATCAGAATTATGGATCTAACTATGAGGTAAGCAGAACATACTGTTTGTTTTTAGGAATTATTTATAAATTTAATTAAACGTAGATTTTTAATTTGTAATAAACTAACCAGGTGCATGTTAATAGCCACACATACATTTTTTTTTAAAGATAACAGCTTTTATTCATTGTCGGAATTTCTTGAGAAAAATTAGAACTGATGTTGTGGTGTACTGTACACCACAACACTGTGTACTTATAATTAATTTAAATTTTTAAATTACATTACAATAATTGTAATATTGTAATTATTGTAATGAAAATTTTATTGTATTTATATATCCATATATTGTTTATTTATTTATCTTGACATTATCCAATACTTTTCGTTCAGTGTAGAATAAAAAAAATATCGTAATCACCTCATTGAAAAAGTGTTCTTTTAGTGTCAACTAGAGCAGAATTCAGTTAGTGCATATATTCCAATTTCAATATTTTTCTTTTTAATATCTCATTATGACATATCACGTGACATAAACACTGTTCATTTTGTTTGTGTTAATAATGAGTCACCCAAATTGTATTTTCTGTCTCTTTCAGTTAAATTGTCATTAAATTTGTCAAATTTTGACATATGTGTCACATGACTATGTAATAGAAAGAGTAAAAGAATACAGGAAGGTTTATTTTTGGCACAAACAAAATTAACAGTTTATACAGTTTATAGAAGAGAAAAAGATGCAGGTCACTTGTAAAACAAGTTTACACTACATTTCAAAAACGCTTTGACCCAGTGACTTGAAATTTGGAACAAAGATTTTCTGAGTAGTAAACAAAATTTGTTCCAAATTTCAAGTCTATATGCAAAGATTTCTTGAAATATTGTAGTGTAAAGTTCTGCCTTGCTAAGCTGAAAGGTCCTATCTGTATATGTTAAACCTATGTAGATAGGACCTTTCATCTTAGCACGGCAGAGTTGTTTTGCAAGGATCTTTTTCTCTACTATACCTAAGCTCTGCGGATCAAGAAACTGGTAATTTTTGCAAACACTTTCTGGAAAAAACTGGTTTATCAAATAAAAAGCTTAACACTTTCACTGCGCATGACTCTTGAGATCAAGGCATCAGTTTCAAAGCAGCGTTGTAGGGAGGTAAATGCGCGTGTGACAGCGTGTGGCGTAGCATATTATATTCTAGTCTAGACATATGCGGCTGTTACCGGATGCGCATGTCGGCCAAAGCCGATGTGAGTGCACGATCTTTATATACAAAAAATACCTTAGCACCAGGCTATGCAACCAGATTATAGGGTAGCAGTAAAAGTGTTAAAAATCACGTTTTATGGAATTCAACCAACTTTGTAGTTAAGTGATACAACACTCTGCAATATATTGGTTAAGTTTTCCTACATCATTTTTGTCGCTGAATTTTAGAAGGTACTTATGTGAAAAAAAGGGAGTGCAATAATCCGTCATCTTTTATTGACAGATTAAAGCATTCGATTATTTTACCAACCATGTTTCATTATATTCAACATTTTTTCCCCATGAAAAGGTTTATTTTGCACTTAAACAGGATTGAAATTTGTAAGTCTTTGTAATAAAAATACGTATTTAAAACATTTTATTATAATTTTTTTTTTGTTAGGCGGCCCAAAATCAACCAGGTCTCGTTCACTCCAATCCACCTCCAGAAACGTACAATTGGTCCGGAAATCAGTATGGGAGCGTCCAGGATAAAAAAGACGGTGAGTCTGAAATATTAATGGCATACACTGCTATAATTAATAAACAGAAGTGTGTCTTACATAGAGAGTTTGCGAAAATCATTACACAAAAATTTGACTTCAAAAATTTAAATTATTTTTTTTCAGTGTAAGAGTTTACCCCTCGTTATCAATGAATGCAACCACTATTCTGTGGTACTTGGCCAATATAGAATGCCTTTTTAAAAGTAGTCCAATACAACTGCGGTGGTGTATAGAAATTACATTAACCTCGTCAGGGACGATTTTTTTGTTTAAATTAATTTAGTAGCAAAAGTTAAAAATGATTTTTATTGTTAAAACAAGTAAACTGCAAGATATGCGAATCTTGGCCATTGGATGTCGCTTGTGATTGGAAACAAAGCAAATGGCAACACCTATAGACACTGAGCAATAAGGAATTCGGTGAATTTCATTTTGGCGAATTTATTTTTAAACGTACACATATGTGCCTATGTCCCTGAAGAGGTTAAACTTTATTTAGGGACTCTATTTTTGACGATCTTACCTCAAGTACCTTTTGCGTTCACGATTTGAGAATCGCAAACTCTCTATTCTGTCTTGTTTGCTGCAAAATACGTGAACACAGCTATTTTTACGCGTTTTTAATTATTTAATTAATTAATTAATTAATCAATAATTATTCTTCAAACTCTTGCTCTAAAATCTTTGGACAAAAAATTTATAATGAGAACCGGGCCGTAAGTTATGTTTTTATGGCCCATAAGTAAAAAATATATTGTATTTAATTATAGTCATACAAAAGGGACCTTAATTATTAGGGTATTTTAATCTCCAGACTGTTTTTGGGCACTTCAAATTTTATTTTAAGAATTTTCTTATTTTGTTCAGAATTTTTCGAATTATTTAAGACTTTTAGTCTGTGTGCACGCATTTTGCGAAAATTGTTAAATTTGGGTTAGATATTTATTTTATATCGTTTTTAATAACATTTTAATCTAAAAAACAGGTATGTGCAATATTTAGGAGTGAAATTTAAAATTTATGTGTAAAAAAATTAAATACGTGTATTTTTGGTATGAAAAGAAGTTTCATCGCAATTTAATTTTAGGTTAAAGTTTTGGACTCGTTAATGTGTGGAGGATAAAAAAATAATCCGCAAAATCTAGTAAAAATTTTCCAGAAAGCACAAACGCTGTGATATCTTCTAAGGCTGTATTATTAGATATAATTATATAATGAATGTAATAAATTATATTTGAAAATATATATTATTTATTAAATCCCATTTGAAAATATGTTAAATCCCAACGGCTTGACAGCGCGAAACCTCTAATGACGGATATGGACCATGTCACATGGTACATTATTTCCCACCATATAAATTATAGTTATTTATGGTACTAGTGGGTAAAGTAAGATATTGCCCATGAGAAAATTAACCTAGCGAGGCGTCAGCCAAGCAGGTTAATTTTCGAGAGGGAAATATCGGTTTACCCATGAGTGCCATACAAGGTTTTATCCAATAAATAGCTTAGGAATTCATATTTTTATTAAAAATTTTAATGACATTTACAAGAAAATAATTTGACAAGTGAAAGTTGAGTGGGTAATATAAATAATTATCCACTCAATAAAGTAAAAGCCACGCGGGTGTTATTATTGAGTTTATCTATTTAAAATAAAGCTGGTAATTGTCTTATTATCTGTATGTATTGGATACTAGTTATTTATGGTACTAATGGGTAAAGTAAGATATTGCCCATGAGAAAATTAACCTGCGAGGCGTCAGCTAAGCTAAGTAAAAGCCACGCGGGGGTTATTATTGAGTTTATCTATTTAAAATATAGCTGGTAATTGTCTTATTATCTGTATGTATTGGATAAAACTTATTTTTTGTACTTATTTAAATAATATGGGAAGGGAACTTAGACAAACGTTTTTCATTCTATATATTTTCAAGAAAAATTAAACATGTATTGGGGGCATGCCTAGACGGACACTTATTTTTGCCCCAAACTTTTTTATTTGTTTTTTGTTTGTTGGATTTTTTGTAAAAAATATAGATTCCTTGAGTAAAATTTTAAAAAAAGAATCACCCAGCAGTATTAAAATTTTATTGGTGCTTTTTTTGTTCCACATTCAATATGTCTTCGAAGGGCTTTAGCTCCCTTAGGGCTTATTTCCGAACCAAGTATAATAACTTTTTTTTATATTTTTGGATTTAGAATCACCCAAGGACGATCGGAGCCTTTTGTCGTGTAGGAGTGTCAAGCTAACTTTTGCCGGCTCACAAAAAAATACCACTACCAATGACTAAAAAAAAGGTCCTCACCTCCGAAAAAAAAACAGAAATTTGTTACCTAGAAAAAACTTGGCGCCCCTACCAAAAAAAGAAAAACCCTAAAAAAAAGCTTTGTCCCTGACGGTTTCTACAAAAAAAACTTGTAGCCCCCACCAAAACAAAGAGAAAAAACACCATAAAAAAAGCTTTTTCCCTGACGGTTTGCACAAAACCTGGCGCCCGACTAGTAACAACTTGGCGCCCCTATCAAAAAAAGAAAAAGGGTCCTCGCCTCGGAAAAAAGCTGTGTACCTGATGGTTTCTACCAGAAAAATTTTGAAACCCTTTGCCCAAAAAATTTTTGTTACCACGACTATATTGCTGACTACTAACTGATTTTGCCTACTAGTGACTGATTTTTCCGACTAGTGACTGATTTTGCCGACTACCACTTTTCTTGGGAGGTGTGACACCCCCATACCCCCTTTCCGATCGTCCCTGGAATTACCTCTTAAATGTTGGCATGCCAGTGACTGAATGTTAATTTACCCTGCGGGTCTGAATATGGGTCAAAATTGGAACAAAATAATTCGATTTGATTCAGTGTCATGAGGTTTGGCGCTGTCACCACTGATAAAATGTTTTCGTGTTTGTAAGACTTTGTAGGTTAGTTGTTGGTAACAACTTGTTACACAAATTTTAGGTACCTCACTTAGACGGGCACTGATGGAAAGGTATTTGTGGTAAAAATGCAGGAATTACTTAAATGAATACTTTTCAACTAAAACGTATAGCATGTTATCGTAAATCTTCGTTTTAGGTGTGGAGCACGAGGTCCAGCAGCAAAAGGCCCAGCTGATGACCCAAAGAGAGGACTATGTGAAAAAATTGCTGGTTCTAAGGCGCGAGCTGGATCTGTTAAAAGATCAGAAACAAGAGTTGATTAGCGAAAATTCGAGAGATCGCGATATGGAAATGATTTTGAAGGAAAATAATAAACTTCAGGTAAAAAAAAACTTTACGCAAAAAAAAATAAACCGACTTTTGTCTCTAAAAAGTAAAAAGTAAAAAATAAAAAATACCTAAGTGGTGCCAATTTCACCATTCCCTAAATTAATTACAAACAATTATTTTTTTATAATTTTATTATTGTTTGCTCTGAAGTTGGCACCGACTTTTGCCCCCCTTGTCCCTGACGGTTTCTAACAACACTTGGCACCCCTGGCCAAAAAGATAAAAACCCTCGAAAAAAAAAAAAAACTCGGGCTAAAATAACGCCCCTAGGGGTCGCGCCCTGAAGCAGAGGGTTCACTTGATTCATACAACGGCCGGCTCTGGCCACTAGCGTATACTTTCAAGTGTATACCAAATACATGGATTATCTGTATAAATATACTATAATCTATTTTTTCAGGACGAAATCGGCTCCAAAATGAAGGCAATTACGAACGTGATCGAAATGTTAAACACCATTATCAAAGACGGTAAATCGATCAGCGACTTAGAATCCGAACTGAGTCGACAAAGTCGAAAGTCGCCGGAAAGCGACACGTCGAAACACGCCGAAAGCGTCGCCGACGGCGGCGACAAAGTGAACTACGTGCATTACGACACCGGTATGCATTGGTGTCGCACCTGTGACGAATTTCCGGAAACTGCAAAAGACTTTTTGGTGCATTTGCAGTCAAAAAAACATACGGAAATGCTAAAAATTGACAACGTTACGGATAATAACCCGTGGCATAAGTTGCCTGCCGAGCCTTTGTTGCCCACCTATGAAGATGCCCCTCAAAAACGTATACCGATTAAAGGTGGGTTGTTTTAGGGACATAGACTAGGTCTAAGACCTAGTATTTTTTACTCGTACAAGCAACATAATCCTTTTTCATTTTTATTGTTTTTTTTTTATTTTAAAAGTTAACTACAGTCATATTCTTGTATCATTACGGACTAGAAAAGTACGGTTGGTATTACTGGTATGGTGTCATAATGTGACATCTAGGTGTCATTGAAGCTCAGAGGAGTTTTGTGGCTCAGAAAAATTGTGTTTATTTGTTTAAAAACAGAGTGGAGTAGTACCATCATTCTGTAACATCTATCAGGTTCAGTTTATCGAAATTTTAGTTAAAGAACCCGGTTGTAACGCAGCGCTAGTACTGTGTATTTCCCATAAACATTCCAAAGAAATGATTTCGTGCAAAAAAATTGCCATAATTCGTATTTTTAATATTACAGTAAAATTTGTCACAAAGTGAAATTTTTTGACATCTTATGCAATTTGTGAATAATATTCTGATTGGTCTGTTTCAATCGGTGCTTTGGGAACGTTCAAGTATTACGTAACGCAAAATTTGGCCATTTTAGGCCTAGATCATTGTTAAAAACGTGATCCAATAAACATTTTATGGGTTTATAATTTTTTAAGTGTTACGTAACATTTTTACTGACATCCACCCGCTCTGTAACGCGGTGTAACGTTTTCGAGACCACCCCTAGAGCGTTACGCGACCACCCCTATACTTAAACGCCCCCTTTCACTCTAGACTTACAGAACCGAAAGACCAACTTTTTATAATCTAGTGCATATAACCATGATCGTCTGTCTGTAGTTAACTTTTTTAATTCAAAAGGTAAATCTATAGAAGCGCGTATATCGAGTAAAAGTCACTTTTATAGCGCAGCGTAATAACTTATTTTTTTTTTAGGTCTACAGTTTTTTATATCAGCACCAGCTTGGTATTGTAAACTTTGTGATATTTGGATCGGAGATTTGCACTGTGCATCTCATCATCTAAAAAGCCAGTCTCACTTCCAAAATTACGACACATTTATTCAACAAAATTCTAACTGGGAAGTCGAATGGGTAAAGGACCGCGAAAAGGCCAAGATTCGGAATAACGTAGTTTCTTCAGGGGACGAAACTTCGAAGAAGAAAAAGAAAAAGAAGGAAAAAAGATCAGAACACAGCAGAGATAAAAAGAGAAAGAAAAAATCGAAGAAAAGGAAGAAGGATTCCAGTGATTCTTCGAGTAGTTCGAGTTCATCTGACAGTAGTTCAGATGAAGATCATGATAAAACTAGATCTATCAGAGTTGCCATGCGTAATGTTAAAGCACAAGGTATTTTAAACGAGGATTTAACCGGAAAATGGTCCGTATTGGAAAGATTAGTGGAAGAACATAAAAAGAAAGAAGTTTTAAAGTTAAGTCCACCACCAAGATCCAAAGAGGACAAACTAATTTCTCAGTGGATGACTGTTTCTGAGCCTATGGAAAGGGACAAAATGCTACTGGACGGTTTGAAAGACCGCATGAAACAAAAGCACGACGATCAGAAAGCTAGATTGATGGAGCAGGAGAGACGCAAGCAAGAACGCTTAAGATACGAGGAAGAGCAAAAGCAGAGGCAAAGAGAAGCAGAACAACAAAGATTTGAGGACGAGATGACGGAGAGAAAGAGAAAGGAACAGGAGGAGTTTAACCGGATTCTCGATAAGCAAAGAAATCAGGTTAAATTTAGGACAAGGGAAAATTACCGGAGGAGAAATTCAAACAGTGAAGATGAGGAGGAGAAATATCGCAGGGAGAGTCCTTCAAGGTAAGTAAATACAATATCAAATCAAAAAAAAATCAACAATGGTAAAAAAAAATTCTTTGGTCTCAAACTATCCAAAAATGCCAAAAATACTGCTATAACTTATTTTTAGCTCTAGCAAAGGTTATGGAAAAATCAATGACGAAAATGTTCAATTTTATTGTACATTGTTGTCATTTTCTGGGCAATGATGACAATACCTGTGAACTCTGGACAGTGTTCTAATTTTTTTTAACAAATTTTTTTATAAAAATTGCTCAGATATTGACGATAGGATACTAAATCTGTAAACTCTGTAAATGTTTCTAATGTCCTTAATTGTATTGACAGTAATGTTATATACTAATTTTTATTTTAGGGGTCGTGGGGCATCTCGGTCAAAAAACAGTCGCAGCCAAAGCCCTGAATCAAAGGAAAACGGCTCCGACAAAAAGAAACCCCAAACCAAAAGACTTCCTTTCATAGGCCGAATGCCGTTATTCAAAAACAAAGCAGCTAAAAATGAGGAAAAGCAAGAAGTCAAAGAGGTCACAAAAGAGGACTACGAACCTCAAAGACGGACCAGGTTCGAGCCGGGTAATCTACCCAGGGCTTTTATCCCGAGACCCGATGTCGTTTGTTTCCCGAAATTATCATGCATTCCCCCCCTGAATCTTCCCCCGCCCCCTACACCCCCTACTGTTACTATGCCTCTTATTCCCACTGTTCCTTCGCCGCCTAAGATCACGGAAGAACCAACTGCGCCCCCTCCGCCGACCATTCACAACGAGGAGAGTTTTAAAAACGGTCAGTATGAAAACGATATGTATCCGGGCCCGTTCGCGCAACCGGAGTTTAATAATCCGGAAATGATGCACGCTTATATGCCGCTACAACCGCCCCCCCTGCCCCCGGACGATGATCTGGCAATGCTGGGGATATGTGCGGACGATATGGCGGCACAAACCTTTTAAAACATTTTAAAAAATATGTTTTTTTTAATTGTTTTGTTTATGTTTCTGAACGTACGGTATTCCAATAGGTCGCTCGAATTCCTCATAAATAACACCAAATACAGGAAGGTCCCTTTATCATGATAATCCTAAATATTTAAATAACTGCTAGATATATCGAAACAAGTTTTAAACAAGAGTTGTTATTATTATTATTATTATTATTATTATGTTTATACTTATGGTGTCAAGGTCATAGAAATGTCATTGTTATTTTTAATAGAACGTGGTATTTTTGTATAAAAAATCTTGAAGATCAATAAATTATTCAAAATTTGCTCCTTTTATAAAAAAAGTCCAAACCATGTTCCATTAAAAAAAAAGTTTACTTTTCTATGACTTTGACACCATAATTTATAAACATAATAATAGCACCATTTTGTGCTCTTATTAAGCTCTTATAACTTTGGGTTTAAACTTCATTTGATATATCTAGTAGTTATTAAAATACTAATGATTGTCATGATAAATGGACCACCCTGTATATGCGATTACTAATAATGTATAATTAAATATTAATTTAGTTTTCTATTTTTTGTTTTAGTTAAAAAACTTAATTAATTAATATTAAGTATTATATATAAATTAGAATTTAATCTGACCATTTGTTTTAATTTCTATACCAAATGAGAAAGTAAAAATCAAAGCGCAGTTTTTTACTTTGTGACATACCAGCTGGTCACTTAATCAACAATACAGATTTAATTGTCAAGTAATTGACAAGCTGTTTTGTCACAAAGGCAAAAAAAAAGGAGTTTTCATTTTTACCTTCTTAAATATACTTGCATCTAGTGTTCAAATTTAACACATTCGCCAATTTTTTTACATTTTACTTATATATTCCCAAAACTAATTTAGTTTTACGCATTTAATATATATTTATGATACAAGGACGAAAAATACTTTTTAGGGCGATTACGGAGATTGTCAGCCGAACTCGGAGAGCCAGTAACAGCCTTTAAAACATCATACGCTATTTTCTATTCGATTGAAATATATTATCATCGAATAATAGTTATTTATGGTACTAGTGGGTAAGGTAAGATATTGCTCATGAGAAAATTAATCTGCGAGGCGTCAGCCAAGCAGGTTAATTTTCGAGAGGGCAATATCGGTTTACCCATGAGTGCCATACAAGGTTTTATCCAATAAATAGCTTAGGAATTCATATTTTTATCAAAAATTTTAAGGACATTTACAAGAAAATAATTTGACAAGTGACAGTTGAGTGGGTAAAAGAAATAATTATCCACTCAATAAAGTAAAAGCCACGCGGGGGTTATTATTGAGTTTATCTATTTAAAATAAAGCTGGTAATTGTCTTATTATCTGTATCTATTGGATAAAAAATATTAATATCTTAAAATAGTTATGTTTGAGCGCAAAATGAGTGATTTCTGCTTGAGCGTGGAATTTGCTAATCGAGGCGTCTAGCCCAGATCAGCAATCACGCGAAAGCAGAAATCACATTTTGCTCTCGTAATACAAACAACATTTTTTCTACGATCTAAAATAAATAAATAAATAAATTTCAGAAAATAACTTTTAGATCATAGAAAAAATTAATTTAAATTTTTGACAGAACACTTGACGTTTGATTAAAATGTCATTAGTTTGAACATCAATCAACGTCGACTGTTTTCGCACCAGTACGAAAAATTTCTCTTGCCGGTAATAATAATTTTTATTTTTGTTTGTGGAATGTTATGGAATATAGACATATAAAACTGTTTTTTTGATTTTTAAATGCTTCTTTTTTCTAGTATGTCTGGACTAAAAATGCATAATTATTAAAAGGAACGTATTACTTAAAATATAACCAACATCATTAATTGTTTACGATCGAGTAGGCTATATTGTGTGTCGTAAAACAAGAGAATACGACTTTAATTGGTTCTGCATAAACAAAATTGAAGGGCTTCAAGGAACAAGGGACATAAGCATATCGGCCATAATGAATTTTCTGTGGCTATTGTCTTTTCTGGCTGTGAATAAACAATATTTTAATTTGGAAACGGCACAGTGTCGCCGTATCTTGTTATTATTCAACAATATAGGAATACGGTTAAGAAACCTTTTTTGTTTCATCTTCTTTTATTTTCTTAAAATTAATAACAAGTTTATTAATATTATTTAATCTTTCTTTTGTTTTCGAGAAGCATTTTTTTGTCTTTATATATATATTTGATACTTTTCTAGCGCTTGACCTTCGAACGGTAGTGTTCACTCCGGTCAGCGAACCGATTTCAGTCAGTAATTAGTATTCAATAGCTCTACAACACGTATGGTGTGTTTACCGCGTGTATTGTACTTTCGCACGAAAAAGCTATGAATTTTCTATGAATATATAGTAAAACTGCTCTCACAAAATGCTATCGCGCGCTCACTGGAATAAAGGTGTATCTACTGCATTCCAGAGAAGAAATACTAGATCTAGTCAGAAGAGCTTGCAAAGGAATAAGGTAATATTGGATATTTAATTCAAAAAAATTAAAAATATCAAAAAATTATCACTTTAACACGGCACTTTATACGCTATGTAATCTACATAATGTAAACAAATATTTTTCTGTGCTAAATTTTTAATTTACTTTTAAGACGTGTTGTTTATATTTTATAAGACTTTGTGGAGGATAAGCATATTAAGATACATACGTGTACATATTTTTGGGTAAACTACATATTTAGTAGATATTTTTCGAAAATTAGGTATCTATTTACATATTTTTATCAGTTCAAAATGTTCCGAGGCCTGTGATAATGAAGGAAAAAACTCATACAGATTGCGGATAATTTTCTGATTCGTCGAAAGTTTTGTGTCAAACACTTTTTCAATCTAGATTTACAGAACAGAAACACCAACTGTTTGAATCTAATGCGCAGTGCCATAACCCCTTGGCTGTATCTCGATTTATTTAAAAATGTGGCTTGTGTTTCTTGTTCTCCCAAGCCCTTTAATTGGTTCTGCATAAACAAAATTAATTGTAAATAAATCTTTCAAAAGGAAAATTATTGCGAATAAAATTAATATCGTCGGCAAATACTCTCGCTTCATCATAATAAATTTCAGAAATATATAGTTTAAATCATTAGACGTCTATGGAAATAATTGGTATGGGTGCAAAGTATCGCAAGAATGTAAAAAATAATGCTGCTGTATATTTCAATTTTACAAGCGAAAACGAAAGTTGCTAAAAAAATTATAATTTAAAAAGATATACCGGGTGTCCCAACTATTTACTCAGCGATTTTCTCGAAAACTAAAAGGGAAACTCAAATTCTGCGAAAACCGTCTTAAATTAGACAACTTAAACTATCTTTAAGCATATATTTGATACTTTCAGCTCTTAAAATGTGGGCGGTGGCATGGGGGGAATTTTTTTAAATGAAAAGGGGGGTCGTATGATACATCATTTTAAAGCAAATAAAATTCTCTATTTGACTGTATATTTTTTATTTTTTTAAACATTTTTTTTAAGGTTTTGATTCTTTAATTTTTTTGCTAAAAATTCGATTTTTTAAGTTTTTTTTTTGTAAATTTTTATTTATGTCAATTAAAATTAGTTTAAAAGTATAATTTACGTTTTTTCATCATGAAATTAGTAATTTTTAAAAAATTGTTTGATTTATTAGAGAAATTTTGACAAAAATACCAATTTTCAACCCTATTTTAAACTCAAAAAAAAAAAAATGTTTAAAAAAATAAAAAAATATATAGTTAAATGGAGAATTTTATAAGCTTTAAAATAATGTATCACACGACCCCCTTTCCATTTTAAAGAAATGTCCCTCTATGCCCCCCCTGCCCACATTTCAAGAGCTAAAAGTATCAAATATATACTAAAAGTTGTCTTATTTAAGAGGGTTTTCTCAAAACTTGATTATCTCTTTTAGTTTACGAGAAAATCGCTGGGTAAATAGAGTTGGGACACCCGCTATAGAAAAGTAAACTAATTAATTACCCGGGAAAAAGTTACCTCACCTCCAAAAAAGCTTTGTCCGTGACAGTTTTTACCTCAAACCAAAATTCTGATGACGCAAAAAAAAAAGAAAAAGGTCCTCACCTTTTCGTGAAATATACGACTTTTGTATTTTCAGTCCCTGCAATATACGACATTTGTGTGAATCCCTGCAATATGCAACTTTTTTTTTTGTAAAATATGCAACTTTTGTATTTTGAACACATAAAATATACAACTTTGGTTTTGGATCAATGAAATATACAAGTTTTTAAGGTGGGTGGGGGGACGCTTTCCCCCCTAATAGCTACGGCCCTGTTTATTCACAATATAAACCATTAAAAATTGACTCCCTTATGGCCTACCATAAGAAAAAAAGTCGAAAATACAAGAAAGCTTATATTTATTTATTTATTTTTATTGATTAAAATATACCCCTAGGGGTATATAGGGCCCTATTTCCAACTATGACAAAATTTATTTTCAATTTTTGTTTTTTGTTTATCGTATAGGGTGGATCAAAAATTTGTTTTTTTACCTTATTTTCTTTACAGTGTAGCCAACGTTTTTGTGAAAAATCAAATTATGCCCCATCAATTTAATTAAATTAGTGGTATATATCTTTCTTGATAGTATGACTAATAAAAAGTTAGAATAAGAAGAATTTAATATTTATTACAAGCAGATGTGGATTATACGCAATAGGGTGTGACTAAATTAGTTTTTTTCAGAATTAAATTGATTTTTTTGTTTCATACACCAAATTATCATCGATTTCTTACTTTGGGCCTTAAAATTAAGGGAAAAGGGGGAAATGGTGACCTTTAGGGTAATATTGGCCGTATAGGTCTGAGTTTTATATATTTTTTTTTCGCGTTTAATACATTTTCGCTAGCTGTGAGTAGTGTATTTAAAATTATCGACCTTGATCAATATAGTAGGAAGTTATGAGAGAAATTGATATTTTGTTAGTTATAATGTATTTTACAGGTACGTATAGTATCTTAATTAATTATATTTATGATACGTTTTATCTGCTCCAGATAAATTTTTTTTTTATGTTGTCTGCTTAAGTTTTTATGTTTTATTAGATTTATAAGAGAATAATTGAAAAAGAACGATGAACGACTAAAATTTTTTGAATGCAGTAAGTATTTTTTATATTTTCTATCCAATCTAAGCATGTTTAGTCACTACTAAACTTTAGTGTATAAATAAATGAAAGAAATTACGATTATAAGCTTGAAATAATCACATGTTTAAAGAAATATAATACTTGGAATATATACTTTTCTTCTATTTCTAAAGTCTAATAAATTTCTTCTTAAATTGTTGATACAAACGATAAATTTCAGTATGTACAAGTATTAAATTACGATGCCATGAAATAAAGCATACGTTTAACACAAACCAGAAAGTTTCTGGTTTCTGAATTAGAAATTCAGATATAAACGAGGGGCTGACCGCGTCTGAAATTTGTACAAAAGAGTTCCTTTTTGCAAAGAGTTCCTTGGGAGTTCCTCCTGTGTTCCTTAAGAGTTCCTCTCTGGAAGGGGTAATTTTTGGCAAATAAGCCGTAGAAATTACCGCTGTGCAAGCACTACTGCCAATAAGGCACCCTCAAAAAAAAGCTTGTCCCTGACGGTTTCAACTTGGCGCCCCTACAAAAAAAGAAGTTGGCGCCCGAAAAAATACCTTCATAAAAACGATTACTACCAAACTTGGCGCCCCCGATTTACCTTCACGAAAAAAAGCTTTGTTGTCCCTGACAGTTTCTACCAAACTTGGCGCCTCTTCAAAACAAAAATTGGCGCCCCAAAATTACCTTCAGGAAAAAAAGCTTTGTCCCTGACGGTTTCTACCAAACTTGGCGCCCCTTCAAAAAAAAAAGATTGGCGCCCAAAGGTAGGATGTTTTGATAAAGTGTTGTAACCGCTCATCTAGTTTGAACATAAAAACGTTAATCCACATGGGTAATTAAATAATAATTGTTTCTGCCCGCGTCTGAAATTTGTACAAAAGAGTTCCTTTTTGCAAAGAGTTCCTCCATTTTGTAAAGAGTTCCTCCTTTTTGCAAAGAGTTCCTCGGAGTTCCTTTGGCTTGTACAAAAGATTTCCTCGCGGTCAGCCCCTCGGATATAAAATACCAGCTTGAACGAGAGAAAAAGTTGTTTTCACATTCATTTAAAAAAAAAACAGATTCTTTAAACTAAATAAATAAGTACCTATGGCATTTACTTAAAGAAATATGATTTTGAATTATGCAAATGAATGGCGATTTGAAGTACATAATATAACCGTTTCATTGTGAAGGGATTCTCATATTTTTTTTGAATAATAACGAGTAAAGTAAGGACTAATGGAATTTTGCAAATAGTGTAGCTGCACTAGCTTACACCATGAGCTTCTACTGGTTTTTCATATACAGGGTGATCATGTGAAAACGATCCACTCGAAATATCTCACAAACTAAGCACAATGTAAAAATTCTATGAAATAGGCCAATTTGGTTTTTCGATGGGTAAATTTAAGTATATAATAAGTTTTGTATTTGTAAGTCTCATCAGCTACCCAACAGTAAAATTTTAAATAGAAACCCACATCTTGTTAAATTTAAAAGAGCCTAAGAAATGCTATGTTAAACAATTAAAAACACCAACCCTTAACTTGAGAGTGAAAGATTTAGTTTGCGAGATATTTCTGGTGGCTTGTTTTCAAATGACCACTCTGTACATTTCCCTACTTCGAAACTTATAAAAACTATTTAAGTACCTTTATCCAAAAGCAAACATCCAACAAACAAAATCTATTTGTTTTGTTAAGATTGTTTGATTAGGTTGGTACCCTGCCATCATGGTAAATACATTCGTTATACCTGTAAAAGAAACGTTCTCAAGTTATTTGCTCTGAGATTATAAACAAGCTTTGTTGTATGTTTTTCTCATAAGCAGATGTTTTTAATATAAAATATAAACAATTTTTAAACTGCTTCTGTTTTTTTTCTGTCTACAAACAATATTTTATTGTTAAAAAATATTTACCATTTTGGCTCCAAGCTTCCCAGACGTTATAACGGAACTTCATCAAGTCCTTTTCAGGATTCTGGCGTCTAATTTTCATACAGTAACAAAACCATTTTTCCGATTTTTTCATTGCTATTTCTTTAAGGCGAAGTTATACACGGGGTTTGCAGTCTTTTGGCGGATAATAAACGAGATGATTCTACATCACAAAACATAAAAATCCGGCATAGGAACATAGGTCCGGAAAGTAACCCTAAGAAAGTTAAAACTCTACTAAAAATAAGGTTTTTAATTAATAACTCTGGTACCCATTGTGCTAGAGCGACGAGGTTTTTTGCATGTATATTTATACTAGTATTAATTAGGGGAATTAGTTTGTTAATTTGTTTTTTTTTTGAATCTGTCCAGAAATGTGCCTATACGGACAAAACGTGCGAGACTCTTTTTTCCCCAAACTGTTGTATGTGTATTTTTTTAATTTTTTTGTAAAAAATATAGATTCCTTGCAATTAAAGAGGAAGTAACATTTTGTGCCACCAAAAATGTTACTTTTTAACTATTACTCCTTTAATATTAATTTTTGGTTAGTTTTGAATTAAGAATGGCCTTAAAATTTTATTGGTGCTTTTTTAATTCCGCATTCAATATGTCCGCATTCGAAGGGCCGTAACTTCTCTAGGGCTTACTTCCAGACATATGTTCATTTTTTGGTTTTCATATTTTTTGATGTAGAATCATCCTCTTTATTTTTTGCCAAAAGACTGCAAACATCGCGGTGTTACACGCGTGTATACAATATTTAAACTTTAAAAATTAACTCTAACCAATCACATGTAACTACGTTAAGGTAAGGTAAAGGTACCTATACTTTTACAAAATTATTAAAATTCAGGAACCATAGAAAAAGCGAAAAAAATCCAATTATGTAAAATACTCTAAAGATAAAATTTTCCATGTCGCGACATATCGGTCCTGTTTTAAAAGGATTCGAAAACGTATGACTATGGAGCGCGTATTGGTGATTTATGGACGCGAATATATTTAATGCTTCGCATTCCTTGGTTCACTCTTCACACACTCTTCACTTGACGAAATATGATTTTTTTGAGCTCGTGATCGAAACAGACAGGCACGTTTCTTATGTAAACTGGCTTTCGGTCAAAAATTCAACAATTTTAGTATGATGTAGATTTTATCTTTCTGATTGTTTCCATTGGCCCAATTTGATCTGACGGCTGGTTTTTGAGTTATAGGCCAAAAACAGTAAAATTTAATTTTTTAAACTGAAATCAAAAATTTATATCAAGTTTTGTTCTTATTAATACTCCTAATAAAAAATTAAAATTATTTTTTTTTTGTTTAAAATAAAGGTAAAAATTAAAAAAATCTTTGAAAATATGGCGAAGGCGCCACTACAAACTAAAAAAAGTGAAATAACGGTCAGATCTTCTTAATAATATATAAAATAAAAGAATTTACATTAAAATGACGTATAAAAACATGAAATATTTCGTGTTTTTGACAAAATTAAAGTACAATTGTATAGGATAATAACTTCCGGTTTCCTATGTATTTGTACCTGAATATTCAGTTTAGTTTTTATAGTGATGTGTACGTACACAAGATTTTTGGCAGACAGATGGACAACCCCATCAAAAATAAAACTTTAACCACAAAGAATCAAAACCGGGTTCACTAACCGAGGTAAACCACGTAAATAGAGTTTGGAATTTTAGTCGGTTAATGTAACCGGTTTTATAAGATTCTGTGTGGTTAAATTTTTTTTCTGATAGGGAAGAATTTTTTGTTGCTATGGCCAATTTGACGGCGGACAAGAATGAAAGTTGTTCTGAATTAAAAAAAAAACATGCGCATAAAAATATTTGATCTAATTTGTGACGATTTTGTAAATTTGAAAACCATCGTAACCACGTGCTAGAAGAGCATTATACTATAATGCTCTTCTAGCACGTGGTACTGGGAAGAGTATAATACCCAAACTTCAGGGACCGCGACCGTTCGGCGCAACGAATCATTCAACATGATAAATGGGACCTATACCGTGACTATAATTCGAACTAGAAAATATATTCTGAAAACTTAAAACTTCAAAAATTTGTTCACATGGTGGAACTCTCAAAAAGTTTCTTTGTTTTATTAAGTTGTATAATTCAATCATACAAAGAAAAACAACATTTGGTTTACAATAATTTCAGCAAACGTTCCTGAATCAGCCTATACTGTATATTAAACTAAACATTAAATAAAATTAAAAAAATATATATATAGTACCAATGCCAACCATACTATAATAAAGTTTAAATTTGATCCTTAATCAATTTTCTAATATTCGGGCGAAACATAAAATAGATTTATTCCACTTCCATTTTTTGTAGCGTCCGTCTTCAAAGTTTTAAAAATTAAATCTTGTAAACCCTAATAACCCAGATACTTATTGTATTTATTATTTTATTTTAGCACATCTCCACTTTATATTTTTCATACCAGCTATCAGTTTTAGTTTTTAGGGACTTTTTTTATCATGGAATGGCTGACTTGTAAATTTGAAACCTGTGGCATTTTATTCAACCATGAGATTTGGTAAAAAATTGCTAAAATATATTAAATATTTTCCGAAAAATACAAAAAAAAAATTAAACATCCCTTTTTGATACAAACTTTTGGGCTTAGTCTCTTTTTATTTAAACGTTTTTTTTACAAAGGGTGTTTAACAAAAAACGTGCCGCGCGGCATATTTGCGATTCACGCCGGAAATTAACACAAAAGAAGTCTAAAAAAAAGTTAGACTATTTTCCCGAAAAGCGTTAGTTTTTGATGCATTCAAATAAAAAACATTTTATTTAGGTATTGGCCTCCAACTGATGTATACATAATACCTATATGTATTATTCTCCATTTATATTATGTACATTACGATAATAGTAGTCAAGGATTCGGCAAATGGGCATTGACAATTTGTCACATTAAATGAATAAATCTTTACAACTGTCTGCAATTTATTAATGGACCCAATATAACCTATAAACTACAATATGAATGACATATACTTTCCGGCCTGAATGCAAATCCTTACAATAAATTTTACTACCTGTCTCCTTTGGTCTATATTTGCGGTAAATTTTGCTTAAACTCCGAATATAAAACGATTTGACGAAGGTAAAGATATATTATCATAATACAAGATAAATGTTGCCTACAGTTTCTGTATCCGATCTATAAAATCACCTGGCTCAAACTTTGAACAGGGATTCAAGGTGAAGGATAATTGGACCCTGCTTATTGGAATTGAACTAATCGTCCAAAAATATTGGTCCAATAATACTTTTTTTAAGCTTAAAACCGCTCGTACACTTCAGCCTTTTCTCAAAATTGCGTGCAATTCCTATTGCTGGACTTTTTTTCGTATCAACTGCGCATGCCTCTTAGACTTTTCGCTGCAACAAAACAGCCGGCAAAAATATAGAAATATTTCTAATTTTCAAGCTAAACTGCTTGCTATTTTGGTAACTTATAGGGTTTGTTAATTTAACCAACTTAAAAATTAGTTAGTGATCCCCAAATTTCCCAGTGATCTACTTAGCCATGGTTTGGACCAGAAAGTCCTTTTTCTTCGATTTTTTGATCTTCTTTTAATAATTGTTGCAAGAAATGCCGTGAAGGTTATCAACAAAACAGCTCTTTTTTGTTCTAGCGTTTCCATAATTTTGCCCCAGAAAAGACAGTTCTATGATATATCACTCAAAAATACAGAAATACATAACCTATAATACTCGTAAACATCTGTCAAGTTTTGTAGAGTTGGCAGCAATTAAAGTAGGCTTTAAAGTAGGCTCGCAATAGAATTGCAGCAAAAAGGCTGATATGTACGACCAGCTTAATTAATTTTTGTATTATATGACACATTGTGCTTTATTGAAAGTCAAAGGAGATACACGAAAACTTTCCAATTCACCATTAGTCTTTGGTACCAAGGGTAGATAGTGCAAAATGTATTGAAAGCGAAAAAATAATGCATTACCCTAGACGCCGTCATTCCCCCCTTTCCCTTACATAAAATGATTTTCTCTTTTACAGTAGAGATTCTGAACCGCCTGACAAATTTTAACAATAAAAATATTTCTTTTCTTTCAAAAGGGTGTTATAGATCTCTTATTTTTCTTTCATTTTATTAATCTAATTGTTAGTATTCAGTTATTTTACGCTTAAATGTACTCTAAAAATGTCTTTTACTATTGTATTTCTACTATAATAGTAAGAAATACCCAGAAGTCACATTTTTCCGAATCTAAATAAATAAAAGTGTCATATTAGTCAGCTCACCTCATCTCTATTGTGTCGAACCACCTATATCCTCAATTTATGAACATAATCAGTTATTTTATTGGATAGTGAGATATCAACTCATGAAAACCGTCAGGTATAGTCAGAGAACTGGTGACTATATTTAATTCTTATTTTCTCCCGGCTGTATTTTATACAGGGTGTTTCCTCCTAAGTATGGTCCGTAACTTCAGGGTGTAATTCCTTACCCAAAAACAAGTAAAAACATATGTCCTAAAACGACTCGCAAGCAAGCTACGCCCCTTTATAAGGGGTTCCAAAAATTTGATTTTTATTTAATAACTCAGGAACCCTTTGTGTTATAATAACGAGATATTGTATATAATATATCCCTAATAAGGTATATGGTTATGTAGTTGCTTTAACCACGGGCGTCCGAAATGGGGAGGTCTTATCACTTTTTCGCCCCAAACTTTTTTCTGCTTAACTCTTTTGTGGGTTTATTATTAGAATAGTATTTCTCAGTTAAAAAAAATACTGTTTTCGAAAAAAAATACAATTAAAGGCCAAATTACAAGATTCGAGAACCAAAACACTTTCGAAGGAGTGTAGCTTCCTTACGAGTCGTTTGGACTTTCAGTCCGTAACTTCAGAGTGTAATTACTTGTCCAAAAATAAGAAAAAAAAAATCCCATAAACATGTTTAGGACATATGTTTATGGGAACTTTTTTTTCTTATTTTTGGGTAAGGAATTACACCGTGAAGTTACGTACCGTACCTAGGAAACACCCTATATTATGCCTTTAAGTACATTCAAGTTATTTGCGAGTCGCCTTTGAAAATAGCTAAATTTGAAAATACTTTAAGATATATAAAATTCAACCGGGAGAAAATATTGAAATTAAAATGGTCACCAGCTCTTAGACTACATAGTATAACAGTTTAATAAAACTAATAAACTAAAACTAATAAGCTTTATTATAATAGGATCATGCAATCCCTTGCGACCTTCAACTTACTCTGGAAACACTCTGGAAACAGAGTCAGAGTGAAAACATTCTGCTGCCAACGTGTTTCCAGAGTGGTTTTGTGCCATTTTGTCAGAGTTGAATCAGAGTGGTTCCAGGCTTGATTCACAGTAGATCCAAAGTGGGTTTGGACTTTTTTTTTTTTTTCAAAAAAAAAAAAAAAAAAGTCCAAACGAAAACACTCTGAAAACGGATTTTACTCTGAGAACGTTATGGATAAAGGGCACAAATACACTCTGGAAATACTCTGGTAACAGCATGATTACAAAATGTTATTAGAATGTTTCCAGAGTTTTTTTCAGCGTGATTGTAAAGTCGCAAGGGATACTATTAAGGTACCAGTCTAGTACTTCCTATTCTTTTTCTTATTTAGCAGGTAAAATTTTAAATTAAAAAATTAATTCGGGAAAACATATTTAAACGTAATAAATAAAAGTGTACAAAAGGTTCGGTGAATTATCCCGAATTAAAAGAATTTGGCCTAAAGGCAACTCTTTTAATTGATGGCAATTTTTAAGGCAGTTGGGAATTTATTATTTATAGTGGTCCTAGGAAAACATTATATCGACCGTCGAACCAAAAAACGATTAAAACGTTTATAAATGAATTAAGTTTAATTTTGTGTGAAGAGAAAAAAGATTATGAGCTCTTATTTTTGAAATTGGAATCATTAAAATACAAATGGTTTTCCTATTAACATAATTTAATTATAATCGAGATCGAACCATTATAGCCAGTTATTATATGGTGTCTCAAATTATGATACATGGGCTCTTTTTTGTCTTTAAACTATTATAATTAGATCAACAAAACATTAACTAATAATGAAAGTTTTAAAACGGTTCTCAACAAAATAGAACATACAAAATACATGAGAATATCCTTTATGTCTGGAAAAAATTCCAACAAAAAAAGATAAAAAAAATGCAAATGATGTAGTAGGGAAAGGAACCCTAAGATGACGAATTGGGTAAGTTGGCAAATCTTTTATAACATCAACAGATGGAGCAACAGTTGCAGTCTGTGGTAACTATCTGACAAGAGTGCCAAATAAGAGCGCTAGTGTTATTCCTTCCAAAACGAAGTTGGTCTACGTAGAAGCCATGTTTGTTTAAATGGGTGATTCGTTAACATTTCGAGTGTACCAACTTTAGTGAATAACATTTTATGGGTGAGTATTGGCATGAAATTTCTATATACACTTTTAACATTATTATATATTAAATACCTTAAATTAAAATTAAGTTTTAAGTTAAGATTTGTTTAACAATAATTATTATTAAAATAATATACATACATAATATCGATATAGACGTTTTGAATGAAAAGGACTGTCTAATATTCGGGGATATTGGTAATGTTTTTAATGCTTTAGTTGCAAATATTGGGCCCATGCTTACTGCAATGAAATTAGTTCAACAAAAGCCAAAATAAAGATTTGGATTTGTAATTTTTGTGAAAATTAAAATACCCTTCATTATCCTAACAAGTTTTAAGCTATTTTTCTTATTCTTATTTTTTTTTTGTTTTTAATAAAGGTTTATTTTTAGATTTTTTATTCTTCGTCAACTTACCTATTTTATACAAACCATCAAAGCTTATGTTCGTTAACTTAGGGCCCCTTCCCCTAGTTACAGTAGCCAATAGAATACAAAAACACTACAAAATTGATGATAAAGATGAAAATAGTTTGATTGATAAAACATCGCCCCCTTTACCTTGCAACTGTATATTATTATTATTATTATTTTCAAGACATAATAATCCAGTGATAGAATATGAATTTTTTGGGTGGACCACTTCAGTATCATATCAGTTTATATACCTAAGACTTGTCATGAAAATTTTGATTATTTTTACCTTGTATGTGTATTACAATAGTTATACTGATTTTTTTGGGTGGACCAGTTCAATTTCTTACCAGTTTATATCTCTAAAATTTTTTGCTATAAAAGTTTTGTTACTCATGCGATATCTAAGTCTAATTTACGGGTGGTCGTAAACTGACTTTTGTCAAGAAAAAGGAATACAATAACATATTTGCCGGAAATACCCATTGAATAAAATGTTCCATAATAAAAATTCCACTGTTACTTTCATGAATGTACAGACTTTATTATTACAAGTTTTAGGTTAATATGCTCTTCACTGCGCATAAGCGCTAGAAGAGTATTATTTTTTTTTATACGGTAGTATAATGAAACGAGTGCTTTATACAATTTTTTCTATTTTGCTCTAAAATTAAAAAAACTTACATTTAAATTGATGACTGATTTAGGGATTTTTGTTTTGGGTTGGCATTACAGTTTACACTATGTTTAAAATTCTAAGAACAAATGATATTTTGATATATTTTACAGTCAAATTAAGAAATTCTTGATCCTTACTCATATTGGAGTTGATTTAAATAAACCATAGAAAAAATGTTATCTCTCCAAAATATAAATTTATTGTCTATTAAACAAACATTACAGCGACAATTGTTTCGACTTTTTTAACATAAAGTCATTTTCAAGCTACAAATAATGAAAAATTAGGTTGAAAATGGTACAATTCCTTTTAGAAAAACTTACTTTTTAAATTTATAAACAAAATAACTTTTTAACTAATAATGTGTACTCAAGTTATTTTGTTTATAAATTTAAAAAGTAAGTTTTTCTAAAAGGAATTGTACCATTTTCAACCTAATTTTTCATTATTTGTAGCTTGAAAATGACTTTATGTTAAAAAAGTCGAAATAATTGTCGCTGTAATGTTTGTTTAATAGACAATAAATTTATATTTTGGAGAGATAACATTTTTTCTATGGTTTATTTTACAGTCATCTCTTCTTTTTTCACTGCAATTAACCAATCCACAATTTTAACACGATAAAAAATATCCCAAACATAAAATTTTGTAAAAAATTAAACTTTAAATCGACATTGACATTTGCACGCAAAACGTCAAGAGATAGGCTTTTGTATGTTGCCAACCCAACAGAAAAAAAAGTAGAGACCTCTTATGGGCCTATAAGAACACGTAAAATGCGTGTGATTATGAGCTTATAAGAGTCGTAAAATAGAAAATAGTATATAATGGAATGCGTAGCATTACATATCTTCACGGCTTGTTATAGTAGACTTAATAGTAAACTGATTTTATGCTTGTCAATGAATTTGGAGCTTTTTGAATAGTTCCAGTGTGTTGTACTAGTTTTTGTAGTTTACGTGCATTGAACAAAAATACTATATTTATACCTGTTTTCTTCTTTCTACAGGATGCCTTCTTATTTAAAATGTCACTATAATCACAGATTAAGATTGTTTGTTAATGTACCATGGTTCCTTCAGACGAACCACTATTATTAAAGTTAGTTTAAGAGATCAGCATTTTTTATTCTCATGAAAATTTGTGAAATATCTACTTAAAATAGAAAAATACACCCATTGCAAAATATAATGACAGAATGTAATAATACAAAAAAAAATTTTTTTTTGGAAGTTAGATTAAACAAAGCAAAATAATCTCGAAAAAAATCCCTTAACCCAACAAAAATTATTAAATAAATTTATTAAAAGAATTATATTCAATGCCTTTTTTTTTAAGTAAGATAACTATACCAGGTTCTTGACAAGCTATATCTCCGTTACTTGAAAAGAATTTTTTGCAAAAAACAGCGTTAAATGGGAGCTATTGAAGTTTTTATTCACGTATCCAAAACCACCCCTTGCTTACCCACCCCCTTGGAACCACCCCCAACTTTTGTTTTTCAAATAGCACCCCCCATTTTTATCAAAGAATATGAAAGTAAATTTTATTCTTAATTCAACCATGTATTATTTCTTAAATGTGCTTCAAATAACAATCAATATTTATTAATAATACTGTCCCACCAGGTTTTAGACGTTGTTTAAAAAATTTAAAAAAATCGAAAAAAACAAAATTAAATGCGTGTCAAAGTAGAATTTACTGACTTATGCAACACTACCCCTTACTTACCACCCTCTTGGAACCACCCCCAACTTTTGTTTTTTAAATAGTACCCCCCCCCCTTTTACTAAGGAATATGAAAGCACATTTTATTCTAAATTCAACCATGTATTATAAGTAATATATTATTTTTTTAAGGAGCTCCAAATTACAACCCCATCAGACCACAAGCAATATTTTTCATCAAAAAAAAATCCAAAAACTCACGTTAGATTATATCTAAAAGAGAACTGATTAATGTATCCATAAACCACCCTTAATAACCCACTTTCCTGGAACCACCTGCAACTTTGTTCTAAATACCACCCTATTATTAATAAATAATAATTGTTATTTGGTCCAAATAATTTGGAGTCCCTGGAGGGGCGGTTCCCTGGGCCCTCCCCCTGGATGCGGCCTTGCCATTTGGGATAAGATTATTTTTATCTGTACATAAAGTTGTGTAAAAAAATAAAAAAAAAAACTACAAATTGAAATAAAAATCCCACTACAGCACCCTACAAGCTACAACTACCCACTTTTGTTGTTTGACGTTTTTTTATTTTTAATATAAGTTTACAAAAAAGTAACGTTTTGAACCAAATTAATACAATGACCATCTTCAGAGATGAAGGCATCTCGTAATTTATCAAAAAAAAAAATATCGCCTTTGTGAAAAACTCTATCAAACTTTGTAAGTAATTTTAATTTAATATAAAATAGATAGCCGTGCAAACCCATTGCTGTTTTTATCAAAAGTCTTATATCCGTTGATTTATAGGAATAATAAGAAAGAAATAATAAGAAAATTTAAAAATCTATACATAAATCTTGGCTTGGCAGTCAAAAAAGGAAATAAAAATATGACCACCTACCTTATCGCAGTTTTATTCAGAACAGAAAAACGTGCAGTTTATACGGTTAGGTATCTAATCTTACACAAAAAAGGTTTACTTTTTTGGAAAATATACAGTGTCGGACGCTCAGGGACAAAGCATTTTTTTTTTCGGGATTCAAGGAGTTGTTTCTTTTGGTAGGAGCGTCAAGGTGGGCGCCAAATTTTGTAGAAACGCTCAGGGATAAAGGTGTTTTTTCGAAGGGTGTTTTTTTTCTTTTGGTGGGTGTGCCAAATTTTGTAGAAACGCTCAGGGACAAAAAATTTTTTTCGGAGGGTGTTTTGTTTTTCTTTTGGTAGAGGCGCCAAGGTGGGTGTCAGTTTGTAGAATTAAAAACGCTCAGGGACAAAGCTTTTTTTTTGGCAGGAGCGCCAAACTTGGAAAAATTTTATTTTGGAAAGAAAAAAGAAATTTTTTTAATAGGTGGGGGCCCACTAGGCTAGAAATCTCACTAGCCTTGAGCTTCCCAGTCCGACATTCGAGATATAACTTTAAAAAAATGGATTAAAGGGTACACTCAGAGGGAATTACTCACTACGATGACGTCTCACATCTGTATAACAGTTTTAAGTGAAATAAAGATTTATTATTATTATTATGAAAAAAAATTACCCTTTAGTTAATTTTACACGAAACGTTTATTTTTTTGTGTCTCTAATATTTTGGTAGAATAAACCGATTAGAGGGTAATTTAATATTCATTCTACGACAAAAATTTATCGTTTAAATATTATCAATTTGACACAAAAAAAAGCTTTTCTTTTTTTTCGTGGTCCTAATAGAAACAGAAAATCGATTGGGTAGAATTGCAGAATTTATTTGCGTTTTCAGTGTTGGTAAATATTTCTAAATTATCCTTTATTGCCTTTTGGTTTTAAAGTTGTCTATAAAAACACACGGAACGTATTCGTTTTAATTAAACTCATCAGTGCATGTATTTCAGTATTTTTATTTAAGGTGGGCCAAAAATATATTTGAATAAATAAGTATTAGTATGAATAAATCCATTATTAATAATATTTTTTCTTTGGCGTTCATCCGACTTTTCCGTCAATGTTTTGACGAGTAACCACTAGCCTAGTGGCACTAGGCTGAATCAAATAATGTGAACCAGGAAAAAAAACAGGGACAAAAATCTGAATTTTTGCATGACTATTTTTGATACCGCTGATTTCGAATAAAACAACGAAAAAAATTAAAAAAAATCCGCGCCATTAGGGTGGTCCAAAATTTTTAGTTTTCTTTGATCTTTCTAAAAATGTGTCAAATGGCTTCTTTTGATTATGTTGATGTAGAAATATGTGCAAAAAATTGTTACTGCGGTTTATGGGGTTAAAGAGATATTAAATAAAAACTCCTTTTTAGATGGAGCCTTATGACAATGAAAATGAAAATGATAATGACAATTATTATAATATAAAATAATATTATATAATTTATAATATATACAGTGCGATTATAAAGTGCCAAACAGTTTGAAAAAAAATACTCTTCGTTTGAAGCCACGCCTCTGTGCTGTGCTACGTACAACAGCTCGGTGGCCAGTAAAACGCACACAGCTTTCTTGCATTTTACTCATCGCTAATGCCAGTTTTGCATTAAAAAGTGTTCGGCACTTTATAATCGCACGGTATTTATACTTCCTGGACAAGGAGAGTAGCTATTGGTCCTTTACAGCTCGTCACCTCGTAGGTGTAAAAACGCGAGGTGGTTTTTGTTTCAAATAAAAACAATAATTATAAACTTAAATCCTACATATAATTATAATTGTTAAGTTTTAACCTGTAAATTTGCACAAAGATTTTGTTTCTTTTGTGAGTGGGTAGGAAAGTCGTCGTCGAGGAAAGAAGCGTACTTATTTATAGGTACAAAAATGCAATTTAAGGGGCGCATTTTCACCAACCAAGCCGCATTTGCATAATTTACGGGAAGACAAGACAAATTCCTCGCAGTTTTCATTATAATTCCAACTCAGCCGGTGAATTTTCCGTGAAAAAACCTAATGGAGTCCACGAAATGTTTACAGTTTCCTTCACATTTTATGTCTGGCAAAAGCAGTGGAGAATTTTCCGGATTCTTACCTCTTAACAAGTTTTTTACTGTTCTTTTTTTATCTGCCATAACTTTTATACATTCTATCTTGAAAATAATACGTGATGTTTTTACTTTCTCCCAAAGAGAAAGTATTGCTAAAATTTCCATTTTTTTTGTCTTATTTTTTTATAATTATGTTTATTTTTTTTATGTTTATGTTTATTTTTAACCTCGTACTATTCTACTTAATTAAGCATCCCTAAGTCCAGGACTTGTGTGGGCTAGTAGTAGAGGGAACCACCGGCTTTAATTGACTTTCGAACCAATATATCTAAGGAGTACGCCTTCGCCAAATTTCAATTATTAATTAACTGAAAAGGCAATCGGCGCCAGTGAGGTTTGAACTCACGATCATTAGCTCAGTGTCAATGCTATATCGATGCCTTAGGGCCACTTGCACCAATGATGATTTAACTTTAAACTTGGATTAAATTGACGGCCGACCAATCATAACGCAGCATTTTTAACTTAAACTCGGTTTGGCTGAGATAATCCCGTACCAAAAGTTGGTGCAAGTGGCCCTTAGACCGCTGAGCTAATCTCCCATCGTGGCTTAAAATTCATAATGCTATGAATCAGTTACGAATTGAATAAAGGCTATCATTATGTAATTTTTATTTGGTAATATTAATAATTTAAGGGCAAAATGGGGGGCAACATCATTTTTTTGACCCAAACCCAAAAAAGGAGCATTAAAAATAGAAACTAAAAAATGCAAAATACTAGGTACAATATGTATATTGTTATGGGAGGATTGGTGTAGTGGACTACCGCGTCATACTTGTCGAGTTTACTACCCAAATAGCTTGAGTTCGATTCTAGCCTTTTTCAGTTAATTAATAATTGAAATTTGGCGAAGGCGTAAGTGAGGCGGACAGGGATTGGTTCGAAAGTCATATAAAGCCGGTGGTTCCCTCTACTACTAGCCCACACAAATCTGGGACTTAGGGGATGCTTAATTAAGTAGAATAGTACGAGGTTAAACAAAAATGTAATGTAAAAATGTAATTGTATATTGTTTTTTTCAGTGTATTTCGTTTTTAAACTATGTGATCGATTCTGATCTAGTACTACATATAGCAGGTACTAGTTTAGAATCGAACACCCATCAAGAGAATTAATTTTTTTGCACGATTAAAGCCTAATGTACTTTTAAATATTCAAAAAGATAATAGTAATTATTGTCAGAATGCAATTTACATCGTCCTTCCGTTTTTCTATATAATGATATGATTATAAATAATGTAATGTTTAAGAAACCTTTTGCACTCACCGACATTGAAAAACTACTATGTTAAGGCTCGCATATGGGTATAAATTAGGGTGGCACTTTTAAAAATCCGGTACTACTACTCAGGAGCGTAACCAGGTCCAGGTATATATGTAAAAATAGAAGAGTTTGCTGAAAATCAAATGATGTATAGAACTTTTAAGAATATTCTTAAATGTTCTATAAAACAATTGTGTTTGAAGCATCATGATCATCTAAATTTGTCCATTAGTTTTCAGTCAAATCCGCATCACCAGCTCAGGTAATGTAAATTTTAATTTTATAGCATTTGATGCATAAAAAAACTTTTATTATATTTTAAAATAGCCTATCCGTTTTAAAAACGTTTTCTTATAATTATTTGTAAGAGGTAAAATGACAGTCAATTTAACCTAAAAGTCCAAACATTATCAAAAGCACCAATGGGGTAGAGAAGCTATAGTGGGTATTAGATAAAGACAAAAACACATTAGGCGTGTCAAATTTTGTCCGCCATTTTTACCTTCTAAATGTCAAACTTTGTAAACAAAAACAAAACCTCAAAAAGGTTTTTCACATTTTTACAAGTCTTTACAAAACAAGTCACTTTTAAGTTAAAAATTTTAACACTATAAACAAAATAAAACTATAAAGACACGCAGATACCACAAACAACGCCACAAACAAAATATCACCAATTATTCGATTTCATAACAAGTGCAGAGTTGTCGGACCTCCTACCCATGTAAATTTATGTTTGCTAGCATATAAACGGTTTGAATATAAATTTATGCTGTCTTTGAGTGTCTGAGCTAAATATTGGAATTTTATTGGTTTTTATAATTAAAATTTTTTACCGTTTAGATGTCAACCAACGAACTAATAACTTCTCTCTAGAATAGGCATTTCATTTGTAAAAACTGAAAAAAACGTAGCCTACATATACATTTGTCTGTCTTACTCTCACAGCTTTGTTCTAACAGAGACAACAATAACAGTTACTGGTAACTGGTTCAGGCCTGAATATACCTACTATTTGTTTACAAACAAACCGAGATGTTGGCGATACTTTATATTAACGGTATGCGTATTCTAGAGAGAAGAGTTGTTAGTTCGTTGATGTCAACCCTGCGCAAACGTTTATTTCCTCTATATATTCTCTACTTCGTGTTTTGTGTTCTCTACCTATTTGAGCACATTGGGTAATAAAAATATCACTAGCTGCATTGATCCAACTTTTTACTTAGATAGATTTTGTGCTAAGTTTACTCAAAGTATTTCTAATACTTTGGTTTACTATATAGCATTAATAATTCTGTAAAAATTGTATTTTTATAGCATTCTTAATACACAATTTAAATTAAAGCTTAAAAGGTTGTATAATTCTCGTTAACGGACAAAATGTTGAATTATTTCCGTCAATATGTCTGAATAACAATATGTATGTATAACAAAATGCTCGCCTTAATAAACTCATGCGGACAGTTAAAAAGAACACCATTAACATAATCACTGAAGTATGTAATTGCAATTTATAGGCTGTACGTATTATTTTTTCTCCTGTACTCTCTCGTACAAGAGATATAGTTTTTCATGTTTGATTTACATATTTTAAATGTAATTTGTTACATTATTGCAGATAGCTTTATTAAATAAATTACATAGTAAACGAATAAAATATACTTATTAGAAAATATTTAAGAAATTCTTATTACTTTATTGAAGATGACACCCATGTGCAAGTGCACTGAAAAACAGATTTATAATTGTTATTATTATTATTATTATTTAAACAAACGAATTATGCTTTTGATATAAATTATAATGATTTTAAACCATTTATAACCGTTTATAACCATTAATGGTTTTCCAAAGCAATTGCTTTGGATCAAAGTAATGGAAGTTTATGTAAAGTACCAACATAAGTAGTAGGATACCGCTGGGTTCTTTTTCTGGAGGGGCCAGAAACAAAAATTTCCTAACTAAAGATTGATATTTTCCCAACTACACGGAAAAAAAATTATAGCTAGGAGCGCTATAACACACATACCAAGCAAATTATAATCGCTTATTATATAAATACAAGGCTTTCTCTTACAATTATGGCAGTCAGTGTAAAAATTTATATGAAATACTTTAATTGTTTAGTGAATAATAAAATATAACAAATAGTATGGCATTTATAGCTTAAATAGATTTAATTATTGTCCGTGCTAATAATTTTTATAATATAATAAAATTTCTGTAAATTTATAATAGTGCCTGTAATAAATATAATCGTGTCTGTAATATATATAATCGTTTCCAATTTATTTTTAACATTGTTAGTTATTGTGTCCCTTATAATTTATAGCTTAAATCACTATAATTTGCCACTGTTACCAAATATCTTATAATGTATAGCGCAGAGCCCACTAATTTCTTTCCGTGTATTTACTCAAGACTGCCTTTTTCTATTTTTTGTACGCAAAATTGAGTATTTCCCAACTTTTTTCATGACGGCAAAGAGTTAATGACCAAAAAGGATCATCAACTTCATAATTTTTCCAACTAGAGAATGGATTTTTTCAACTCTAAAGTTTTTAGGGGAGACGAGAAGGGATTAAATAGTGGGTCACATGGGGCATAACAGCTTATAAGCTAGTAAGTAATTACTCTGTGTTGATCACATCCAAAATATTTAAATTTTAGTGCTTTAAATCACTATCATCGATTTAAATACGTATATATTTTTAAATAGTTGTTTTTTATATAAAATAAGATTATCAACATTTTAGCATCATTGCGACTTGTTTATATAAGTCTGCTGTTAAAATAACCTTTTTGGTGTTATAAAATTTGTGTTAGCACATTTAAGTTTGCAATACGAGATAATAAGGTACGATATTTCTTTGTAGGTAAATGCGGTTTTTGTTCACAAAGGGCATGGGCCAATAAATTGGGGACCATCGATAATTATAGTCTGTAAATTACACAGAAAAAACAATTACCGGACCCTTCTAGACCCTAACAATTTCCGTCTTTACCCTAGGTTGGACGAAATAGACCTCCATAGAATTTGTAATTGGTTTTCCTTTTTTGTAATCTTTTATAATTCAAATAATGTTTAATTTTTATAGAAGGGCGATATCTTTTAGGTATTGCCTAATAAACATTGCCTAATATAGGAATTACAGTGGCAAGTACACAATTTTATCTACAATTGGCCATTAATATTCAGTAAAATATAAAAATTAAGACAGAAACATAAATTAATATATTAATATTAATTAGTATTTATATTCAAATGTCCAATAATTATAATTGAATATTAATACAAATTATGATAATTGCATTAAACACAAGTGAATATTCAAATCCTATTTTAATTGCTTTAATCACGAGTGAATATTCAAATAACTTTTTTAATTACTTCAAACACAAGTGATAATGCAAATAATTTTTAAAATGCTTCAAACACAAGTTAATATTTAATTGATAATGAATATTCAAATATTTTTTTAATTGCTTAAACACAAACGAATATTTAAATATTTTTTTAATTGCTTCAACTACAAGGAACTATTCAACTGATGATAATTGCTTCAAACACGTGAATATTCTAATTGATGATGAAAATTGTTTAAACACAATTGAATATTTAAATTATTTTTTAATTGCTGATGAAAATTGTTTCAATTGGTGATGATAATTACTTGAAATACAAGTAAATGTTCAAATTATTTTTTATTATTTTATACTGTTAAGAATAAATTTAATATTCTGATACATTTATGTTTGTTAATAATTTACCATCTACAAATGTTTTAAAAAATTGAATATCATATCAATATTGAAATAATTTTTTAATTACTTCAAACAAGCGAATATTCAAATATTTTTTTAAATGGTTTAAACAGAAGTGAATATTCAGTTTATAAGGATAATTACTTTAAACACAAGTACATTCAAATTATGTTTTAATTGCTTCAAACACAAATATTAATTTTTTTTAATTGCTTTAATCACAAGTTAATATTCAATTGATGATAAGTTCTTCAAGCACAAGTGAGTAGTCAAATCATGCTTTTAATTGTTTCAAACGTAAGTGAATATTCAAATAATTTTTTAATTGCTTCAAACACAAGTAAATTTTCAAATTATTGTTTATAGAACTTTTAAGAATAAATTTAAATATTCTGATACATTTATGTTTGTAATAATTTACCATCTACAAATGTTTTAAAAAATTGAATATCATATCAATATTGAAATAATTTTTTAATTACTTCAAACAAGCGAATATTCAAATATTTTTTTAAATGGTTTAAACAGAAGTGAATATTCAGTTTATAAGGATAATTACTTTAAACACAAGTACATTCAAATTATGTTTTAATTGCTTCAAACACAAATATTAATTTTTTTTAATTGCTTTAATCACAAGTTAATATTCAATTGATGATAAGTTCTTCAAGCACAAGTGAGTAGTCAAATCATGCTTTTAATTGTTTCAAACGTAAGTGAATATTCAAATAATTTTTTAATTGCTTCAAACACAAGTAAATTTTCAAATTATTTTTTATAGAACTTTTAAGAATAAATTTAAATATTCTGATACATTTATGTTTGTAATAATTTACCATCTACAAATGTATTAAAAAATTGAATATCGAGATATACAAAAAAAAGGTGGAAAAAATGCGGCATATTTAAAATGATTTCCATAAAACTGTGTGTACAGTTGTGATAAATTTTAATTGTCACGTTTCGCTCGTTTTTTGTAACTTCATCAAGAACGTCGTTTTATAATTTTTTTAATACACGGCTTGTGACTAAAGAAATACTAAAATTTTTATATTAGTTAATGTTTATGTCCAAGTGTTAAAAGTAATTAAAAGTAATTATTTAATTACTTAATTGGTAATTGCCCGTCAGTCGTCATTCCATTTAAGAGTTTAAGTACTGGCTGTTATTAAAAACAAAAATATCCAAGAAAATGTGTATTTTTTCGAAACGATTCTTATCTTTTGTTGGTTAAAAAACAAGCCTTGTAAAGCTACTTGACAGGAACTGAGACTGCTAATTACCTCTTTATATCTCACAGAAAAACAGTGCCGTATCTATTTAAATTAGGGTTCACGAGAGTCGAGAAAAAGAACTTTTCGCCTGATTAGTGGTTTAAACATGACTTTTAGTGATATTTTATTACCTATTGTCCTTTTGATAATTTTTGATATTTAGGTTAAATTGACTGTCATTTTACGTCTTACAAATAATTATAAGAAAATGTTTTTAAAAAGTAAAAGTTTGTATAATATTATAATATTTTAACTTGCTTAAAAAAATTCTGCCACATTGTTTACTATGAAACTTTTATTCAGTAACATTTTAACAAAACATTTAACTTAAGTTAGCAAGGTCTTAATTAAGACCTAGTTCTAGTGTACCTAGTGATGACCTTTTTTTTTTAGTCGTCAAAATTTTCTGTCAGGGGTAAAGCTTTATTTTGGTGTTGGGAAATTTCTGTATCCAAAATGCCAGCCACAAAAAACTAGTGCTCTCCTAATATCCAGATCTTAACAAGAAACAAGTGTGTCACCATATGAAATATTGAAATAAAGTAAAAAACAAAAACTGTGCAAAATATGCGAAAATCTAAATTAAATCTAGCGCGCCGTCTCTGGGTAAACCATTCTTTATTCTTAGCAAGAAGTTTTTTGCTGTAGTAGTAAAAAATGTACTTTATACCACCCACAATGCAAGGAAAAGAATACGTATTTGATGTGAGGTTTCAGTTAGGGATAAGATAAAAAAAAGAAAAAACTGTCGCTGGCTTTTCTTTTGTAATCTTTTCTAATATTTCAACTCTGTTAGTATTTTCCACAAATTTATCCGACATTTTCTGTTTCACTTTTTCTTCGTTTCAATAATTGGCAAAGTTTAAATAGTGTGGTCCTAAAATGATCGGTTTAAATATAAGTATATATATTTATATTTAAACCGACCAGTTTAGAACCACACTATTTAAACTTAAACTCTGTATACAGGGTGTTACAGTATTAGAAATGATTAAGTTTACAAGATAAATAACTGCCGTAATTACAGGGATGACGCCAAGGGGGATAGGGAGGGCGGTGGGGGGAAATTTGGACAGGTGAGGACTTTTCTTTTAGTCATCAAAATGAGTACCTTTTAATTCATCAAAAAATTTTTATCGTGTTCACAAAAATCGTAATATCGGACAGACAGACAGACAGACAGACAGACGGACGAACAGACGGACATTAAAAAAAAGTTGCTTATTTTTTCATGAAAAAAATTTATATCCAAGAATGTTTTGTCAAGAACGATTTTTGAAAATGTTTGGACTTTTTCACCTTCAAGTGAATTTTTCTCGAAAACGGTTAATCCTACAGTATTACAACAAGAGTACCTTTTTTATGTATTTTGACCTGATGTATGTTCCAATAATAAACTTACACAGAAAAAAGTTTGAGACAAAAAACTGATAAGACCCCCCGTTTCTCACGCCCTGTTTAAAATAAGTAAATGAAAATAGCATACGAAGATGGGCTTTATTAAGATTAGTTATATAGGAACTTTATTTCATACTTTCCTTTGTAGAATCAAATTAATGAATAACCCTGTATAGAGGTATTCCTGTGTTGTTACTTGACTTTTTTATTTGTAAAAATTAATAATAAATAATTTATAAGAATTTTAATACAATAATTTTTACTCACGCTGCATTATGAATAATAATACATTATGATTAACATGATATGTACCTATTGCATGTATAATTTATATAGTTCTAGGTACTTTTAAAGTTATTTTTTAATCGTTGTTTTGAAATATCCTTCAAAAAGAATAAAATACGAATTTTAATATTATAATTTATGTTTGAAGAATATTTTATGAATATATTCATAAATATTTGCAAATATTATAATTTTGAAACAAAGCATAAATTGTTATTCTTCTCGAAAGAAAATGCTTATAATTATTTTAAATATATATTTATATATGCAGCGACGGACTGGCCCAAATGCCTGGTGCCATTCTCATGAGGCTGCAGTCTTTATTACCCATTGTTTTTTTTCATCAATTTTAGCTTTGGGTCCAGTAGAAGTTGGAAAATATTGGTGGTGGAGGAAATTTGGCGCATTATGGGGGTATCTTTTTTTTAGTCCTCAAAAATTAATTAAAATTCGAGATTTTATCTATATTTTGTCTATAGCTACGAATGCTAGGGTCCTAAAAGCGTTTGGTTAGCAAAAACATCGTTATTAACAGGTGCCGAACACTTACCGGGGGCTCGCGACCAGAATAGTATATTCTATAACTAGTATGGAATAGACAATATTCCGCGAGAGCGGAAAGTTTGTCATACGAGCCGGCAGGCGAGTATGACGGTCCCGCAAGCGCGGAATTACTATTCCATACGTGTTGTAGACTATACTTTTTCTTCGACTGCAAATATGAAACACTGTATGGCTTTAACCTGCGGACAAGGTTAAAAACAATGTTCTTTTGTGACTTGACATTACAAATGCAACAAAACACGTATTTTTAAATAAAGCAATTAATGTTATTTAATAATTTTATCAAATCAGTAATAAACTTTATGTAATTTTAACGCAAAACTTTAAATTGCATTAAATTATTCTATATTTCATGGTAAAATATATATGTTTTTGCTTATTTTGCTACAGTTTTCTTTACTTTTATAAACAAGAGATGGCACTACATGTGCTCATTCTAACACTTGATACGGAATATTCATACTGTATCTAGAGCTAGAATGGATTCATTCTGTATTTGAAAAGTGTGTGTATTTGCTTACATTCTAAAGCAGTCGTGGAAAAAGACTATTTTTACATTAAATCGGCACTTTAAACGATATTTTACTAACCAGACCAATCATATCGACGCTATTATTACAAATATCGTATCTATAGATGTTTATAAACAGATATTTCAAATTGGTGTTTGATACACCAAATTGTATCTTTTTGGGATACACCGTGTATCCCAAAGAGGTACAATAACAGCATCGGAATGGTGGTCCAGTTAGTGAAATATGGTTTACAGTACCAATTAATGCGGTACCTATACCTAAGATAATTTTATTTATGTATTATGTATCTAATAAAGTAAAATAGTATAATAATAGCATAATAATAGTATCTGATAATATATTTTTTTAAAAATGTTTGAAAGCCCCCGGTAAATGAATACCAAAAGTCCGGCGTCTGCTTACTACCTATAATTGTCTTCCAGACTCAACATTTATGACAAAATTTACAAAAATAGTGTTTGGATTTAATTTTTAAATAAGCTTAAGTTAAGTATGGTAATTGACTAAATTTTACAAGAATACTAAAATTTAATGGGTTATTTAAAATTACTAAAAATATGATAATTTTGTTGAATATATTTAAGAGCAATTTAACATAATTTTAACAGTGATAATTTTATGCAAAATGCAATATGAGTTACAATTACCAATATTAAATAATTTTTTAACAATTATTTTTGTCTAGACGACCTAACTAAAGTTTAAAATTATTTAAAGTAAGTCAATTTGACCATTTCCCTCCAGTTAAAAAATAAATCAATATACCTATTTGAAAAGGAAAATACATAAAAATAAATTTTAAAATAACACTTAATTATACATAGAGATTGTAACCCTTACTTTAAGCTAAAATATAAAGATTTCCCTATTATTATTATTTAGGGCCACACAACTGTTTTATATATTTTTTCTATTTTGCGACTCTTATAAGCTCATAATCATACGCATTTTGCGTGTTCTTATAGGCCCATAAGAGGTCTCTACTTTTTTTTCTGTTGGGTTGGCAACATACAAAAGCCTATCTCTTAACTTTTGCATGCAAATGTCAATGTCGATTTAAAGTTTAATTTTTTACAAAATTCTGTGTTTGGGTTATTTTTTACCATGTTAAAATTGTGGACTGGTTAATTGCAGTGAAAAAAAAAGAGATAACTGTAAAATATATCAAAATATCATTTGTTCTTAGAATTTTAAACATAGTGTAAACTGTAATGCCAACCCAAAACAAAAATCCTTAAATCAGTCATCAATTTAAATATAAGTTTTTTAAATTTTAGAGCAAAATAAAAAAAATTGTATAAAGCACTCATTTCATAACACGTTAGAGCACTAGTACTTTAGAAAACTCGCCGCAAGCGGCTCGTTTTCCAAACTTGTACTCTTGCTCTAAAAACGTATGTTATGAAACTAGTACTTTAATATACTATTAGCTCACTAGTACTTAAGAAAACTCGCCACAAGCGGCTCGTTTTCTAAAATGGTACTCGTGCGCTAAAAACGTATGTTATGAAACTAGTACTTTAATATACTATTATTTACCTATTAATAAAAAAAAACATAAAATTTGAAGTCAGAATATATTAATTGAATATTTTTTGTTTTTGCGATGTCCCTTATATTTAAATGTCCTAGACTAGGGCCCCCAGTACACTAAATAAATTGATTCTTTCAACTAAGTGAAAGTGAAAAATAAGTATGCGCTAACACAGATAAAAATCACACAATAAGTTGTGTAAAATTTCACACAACTTATTGCTAAGTTTTTTAAATTTTCATAATATATTATGTATCTTCACACTTATTATGTAATTTTTAAGTTTCACATAATATGTATTTTCACATAATATATTCCGAAATTTTTGGCGTGCTTTATTCACAGAACATAACGTAGGTAAGAATGCCATTTTTACAGAATATGTTCTGTAAAATTTTATTTTACACAAATTTATACAGAATATGTCCGTAAAATTTTATTTCACATAAATTTTTACAGAATATATTCTTTCGTTTTTAGTAAATTACAATTTGCATCAGTTATCTGGAATCCGAGATACAAAAATAATACTGATAGATTAGAAAGGATACAAAATAAATTCATAAAATTTTTATGTTATAAAACACGATATCCTATCGCAAGTAACGATTATACTGCAGCTCGTTCTCACTTTGAAATTCTAGAGTTAGAAAAAAGAAGAACTTTATCCGATATATTGGTGTTGTTTAAGATATTAAATAATATTTCTAGTTCACCTTCAATTCTCTCTCAAATTAACTTTAACGTACCCGTTCGAACGCTTAGGAATCACAATCTATTTGTCGTTCCCTATCGTCGTACAAACTATTCGCAAAACTCACCTTTGGTTAGAATGGTTAATTTTGCAAACTTATACTGTTCCAATGAAAGTCTTGATATGTTTTCTATTAGTCTAACAACATTTAAGAAAAATCTCAAGACATTATTTTTAGATTAGGTTTATTCAGCTGTGATATAACATATTTGTATATATATATAATCGGAATTATTATATAAGTAGTATCTATAATAGATACATATGTATTTTTTTTTTTTTGTATTATAATTTTGGGTATTAATAATTGATATTATTAGTTATATATTATATTAAACACATGTAATACCGGGATGCTATTTTTGGGTCATGCACCCGTCTGTATCCTAAAGGCCTAAATAAATAAATAAATAAATATGTTCTGTAAAATTTTATTTCACATACATTTTTACAGAATATGTTTCGTAAAATTTTATTTCACATAACTTATTATGAAAGTATACAGAATATGTTCTGGAAAACTCACATAACTTAACGTTGACAATATTCTTACATATATTTTTATCAGTGAAGAACTAAAATGGCAAAGAAGTTAATACTTTCCCCTCAAAGAGACCTATTTAGGCCTGTTTAACGCAAATAACATAAACACGAATTAAATAATAAATAAACTCATAATTTCCAAGGATAAAGGGTGATGTTGAAAACAAATCCCTCAGGATGATTCCCGTTTACCTGACATAGAGGTCCTGGTTTACTACAATTAAACAGGAAGTGAAAACACCATTTTCCGCTGGGAACGGGGAGGAAATAATGCGCGTAATTACCTTTTAATATAGTAGGATACTACTGCGGATGTGTACGTACTAAAGGCTCATGCAATTTTAATTATTCAGCTTTTAAAATACACTCGAAAATATAAAGACAAATATACAGCAAAATGTTTGTATTTTTTCATATTATCATGTCTACTTAGTACTGACATGACAAGTCACACTTTAACGTGGTGAGGATTTTAAATTTTTTTATCCAATACATACAGATAATAAGACAATTACCAGCTTTATTTTTAATAGATAAACTCAATAATAACCCCCGCGTGGCTTTTACTTTATTGAGTGGATAATTATTTATTTTACCCACCCAACTGTCACTTGTCAAATTATTTTCTTGTAAATGTCATTAATATTTTTAATAAAAATATGAATTCCTAAGCTATTTATTGGATAAAACCTTGTATGGCACTCATGGGTAAACCGATATTGTCCTCTCGAAAATTAACCTGCTTGGCTGACGCCTCATGGGCAATATCTTACTTTACCCACTAGTACCATAAATAACTATTTTTATACCCTTAAGGGTTCATGGAATGTTCTTCTTTTTAGGCACTGGGAGCATGTATGCTCTCATATATGAGATAGATCATCATAAAAGCTCCAGCTCTTTATCCCACCTAACCAATTCTTTTATTTTCCTAGAATTTATACCTTATATAGTCTAAGAGTTGGTAACCATTTTTATTTTATTATTTTCTCCCCGTTATATTTTATATATATTATATATGTATTATATTATATTATATTATTATAAAATATTTTGTGTCTTAAAGTAGATTCAAAATCGCAAGGTTCTGGTTACGGTTCCTTTGGGTGACTGAACTCCCAAAAAGGTGGTGAAATAAGTTACCCTAAAAATCTGTTTTTCTATTTTGCGACTCTTATAAGCCCATAATCACACGCATTTTGCGTGTTCTTATAGGCCCATAAGAGGTCTCCTCGCCGCAAGCGGCTCGTTTTCTAAACTTGTACTCGTACGCTAAAAACGTATGTTATGAAACTAGTACTTTAATATACAATTTTAACTTCCTGAGTCAAACACATAACATTTATTACATTCAGATCTGGCAATTTTTACAGTTCTATAACATTAAGAGCCCATTTATACTATTTAAATGCATGTTTGATCATCAAACTTGGCCTGTTCAACTAAAATGTATTCTTATTCTCGGTCGCTTGACATTTTAGCTAAAACCGTTAAAAATTAGTTTTTAGACTATACAAATATCAATAACACAATACAAAACAACAAAAAGAGTCCAAAATTATGAAAAACTGACAAAAAAATACTTAAAAAAAGTTTTGGATATTTAAAAAAAGAATAAAAAATGTATTTTAGTTACAAACATAACTTCTATAACCAAAAAAATTCCCTAATCGTGACTTTGGAGAATATTACGCACGCTGTCGGTAATCGGTTGTTTACAAAACAAAAAGAAGTGCAGAAATATACGTTTACAAAGATGGTTGTAAAAAAAAAAAATTTTCCCTGTGCTATTCTTCGCCTAGACGTTTTACATCAAATATAATTTATAGCGTTTATGCCTGTTTATGATTTTAAGAACCATATCAAGTTATTATACTAACGATTTGCGTGTATAAAATAAATGCTAGTTTTTTTTTGAAAGCAACAAATGGGCTCGACGTTGGTACATTGAACTTCTCCTAGATGGCGGATATGTTATAAAAACTAGTCTTTACGCTTCACGACTGTTCTTTCTTTTGATATCGACACGGACCACGTTCACGCTCTTCTGTAAGTAGAGTAAAAATTACTAGAAATAAATAAATTCCACGCAGAAGCTAAGTAAAAAAATGAATCAAGGCAGCTACGATTAGTGGTTTAAAAATAAATTTTAGTGATATATTTACTATCCATTGTGCTTTTGATAATTTTTGACATTTAGGTTAAATTAAAGACTTTTTCAGCGTTGAAAAATTTTCAAGTTTTTAAAAAATATTCTAAAATTTCATTTTTTATCGTCAAATATGTGACGTCAGAACGAATATTTTTTAAAAAATATGTGACTCAACAATCGGATCCCAGTTGTAATTATTGATTGATATATTAATAATAATGTTATATATTTATATTATTATTTTAGATTTTAGAATGTTTTGAGGTTAAATTCTTGACAGCATGACGCCAGTTTTGAAAACTTGTCATTTTAGCGATTGAATGTGTGACGTAGCACACGAATATATTTTAAAAAGTTTTTAAAAACCTTACGAAAAATATTCAATGCTGAAAAATGTCTTAAATGCGCTTAAATGTCATTTTACGTCTTGCAAATTATATATGAAACTTATAGAGAATTTCAAGAGCTACAAGTTCGCCCCAACATGGCAATTTTTGAATATTTATAACTCGATTACGCAAAACTCACGGTGAAAAGCTAACAGGAGTATTCTGTTACTATCTACTACTACCCTTTAAAATATCAGATCGTGTACATTTTTTGCAATTTAACATAGGAATTTCTCGTTATTTGAATAATGGGACTTTTTACTTTTTACAGGGAATCTGCGCGGAGTTTTCTAGGAATTTAAGATATCCTTTGGCAAAGAATCTTTGCAAACATTTAAACTGGTCTGCGTTGATGCGAGATGAGAGAACGTGATGGGCAAATGCTAAGTGATAAATAAATTTCTATAAAAAAACTTGATTACAGAACAGTTTTGCTCAAAATACACATACAGTGTATAACTGGCATGCACAATTAAGGTAGACGATTTCATTTAAATTAAAAACTGGTCGGAGATGTATTTTCAACCGTCTTCAGTTCTGTATGTATTTAATGCCGTGTATTTAAAATTAAAATTAAGAATATTTTCGTCAACTTTTCGAATTAATATCACATATATATTTTAAGCACAATCTTATGAGTTGAATATGCATTTTAAACTGCCTATAGTGGATACATTTAAACTCGGCGCAGAATCTGAGTAAAAAATTGGACCAAGGCAGCTATGATTAGTGGCTTAAAAATGACTTTTAGTGATATTTTTATTACCCATTTTGTTTTTGATCCTTTTTGAGATTTAGGTTAAACTGATTGTCACTTTACATCTTTACAAATAAGATGTCTGGTTTCCTTCCGTATTTGTAAATTGTTTATTGGTTTTTGGGTATATCTTTACAAATAATTATAAAATGTTTTCAAAAAGTTTGTTTAAAATTATAATAAAAGTAAGTTTTTTCGACGTTTTTTTTTATTCATAATGTACTGTTGTACATTATATTGTATGTACTATTAAAATAAAATTTAAAATAATCAATATTTTCTAATTTTAAATCAAAATTTAAAGAAGAAATCGTCTGTAACATAATTTCAATCTATTCTTATTATAGATTTTTTAATTAAATTCGAAATTTAGTTTAACTAAGTATCTATTAAACTGAGATAAGAATTTAGGGGATAGTTTCCATTTTTGTTAATAAAGAACTTTTTTCATTTTTAACACTACACCCTTAAGAGATAATGGTGATAAATTGCTCTAATGTTAAGATTAGACCGTTGTATGAATATATATTAATGTCTGGGAAAATAAATTATGATAAGTAAATACAGCCATTTGTTCTGAGAATGTAAGATTATTTTAAGGACTTTTAATTAAAAATTTTATGTACATAATTTATTATCAAATTTTACTAAGTATTATTTAATGTTCGTAATAGCTAATGCAATAACTGTTTTTCCAACCCTGTGTCTATTTTTTTTTCATTTTATATATACAAAAAATAGGTTATTACCAACAAACTAATAACTCTTCTCTCTAGAATAGGCATTTCATTCGTAAAAACTGACAAAAACGTAGCCAACATATACATTCCTCTGTCTTACTCGCACAGCTTTGTTCTAACAGAGACAACAATAACAGTTACTGGTTATTGTTATTGTTCAGGCCTGAATATACCTACTATTTGTTTACAAACAAACCGAGATGTTCGCGATAATTTATATTAACTGTATGCGTATTCTAGAGAGAAGAGTTATTAGTTCGTTGTTTATTACCTAATATTGCATAGGAAAAAATATATAATATAAAGTATATAGTAGAGAAAAAGATGCAAGTCTCTTGCAAAACAACTTTACACTAGGATATTTAAATACATCTTTGACATAGAGACTTTTTTGGAACAAATTTTGTTTACTACTTAGAAAATCTTTGTTCCAAATTTCAAGTTACTGAGTCAAAGCGTTTTTGAAATATCGTAGTGTAAACTTGTTTTACAAGCGACTTGCATATATAGGCAAAAAAACCACTGTGTAGTATTCAGAAAAAACGAGCTGATCGGGAAAACAGAAAAAGGTTCCGAAATCAGCGCATCAAATATAGCCAGACGCAACTAAATCCCCCGCAAAAAAATTTTTTTTGTAGAGCAGTGTAATTATTATTATAGTGTCATAGAGATACAATTCAGTAGCTCTAATTAGTTTGTGGATGTAGAAATTATTAAACAAAATATGTGTGTATTACAGACCAAAATTGCATTGTAATTAATTAATTAAATTTTAAATTTATATAAATTTGGCATTTCATTTGCATATATTGTTTTTGAAATAGAATTTCAATTTCAATTTCATGTATTCTAATTTTAAGTAAACTGCCACCTTTAAAATTTGTACAGTTAGGACTTCAAAACAGTGTTAAAATTGTCCCGTAAGAGTTCCAGTGTAGATTTTCATCCAAGACTACTCCCAGAAACTTTTTATCTGTGGTTCTTAAGAACATTTATGTTGTAAATAGGTACATTTGACAACATGTTGTATAATGACCTACAACTTTCTAGCGTATTGCTGTTTATAAAGACAATAGCTACCTTTTTGTGCATTTTTTAGCTCCCCAGAAACAACTTTACGAGTTGTGATTCAAAGAGGGTTGGTTATATTTGAAACCTACCAAATTTAAAACTTTTGAGCACAATAACTTGAGGTTTAAGATTAAGACCTAAAATTTTAAAAACAGGTTTTTAAACTCAAAATTTCATTAGGATTTTTTTTTTCTGAAAAAAATTGATGTGGGGGAAGTTGGACAAAAAATAAAAACAAAACTCAAGGAGGAAAACTCCGATCGACTTCAAATTTTTAGGAAAAAATAATCTTGATAGGGCAAGTACAGAGCACGGTAACAATAAATGAGACTGGGAAAAGTTACTTTAGCTCCGAGAAAAATATACTATTTTTTTTTCAAGCGTTATAAATAATAAATTTTACGTTGGTTGCTAAATAAGCTTTATTCGGTGTATTTTCCAATAAGTTGTTAAATTTTTTCAATATATATATTCCAAATAAAAGTATAAAGTTTTACCTTTCGTCCATTTACAAAACTTTTCATATGTTTTTTTGTATTTTAACTCGGATTACGCCGAAATAAAAAATTTCAACACAAACTTGGCTACTTATTTCAGCTAATTCTGGTAGCGTTTTATGCCCGAGAAATGAAGGAAGGAAACGTTGACAATGTTAAGTTGACAACTGGACATTTCTTGACTTTGAACAACTGACAGTTGCTTACTGTGAGCAACTGATAGTTGCCAACTGTAAAACAATAACCCACTTTGATATTGCGTGTTCAGGCGTGAAATAAGAATATTTCTTTATGCTTGAAGAAAAATAATTTTTTATTTTTGCCTCAATTTTCAGTGTATATTCTCAATTTTTACATAGCATGCATGTATTATTAGTGCAACAAAATGGAACCCATTCGAGTGGAATATATCTTTTGAAAAGGAAGTAAGAAGTATGTTCAATGGTTGCAACCGAAGTGTGTAACCCCATCCCCATGATTATCCCAATGAAATTCGTTTTTCTCCGAGAATCGCCGAGGGATCATCCCACAATATTCTTGCTTGGACTCCATGCGCTTAAATTTTTCAGTCTTCTTCGACACGCAACTCGCAGTAGACGGTGTCGTTCACAGTTATGGTCTGACCCTCGCGTACTCGACGTCGATCTTAGTGTAAACAAAACGCTCGTAACGAAAATATTGTAACTTACCGGTGTTGAAAGTTTTTTATTTTAATTAGAGTTTTTGTGATTTCTTTGTTTTTTCTATTAACTGAAAAAATAAACAGCCAATATGAAGTTTTTGTTATCCTTGTTTATTATTTGCATTACTTCGTGCAAAGGAATTTTTATTGGGGGTGAACAAGACGTTGGAAGTCCGCTAAGAGTTGCTCAATGTAGAGCAACTTGTTTAGAAAAAGTAAGTACTCATTTGATTTTATCGAGATGTAAACCGATGAAAAACATTTTTACATCTAAATTTCTTCTAGGAGGGAGGATTTCCTGAAATTACCTCGAAACATCTTGAAAACTGCGTAAATAAAAGTTCCACGTTTGGTAAAAATGAGATTTTCTCGAGAGATTACCTCAAAGATTCCCTCAAATTTGTACACCTGAATTCCTCAGCGGTTTATCCCCTCGGGTTTTATATAAAAGTATAACTATCCAATTTTTCAGGCATTTAATAATCAAGTTGGTGTTTTTAAGCGATCCACCAATCGCACCACACAGCTTTACCCTGTGTCAGTGATTGGTGAATTTCTTAAAAACTAAAATTTGATTGGTGGTCTTAAAATAAAAATGAGTAAATTCGCTATTAGTCATTCCTATTGCGCTACATCTTTATATAAGCACTTAATTAGCCAATAAGAAATATTTACTAAATTTCATATCGCTGCAGCGATTGCATTGATGTTGATATAAAGTCGTAGAAATGTTGCTGCAATTTTTAAATACCCGCTAGAACGTTGCAAGATTAGATCTCTGCCCAGTGGCTCTGGGCAACATCTAATCAAGCATTTATAAGGTCCTGAGACATCCTTTCTTTAATTAAATTGCAGTTCTGAACCAGCGCAGTTGAAACTGTAAAGCTTTTACAACTGCGATTTTAGGGAACGAAAACGAACTTAAAATAATACAGTAGCTTAAAGTTTCCGGCAAAAGATGTTTTTGCGAGGCGTCGTTTTAATACCGCTAGAAAAGGTACCGCACGAGGTACCGCATTATATTGCTACATACAACGTCGCGTCGTGTCGCCACCATGTTATGAGGCATATTTAAAAGGAAAATCGCATGTGAAGACATATTATTGCAAACTGGAGAAACTCAAAATCGCTCCAAATAATGAAGTTTATTTCCGTTGAATTTTCTGAAAAAGGAAATGATTTGAATAAGTATAAATAAATATGGTAATCTTAAAGTGTTCAAGTACAAAAATACTAAAAATACAACCTCAAGCTTAAGCATAAGTTTTTTTCAGGAGATTATAAATAATTACCATTACTTGTGATGGAACTTGCGTATTTGTCTTACAGGTTTACTAGATATAGCTATGTGATTTAGAAATTAACTACCATATATGCATATATGCCTATAGATAGACAAACAACCTTGGGTACTATTCGTTATAGAGACGTTTTGCTAATACCATAAATTTTAGTTATTATTATTAACTGTCACAAGCCATAATAATATTATATTCAGTCAATCCACACAAATTTGTTAGATTTTCCTCGCGATATTCATTATTAAATTATGTACAAAATTGCGCTATTGCAATAATAATTTTCTGCTTCATGTTATTAGTAATAATAATAATTTACTGTTCGCGTATATATAATATATATAGCAATCCCAAAGTTTTTAGAATGTCCCGTGACTTTTTAGATTGCTATCAGATCTATAGAATTTTTATTTGACGTTTCTCAAAAAAGGATAATACCAACACTTAAAAAAGAACCATAAATACCTTACTATGTTCTGTTTCATCAAGCAAGAGAGTAAATTAAAAATCGCACAGTAAATATTTTTACAACAGGTTTGAATAGTATATGTTCGTGTATAGAATAAAGTTATGTGTTATAAAATAAACTATGCAGTATATTCGCACATCCAATATTCGAATCTGTTTTGAAAATATTCACTGTGCGATTTTTAATTTACTATCTTGCTTGAAGAAACAGTCCATAGTTTTGTAGTTTTTGTTTGTTTTAATATCAGGTGAGCAATTTAAATCTTATATGGATGTGATGTGATATTATCACGGGAGAACGGGATCAATCAGGCTATCGAAAATAACTGCTCTGAAGTTGGCGTTCTCTGGCGATTAGGTGCTCTGATGTGATAACATCATCACATCACATGGAATATGAATCGCTACCCAGGATTTCGTTTTAAATCAATATTTAGTTGATTTGATGAAAAGTCGTGAACATTTCTATTCAACGCTATTTTTCTTTTGTCAAAATGTGGGTCATTAAATTTTCCACATATTACCACAAAATATGGCTAAATTAATTTTATTATACTATTGGACATAAAATTTATTTTAAAATTTTCAATTGTTTAAATATTTATTCTACTTGTTTGAATATATTTGAAATTAAATGTTTATTCATTGGTAAAAGCTTTCAAAAAGGCTTTAAATGAGCAAACAGTATATGTATATATAAATTGTTTAAATTGAAATTATTTTTACCGACAAAAAACTATGTAAATATATATTTTTTGGTTTCATCCTTTGATATTTTTGTTTGAGAATGGGTATCCTGCTGAAAATTCCAAATTAAACCGTATCAAAACCAATCAACTGAATGGATTTCACAAGGTTTTATTGTATTTCACGATGGATTTCATTTGGAATTTTTACATTTTTAATCTCGGTCGACGTTTGTTTTTGGAATTTTTATTTCCCCAGTGCCTAGGGAATAAAATAAAAGCTTTTTTCAGTAAACATGTAGAAATTGCGTTTTTTAATTAAAAAACTGACAAATATAGTTTTAATCAAACAGAATATGGATTATTTTTGTTTAGGTCACAAAATTAACACGTACATATGTAAGCTTTAAAACAGCTGTTAAATTACATATTTTTTTTATAAAAAGAGTGTCTGAGGAATCTTCAAATAAAGGTACTCTAATTTTCTTCATTTTGTATATGGAGCTGTTGCAACGGTGTTGCCAGTGCGAAAAAAAAAACAGTTGATTGTATCCAAGGCTATGTCAAAATGAAAAAAGTTATGTTTACTTGATTTTTAAGCAGATTCTCTTTTAACTCTGAGATAGCACCAGAAAGCTTCTTCAATGATTTTTAATTGTATAGAGTGATTAAATAAAAAAATAAATTGAATTGTCACATATAAATGTCAAAAATATTATTCATAAAATAAGATTTTAACTCCTTGGTAGCGAGAAAACCGAATGCGCTAATCGAGGTAAGTTTTTTTCTGTCTTCGGTCGTGATTATAGACCTCAGCTCCGCTTCGATCCACAAAATACGACCTCGGAAAAATTCTCTTACCTGTACTAGCGCAAATAACTATTGTTTTGAAGTTCAAACTATGGTGTTTCAAAATTTGAACCACTCTAATGTACACATACTAAAGTTATAGTTGTGTTCTTTATAAAATTCGCCGAAAAAAGCAATTTATTTTTTTGTAAGCCTAATCTAGGAACTTTAAATTGTGATGCGCATTTTCTAGATTAAGGTTAATAATAAAATTGAATTCAGGTTCTGCTTTATTTCTCTGCTGTGCCGTTCTTCAAAATTGACTTAATCGTTCAGTCTGTGGACCTCTGGCTAATTTAAAACCCAATAGCAATTTGAAAACAGGTAGATTTGGACAATGTCATACAAAAAAAACCAGCTGGGTTACACCCCACTGACTATCTTTAGTATGGCGAGACTACTTTTACAGAAAGTTCCTGCCTAGGGGAATTGTTAGAACCTTAAATCTTCCCTAAAAGTGCCACATGACGTTATTAAATTGAAATTTCCCATATACATAACATTCTTGGTCGCAGGCACTTCCTATGAAAGTAGCCCGGCCATACCCAAGCACATTCAGACCAAGTAGTGACACGGCCTATGTCATAAGCCCTATGCTCTACATAGTTCAAAAAAGTCTAAGGCCACAAAAAAGGCGCGTCGTTAAATTAGTTTTCTTTTTTTATCGACTGCGCCAATTATTTCGTTTTATTGCTACATTTTGGAAAAGATCCAACCAATTGGAATCAAATATTTTCAAACTAATGCAATAAAACATACCACATTTAAAACTATACTGTCAAATCAGTTGATAATTAACCTTACTTTTTACGAATTGTCTATTTGAAATATTTTATTCTTATATTTTCGAGAATTTTATTGCATATCGGCAACTCTGCTCTTGTGCGGCTTGGCAACAGCGGAAAAAAGCGCCTTGCTTTTTATATTAGACAGTTTTTTTTGTCAGTGTCAGTACTTGGTGTACAATTAATTTGGGGCATACTAAAGTTATTGCACAGTGGCACTAGTGTAAAATGAAGTGCCTTAACTACACTAAAATACTTATTGTCAAATTGGAACTCATGTTATCAAAATACGCAAGTAACTCGCCATCAAAACTAACTAGTTAACTATAGTTTTGCTCATGCTAAAAAGGTATGCGTCCCCTTTCGAAGGGAGGTTCCTGAGCTCTGTAGGTCACAGAGCGCGAAATTAAAAGCTTTATTTAAATTTTAGGTTTCGACTGGGTCAATTGGACCCTTCTAGAGTAGCAAAAGGTTAAGCAAATGATCTAAAAATCTCGTAGGGATGTCGCCCTTGTCTTTCCTTGTTACACAATATGTAAATGTACACATATTTTTTTATATTGCGTAATAAGAATATATTATTCTTTACCAGGAAAATAAGTACATATCTTAATGTGAACAACAACCTATTACTACTACTGCTACCTTATGAATATTAAAAATTTTAATCACTAATTATTCTATACCAATCCACCTGTTAATTATTATATTTAAGCACCTTTACTGTAAAAACTAAACCAATAAAAATGAATAAAATGCGGATGGGCGGAGTCGCATCAAGAGTGGGTTGCCATCATTTAGATCATGCGATGTGCCAAGGTAGTTCCAAATGTAGTTACTACAAAGATATTTCTCTCAAAAACAAACAATCTAAGGAGCTCCAGCCTGGAGTAAACCCCTCCTCAATAAATCTTTTTCGTCCAAACTTCAGTTCCTCCAAAACAAGGTTTTAACCTCTTTCGCTCCATTGTATCAATGTATGGATATTTTTAGGACTGATAAATGGCTCAATACTTTAATCACGAGTGAGGTAGGAGCCAAATATTTATGTGGATATTATAGTTATAAAAAAAGCAAAATTTCGATGGTGCCTTTTTCCCAAAAATTATATTTATTCAAAATTGTAAAATGGTATATTCCGCTGTACCAACAAAAGTTGTCTGTAGCGTAAGGGGTTAACTCACAATAGATTTTAAAAGCAACATTGCCTCACAACCCCGTTTGTATTGTAAGGGGTTAAGGGTCTGAGCTAATGCAGTTTCGTAAGAAATACCCAGCTTCATAGAGACATCCAAATTTATTTACCAGCAAAATACTCTGAAGGAAACATGTGCTACGACAGAATGTCACATGGAACATATACTTACGGCTCTGTCCTGGACTAAAAAATATTTGAGTTTCTGTCCAAACCTAATCGTTGTTCCTTTTTGGTTAACACAGTCACTTTGTACCAATATGCACAGGACGGTTCATTAGGAAAAAAGGGAAGTAAAAAATGGGCTCTAATGTCCCATGAAATTCCATTATCATATTATAATTAAAAATACTCGAAGGTACAAATTTATGTGTTAGAAGGTATAAAAACTTAGGTATAGACAAGTTATCAAAATATTTATGATAGCATTTAAATAACCATCCTATTTTACTCATTATCTTTTTTAATTTTTAACGGCAACTAAAAATGAACATTGAATAGAAATGAGTTGTGGGCTAACTGTAAAATTAAAAATTGCGGAAATTCTATCCCTGAAAATTATTTCATTTCATTCCTGGCCTGCGTACGTTTCTTTACATCCAATGGCGGGGCACATGCATATGTTATCCAAATCTGTCGTTTGACAAAAAAAAATGCAAAAGAAAAATTAAAAAAAAATGTTTAATAAATGGACAGACAAATATACAGTGCGGTCCAAAAGTCACCCCCCCCCCTCTTAACTTTTTAACGATTTGAGATATCGATTTCAAATTTAGAACCCTTAAATAAGACAACTTAAACTATATTTAAGCATATATTTGATACTTTTATCTTTTAAAATGTGGGCAGGGGGACATGGGGGGAAATTTTTTTAAATGGAAAGGGGGGTCGTGTGATACATCATTTTAAAGCCTTTAAAATTCTCTATACAACCATACATTTTTAAATTTTTTAAACATGTTTTTTAAGGTTTTGATTTTTCAGTTTTGGGTGCTAAAAAAATAAATATTTAAGTTTTTTTTTTGTTAATTTTTATTATTGTCAACTAAAATTAGTTTAAAAGTATAATTTACTTTTTTTCATTATTAAATTAGGCATTTTTAAAAAAATTGTTTGGATTTTTTAAAGAAATTTTACAAAAATACCCATTTTCAACCCTATTTTAAACCCAAAAAAAATGTTTTAAAAAAATAAAAAATATACAGTTAAATGGAGAATTTTATAAGCTTTAAAATGATGTATCTTACGACCCACCTTTCTATTTAAAAAAATGTCGCTCCTTGCCCCCCTGCCCACATTTTAATAGCTAAAAGTATCAAATATATGCTTAAAGATAGTTTAAGTTGTCTTATTTAAGAGTTCTAAATTTGAAGTTGATATATAAACTCGTTCAAAAGTTAAGAGGGGGGGGGTGACTTTTGGACCGCTCTGTATGTGTATTAAGGCAACTGCGGTTTTTAATAAAGGAGCTTTATTAAAAGGACCCTTCAAAATATTTTATCAATTCAATTAAATTGATGTTTGGTTCTATAGTTTTCGACTTTTGAAATGGAAAACCGACCAGTCATCTTAATATATATTCAAATTTTAATCCTCCCTCGCGCGCCAAAGTATTCAAGAGAATGTCGCGCCCTAACCCCCTTTTTTCTCCAAATGCATTTCTGTGCACGGAATATAAAGATCCATCAAAAGGATCGTGCTGAGAATATTTTACGTATATTATATTTACAAATCGTCGATTTAAACAAAAACTGTTTCAAAAGAGTAGGTACCTAAGTTTACTATAAATCACATTATTTTTTTTTAGTCGGCCATACTTGAAAGTAGAAAAAGGAGTCATTGACTCCTTTTTGACTTCTTTCTGACTCATTTCTGACTCCAAGTCAGTGATTTAGAGGAAGGGATAGCTCATACAAATTTTTAGTTTCACCCTTATGGCAACCATTATTTTTTTTCCGTACACTAATAATACTATCTCTGTCACGTGCGCTTTTTTAACGCTATTTTTAAATCTAAAACCGTCAACATTTGTATTTTTTATAGTTGATAATATATCCAATCCCAATCGAGCAATTTAAATTTGGCGCAACAACAGAACTGAAGCCTTATCCCTTCTTCTAGATTATTGGTTCAATGTCAACAACAGATGATAAGAAAGCCTCAAAAGCAATTAGAAATTATTATTCTTCAATTTTAGCCAACGAACTAACAACTCTTCTCTCTAGAATACGCATACCGTTAATATAAAGTATCGCCAACATCTCGGTTTGTTTGTAAACAAATAGTAGGTATATTCAGGCCTGAACAATAACAATTACCAGTAATTGTTATTGTTGTCTCTGTTAGAACAAAGCTGTGCGAGTAAGACAGACAAATGTATATGTTGGCTACGTTTTTGTCAGTTTTTACAAATGAAATGCCTATTCTATAGAGAAGAGTTATTAGTTCGTTGATTTTACCATATTAATTTTCTAGTGGCCGTTTTAAAAACATTCTGTGCGCCATGACCAAAACTAGTCTTCGCTGGACTCTTTTTTGTGAGCCTGGTACCTTGTCTCACAATCAGACTCCAGCAAAGACATAATTAATAGTTTATCGGATAAAAAATTGCACTTTATGAGTAATGTGTTAAAGGTAATTAGTTTTAACAGGCAATTATTCCACTAGTTTTCAAACTAATTGAATTTTGTACTGGTTTGACGTAAATAAATCATAAACATAGAAAGACGAAGAAGAGCAGTTTTCTTATATTTTGCGCAATTTGTTTCGACACGCACTTTAGAAAGAATTAAATACTAAATAGTTTACAAAAATATGAAAAAAAAATCTCAAAGATTTCTCGCCTCGTTTAAAGCCTTGTCTTGCAAGATTTTTGATTATCAGGGTTCTCTACACTCTAAAGGTTTGGTTGACCATAGTATCACGCGTAGAAACCTTCCTTTGTTTCCATGACTTGTGTGTAGAGAGAGAGAGAGAGAAATCTCGATTTTTTATTCTCGTGAAACTTTATCGATGGTATATATGAGGCTTATCGTATACTTTTAGCAAAGCAGAATAAACACAATACCCATAGAGTTTTTCTTGGTGATGCGACAGAGGCGACGACCTTGTTTAAGGTTATGTATAAGCGAAAATAAAATCGGCGTTGCCATTTCAAGCGTTAAGTATTTTTTAGCAGTAAACAAGAGCGAGTTAGTCTCATTGATAAGCAGTGTATGGCTGACCGGGCCGCGGCTGCCGCTATCGCTTGCTATCACAGAATACCCATGCTTGCTCGTCGATTTGACAACAAGAAGTGCGTACCTGAAAATATTATCACTCTTAACTACCGTAAAATGTATCAAACTGAATGTATGTAGGATATAGACAATTAAACCGCTTAGAAAAACACTATGGTACATTCTATTATGTTTATTGTTTGTTTTTGTTTTTCTGCCGTAAAATACGTGATTTATCCTTCTTCCAGCAGAACAGTATACTACAGTAAGATCAATCAAAAGCACTTAATACGGCTTTATTATGTAGTGAGCTCACGCACATATTCTCAAATGAACGAACAAAAATATTTCCTCTTATTAACATTTCAATAGTAATCAATCGTATTCAATGATTTTCTATGAATTGTATTGAGAAGATGAACCTTTTCAAACTATTTGCAATATTTAATGAACATAAATCTCAGTAGAATAGAGCATTTCGACTATAATATTTTGCATAAGTACTTACATAAAATTATATAATAATATGTAATACGAATATAAAACATTCATGCATCAAAAGACCTTTTATAACTAATAATTGTAATTTACTTGTTCCTCTAGGGTACAATATCGGTACATCAGTTCTAAACTTTTGTATCTTAAAATTAAATTAAATTAATAACGATTAATAAGTATAAAACCAAATTTTATTATCGTAACTATAACATACTAGTATGAAGAATTGCATACTACACACATTTTATTACTTAACTACAACAAACAATGACGTCACACTAACTATTCGTAGTAACCACGTACCCTAGGTGGTTTGCTCACATAGTAAGTATTTCTATCCTTTTCTATTATATTTCTGTTCACTCCAAATCATATTTTTTCGAACAAGAAGAGGAAAAAATAGGTTAGGTATATTTTTTTTCGGTAAGCCAGACGTTAAAAATATTTATAAGATTGTTTTGCCAGGAACTTTTTTGTACAAGAACGGATTAAACTGAAATAATTTTAAATAATCGCCACATATAATGTAGGTACCTATAATAAATGAGTTAAAGTAAGTAATTTATAAGCTTTATGCAAAAATGTTCTTGCAAAGTTAGGACAAGCCTAATTTTTTCCTTGTAGACCTCATTTTTGGTTCTTAATTTCAAATATCGCAAAATAAACAACTCAATCAACTTTTTAACCTCGAAAAAGATTTTGGTATAATAGTGTCCTACCAACTAACTATGACGTCATTTAAACAGTTGTTTATTTTGCGATATTTTAATTGAGAACCAAAAATGAGGTCTACAAGGAACAAATTAGGCTTGTCGTAACTTTGCAAGGACATTTTTTCAGTTTAATCCGTTCTTGCACAAAAAAGTGCCTGGCAAAACAATCTTACAAATATTTTTAACGTCTGACTTACCCAAAAAAATTATATCTAACCTATTTTTTCCTCTTCTTGTTCGAAAAAATATGATTTTGAGTGGACAGAAATATAATAGAAAAGGATAGAAATAGTTACTATGCGAGCAAACCACTTAGGGTACGTGGTTTCTACGAATAGTTAGTGTGACGTCATTGTTTGTTGTAGTTAAGTAATAAAATGTGTGTAGTATGCTATTCTTCATACTAGTATGTTATAGTTACGATAATAAAAGTTGGTTAATTTTTACCAGATTTTATTGTCTTCACTCTTTTCCTTGACAGGAAACGTCACATTAATGCTCTCTACAACGGTTTAGCATAAAGGTATCGATTTATTGAAATCTACAGAATCCTAGTTTATACCTATCTTAAGATATAACATATTAGAATTATTTTAATTATAGTTATATTTTGTAAATTAGCATAAAGCTATTAAATACCTATAATTTCTAAAATAAAATAAATAAATTGCTATTTCATACTTATTTATAATTTTATTTTATTTAATTTAACAACTTGCTTAGCAATTTGCTCAGTAATAATACTATATTAAATAAATACAATTTAAGCTAATTTACCTAAACTAACGGAAATGCATTAAAGGTAATAATCCCAAAAATTACCTTCAAAGTACATTTATATCTTGATCATAAATTACACACATAAAAAAAATGTTAATAAAAATAAAAATTATTTAAGCCAAGAGAATTTTCGATTTATATATACGCGACAATATACTGCCGTGTTAGTTCGATATAATTTAACTATAATTTAACGAAATGATTTCGTAGAAATAACAGATTGGTCCTTTGATTTAATAAAGACGTAAGTCAATAATATTTAAGAAATGCAATATTATTATTATTATTATTATTATTATTAGTAACAAAAGTAAGCGGATTGCTCCGATGAGACTTTTTGCTATTTAATAATGTGAATAATATATAATGGCATGCGTAGCATTACATATCTTTACCGCTGGTTTAAAAAATATATGTATTTTCAAAATTGTTGAATACATATAATTTTAATGCAATAAATAAATTTTTATAAGATGAAGCTATTATTTTTGTGTGTGTAGTATTACTACACTGTACTGCATTAATATCTTGATCATAAATTATGATTTTTTCCATGTAAGTACTTAATTTAATGATGATAATCATACAGTCTATGATATAATTCGAAATTTATCTTCACTATAATAACTTAAAAGCACTTGTACCTTCAAGGATGCCAGAGAGAATTGAAATCGAAATTGACCCAGCTTGAGACCAGGTAGAATCCTTTTAAGGGGATTTCCGTAACTTAGTTCAATAAAAATTACACAATTGGGGTGGGTTGTTAGTTCAACAGTCTTTGAAACGATTAGTTTTAACCTTTAGGCTGGTATCGCTGATTTAAATTTTGAGCATAATTTTGTGGTGGTAGAGAAGACATTATATCCCGAGATGCTTAGCATCGAGGGATATAAGAGTGCGAGGCTATTATAGTACTTTTTACCGTAATTTATATAATACTTTTTTACTAATAGCACATTTATTGCTATTATTTAAACATTTTTAAATCAATAATAAAGTAAAATGTTTGTTGAATCTTAATTAACCGCAAAAAAAAACAAGTAGCCTTTGAATTCGCCATTTGAATGAATTAATTTATTCACTAAAAGTTGACAGATCTAGTAGCGTTTTTGCGTTTAAAAAAAAACATGATAAATAATGGTACATTTTGAAACTAGTAGTGAAAAAAATTTTTAATAAGTTGTCTGTGCAAAAGTTATGGGAATAAAGAATTATTTTTATATTAAAAACTTGCCTGACCTACTGTGTAGATGTTTCGATGCGTGATACTAGCGTCAAACAACCCTGCAGAGAGTCTTAAACAAACATCAATACTCTTGCGAGATGATTTAATCGTTGAGACTCTCGATATCCCTTAAGTTTTGGTATCTTAAAAATTTGCGTCATTGGATGTAGAAAATAAAATGTCTCGTTCGATTTAGGTCTTCAGATTTTTATCTTAAGTCGATAGAAAATATGAGTTTTTTTTCCAATGTGACAATACGTCGCAATCTGCAGCTAATCTTTAATGTAAATCTAAGCTCTTTAAAAAGAAGGCCTGTAGGATTATTTTGTTAGGTTTTTTTTTAATTATGGACCTACCTCTCCTTAAATAAGATAAAGAAAATGGTTTACTATATAATACTTTGGCTTTAAAAAGATTTATATTACAGAATTTTTCGATAATTGGGTAAAGATGTAGCCTAGATAAAATGCCCAAAACGTAAGGTTGTTAAAGTTTATTTAACAAAATGACATTTAACGCTCAATATAAAAAATAATAGACAAATAATTTATACCATTTGGAATTTGTTTGGTGTCTATATCCAAATATAATAAATCATTACTTGAATAAAATAAATTTTTATGAGTACCTAAACATAAATTAATTAATTTCTTAAATTGTCCATAAATATTAGAAATAGTGAAATTTTAAAATTAAGTCATAAATTTTACGTCTAACTACACGTTAAGGCCTATCCAGCACAAAAAATTAAAAAATCAAAACCTGTTTAAAGAATTAAAAAATATACAGTCCAGTAGAGAATTTTATTTGCTTTAAAATTATGTATCACACGACTCCCTTTTCATTAAAAAAAATCCCCCATGCCCCCCTGCCCACATTTTAAGAGCTGAAAGTATCAAATATATGCTAAAAGATAGTTTAAGTTGTCTAATTTAAGATGGTTTTCGCAGAATTTGATTATCTCTTTTAGTTTTCGAGAAAATCGTTGGGTAAATAGAGTTGGGACACCCTGTATACATCAAACTAATGACTACTTCTGAAGTGAATAAATGTTCTGAAAATATTCTCTGTCAGTGTACACCGTACACTGTACAGAGTTGACTCTTTGTTCTGATAAGGGCCAGCAGCCCGAAACTATGCAGTCTATTGATTGATGGAATATTTAGTGTATATAATATAGGTACCAAAATTTGCAAAATTATATGCTTTTACCTAGAAGCAGATACCGATTTGCAAAGAAAGTTTACAAATTTTAAACCACTAATGTGTGTATTTTGACTTAACGTTTTTAAACTTTTGGCATGTATGGTATTAAATAAAATTAGGAACGTATGCAGCTGAACTTAATAGGCGGCCTTGGTTGGAACATTATGAGCAAAATAGGGAATTTTTAAATGAGTATAAATTATAAAAGGATAATTGCAGTTTCATCAAAAACGACTTTACTGATATATCGTGCAAAGCTCCAAGAAAAAAATATGTTAATTTAATAGTTTAATCGAGTATAATTTTACAAAATTACTAGTTTCGATCTTTTTTTTTTTTTTTTGATGATCATATTTCGTAATTATTAATTTTAAAGGATTTTGACACTTTTATTACTTTTTTACCAACACCTGGGTGGGTGGGGGCCACTCTATTCTATATTACACAAAAATAAATATAGTGACGTCGACAAAAAAATGCTTATTGTTTTTCGTAGAAATAAACAAAAATGTAAGGTTATTTTATTCGCAAACTTCAACTGTTTACAGACACGGCGATAGTTTCGCCATATATGAGGTATAACCAAAAGATAAAAAATAGGTTAGATATGAATTCATTTCTAACCTTGGTTAAAAATGAAAAGCTTTTTTAACTTTAAAAGAAGTAAACAAAAATGATGCAACTTTTTGTAATGCATATAAGAACGTTTTTATGTATGCTTGTGAATAAAAATATGTTAAAACTAAAAACTCTGGGTAACTATGGTTCCAAAAGTCATACGTATTTGTTACTTGTCGTACTCGTTCGAGGGGTAAACCGCTGACAAAATTTTGTACACCTTTAGGAGGAAATCTTCAAAGATTTCTTCGCAACCTTCAAAGATTTCCTTCAGATTTCCTCCAATTTGTACACCTGAATTCCTCTGCGGTTCCTCGTACTCGTTACTGTTATTTAGCAAACTACTAAATTTGTCTTAAAGTGTAGGTTAAAAAATCCCAAAATTTAAACAGAATGTGGATCTAAGCTTTCACATTATTATCTTAGATCAAAATCATTATCATTCCATTAAAAAAATTGTTACCTAATTTATTTTTTAGGTAATTCTTTCGGAAAGGTCATTATCAAAAAGCACCTGTCATTTTAGAGATAATTTGGGCTAATTCTACTTTAAGCGTAAATTTTTACAGGTAGCTACTATCTAGAAACGCCTATTTGGATGATTTTTAAATTTTTAATTAGGAATATTTATTTTTAAGTAAACATAAAAATATTGTAGCTACAATAAAATATTCTTTTTTGTTCTTTATTAAATTGTTTCAAGGATTTGTAAGACATGAATTGTACAAAGAAAAAGTAATTTAAAACACGATTTATTTTAAAATTATATGTATTTTCCATAAAGTTTTTTAAAATTTTTGAACATAAAGTTTTTTTGTTTGTTTTTAAATGGGGGGCTTTGTACCAATTTTCAGTTTTGTACTTATAACAAAGTAGCTGAAAAATTACCAACAGGGCTTTAAGTTCTCTTGTTTTTGGTAAAAATTGGGTGGGGTAAGGGGTCAAAGGGAGCAAAAATGCTTTTTGTGCTAGTTCCGTTAATATTGGTCTGGCGATTTATTTATTTTTTTTTGTTATTTTTTTAAATTTTTTTATTTTTTTTTTAAGTATGTAGTGGAAAGTATTGTTTTGTTAGAGAATTATAATGCGTAGAATTCTAATCAAACAAGTCCTGCCTACTCGCTAATGCAGCTGTTGTGTTTTATGCGTGACTACAAACCCAAATAGCTAAATTACCTCTACTTTTTTTCACAGAACCTGTTGTGTGGTAGATTCAATTTCCTTCTCTCTAATTGAATTCAAATAATTAATTATATACGAGTATGACTTACTATTAGCTATTTATCCAGGGCCGTAACTAGGGGGGATGCAGGGGGATTAAGCCCCACCTGCCCTTGGTTTGACCCCCCCTGGCGTTTTCGGTGATTTTTTTGGTAGAAACCGTCAAAAAAGCTCTTTTTTTAAAGGTAATTTTTGGGGCTCCAATTTTGTTTAAAGGGGCGCCAAGTTTGGTAGAAATCGTGTGGGACAAAGCTTTCTTTCTTGAAGATATTTTTTGGGCTCCAATTTGTTTTTTTTTTTTGCTTTCTTTGCAGTGAAGGGGCGCCAATTTTTGGTTGAAACCGTCAGGGACAAAGCTTTTTGAGGGTGCCACCCTGGGGGCTGAGCTGTTTTTACCTGTTATTTTTTTAGATTACTATACCAGACTATTAAATAAACAACTGTACTGTTTACTATTAGTTGAACAGTGTTATTTGCTAATTTCGTAATTTTCAGTCGTAAAATGTTATAATTGAAACGAAATCTCTTTTTTTTTTAGTTTTTGGCCACCCGCTTAGTCTCTTGGATTGCCAAAAAGTCGGCCGTGTTAATTGTCAAATGCGTATGTTCCGTAGAATGACAATTTGTGTGGTCCTTAATTTAATAGATGCTGTTTTGTGTTGTCATCAATATATATCGAAGACTATTAATTTAAAACCGTTGTAAGCATACTTACTAAATTTATAGTTTGTTAGTATTTTATAAATATAATTTATCAAATGAAAATTTCATCATAAAAACTGTTTAAAAATGTACACTACATGTACACTGTAAAATATATTCCCTGCAATGTAAGCCAGTATAGTAGACGCCACAAATATAAATAAGAAACTTTTTTTACAAGCGCCTAAATGCAGCTCTCTGTGCAGGATTTTGTTTTGGTTTTTTCTTGGTTTGGTTTTTTTTTTTTAATGAGGGGGCCTTGGTTTACGTTAACGTTGGTTTGGTGTCTGTTTGGTTTGGACTTTTGTGCAAAAAAATGTTTTTTATTTAAAATAACATATTGAAAAACGGTCAGCACATGCGCAGTTTATCAAAACGTTGCATAAAGAGCTGCACATAGGCGCTCCTCTTTTTTTTAGCAGCGAACGTTTTTTCGGGCAACTGTCAAAGTATATTGACACCAGTAGTCTAATCAGAGCGTCTACTACGTCTATTACGTCTACTACGTACTTAATATGATACAATTTAACAATGCCCGGGCGCGCCCCTGTCTTACATTGATCTGTTTCAAATGTAAACATTCTACTATATCTCTGGCGTCCACTATAACTATCGGTACCATAATTTTAAATTAAATTTAAATTAAATTGTAAAATTACTTAATTTTAAAATAATTTTGTAATTTTAAAACTTGATCTGAAGATCATAAAGAGTAAATTTGCCACTTCTATAAATCTGGAAATGGAATAATAACAAATTGTTATAGTTATAAACAATGAAGAAAGATTGAAAGAGGGTTTGCCTGGATGACTGTAAAATTTCAGCGTGTAAGTAAATACGTATGTGTACAAAGAATTACAATTTGTGTGGTCCATTTTGATAGTTTTGTATTGTCATCGATATATCGAAGTCGATTAACCCACAAGACACTAACTCTTCTGTTCTCTATTGAAAATATATAGCTTCTTGTAACCTTCAATCATGAGCTGGCAGTTTTTTCCCGTTTTGATTACAATGGTCGTATAAACGCTTTTTTCTTATCCAACTTACATGCAGATCGATAAATAATAATCAGAAAGTAAAATAATTGGTAAACAATAACAGACGTTTTGGAAATTAATGTTCAGAAATTTTTAGTGGGTTTTAATATTTCTCGTCATTGGTCATTTTTTCTGGAAATTCATCTTTAGCATTATCATCCCCCACTTTAATTTCTGTACACTACATTCTTTTCTTTTGGTTTGATTAGTTAGCTAAGAATACAGTAGGTTGGGCTAAATGTGGCACCCAGGCTAATTGTGAATGTCCTGTTATTATTCTTCTAAACTAGTTTAGATCCAATCCAACTCTGGCATTAGGTTTTTGACAGTATTAAATATTGCGCGTAAAATTTCAAATGGATTTAAACTTGTTTAGAAGAATTATGACAGGATATGTCACAATTACCCTGGGTGTCACATTTAGCCCAACCTACTGTACTCCTTTGTCTCATAACCATAAGGGCATTCTACCCACAATTCTATATAAGGTCATTCTATTAATCTGGAAGATAGAACTGGCAAATATTGAAACATATTTATATTTAGCTAAAAGCTATATTATCCGTATTATGGATACTAGATTAAAGATCTTTTTAAGGTACTTTATACTGGACGGCGTCCAGTGGACTTGGCTAGTTTTAAAAAGTTTTTTTAAAATTATCCGTGCCACTCTGACAATTGAATGTCCAGGCATATAAGGACCTGCAGACCACTGTAAATCTGTAATTGATTTGCGAGTAAAATCATTAAGTGGCTTAGGGCATTCCTACCCACATGCACATACGTCCTTTCAATGTTACCACACCCAGCACGGGATCATTTAAAACCAACACATAAATCTAATTAACCCTACAAACAAAAATAACCTGTCGATTGTATCCATAAATAATACGCTGTCCGAGTTGAACAACACCTGGTGTGAACTAAACAAACTAATGCTTTAAAAACAAATGAAAATGACCATCAAATTTTAGGATGACCATATAACTATTGATTTAAATTTGCATAAGTTGCTTTTAGTTATTATAGAACTGAATAATCATCAAGTTATCATTAGGAAATTCCTTAATTTCCCTTAAATTTCTACACCCTATTTCCTTTGTTCTTTGTATTTTATTCTTGGCTTAACCACCCTTCTCCCAATCCTAACTTGCCCCCCAAAATATCTTTAAGTAAGCTTCCATGTTTTAGAGTATATTTATAATATTTATTTTATAGTGTAGTATCGTATTTGGAAACCTCGGAACGAGTATGCGCCAGTCAACTATGCCCAAATTCTCAAGTTAACATATCAGAGTAGTTAGAATTCCGGACATTCCGATCCCGTGCTAATATTATTCAAAGCACTAGGTTCAAATTAACTAAACTAAATATTATATCATGTATCTATAGCCACTATTAATTGATCGATTAAACGATCTTACCCTAAAGATAACTACCCACTTGATCATAATTACATACACACATAATAATAACATCTTCATTCAAGAAAAAATAGTATATTCTATAACTAGTATGGAATAGACAACATTCCGTGCGAGCGGAAACCTTGTCATACGAGCCGGCAGGCGAGTATGACGGTCCCTCGAGCGCGGAATGACTATTCCATACCTGTTGTATACTATACTTTTTCTTCGACTGCAAATATGAAACACTGTATGGCTTTAAACTGCGGACAAGGTTAAAAACCATGTTTTTTGTGACTCGACATTGTAAATGCAACAAAACACATATTTTTAAATAAAGCAATTAATGTTATTCAATAATTTTATCAAATCAGTACTTAAAAAAGATTTTTATTTAATTTTAGCATATATTTACAAATTATTATTTAAAAATTGAAGGTTATGTCAGATTGTTGTGACAGGTATCAGGTTTAAATATTTAACAATAGATGGAGCAGTTTTAAGAAAAACTAATAAACTTTATGTAATTTTAACGCAAAACTTTAAATTGTATTAAATTATTCTATATTTTATGGTAAAATATATATATTTTTGCTAATTTTGCTACAGTTTTCTTTACTTTTATAAACAAGAGATGGCACTACATGTGCTCATTCTAACATTTGGTACGGAATATTCATACCGTATCTAATGGATTCATTTTGTGTTTGAAAAGTTTGGGTATTTGCTTACATTCTAAAGCAGTCGTAGAAAAAATAATATTTCCTAAAAAATGAAGTTGATCAGAGATTTTCTTCCACTATTTTCGATTTTTTTTTTAATTTTTATCCTCCCATAACTTTCTTATTTTTAAGGGGATTCTTTTTAATTTCAATAAGCTTCTTGTCTTTACCAAGATTGATGTTTCCTGAAAATTTGAAGTCGATCGAATTATTCTTGAGTTATCCTGCGGACAAGGAAACATGACAGACATTTTTAAAAGTTGTTTAGAATAGTATGAAACGCACTTTGGTACAAACTTTTTTGATTTTGGACAATTTTTTTTATTTTCGGTAAACGTTTTAACTTATAATACTCCTCTGTAGTATAACTAAAAGATTTATTAAAGAAATTCTCAATATGATAATAAGATCGTTAGGTGCCATGTTGCCAATACGTGCATTGACATATGTCAACATTCGTAATTAAAATAATTAAAGTATGTTCCGGGATGTAAAAAGTGCTGAGATTTTGGCTAAGTATTTATTTTTAATGTATCTGTAACCATGTAAAGTCTTAACATTGCAGCGTATAATACTCCTCTGTAGTATAACTAAAGGATTTATTAAAGAAACTCCTAAATATGATATTCTTCAAGAATTAAAATTACATTACGTAAATGGAACATTTTCTTATCTGTCACAGCATTCACTTCGGGTAATAACGCGCCAACCATATCATACACACAATTTGCCTAAAAGCCTCTTTTACTGTATATATACGAGCTGCCGTTCGATTCCTCTGCATTTGCATATATCCAATTATTTACATTAAGGCCGATAAATTATCGCAGTGCTGTAAAAACATCGGCTACTGCAGATGGCAAAAGCTCAAATCCACACCAAGAAAACCAATTATTACAGTCCAATTTTTGTTAAACAAAAATAAAACTTTTTTCCCCTCTTTGAGGTCAAATAATTGCCGATTGTTTTTTTCCAACAAGAAAAGTCAGATTTAAAACTAACTACTCAGTATTTGACATAGAGAAGAAAAGAGGACTAAAAGTCCAGCCTGCGCAAGATTATTTTGTGACAGAACGGGGCAGCGAAATCACGTAACGCAATATATCTGATCTTGCGCAGTACGCATCTCTGTCAGCTGTGAAATGCTGTCGGTCGTAAAAAAATTCGTCACCCCAGTATTCATTTGTCGTATCTCCAAAAATCCCCCAGTAAAAATCTCAAAATGTCCGACAATAGAGATATGGCAAACCAATACTGAGGTGACGAATTAATAGTAGTTTGTTTATACTGTCAGTACTGTCAGATCGTCGTTTGTTTCTGTTCATTTTTTGACTTCTACTGTGTTTTAATTGTTTTTTTTTTGCTGCATTTTTGTATGATTTTAAACATGACCTGTATTGTTGCTTTATAAAGAGCAAAGGCTCAATCCCTGGTGTACTCAAAGTAGGTGTACAAAATCCCGAAATTCAAACACACCTCGAAAAATTCTTATAAAATAATTTAAAAAAATTATTTCGACGTTTCTTCGTAGATATTTATTGTTTTTTGTTGCATTTTTTACAATTTTTATTTAATACATAAAACTAAGGTTAAAAATACTTGTCAAAAACAACAATAATAGTGCGCATGCGCAAGTTTATCGCAGATGCGCAAGGCACATTTATCACACTTTTCCGCAACGGCTTTGGAGGTCTTTCTTTGTCTATGGTATTTGATCACATTAAAATGCATAATTATTTTTATAAGGTTAAAGAAAACTCCATTCATTTAGCATGCTTATTCCTTTGAGTAAATTCCATACAAATTTGCTTTAAGAATCTGTTTTTCCCGTGTATGCAAATAAATCTGCAAAATACTGTTTTTAAAGCATAAAAAGTATGTCCATCTATTATTTTAAAGTGTTACGGACAAACAGACAAACATTTAAATTTTATTAAATATATTTATATACACTTATAAGTGTATAGTTAAAATAAATATATGCATCCCGGTTTGCTTGGTGTGCAAAATGCCGTGGACTTGAAAGCTTTTTGATGGGCGGATAAAAGAACGGATAAATTGTGGATAAAACGGACAGTTTTGACCGGCATTGATTCCTTTAAACAATGACATCACACACTACTGCAAGCAATCAGTATTATTCTTCTTCAGGATATTTACATTCAATGCCAATACATCTTTTAACAGAAACAAGCTCCTGCGAGAGAAATTTCGCAATAAATAAATCCATGTGAGGGACCCAATATAAAACAGTAGCGTGGTTTTAAAACTAAGGATAAATACAGTATTTAAATTATTTAAATAAAAAAAATATTCGTTATACTCTTCAATTAATTTTATTTTTAATTTTCACCTTTCCGTGCCTAGAGTTCTAGTAGTAGCTCAAAAATCCATACGACATTTTTTGTAGAGAACTATTTGAGCTTTCTTTTGGTTTCAGTTTTTTTTCCATACGATGATTAGTAAGCGAGTTTTTTATATTTTTTGTCAGAATTTTATCATAGTTTTTGAAATAGAGAGGGACGGGGTATGGAAAAAATTACACTTTTCTAAAATTTTCATTAAAAAACTTTAATTTTTTTATAGTTATTTTTAAGATGCTTTGATACCCAATTCGATAACTCGCTGGCAAGTAAAATTACCTGGACAGGTCAACTGCTTGAACGATCCTGCAAGGCTTTTGTTTTTTTGAGGTGCAAAACACTAAAAGATTCTGTCCCATTAAAAGGAAATAAAATTTATAAAAAACTACGCCGCTGGAGGGATACAATGCTAAATAAACTGTATTTTATTGGGCACTTCATGAATATGAATTCGCGTTTACGAATTGAAATTTTGTTTCGTAAAATAACAAGCTCAAAAGAGGTTTGTTCTTATATTCCAAAGCCTTTGCATTGTTCCAAACACAATGGGTGAAATAATTCCGTTTAAACGCCATTCCTATAAACACGAAAAAGAGTATTTCGACAATAATAAGTGCCAAATTCACAGCCCAATGCACCAAAGTCTTCAGATTAAACAAGCACTTAAAAAAGAGGCATATTTAAGGCTAAATAATTGATATTCTTGCCATTTTCGCTCTTAGAGCAAATGAAATTTATTTTAGTAAAAATTATAACACTTCGCCCAAAAAAAAAAATGATCAGTTCTTTATGTGAATGCTACATGGTTCTGCCGATTGTTTTTCCCGACAAGGAGCATGCGATTTGAAATGGTCTACTCATTATTTGATCGCAGCGCCAAATTCTTTTACATCAAAGCCTCATTGATTTTGTAACTTAGGTTGGTACTTTCAAGAAAATCATATTACTTCAATTTAAAAGAAAATGAGAAACCCTTTACACAAAAATGGTTATATTACTTTAAATTCGCCTTTCATTAGACACATGTCAAATGCATCATTCCTAGTAGGGCCACTTTATATGAGTTTACTTTGTTCTTCTATCCTTGGTCTGTTTTTCCTCTGGTTTTGTTTTTTAGTCGGACTAGATGAAGTAAGCCATATTCATGTGGTTAAAACAAAGAACTTTTACCTCAAGAAGTAATTTCAGACCAATGTTTATGAAGGTGTCATCTTTTTGTTTGTTTATTTACTAACAGAAACGCGATACAGCTTTGTGGTGTAAAATGTAGATGTCGCTAGTCGACTTTCAGGCTACCTAGTAGCGATGTTGCGTAGTTTCCACCTTATCATGAATTCAAATCATTATACTTAAATTGAAAATGTAAAAAACTTTATTGTGTATACTATAATTATGTTTAATAATATAGTATATTGAAATGTATTAAAATTAAACTACCAGTTCATATAAAACTCATACAGAACTAATCTTTCTTAAAATTTACAATAAAATATCCAAAGTATATGTTTCCAATCCAAACCCTGTCAGTCATTTTACGACATTAGACTGTGAGTTTACACATTCTTTCTCTCTTTTTACGCGTACTAAGTGTAAACAATAGTCACTCCCCACCAGCCCCTCACCGTAGTTGGTTCACGCTTCAAACAAAGTATACGGTAGATTTCATCATGTTCCTTCTTGAGGTAAAAGTTCTTTGGGTTAAAAAAATCCGTTTTTTCAGTGTGATTGTTTTTTCTTAATTCCTCATATTTAGATGTTTTTTAAGAAGATTAAATTACATTACATTACTAAAATAGTCTTATCAAAGTCATAATGATGTACCGGGCACTAAAATACCTGCAGAAAAGATTAACAAATAAATCTTCAATGTGTGATGAAGTTAATCAGAGGTTATCATCGACCGGTGTATAATCCATATTGGAGTAACTCCACAATTCATCGTTGAAAGGAGGTAAATTATGGAACGTCACAAGGGTTTCGTAATTGATAGTGCCCGAAATCAAAATGTCAATTTATAGAGGCACGTTGCGAAAGCAAGCACAGTTTATTTTCTCGCACAATAGCAGAGATGCTAGATACCATTTTCGACATGTCGACAAGTGAATGGTTTACTGATATACAGGATGGACACACATAAAGAGAACCTCTAATTTTTAACAAAGGCATATCCTTTGTTAATTTAATAGTTAAATTCTTATTTAGTTTCTGTTTTGATTTTAAGATTTCAATGAACATTAAGGGAACGTTCAAGTATTACGTAACGCAAAATTTGGCCCCCACCCCCCCCATGTAACGCGGCGTAATATTTTCGAGACCCCACCCTCCCTAGCGCGTTATGTAATAGTAATTAGATGTGTTTATTTGACACTACAGCTTAAAAGTCTCTTAAAACTTTTTCATGGAAATAAAGGTATTTAACACGTTGAAAGCTACATAAAATCACTAGTCTAAGGTCACACTGTCCAATGGAACTGCAGGCTTTAGATTACTATACGATAATGTTGGAGCTGCTCGATTGCTTTAAAATATTATTAGTATAAATACATTCCTCAAAAACAACTTCATAATCTTAGTGAAAAACTAGTCCAGAGTCCAATACACATTGGGTATTTTACACCATGTTAAATCCGTAAAAATTAACCACAAAACAACAAAATATTTTAATTTTACAGTCAAGCGGAGTTTACACATCACAATAAACAGCCCTTGGCCCCACATTAGAAGTTATTTTTCTTTTAAGATGACGTGACACTTGATACGAAAGATAGTTAGGTGCCATGTTGCCAAATTGTGCATTGGCATATGTCAAAATTCGTAATTAAAATAATTAAAGTATGTTCCGGGATGTAAAAAGGGCTGAGCTTTTGGCTAAGTATTTATTTTTTATGAATCCAAAAGTCCAAACCATGTAAAGTCTTATCGTTGCAGGCTATTTAGCCCAAAATACGATACCCTCCTTTCATGTATTAATGAATTAACATGTCGTATTCATTATATCCATCATTAATATAATTAGTTATTTCTGGTGCACTTAGTGTAAAAACCATGTAGATCCATACGCTTAAATCCGGCTCGAAGGACCAATAAATGTAAATTCTATATTGCTATTTGCTGTTAAACGATAAAACTTTTGTAGCAATACATATATGAACAATCAGTCTTTTTTCAACCACCATCCTGTATATTTCTTCACGATAGTGATGTACGATACTAAAGACTATTGACAGATCTTGATTCAATAGTCGTAAATTACCTTCCGAGGTTGCCAGCGACAGAAAAAGAGACTAACTAGCTTCCGAAAATGCATCACCCCTAAAAGTAGGGCAGATGAAGTGATACAGTTTAAGCGTTCTAAATCGTTGAAATGGAAATGTCCAAAGAGCTTAGAAAGAATATTAATAAATTTTAAACGTGAAATGTAAATACCTTTTAAATTGCTTTAAATCCGCAAAATTTATGGATCCACGTTGGGCGCCAGTTGAAACAAAATCTAAAAAATATATACGTAAATCAGCAACAAATATAATTTCCATTGACTGGTAAATTTAAATTCATTTCGCCAAACCTTTTGCTATATTGAATTAAAATGAGTTTTTTGTTGGCTCTCTCCTTTCTTTCGTAATAAAATTAAACGGGATATTAGTTATTATACTACCCGCTGCTCACATCAGAGGAGCATTATACGTTTACTTCGGCGCCAAAAAAATTAAAAAAATACTTCAAAATCAAAAGTGCGTAATATACAATTCTAAGCAACTTTTAATAGTATATTACGCAGCGAGACCGCGAACCTAGTTTTCATTGCACGAGAGTGCTTAAAGTACTTGAAGTGCACTGAAAATGGTTTGCGTCGAGGTGCGTATACTATTTTTTTCCAAGATCTAACACCTAAACATCCAAAAGACGCAAAAACTGTAATAAGTTTGTCAATTTGAGGTTATTTGTTTGACGTTTACTCATTTTCTGACAGCGGATATGTAAAATGAGCTGATTTCCACTTTCCGACCGCTGTCGTGGCAACGTGTGAAAAATGAGCACTAGGTATTAGGAAAAAATGTCACATGTTCTTGTCCACAAGATAACTCACGAAAGAATAATCCGATCGGCTTTAAATTTTCAGGAAAAATTTATCCAATTGAAATTGAAAAGAATTCCTTTAATAATAGGAATGTTATGGTGGGGTTAACCATTAAAAAAATCGAAAAAAATGGAAGAAAATTTCGGATCAACCTAGTTTTAGTGGACTAAAATTTTTAAAATCGATAATACAGAAAAAACGTAATTTTTTCATTAAAAATTGCCTTTAACAAAAGTCAAGTTAAAAAAAAACGTTTAAAAACAAAAAAGTTTTAGGGGGCTCCACTTACCCAGAAAAAATATTTTTAACTGCGGGGAGTCAGGGCCATAGCTATAGGGGGAACTGGGGGAGCTTCCCCCACCTATCCTAAAATTCGAAAAAGTTGTAAATTTCATGGATTAAAAATATAAAAGTTGTAATTTTAGTACCAAAATGGAAACAATTTTTTTTTTAGTCATCAATTTTTTCGTCGAGGGAATAAAAGTTGTAATTTTAGGAGTAGTGGATCTTGAAAAGTTGTAAACATGGGTTAAATATATAAAAGTTGTAAGTTTAGCAGTAGTGGGAACGTTTTTTGTCGGGGGGCAAAAGTTGTAAATTAGGCTAAAAAAAGTTGTGATTTTTGACTTTCTCCCCCACTAAATCTTCTTCGCTACGGTCCTGCGGGGAGTATAGTATAGAAAGCGAAGCATTATATATCTTCACGGCTTGTTTAAAAAATAGCGATGGTCAAGTTTGTTGAATTCACTCGTGCTGCTTGTATTAAATATTTGAGTGAAACAAATAAAACTGTGGTATTAAAATGGATGGTACCATTTACATTGCTTGTTTATGATCGTTTACTTGGATGAAGAGTATTATACAACAAGGAGAAAAGTAATTAGAATAAAATAATAATTTTTTATACTAACTGGCTTTTTATACGTCCGACGTAACATAACCTAACTCTTTGGTTTAGGTCGGCTTTTTCGCCTGTTTGGTGATGAAAAAGACTAATGGGGAGCATAGCCCACCATTTAAACGGAGAAAATACCATTCTAATGAAAAATTTACCTTAAAAACTCAACTCATCAACCAATAAGAATTTCAGGCGTACATTTAGCTTTATGTACGTCGGACTTAGGTCTCTTGCGCATGACATAAGCTTGGTTAAAATTACTTGTTTTTATAATCTGTCATCACTGTAAAAAGTCACATAACCTCAAATCCTCGAAGAAGCCTTCTAGTGTTATCTCAGCGTTGAGAGCTGGCAACATCGGTGCAATAGATCTATAGTAATTGATACCTACATTAAATTTCAATCGCTTAGTATTAAACTAAAGTTTATAAAAATTTAAAGAAAAGACAGATAGGGCTGCTGAAGTAGACTGTATCTTACCACGGGGTATTTAGGGGTCCCTACGATGGCTAGCTGACTTAATCTAACACAAATTATGCAGACTCTGCTCTGCAGATACTAGCGAAATGTAGTTCTACCATTTTGTCACATCGTGGTGTATCGCCCAGGACAATAATTTTAAACCTAAACCAGTCTTGCTTTGTTTTATGTTGTGTGACGTTATTCATCTGGGAAAGAGTGGAGGTTCGAGTTTTCGATTAGTATGTTAATCGTACTGAATTCATTTTACCATGCTTCGGGCCGATTATTTTAAAACCCTCTCCGACTTCCCAGCACCGCTTCTTTCAAGATAATTGTGCTATTACCATAGACTTGGAAATAATTCATATAGATCCAAAAAATTAATTTAAATCTATACCTGACACAACAAGATATAATTATTATGTTGCTCGACGGGTGTTCAAATACCTTTAAATTCAGTTTAAAATCAACAATAAATTTGCCTTGAATAGACAACTGAGTTACGAGGGTAACTTTGGAAACTTCTAGTTATTAAGCGTTGTTGTTTTAGAACAGTTAAGTAATTTTTATCAAATTAAGTTATAAATTTTGATAAATATCAAATTTAATTATGATACTCAAAACCCAAACTTAATTAAAAACAGCTGGCATGTAATAAATTAGTAAATTGAAAAAAAAAAACAATTTAGATTTTTTTAACCATTAACTTTTAACTAATAATACAATCATTCTGAATACAATTCTGTCAAATGACGTCATTGCCACGAAAATCTCTGCACTTTGATAAAATTATTTAAATTGTTAAAATTGCATGGCATAGTGCAGTAGTAATATAACAAATGTTTTGTAAAATAAATATCATTGTAAAACGTAAAACCAGCTCGTTTTCAAATTCTATACGTGTTTAAAACTAAATACCACATAGAAATGCTGGAAAATTGATACTTTAAATAAAATTATATGCAAACAAGCTAAAGTGTATGAGGGATGAAATTGATGGGTTTTTCGGACCTCCGGGCCTTAAAATCTCTGTTCTCTGCGTTATATTATTAATAAATACAAAGGATAATTTCAAAATATTCACATCTGCTTTATACGTGGTGTAACGATGGCCCTTTTGATGTTCATTGGCCTGTGGATTTATGTTTCTGAACCACATATGATGAATAATATGAACATATTATTCAAAGTGTTAATAAGTTACATATTCGTAACAAACGGCCTTTTTACTTCAATCACACAGGTTACGAGGTTTAATTAACTCCGTTTAAAGTATCATACATCAAGTATTCATAAATTCAAACAATACAATTGTTTTCCGCAGTGCTATACTTATTTAATTAGTTGCATTGTTTTTCTATTTACACACTGTGTTATACACACGACAACTATATTTGTTAAATTTATACATTATCTACTGCGCCATGTGCTATTTTATATTAATTCATTAATAGTTATTTATGGTACTATTGGGTAAAGTGAGATATAGCCCATGAGAAAATTAACCTGCGAAGCGTCAGCCAAGCAGGTTAATTTTCGAGAGGGCAATATCGGTTTACCCATGAGTGCCATACAAGGTTTTATCCAATAAATAGCTTAGGAATTCATATTTTTATTAAAAAATTTAATGACATTTACAAAAAAATAATTTGACAAGTGACAGTTGAGTGGGTAAAATAAATAATTATCCACTCAATAAAGTAAAAGCCACGCGGGGGTTATTATTGAGTTTATCTATTTAAAATAAAGCTGGTAATTGTCTTATTATCTGTATGTATTGGATAAAATTCTTTATCCTGTTATATTTTGCATGACTGAAATCTAGAGTCCGATTGGTACTTGTTATACATGAAAAAACCTATAAATACACGGGGTTATTATAAGATGGTGTCCTTTAAATGTAAAGAATGGTGCATTGAAACATTGTAAGTACAACACAAGAACACATGTTTCTTTTGTGAATGTAAAATATTGCTTGACTCTGGCAATAATTCCCATTAAATGTTAATGATACCATGGAATCCGCTACACAATTTAATGTTTAGTACAATTTCACTTATAGTACCCAAAAACTGTTGCTGTACACGACAGCAAAGAACTGCCGACGATGGCTTTATGGTAGCACGAGGTCCATTGTAACTTTTTAATTTGAACATATAATAATATAGTAGGCTGATATTTTAGGTTAACTTATATGGTCTTACAAAGACCATGAAAGGGCACGATTATACTTACCTAGTAATAAGCGAAACTTAAATATTAATCATTTAGCGTACAGTACAGCAATTTTTACTAATCAAATATCAATAAAATTACCATTAGTTAACACTTCCCTATAATTATATTGGGGTCAGTAAAAAGGGGTAAGGTAGTCGAGGTAATTAACTCCATATACGGAATTAAATGGGTAAGGGAGATTATACAAGGAATATCACAAGAAGAAATAGCTTTTAATTCAAACTTTACTGTGCTCATCAAATACAAAAAAAAAAATTAAATAGGTTTTTTTCTCACTACCAACTAGGTAAGTTGACATTACTTAATCAAAGAGTAGACAGTAATGGAAAGTACTATATCGAGCACACTTAGAGAGAGATGAAATCAATACAAACAAAACCGCAACTAAAGAGAAAAAACGATTAACTGCGCAAGGACACTGAGTGTCCACACTTACCGCAGGGGGCCAACTAGACACAAAACTACTATTTTTAATTTTTTAGAGTGAGTTCATAAAAAAATGATTTTTTGAATTGTCACACATATAAATGTCAAAAATATTATTAATAAAATAAGATTGTAACTCCTTGGTAGTGAGAAAAACGTAATGCGCTATTTGTAGGTAAGTTTTTGCTGTCTTCGGTCGTGTTTATGAACCTCAGCTCCGCTTCGGTCCTCAAAATACGACCTCACATAGAAAAATTCCTCTACTAGGAGCGCGAAATAACTATTGTTTGTTTTGCATCTTAAAACAAGATAAATGGTTTTTGCCTTAAATGCGCCAGGTCCAAGAGAATTTTAAAAATATTTCAAAAGCGACACTTTTCTTGGGACAAAATAAATACTTTTGTTTGAAGATACACGTCTTTTAAGCTAAAAGAATAACTGCCAAGAGTGTTGACTACTTTGAGCCAAGAACTTCATTTTTTTTAGTGTAGATCTAGGGTCAAATGCTAAGGCATTTTGGAGCTCTATGGGAGAAAAAAAGTAGACAGGCCTAAAATGGAATACTGCTCAAAAATAACCAACAATGAATGTAGAAATTTTTTTTAATTTCGAATTTTCTGGTTATTCAAGTGGGACCTTAACATGTAACTATCCACAAGTTTTCGTATATCTGGCTATTTTCATGTAAAATTTCTACAGTAGAAAATTGGATAAATTCGTATCAGCTCCAAGGTGCATCCATATGTGAGAAAAAGGACATACAAGGGTTATGACTGGCCGAGCGCCAATTTAATAACAACTCTACGATATTTCACTGTATACGAAAACTAAAGTCACTCTATCTAGCGGCGTCAAAATCTATAAACCGCATATGCTTGAAAGAAAAAATAAAGACCTTTTATATTCTGACGCTTCTATTAAGCTCTCTATTAATAATTTTATTAAATCAGTACTTAAAAAAGATTTTTATTTAATTTTAGCACATATTTACGAATTATAATTCAAAAATTGAAGGTTATGTCAGATTGTTGTGACAGATATCAGGTTTAAATATTTAACAATAGATGGAGCAGTTTTAATTTTTTGAACTAAATTGATAAAAATCTGGTCAAATATTAAGAAAAACTAATAAACTTTATGTAATTTTAATGCAAAATTTTAAATTGCATTAAATTATTCTATATTTCATGGTAAAATATATATATTTTTGCTAATTTTGCTACAGTTTTCTTTACTTTTATAAACAAGAGATGGCACTACATGTGCTCATTCTAACACTTGATACGGAATATTCATACCGTATTTAGAGCTAGAATGGATTCATTTTGTGTTTAAAAAGTGTGTGTATTTGCTTACATTCTAAAGCAGTCGTAGAAAAATTAAATTTAAAAATTTGTATCAATAAATTTTTATTGAACACTATCTAATTCGTCAAAAAATGTCAGAAACAAAGATGTTAATAACTAGTACGTCCTCTTCTATTCTCAAGCAAAACATTTGCGCACAAAGCATTATTCAACCAATCGTCCTTCCATTGCGAAACGAAATTAGAGAAAATTTAATATTTATGAACGATAACGCCACTCCCCACCGCACAAGAATGGTTACCAATTTGCTACAGCAAGGGAATGTTCAAAGAATGAACTGGCCAGCAAATTCACCTGACATGAATCCTTGTGAAAACGTGTCGGATATACTAAAAAGGGTAATTTTAATGGAGATAACCTGGTTATTGACAAAAAATGTCAGAAACAAAGATGTTAATAACTAGTACGTCCTCTTCTATTCTCAAGCAAAACATTTGCGCACAAAGCATTATTCAACCAATCGTCCTTCCATTGCGAAACGAAATTAGAGAAAATTTAATATTTATGAACGATAACGCCACTCCCCACCGCACAAGAATGGTTACCAATTTGCTACAGCAAGGGAATGTTCAAAGAATGAACTGGCCAGCAAACTCACCTGACATGAATCCTTGTGAAAACGTGTCGGATATACTAAAAAGGGTAATTTTAATGGAGATAACCTGGTTATTGACAAAAAATGTCAGAAACAAAGATGTTAATAACTAGTACGTCCTCTTCTATTCTCAAGCAAAACATTTGCGCACAAAGCATTATTCAACCAATCGTCCTTCCATTGCAAAACGAAATTAAAGAAAATTTAATATTTATGGACGATAACGCCACTCCCCACCGCACAAGAAGGGTTACCAATTTGCTACAGCAAGGGAATGTTCAAAGAATGAACTGGCCAGAAAACTCACCTGACATGAATCCTTGTGAAAACGTGTCGGATATACTAAAAAGGGTAATTTTAATGGAGATAACCTGGTTATTGACATCTTTGTTTCTCACATTTTGTGACGATTTACTTCATAAAAATGTTTAAATTTAATTCCTGGCGGTTTACCCATTTCATGAAAATAACCTTACATGTGATAAAACATTTCAATAAAATGTTGAATTGAACCCATTTATTTGTTAGAATAATTTTTGTTTACGTTTCAAATTAATTGGGGGCCAAGATTTTTGGCGATGTGTGTATTTTTATTAAATGTTTAGATTTATTGTAGTTTTTTATTTAAATTTCACATAAAATAGAAAAATTGACACATTATGTCCATTTTTTTAGATCTGTCAAAATATTTCAAACTCTAACCGCATATGGCTATGGATTTTGTTCGTAGCTTTTAACTCTTTTTTTTTAGGTGGCTATATTAGCATATTATAGTATATTATATGATAGTATATTATAGCATAATATAGTATAATGCTCTTTCGACAGCGGCCAAAGCCACCGCTAGATAGAGGAACTCTATACGGAAACGGATAAGCAATCCCTGCATCCCAAATGTTACTAACGTCGGATTATGTCGATATCGAGGGTTGTCAGTGTTTGTTTTGCAAATACGACACTTTCGGAGAAATATACGATTTGGGCATTGTCCCAGACACTCCGAACGTCCCCTTAAATTTTATTGCGATAGGTAATTTGTGTAAATAACCTAGAGATAGCCAGCTAGTTTCAAACTTGTGCTCTGTAACATTACAGCAGATGTTCTAAACCGTTCTAGTGCACTACAGTGGGTAGTTAAGATATATAGTTAATGTAAAACATTATGCATCAGTTGAAAGACTGACCACAGAGTGGAAATGATAATCTAGAACAATGTGTGCAATTTAAAATAAAAAGCACTTTTTCCTACGACCGCCTATAAGAATGACATTTGCCACACACTTTTGTTGTTTAGAAAATGCCTTATATCACACTTGTTTGATATTTTTATATCACCCTAGTTTGATATTTATGTATGTAGGTTTGCCTAATTTTGTTTAGATATTTAAGTTGTAAATTCTACGAATTTTACTTACCTCGTTTTATATGCCATTATCCACCTTTCATTACAGACTTTTTTGATGTCTTTTATGTTTTTCAATCCAAATATTTCTGTTTTTCATGTCAAAAATAAAAACTATAGTTATAACCCAACTATTTTGACCCAGGTCAGTATAACTTAATATGTTTTATTAATGTCTAGATTTTATAAAAATTACTTAATTTTTGATTTATTTACCTTACATTTTATAAAAAAACATCAATATTTCCTCATGAAATGTAAAACATTGTAGAATTTTACAGTCCTATATGGTAGCATATCCACAGAAATCAAATTTAATTAGTAAACTGTCAAATGTTTCTTGATTTAAAAGATGCTTGCGGTTAGGCAACCCATTAAACAGTGTTGAGCTTCCATTATAATATGTTGTATTAAATATAAAACCAAGAAAACTAAAGGTAAATAAAAAACACATTTCCTGTTGACATAATATGTATATTATATAAATTTGAATGCTATTTTGTGTTTTGCTTTTCTTAAAAATTCTCGGAATAAGTAATAAAAATTATAAAATATTAAATTAAGAATTCTTAATGTTTAAACTTAATACTTTTTCGGGATCGTAGGAAAAATAGTGTACATAACTCGTTGGAAAGTGTATTTCTTACACTCGTGGGGTTTCTTCACTAGTCTGACGGCTCGTTCGTAAACCTTCCCACTCGCGTGAAATATGTCACTTTCCACACTAGTTATGTAAAATACTATTTCAAACTGTTATACTGCTCATGAATAAAAACGTTGCAAGGTTTGGAAATTTTAAGGACGATGATGGTGATGATGATGATGATGATGATGATGATGATGATGATAATGAGGAGTAAAACATTAAAAGAAAAGTTAGTAAGTTTATAATTGTTTTACTAGTTTAATTCAAAATTGCAACTAATTGCCAGTAATTTAATTTATAAAAGTAAAATAAACTTTAGTTTGTCATGAAACGTGCATTTTGGTCACTGTAGTAGACATCAGCGGCCCTCTAACTAAATTAAATGAACACCCTTACAAAAACGAAGTTGTCATAGCAACGACTAACTAAATTTTAGCACACGCATAGGTCTAAATCCCTCGTAAAGTTTGTTACGTTTTTAGGCTTTATTTTACGGTCTTCAAAATGTTTTTCTCAGAAACGGAAAAAATACGTATCTTGAAAAAATCTACGAACACTTGAACATTTACTCTTATTATTTAAACATTTTTTTATCAATAGAGGAAATGCGCCTAATTTCGGATGGTTTCCAAATTTCAGATAGTAGTGTATTTAAGATACTGTCTGCAAAGGTAAACAGAAACCTACTTTTATGTGAAGCCAAAAGTCAAACTAAATCCGTCCTGTAATATGATAACGGTAGAGCTTCTCCCCTTTAAATGGCAGCACAAATCGTTTATATTGCAAATGGCAGTTTTGTGCTCAGTTGCATTATTATGCTTGTTTATTTTATAAATAATCGTTATAAAAGTTCGTGATTCTGTCTTGGGTAAGTTATGATGTTAGTTAAGTTGATCCACTATTCATAATTAAGCAATTTGAAAACGTAAACATTCTACAAATTTCTAATCTAAAAAGCAGAAAGTTGCCTAATTTCGGATAGACCATTTTTGTGCATTTGATTCCCAATTTCGGATATCCGCAAGGTAATTATTATTCAGGATAACCAACCATTAATTATTTTTTTTATAATGATACAACAAACTAAGATAAACAATTTTGAAAAAACGAAAATTACCTAAGATACTAAGATATTCGAAATTGGGAATCTAAAATTATAGTTCCTATAGTATTTCGTAGAAAATCGCTTAATGATTAAATTACGTCTTAAATGTGAAGGAATAACAAGAAACATAAGCAATGGGATCCAGATCTACTCTTGAAAAAATTTTTTCGGATTTGTCCGAAATTAGGAGACCTTTTTCAAATGCACAAAAATGCGCTGATTTTTTTTAACCGTGTTTTCTGGAAAAAATAAACTGTAATAAAATTGCTTTTATAATAAATCATGGTTCGCTATAATAAGTTGTATCTGGTTATATAAAAAAAATATCAAAAAGTAATACCGAGTATTAAATATTGAATACATTGTAAATGGTATCCGAAATTAGGCGACTTTCCTCTAATAATAAAAAAAATGTTTGCTGGATCTTAATTAACCGCTAAAAACCAAGTGGCCTTTGAAATCGCCATTTTTGAAAACGAATGAATAAATTAATTTATTCAGTAAAAGTTGACAGTAGATACCATGGTCTGTTCCATCAAGCAAAAGAGTAAATTAAAAATCGCACAGTAAATATTTTTACAACAGGTTTGAATAGTATATGTTTGTGTATAGAATATAGTTATGTTTTATAAAATAAGCTACGCAGTATATTCGCACATCCAATATTCGAATCTGTTTTGAAAATATTCACTGTGCGATTTTTAATTTACTATCTTGCTTGATGAAACAGACCATAGGTGCAGAGATTTAATTTCTCGGTTAAATACATGATACGTTCAAAAGGTAGTAGTGAAAAAAATTCATTACCGCAGAGTGCGGTTTTAAAACTCTGACACCAGGTTGGACCACATCAACATATCTATGGACCACGTCAACATAATTTTTAAGAAGTTCTGATTTAAAACGGTTTAAAATTTTTATAAAAAAATAATGCGATGCAGTGGTATTTTCAGTAATCCAGATTTAGTTTTAATCTGTATAATAATTTAAGCTTATTATACATCGCAAGACTATAAACACTAAGTATTTGCCGTGTTAGTGTTTTATGTATAGTATTACTCCTCAAAGTCATTATAATCAAGGAAAATCCGAGTATTTATAGGAATTTAGATTAAATCGGGTTTTCTGCGGTGAGATTTATGATAACATTAATCCATTTTATACAGTTTTGGATAAACTGAGTGAAGTTTTTCCTATTTTATATCTTAACAAAGCTAAAAGTGCCGCTGATTATAAGTCCAATGGTATACACACACATAAAAATTAAACCATGATTTAAGGTAGTGATGGACATATCGCCCTGTAAATTTTGAAACACCGTATCTACAAAAAAAATATTTTTGGTTTCTCTGGACTGGTAACATGTTCAAACTCTACTGTAAAAAGTAAACTGAATATTATGTTACAAATAGATAGGAAATCGGAAGTTATTATCATATGCAATGGAGATTTCTCCCGTTTGATTAGACAGGGACAAAAGTTCTACCCAAAAAGGATAGAAGACATACATACACTCCCACTTCCACCCAACCAAACAAATTCTGTATTTGTTCTTTGTTGAACAAATACAATATTTCTTGGCCGGGCGAAAAGTGTAACTATATTATTTTAATTAAAGAAATTACTGGCGTCATCTAAATTTTAGTAGAATTATCTTATTCTACAGATTCACATTAGCTATGTGAATATATCCACAGAAATCAAATTTAATTAGTAAACTGTCAAATGTTTCTTGATTTAAAAGATGCTTGCGGTTAGGCAACCCATTAAACAGTGTTGAGCTTCCATTATAATATGTTGTATTAAATATAAAACCAAGAAAACTAAAGGTAAATAAAAAACACATTTCCTGTTGACATAATATGTATATTATATAAATTTGAATGCTATTTTGTGTTTTGCTTTTCTTAAAAATTCTCGGAATAAGTAATAAAAATTATAAAATATTAAATTAAGAATTCTTAATGTTTAAACTTAATACTTTTTCGGGATCGTAGGAAAAATAGTGTACATAACTCGTTGGAAAGTGTATTTCTTACACTCGTGGGGTTTCTTCACTAGTCTGACGGCTCGTTCGTAAACCTTCCCACTCGCGTGAAATATGTCACTTTCCACACTAGTTATGTAAAATACTATTTCAAACTGTTATACTGCTCATGAATAAAAACGTTGCAAGGTTTGGAAATTTTAAGGACGATGATGGTGATGATGATGATGATGATGATGATGATGATGATGATAATGAGGAGTAAAACATTAAAAGAAAAGTTAGTAAGTTTATAATTGTTTTACTAGTTTAATTCAAAATTGCAACTAATTGCCAGTAATTTAATTTATAAAAGTAAAATAAACTTTAGTTTGTCATGAAACGTGCATTTTGGTCACTGTAGTAGACATCAGCGGCCCTCTAACTAAATTAAATGAACACCCTTACAAAAACGAAGTTGTCATAGCAACGACTAACTAAATTTTAGCACACGCATAGGTCTAAATCCCTCGTAAAGTTTGTTACGTTTTTAGGCTTTATTTTACGGTCTTCAAAATGTTTTTCTCAGAAACGGAAAAAATACGTATCTTGAAAAAATCTACGAACACTTGAACATTTACTCTTATTATTTAAACATTTTTTTATCAATAGAGGAAATGCGCCTAATTTCGGATGGTTTCCAAATTTCAGATAGTAGTGTATTTAAGATACTGTCTGCAAAGGTAAACAGAAACCTACTTTTATGTGAAGCCAAAAGTCAAACTAAATCCGTCCTGTAATATGATAACGGTAGAGCTTCTCCCCTTTAAATGGCAGCACAAATCGTTTATATTGCAAATGGCAGTTTTGTGCTCAGTTGCATTATTATGCTTGTTTATTTTATAAATAATCGTTATAAAAGTTCGTGATTCTGTCTTGGGTAAGTTATGATGTTAGTTAAGTTGATCCACTATTCATAATTAAGCAATTTGAAAACGTAAACATTCTACAAATTTCTAATCTAAAAAGCAGAAAGTTGCCTAATTTCGGATAGACCATTTTTGTGCATTTGATTCCCAATTTCGGATATCCGCAAGGTAATTATTATTCAGGATAACCAACCATTAATTATTTTTTTTATAATGATACAACAAACTAAGATAAACAATTTTGAAAAAACGAAAATTACCTAAGATACTAAGATATTCGAAATTGGGAATCTAAAATTATAGTTCCTATAGTATTTCGTAGAAAATCGCTTAATGATTAAATTACGTCTTAAATGTGAAGGAATAACAAGAAACATAAGCAATGGGATCCAGATCTACTCTTGAAAAAATTTTTTCGGATTTGTCCGAAATTAGGAGACCTTTTTCAAATGCACAAAAATGCGCTGATTTTTTTTAACCGTGTTTTCTGGAAAAAATAAACTGTAATAAAATTGCTTTTATAATAAATCATGGTTCGCTATAATAAGTTGTATCTGGTTATATAAAAAAAATATCAAAAAGTAATACCGAGTATTAAATATTGAATACATTGTAAATGGTATCCGAAATTAGGCGACTTTCCTCTAATAATAAAAAAAATGTTTGCTGGATCTTAATTAACCGCTAAAAACCAAGTGGCCTTTGAAATCGCCATTTTTGAAAACGAATGAATAAATTAATTTATTCAGTAAAAGTTGACAGTAGATACCATGGTCTGTTCCATCAAGCAAAAGAGTAAATTAAAAATCGCACAGTAAATATTTTTACAACAGGTTTGAATAGTATATGTTTGTGTATAGAATATAGTTATGTTTTATAAAATAAGCTACGCAGTATATTCGCACATCCAATATTCGAATCTGTTTTGAAAATATTCACTGTGCGATTTTTAATTTACTATCTTGCTTGATGAAACAGACCATAGGTGCAGAGATTTAATTTCTCGGTTAAATACATGATACGTTCAAAAGGTAGTAGTGAAAAAAATTCATTACCGCAGAGTGCGGTTTTAAAACTCTGACACCAGGTTGGACCACATCAACATATCTATGGACCACGTCAACATAATTTTTAAGAAGTTCTGATTTAAAACGGTTTAAAATTTTTATAAAAAAATAATGCGATGCAGTGGTATTTTCAGTAATCCAGATTTAGTTTTAATCTGTATAATAATTTAAGCTTATTATACATCGCAAGACTATAAACACTAAGTATTTGCCGTGTTAGTGTTTTATGTATAGTATTACTCCTCAAAGTCATTATAATCAAGGAAAATCCGAGTATTTATAGGAATTTAGATTAAATCGGGTTTTCTGCGGTGAGATTTATGATAACATTAATCCATTTTATACAGTTTTGGATAAACTGAGTGAAGTTTTTCCTATTTTATATCTTAACAAAGCTAAAAGTGCCGCTGATTATAAGTCCAATGGTATACACACACATAAAAATTAAACCATGATTTAAGGTAGTGATGGACATATCGCCCTGTAAATTTTGAAACACCGTATCTACAAAAAAAATATTTTTGGTTTCTCTGGACTGGTAACATGTTCAAACTCTACTGTAAAAAGTAAACTGAATATTATGTTACAAATAGATAGGAAATCGGAAGTTATTATCATATGCAATGGAGATTTCTCCCGTTTGATTAGACAGGGACAAAAGTTCTACCCAAAAAGGATAGAAGACATACATACACTCCCACTTCCACCCAACCAAACAAATTCTGTATTTGTTCTTTGTTGAACAAATACAATATTTCTTGGCCGGGCGAAAAGTGTAACTATATTATTTTAATTAAAGAAATTACTGGCGTCATCTAAATTTTAGTAGAATTATCTTATTCTACAGATTCACATTAGCTATGTTCGTTCGTGCCGCTCACTGCTACACTTTCCGGCCAACCAAATAAATACTGTATTTGTTGTATGAAAAACAAATACAGTATTTATTTGGTTGGCTGGAAAGTGTAGCACAAATGAGATAGAGATAGGGTAGAGGTCTTTTGTTTCATAATTCTAGTTGTAGAGAGCTCCATTGTACTTTAATTTTAACAACACGCAACATTTTATGTCCGCCCTTAAATATTAAAGAACCTAAGTGACCTTAGAACTATAGTGTTTTAAAAAAAAAGTACATTTGTATGGGATCATAACTTCCTATCCATTTCTAACTTAATATTCTGTTACATATGGATAGGAAGTTATGATCGTATACAAATGTACTTCAATTTTTGTTAAAAACACTATAGTTCTAAAGTCACGTACCTTAAAATTAAGAACGGACATGAAATTTTGCGTGTTTTTATAGTATATTAAAGTACTAGTTTCATAACATACGTTTTTAGCGCGCGAGTACAAGTTCTAAAGTACTAGTGTGCTAAAAACCTGTTATGAAACGAGTGCTTCATACAATTTTTTCTATTTTTCTCTAAAATTTAAAAAAACTTACATTTAAATTGATGACTGATTTAGGGATTTTTTTTTGGATTGGCATTACAGTTTACACCATGTTTAAAATTCTAAGAACAAATGATATGTTGATATATTTTATAGTCATCTCTTCTCTTTTTTACTGCAATTAACCAAGCCACAATTTTAACATGGTAAAAATAATCTAAACACAAAATTTTGTAGAAAATTCAACTTTAAAGCGACATTGACATTTGCACGGAAAACGTCAAGCGATAGGCTAGGTCTGTTGCCAACCCAAAAGAACAAAAAGTACAGACCTCTTATGGGCCTATAAGAACATGCAAAATGCGTGTGATTATGAGCTTATAAGAGTCGCAAAATAGAAAAACAATAATTAAAGCACAATTGTGTGTCCGATTTCCTGTCCATTTGTAACTGAACATTCAGTTTACTTTTTACAGTGTAGATTACACCTCTTAATAACGAAATATGTAGGGTCTAGAAATTTTAGGGAAACGAAAGGATTGGTTAGGGATCCTGGAAGCCAATACCAATAAAAATCTCGTATAACTAATAATTATCCAATAAATATTTTGAAATAAATAAAAAGACGCTCTGCTCTGATGTTCATAAAGCCTTACCGACTTACAAACAGATTGCACTGAGCGAGAGAGATAAAAAGCAATTGCGTATACGCCAAATTATATTCAGCACGGTCAGTTAGTCGCAAATAAAGAAGTTCAAAGGGAATGGCCTAATGCACCGCATATATTTACGTATACACACACAACTTTCATTTCGATTCATTCACCCCTGAATTGCAAATAAAACAGTTGTTCAGCAAATATAATTTTGTTATTTTCACCTAGATAATCAAGTTAAAAAAATACAAACACGTTTTAAAATTGGATAGCTGCATGTCTAGTTTTGTTTTGATAAAAACGTAATTATGAAAACAACCACTTGCATGTTTAGTGGTATAACAAACAATATTTATTTAAAGAAAAACTTACTACTTCGGACATGATTCGAACCTGGGACCTTTCAATGTATCTACTGACTCTTTACCAGGCGAGCTATAACTATACTTTTAATTTCTTATGGGAAATTGTTAAGTAACTTTTCCTGCGTTTACTGGATCATAGCTGGATCAATAAATGTTTCATATTTATGTGAAAAATGCAGTTTTGCTATAAATTTAGATATACAAAAGTTGCTTCTTAAAGATAAAACATTAACAGTTAGGATATATAATACAAGAAGTAAGTTGGAAATGGTGCCTGGAAGCTGTTATAATTAATTCAGTTACAATATGAACAGCTAGACTCTGTAGTAACCTACTACATAGTTTTATAGTTAGCGAAACAAAATAAAATAGCTATGTTTCAAGATACATGAACTAAAATGACTAGAACAACAGTACCTTATTGTGACGTTTTCTGTCAAGAATAAGAGTGGAGACATTAAAATCTATGGAAATGGCAAACCCGCAAACATGATTTTAGCATTTTCCGGATATGCCAAATTTCTCTTCTAGTTATAAATGTCAAAATATATTTTTAAGATTATTTATCATGACATATTTTTACAGTTTCGTATGCAAAAATAGACTTGTTTGTCATACCTCGCATATTTTTGAACTTTTCTTTTTCTCCAGTTTGAATTAATCATAGCCTTTCTTCATTCTGTTATTACCAAATGAAGTTTTAAGTAAATGGAACCCATTTTCTTCCGACTCACAGTAACATTTAATAAACAGTTTCTTTGAAAATATGCGCACATGTTATGTGACATCTAACGCCAAAACATAGTTACCCACCAAGATATCTGGAGGCTTTAATTCCTCCAGTCATCTTGTTACCCACTAATAAATAACAATTTTTACGAGAATTTATTGTCTCCACTCTTTTCCTTTGACAGAAAACTCCACATTAAGGTCCTCTAACTAGAACCTATGCTGATGTTAATGCTACCGTTTTATTCTGAAATCGCGTCTCAGTTTTGCGATCTACGTTAAATTAATTTTAAAACTAAATTGTTTGCAAATACCATTAGTACCACAATTTAGTAATTTAGCGTAATTTAACCTATATAATGCAACACTATTATATCCTCCTATACGACATCCCGTTCGTATGTAAATTGCAAAACGAGAAGAGACGCGCTGCCGCATTATACCCAATGAAGCAATATAAATCCAATCAGCTCAACTATACATTATTTACCTGAGTCGCCCACTTTCATAACAGGACAAACCTAAATTTAAGATAAAAACTATCATAGCTATAGTTTTTATCAGGCAGGAATAGAGATCCCTAATGTGACGTTTTCTGTCAAGGAAAAAAGTTAAGACAATACAAATCTGGCAAAAATTAACCAAATTTTATTATCGTAACTATAACATACTAGTATGGCTTGAAGAGTATTGTTTAAATGACGTCATAGTTAGTCGGTAAAGTAGGACACTATTAAACCAAAATTTTTTTGGAGGTTAAAAAATTGATTGAGTTGTCTGTTTTGCGATATTTTAATTGAGAACCAAAAATGAGGTGTACAAGGAAAAAATTAGGCTTGTCCTAACTTTGCAAGAACATTTTTGCATAAAGTTTATAAATTACTTACTTTTATTGAACTCATTTATTATAGGTACCTACAATATCCACGAATGATACGTGACGATTTAAAATTATTTCAGTTTAATCCGTTCTTGCACAAAAAAGGGCCTGGCCAAACAATCTTACAAATATTTTTAACGTCTGGCTTACCCAAAAAAATTATATCTAACCTATTTTTTTCCTCTTCTTGTTCGAAAGAATATGATTTTGAGTGGACAGAAATATAATAGAAAAGGATAGAAATACTTACTATGCGAGCAAACCACCTAGGGTACGAGGTTACTACGAATAGTTAGTGTGAAGTCATTGTTTGTTGTAGTTAAGTAATAAAATGTGTGTAGTATGCTATTCTTCATACTAGTATGTTATAGTTACGATAATAAAATTTGGTTATTGTTATTAAATAAATAAGCAAATTTTGTTTAACTATCTTTTAGCATTAGATGTTAAAATAACATAAGCGCTCACTTCCAAAGAAATTTTTTATTAAACCGTGACTATACTATAGTACAATTTGTGGTTGGCGCATATATAACACTATGTTTTTTGTATTATCAGTGTAGCTCTAGAACTGCGAAGAGGATAAAAACACTTGACTTGTTTTGTATTCTATAGATCTACGTATTTATTGTTTGAATTAATAAATTCTAGTATATACTTTCGATCTGTGAGGGATACGACAATTGGGTTAATCCACTAAAGACACCACTCCTGTGTGAAAAATATCATATGACAACAGCAGACAATAGATATTGCACTTGTGAACTAGATCACAAGTGATGTAGCTTTTGAAACAATACATGATAATGATAAAATTTCGCATTCAATATTTTTATTGGCAACATTTAACAATCATATGCGATATACGATATAGTAGGTCCTATACACTATGCAAAAAAAAAACTTACAAAGTGTTGACCTTAGGGTTTAAGTTCACCAACTATATTGATCCGAGTTCTATATCCACACAAGATTAAGTTTACACTGCCATTTCTGTGTAATGTGTTCAGTAGGTTATACTGTCTTTAGTAGGTTTTGAAGAGATCGATTAGGCGGGAACAGTATGTCTTACCAGCATCAACATTGCTATATATGAGATAAAACTAATCCACGTGAAAGTATTTTTTTTAGGTTATGAGCTGGATAATTATTTAAAAAAAGGGTTAATAACTATTATAGAATATAGGTTTTATCGTGTTTTGAAACCAAAGGATTAGCCCATACATTATTTACCTGCTGGCTGCTGCCTCGCACAGGAATTATTTATTTTGTCTAGATCTCCTAAGAAACTATTCAAGTTCAGCTTTGTCCAGTGACGAGCTACGTATCGTTTGTTTATATGTCGATTTACATCTTGCTTCGAGAGTATACTGGTCTATAGCTTGACACACAAATGCTGTTTTATTGCATCTATAACATAATGGCAAATCAACTAACTATTGCCGACGACTTACGTTTTTATAAAACACGGAAAAAAATCTTTTATTTACATATGTGCCTGCGGGCACACATACAGAGAGAATGTGTGCTTGCTAAACAAATATGTGTAGCCAGTACCCAATTATTGTATGCTATGTGCGAATGGTATTTAACAAAGAAGGAATACTTTGTGTTATTTTAACATTAAGTCGTCCCTTTGGGTATTAAAAATGCTGCTACTTCACTAAATCAGTGAAATCTGAGTTCATTTTTTTAGTTTTTTTCTTGTTGATATCATCCTATAACAAAGAAGGAATACTTTTTATTATTTTAACATTACTCTTTGAGTATTAAAAATATAGCGACATTTTCACTATCAAATTAATGATACGACAAAATTTCAGTAGAAGAAATAATTGGCATTACTTTAACATTGGCTGCGTTCAATGGAAACAGCAAAACTCATCGAAAGCTGTCAAGTCACTACTGAACGTTGTGATCAGTTTCGATTGACAGATGTCGCTGAATCATTCCTCATCAACGTTTTAAGATGATTAGTTTTGATTGATTTTATAAAAGCGCGGGAATTTACTTTTTACAGGACAGATATTAGCCGTTCAGCAGTTTTGTTAGCAAAAGTTATCATTTGATTTTTTTTGGTTTCGGTGAACTTACCGGACACAAAAAATAACGCCAATCTTGTACTAATTTTTCACTGTAATGCTAAAACTAACAATTATAAATAATTCTGAATGCGGAAAATGTTGTTTTTTATCTAGAACAAACTTATATTTAAAAATAACTGTTTATTTTACAAAGAATGATGACAGATTACATGTATCTAACTTCGTGGATGTATGTTTCTAACTTCGTGTATGTTTGTAAAAAAATGCAGCGTTGTCAGATGTAAGTATTAGATATTAGCGGTGTGGGTATTACGGCCGAAGATCATACTGCCGAAAGCGAGGTTTGTAGTAGCAGCACTGATTTCAGTGGCTCTCTTACTATTTTCTGAAAATTAATAAATATAATAAAATAATTGTTGAAATTTTTATAATAAAAAATTGTTAAAATACTCACGAATTTCTGGTTAGTGTTTTTTTTAATGGGTGTGTTGGTTTACGTTAAAAATGGTTTGGTTTGGTAGTTTGCTGGTTTGGTTTTTTTTTTTTTAATAGGAGGCGTTGGTTAACGTTAACAATGGTTTGGTTTGGTAGTTTGCTGGTTTGGTGTTTTTTTTTAATGGGAGGCGTTATTTTACGTTTGTGTTTTTTTTATAATAAAATTATAGTTTTTGATTACTTTTTGTACATTTTTAATATTAACCTCAGAAAAAAACGTTTTCAATATATGCACAATCTGACAACGCTGTTTATTTATCATCTTAGCAGGGTCCTAAATTGAAGTAGAGAAGCAGAAGAAGAAGAGAAATGTACTTAAAAATGCATAAAATTCGGACTTTTTTAAATTAATTTCTCGCTAATTTGTGAGTAATCCGCAATTTTTTTTTTGCAAAAATACTATTTAAGGTAAGTACTTTTTTTTGGTTTTAAAAAAATTTAGAATTCGTGTGGCCGGTAAGTTCACCGGCCCCATTTTTTTTAATTTTTTCTTGTCATCAAAGATCCTTTGTTTTAAGCAGGAATCGAAAGAGTTTTATTATTCTTTTCTTCAGCAGTCATTTGATATAGCCACAATATGCATATTGTTTTTTATGCATATTGTTTTATGCATTGTTCTTTTAAAAGCTCGGATGTTTATAAAATTTTACTTATAAAACAACTCGTAAAAGAATATTTAATGTTAGACATAAAAATTGTACGTTATAAAATCATTTAAGTTTGAACTTTAATTTCTTTATTATACCGTGCGTGTCAGAAGTGTTTAAACACTTCTTTTAATTTTTTAACAACATCGATTTAAGATTATAAAAACATAGTTAACATTTCCAGGTTAAGAAATGTTTTATTAATTTTTCCATTAAAAAATCGATATGTTTGTACTCGTTGCAGTATTGTAAGCAATTATTAATATTAGTTATAATGCAGCATTAACTTTAGAAAACAGTTTGATATTGAATTGTTTACGATATTCGTATTATAATAAAAAAAAATTGTATTATTATAATAAAAAAGTATAATTGCAGGTGATTTTTCTTTAAAATGTCCACAATTTTTAGCCCATGTAAATAGTATAGGAAAATAGCGTTACAGGAGGGGGGGGGGTTCAAATGATTAAAATTTGCGTTAGGTAATACTTGAACGCTCCCTATGTACACATGTGTACCAACTTTAAAACAACAGATATGAATTGTTTTCTTGAGACGTCTCCTGCTCAATAATATTTTATTACTGTAGTGAGGATAACTTTTAAAACACACTGTATATATATAACATTAAACTTTAATGAACTCGTTATTTCTTTAAATTTAATATTATATGCTACGTACAATAAACAATAAATTAGGCCATTATATGCTATAATATATTATTTTAACATCCTGCCACATGCTATTTTATTCTAGCTAATTAATAAACCCACAAAGGTATTTATATAAATTATAATTATTGAGAATTATGAACATATAATTGAGTTTTAGACCCTAATGATAATGTATTGCGTACACACATGTCTTAGAGGGAAATCACTCTTTTTATATAACAAGTCTTGTTACAAAATAAACCTTTAAGAACATCTTATTATGGATTTTATAAAATTAAATTCTTAGCTAAATTTCTTTACTTGCTGTATAAGTTATAAGATAAGATAAGATAAGTAAAGAATTATTTTTTTTAATGTATACTTGCCGAACCTGTTAAAGGGAAGTACATAAACTTGGTGCGGGGGACAACTAGAGGGATTATACTGATGAATAGATTATACCTGTTCCCAAAATACAATGTTTTTGATTATAAAGGGCGAAAGAAAATTTGTATCACGTTCATTGCGGATTCCTAAACGTACAGTGTACGAGTTATGCAATTTATGTGCTACGATTATCTGGTATTGTACTGTACAAGTTCAGAATGTAAGAAAATTTATCTTTAAAGTACGTAATTGAATAATTTATATACTCATTTAAATAATATTTATGTTTTTGCAAATACTATTTTCTATACAAACGGCCATTATATACTCAATTATTTAAACCAACTCCGTTTTAATTCCATACCTGAAATGTAGTATTTCAAATACCTGACACAAGGAAAATAAGTTCAAAAACAAAAAAACCTTATATAAAGATCGATACGTTAATTTAATTAAAAAAAATCTGTGACACAATTTCGATCTTTGAATTCTTACGTTATTAAAGAGAAAATTAAACTTTACAAATACTAAAACTATTAGTTTAACTTTAGCCTAACTATTTGTCTTAAAGTCTGGTGAATTGTGAAATCATTCACGTTTGGGCGCCAACTGAATATTGATCAAGTCTTAAAGCGATTTAATTTTAGCCCTTTTATATTCATTAACCCTCTGTTTTGTTTTCTTAGAGATAAGAAAAACTAATAAGACTTGAAGTAGGTGTAGCTTTTTGCTTTCCAGCTATTAGGCGTGTGTTATAGAGGCAATATAATACACTATCGCCTGTTTAAGGCTGCCTGTTTTCGATACTTTGATTGATAACCTCAAAAATAACTTTAAAAGAACTAAAAGTGTGCAGATCTGTAAAATCATTCACGTTGAGCGCATATTGAATAAGTTTAAGTCAACTAATTAATTCTTAAGCAATTTAATTTTAGCCCTTTATATTCATTAACTCCCTGCTTGTTATCTTAGAGATAAGAAAAACTAATAAGACTTGAACTACGTGTAGGTTCTTGCTTTCCAGGTATTAGGCGTGTGTTATAGAGGCAAAACAATCCCTATCGCCTGTTTAAGCCTGTTCTAAGCCAGCTTAGCGAATACTACGGAACGGAGATTCTGAATTCTAGGCGTAATCATGATTTGTGCACAATTCCTCTAAATAATGAATTTTGCAACCTAGTTTGATCAAAATCTCGGCTAATCCGCCTTCCTTTTGGGGTTGCCACTTTGAAATCGCTTGAAAAGGATGCTTGTTGATAAAATAATAGAATTAGATTCCGCATACAAGGGTATTTTTAATAAACTTACAACTTTTTCTTCTTTGATTTATGAAAAAACCTAATAAATAAATATTAAATACTATATACTAAATACATATCAGCTAAAACAAAAAAAAATGTATGTATGTAATAATTGTACAACTTATATTGGGTATTTAAAGAAAAGAAAAAGCACTATAAGCTAAAACTAAAAAAAATGTACCTATGTATGTAATAATTGTACAACTTACTCTTGGGTATTTAAAAAAGTATAATTTATTTAACTCAACTGCTATTACCATAGTGTGTACCGAATCTACAGCCAATCACAACACTGAAAAAGTTTGGCCAGCCGTTTCGCCCTACCTAAGCTCATCAGCACATAACCGTTTCAGAAGATGCAACTAAATAAGAGAACTGGTATATTTGTAACTAGTCTCTAGTTACAGATAATATCTGGAAGATGTTTTATTGTTGTTTCATCAAAACTATGTTACTTCACATAAGTAAACTTTGCGGTTTTTGATAGTTTATAAATTGTGCTAACCCTAATTTGTACTGGCAAAATAGATCCAACGTATGCGAACACACGCAAAGCAAACATCAATTAATTTATGGGATATAGAATTTATATTGCAGATATGTTTACCTTAGTAACTGAAGAGTTGAACTTTCATAAGAGTTACACTGAAGTCGAGAAACGTAGTGTCTCGTCTCGATTCTTGAGAGTTTCGATTTTTAAGACAAGAATCAGGTAATCGTTAGTATGACTCTTACTTGACCTAAATATGTCAAAATAACGCAGCTATGATCTGTTTCATTAAGCAAGAGAGTAAATTCAAAATCGCACAGTGAATATTTTCAAAACAGATTCGAATATTGGATGTGCGAATATACTGCGTAGTTTATTTTATAAAACATAACTATATTTTATACACAAACATATAGGGGCTAATTGTCGCACTTTTCATTCAAAGTCAGTTTTTTCCTTTATTTTTGTATTTTTTTTTAATTGACCGAATGGTAATTTTAGCTGCATGTTTCTATAACATTATTTAAAGAAAAAACATGGAAAAATTTATAGGGTATTAGAGTTATGTTTTTTTTTGTGAAGTCTTGAAAAGTGCGACAACGTGCCCCATCACGGGGCACGTTGTCGCGGCACTTCGAGTATATTTTTTTGAAGAAATATAAAGGCATTTATAAAAATTATAAATAACTAATAAGACATGTGCCTCCCCACAAGCTGATTGTTATCTAACTTTTTACTTTTGTGCCAAAATTTCCAACTTTATAATTAAATAATATTTTTTTGATTTTTTTTTTAATTTAATATAATTTAATAAAAGAATTTATTTGCTATTCGACAAAGTTTCACTTTTTTAGACAGTTTTGAATAAAAAAATGCCAAAAAGGAAATGTTATACCATGAACATATCTCCAGATCATGCGACAACTAGCCCCAAACCAAATGCGACAACTAGCCCCAGTAGTCAATTTTACGTTATGTATCAAGTACTTTCTAATTAACGAATAAAAACTCCTAAATGACAATATCAACAAATAATATACACCTTAAACTATTATTATATATAAAATTCTCTTATCTTAATGCTTTAAATCAGTAACAATAAGAAAAAATATTTACCACAAAAAAATTACTAGGCTCTTTAATTTTTACATTTTTTGGTTTCTCTGGATGCTCTTTTAATTTATTGCATTTAAGTTTACGAATGATAAATGGCACTGTTGTAACGCAGCGGTTAATCTTGGTTTGGCGCAGAAAAATATTTTACTTTTTAAGATATAAGCACTTTGACAACTTACCCCTGCGACAACTAGCCCCGGTCACCCCTACTATTCAAACCTGTTGTAAAAATATTTACTGTGCGATTTTTAATTTACTCTCTTGCTTGATGAAACAGACCATAGAATTTGTAAACTAGGGTGGCCTAAAATTATTGTTTTTCTTCAAAATTTTTAGGCAGCTATATCTTGCACTACTGGGTCGACGAAAAAAAAAGGAATTAGACCAATTTAATAGATAATAGAATAGGTTTTTCTGTACATACATTATTTTTCAGTTTGAGTCAAATACTTTTAGCCGCTTATGAAGGTTTTACTTTTCAACTGTGCTTACAGATATGTTTACCTTAGTAACTGTGCTTTATTAATAGCTGCAAAATATTAATTTATATTTAAATAAACATGAATTTCAAAATTAGTCACACACATTCTATTTTTGCTTGTTTAATATATACTTTATGCATGTTTATATTAATTATTAATGGTCGGGAAAATGTAGTCGAATACGTTTGAGACGGCGTGCCATTCGAAACCTGGTGTTTTTAATTTAAAAATGAATATGGACTAGGTTTGGTGACTAGCGCGATTAGTAAATACACATCGTTTTCGTTTAAGTAATAGTAAACTCAAAGCGTTAGTTAAATTTACTTAAATTTACTTAAATTTAGTTAAATTTAGTTAAATTTAGTTAAATTTAGTTAAATTTAGTTGAATTTAGCTAAATTTAGTTAAATTTAGGTAAATTTAGTTAAATTTAGGTAAATTTAGTTATATTTATTTACATGTAATTCAATTTAGTTTAATTTAGTTAAATTTAGTTAAATTTAGTTAAATTTAGTTAAATTTAGTTAAATTTAGTTAAATTTAGTTAAATTTAGTAAAATTTAGTTAAATTTAGTAAAATTTAGTAAAATTTAGTTAAATTTATTTAAATTTAGTTAAATTTATCTAAATTTAGTTAAATACTTATATTGAGTGTGTTCTGAATTTTTGTTGGCTGATAACTTTTAATTTAAATATACTTTTTCCAAGTCTTTACCGAATATTTGTTGTTATATTAAATATATTTTTATTTTCTGTGAATATTGCGGATTCCGAGTGGTGGCTCAAGGCATTTAATTTATCCACGCTACATTATTGAAATGTAAAATTTTAATAATAAAAATGTAATATAAAGTTTTTTAATCTCAACGATGCACAAAAGAATACTTTCCACTATAATAATAAAAAAAATACAAAAATATGGAGTATTTTCTTCATTTTTTTACCAAAAAAATAAACACTAAAAAATAAAATAAAAAAAAAGTAATTTAATACAATTATTATATGTGTTGTTTAAAAAACTCCCGTTAAGAGTTCGAGTTATGTTTACCTACACTGAAAAAACATTCTTTAAATCAAAGAAATGTACTCAAATAGATTCTTGGAATTAAACAATTTACTCATTTGGACTTTCATTCTCTTACAGTTTTTGAGACGTGAAACTCAAAAATATATGTGCCAAATAAATTTCCAGTTTGAAGTAATATAACCATTTCTTTGTAAAGGGTTTTAGTCCAGTCAAATAACGAGGAATTCCTATGTTGAAATTCCAATAAATGTACATGTTGAGGGTGAAATTGGTTTTTTTCGATTTTTCAGCCAAATTATTAATCGGAATAAAAGTGGTTATGAGCTTGTAGCTATTGAATTTCTCAGCCCAACATCCGTTTGCATAAAATTGATATTTTGGTACGGTTACCCTCTGTAACCTTACCAAAATACCTATAAAGATTTCCAATATATGAAACTTATAGAGAATTTCAAGAGCTACATATTTGCTCATAAACACATTTATCCTCCGACAAATAATTAGGCTAAAAAATCGAAAAAACCAATCGTACCTCGAACATGGCCATTTTTGAGTATTACGCGATTGTTATTATTATAATGAAAAAATTATTTTTACGAAAATTGTTGAAAATTTGCTCATTAACAAAATTGGTAAGATGCATATTTAATAATAAAAATAATAATAGTTTATTTGTTCTTAAGAGAATAACAATTCTGTGAATACGTCAATGTAGGTATTGTAAAAAATATAAGATACTATAAATTACATGGTAATTTACAATTAAAATTACAGTGCAATTACAGTAAAGTCTCAATATTTATTTAATTTACCGAGATAACGGCACTTCCCTAAAATTCAAGATAGCGACACCTTTTACGCAAATCACCCGGAGAAAAACTAACAGGAGTGTTCTGTTACCATCCACTACTACCATTTAGGGATGTTTAAGTATTACGTAACGCTCCTAGGGGGAGTGGGGGTCATTTTGGAGTCCATGTTAATGGTATAGGAAAATAGCGTTACGTAATACTTGAACGTTCCCTTAAAATATCAGCCCGTGTACATTTATTGCAACTTAAATTTGTTATTTGACTGCACTATTTATTATTTTCTTTTGGACTTTCAATTTTACCTATGTTATTTTTTTCTGTGTATTTTATTAATAAACTTTGTCTTTATTTTCAGTTTTCTAATGACGGACCAAATGGCGAGTCGATGTGCCTTCAGGGACCCGATTGCTTTATGGTATGTCTGATTAATATTTACATTATTTTTCAATATTTACCTTATTTTTCAATATTGAAATTTTTTCAATATTGAAGTTTTAATATACCAGCTTACAGCAGTTCTAGTTCAATTTTAAATTATAATTTTTTTGTTAATCAAAAAAGTTTTATATTAACTATTAATTTTTCAAACCAATATTAACTTATTTTATATTAAATATACTGGGCAAAAAACAAATTTATTTAAATTTTCATGTTTCCAATCAAGGAAAAAACTTTGGTTACTTGACTAAGGTAAGTAGTAAAATATGGTTCCAAATAAGGGGTATTTTTAACAAAGATTTTAAATGCACAAGAAAAATTAGCTTTTAATTCAAAGTAAAATTAGATTAATTTAAATGTGGTACTATAGAAAAATATTAAGGATACATTGGTCAGATTGATTTACAAACGAGAGGGTTTTGGAGAGAGTTAGGGAAAAGCGTATATTATACAAAAAACTAGTTAGGACAAGGCATCAAATGGTGACCCCCACCCCCCTAGACGCGTTACGTAATATACAACAGCCTCTTGGATATACTATTAAATTTTAAGGTTTTTAAGATTTAAAATGGCGTATGTGACAGAAATAGCATTATTAGTGTGAATAAGAAAAGAGATAATGGCTGACATCAGGATAAAACCAAAAATTTGTTTGCGCAAAAGGCCAATGCGCTATCTCTTTCTCTAACCATAGGTCGGCAGTGATTTGGCCCCATGGTACTCATTATATTAAGCCTGCACGCGAAGCTTTCGAAGAATGACCCTTTGTTTCACTTTACCCCTTAGTGATTCATTTAACCCCAGTTGACGCTATATTAGACTAGTAATAAATTATTTAAAATGAAACAGTAGGAAGAGAGAGAAGCTATAAAGTGTTAATAACTGAGACGCTATGCAACTTCAAAAGTGGTTAATAATGATCGATTCTTGAAGGAAAACTGTGTTTAGAAACTTCTCAAAATGAATCCGTAATGCAAGCATCTGAAGATAAATTGATTGGTTCAAAATGAGACCGCAGTGATGGATTTGAGGTCCCTGAACCCTAACCCGATATCGAAAACCGCGACTAGATCCTGTCTGATCCCATTTTTCACCTACAAAGCGGATGTATTTAAAGTTACACCAAAATTTATTCGCAATTTATTCTCACTGGTACATCGATTTTTACAAAACTGGGCCATTTGTTAAAGTATCGAGGTTTCCAGAGACTTTTTCTCGATTTTTAAATTCAGTTACGTAAACTAGAAGCAGGATTTATTGTTTTCAACTTTTTTATCTACACTAAAAAGATAAATGTATTTTGACGACTTATTTTTGCTACACTTTTAACCATAAAGTCGAATTTTAAACGAACCTATGCCGAGCCCGGCAGCACAGTTTATAGTGCGTGTGATTACGGATCCCGGTGTTGTGGATTCCATTCTCACATAGGGAACGTTCAAGTATTACGTAACGTGATACTTGAACGTTCCCATAGAGCTTAGCTATAAAAAGTGTGTTGTCTGTAGTTTAAATAAATGGCTTAAAAGTGTTAAACAACGCAAAAACGTACCTATACATCATCACCATCATTAAGTTTCAGCCCAAAGAATGTTTTGAGAAATCTCAATGTCTGAGACTCAAACCCACCCCGTACCTAGAAAGCTCGCTCTTCAAGATATCTTAAGCGCGTTTGTTTGTATGTGACCATTTCTCCCCAATTCTCTCCAGTACGCTCTGGTTGGTTTTATCTTTAACGTTCTCCTATAGTACCACATTTCAGAGGACTTTATTCTTTTTAATATCATAATAGCAACATTTTATTATATACCTCTATATCTTCTATATTTATATTTAAAGAAAAAGTATGTTTCAAACCTTACACCCTAAACATGAATTGTATAAATTTATAAACGTACCTAGGTAGCTTCTTTTACCTGTTTCTTAAGTAATTTGTATACATGTTTCATACAAACCAAACCTAGTAACCTATTTTCCATGCTCTACCATACATAATGCATTTTACACTAATTTCAAGGAACTAATTTCATATAAGAATACGCTTTCTAGGTCGAAGCGTAACACCAATTTTATCAATTTTCTTCAATCTATTAATATGAATTCAATTAAGTAGGTAATCTAGACTCTTTCTTTTTCTAATGCCATTGTTTAAGTGTCTTAGATGTGCACACTTTGTACTTATTAGAGCAAATAATTGTAATTACTTAAGATTTTATTATTATTTTTTTGACGTATTGTAATACAACATAGAATCAAACATTTAGAAACTACTATACACGTGTATGTATTATATGGATCTATAACTATTATACAGGGTGATCAATAACTGGCATGTCAAAATTTAAGAGGTGATTCTGCATCCAAAAATATAAAAAAAAGTTCCTATAAAAAAAGTTCCTATAAAATTGTAATAAAAATAAGGTTTTTAATTAATAACTCTGGTACCCTTTAAGCTAGAGCGACGAACTTTTGCATGTATACTAGTATTATTAAGGGCAATAAGTTTATGTTAAGTTATTTTTTTGAATTTATCCAGAGGCGTTCCTAGACGGAAAAATGTATTAGGCTTAACACATTTTTGCACCAAACTTTTGTATTTGTACTTTTTTTTGATTTTTTGTAAAAAGTATGGATTCCTTGTGTAAAAATACATAAAAAATGTCATACAGTGTAACACTGTAGAAGCAACCGTTTTCAAAAAAAAATGCAATTAAGAGGAAGTTACATTTTGTGCCACCGAAAACATTACTTTTTAAAAAGCTATTACACCTTTAATATTCAATTTAGGTGTTTTGGTGAAGAACACTTTTTTGCTCAGTTTTAAATGCAGAATCACCCTGGATCATTAAAATTTTATAGATGCTTTTTTTTGTTCCCCATTAAATATGTCATCTTCGAAGGGCCGTAGCTCCCTTAGGGCTCATTTGGGTTCTGCTCGGGTTCGGCAATCACCTAATAATTCTTCAACATAATATGAAGAATATTGGAGATAAGAAAAAGTCACATACCATCTAAGCTAATATGCAAAAAAATGTCAGTCACCATAATTTTTTTTTATTTAAAAATAAATAAACAAAATATAATGTAATTGATGTTTCTACTAAAACTATCTAACAATTTTTTAACGGCGCATTTAAAAACCGTGACGTTTTTCTCTGTTATATTACATTGTCCATGTAAAGCTGCAATTCTTCGTTCTAATTAATTCTTACTGATAAATAATATTTATGTACGGTTTGCACTGTAGGTAGTTCAGACTAATGGACTCAAAGTAGAATTCCTACTGAAGGAATAACGGGTACCCGGGTAACAGCAGTCGATCCATAATTGATATAATTGTCTATAATAAATGCTGCATGGTGTAAAAAAGTTATTGCAAAATTGAATGGTACCCTTAAGCAACTAAAATTATAGCATATAAACGGAAATTACACCTTATAAAAAGCTTCTGCGATCTGTATCGATAAGAAAACCACGATGTTAGTAGGTAACAACAGTTTTGCTTTCTTCTATTTTAGAAGAAATGATAAGCTGTGTGCTGGTGACAAAGATTAGGTTTAAATAATAATAATACCTAATTAAGGAATTAAAATCATAACCTCGTGTTTCCATCTTATTAAAAATTATTATGTTGCGCCCTTCCTCAAGATAACTGGATTTTACTTTGTAGTACGGCCTATGCCATACATCAATAATGTTAATATATTTAGGTTCATTTTTTTTAGCTAAAACTTTTTAAAAGTTCCGGCCACGTACGGTCGTATGCTTCCATGTGTATCATTATAAAATGCGCCTAATATTAAGCACATGTGAAATTAATTAAAAGCACACAGCTTAAATTAACTCTATGGTTGAAAATTAATTAATTTACTTGTAACTATGTTTGTTTAGTGAACTATAATACATTAAATTAACTACATAATAAAGCAATGTATATTCCAAATTTTATTTTTTAATTCAAAGCTAGATTCAAAATTAAAAATGATATAAAATTCTGTGCACAATTTGTACAAAATACAATTATCGGAAATGGAATACATTTTATTGTCGAATTTATTTATTTATTTAGATTTAATTCTGAATAAATTAAACTTGTCTCTAATAATTGGAAATGTAGTTAAAAATTTCAATTAAATTTTATTAGTTTTGTCCAAAAATTTTTAATCATGTAAAATTTGAATGAAAAACTGAAAATTTGATTTAAATGTAATTAATTTTATTCGTATGGAATACAGGTAAATATTTAAATCTAAACAATGGTACAAACGTGACTAAAAAAGAATAATGCCTCATAATAATTAGCCCTTGACAAATTACCATTTTTTCTGGTTAAATATCCTACCCATGTTTGTCAGAATTGTTGCCACCCGCTGAAAACCACCCATATCGAAATATTTATTGTGGAAATTGCTGGGATATACTATATTGTCAGGAGGGGGTGAAAATAAATAACGACCTAGCAAATACCACGGTGCCACCCCATAGGACTACAGACACATAAAGTACAGTCAATTAGGCTATTTTGAAAGGACAGTGTTATAGAACGTTTATTTATGTAAATAGTTGGGGGTAATATACCCACATGAAATCACTAATACTTCCTAAAATATAACTGACAAAAATGTTTCTTTTATATAGCATACGTATAATATTATTATGAACCTAGGGTCCATCATAATCAATATGACCCTATAATAGTCAATTCTTTTATTTCCTTTGTTATTTGTGTACTCCATTTTAGGGTTATCTACCATTTTTTTAACTCCTAGCTCACTCACCAAAATATCTTTAAGTAATCTCTCAAGTGACCCACCATTAAAATAATAAGTCAAATTGTGATCTCTTCCCCTAACGAGCCCTATATGCTACGCATTTAGACTCTTTGATAACACTAATTTATATACTAATCTACTAATTTAATGTTTTCATACCAATTTTTATATTCCTGTTTATTCTGATCCAAACCTAGTGTCATATCTTATGCTTTAAACTGACGCAATACCACATTTGAAATTCTACTTTTAAATCATTTGACAATTTACCTTATTTTTCGCGAGTTGTTGTTTGAAGTATTTTATTCTTAAATTTAATTCTTATTGGCAACGCGGCTTGGCAACAGCGGAAAAAAGCGCCTTTCTTTTTAAATTAGACAATTTTATTTGTCAGTGCCAGTACTTGGTGTAGAATTACTTTGGTTAAAATAATGCATACATAATTTTTCTAGTGTATTTCGACAACCAGTGTGTAGGGTTGTTATTTATAGTATCCAATTGAGACTTTTTCGTGTTTGCTTTATTGATCATACAATTCGGACAAATACTTCCGACTATGTAAAATTTATTTTATTTGGATAGGAGTATAGGTAGAGCAAACATAAACAATACGAAATTACCCCGCTTTTGGTCTCTGCTATTGTGGCACGTATGAAACGACAAATATCACAAATTTCGTTATCACTGATTTACGATTGTGCCTACATACGTGTGCGTCTGAGAAAAGGGGGCCCATTATATTAATATACTTGCTCGCACACTTGTTATTTTAGCCTGAGACAAAAGAATGATCTCTTCGTTCGTCTGAGACTTGGTATGAAGTAAGGTTGCGGACTGCGCCATATTACTTTTTATTATGGAAAATGAAAACATTACTGTGCTAGTCACACATAAACAATAATGGAAAAAAGAATCCATTGCTATAGGAGAATGTTAAAGATATACATAGTTATAAACGAGAGCGCACTGGAGATAATTAAGAGCGTATGTTATTAAAATGGTTAGTCAGGGGAAGGTATTAAATGTTGGATCACAAACTAAAAGAGCTGACTAACTTTAATTTTTCTGAATATAAGACTATGGTCCAGAAAAGTTTGAAGGTATTTTGGAGGGCGTCCTAGGTGTTAGAAAAAAAGTAAGGCAGGCTCAGATGGGAATACTATTCACAAATAACTAAGGATTTAGATATTTCAGGAGAGCTTTCTCAATAATAATGACAATATTTTTATGAAAATGAAGTCCTGGGGGTCCCTCGGCAGGTCCCAAAATTAGGCTTCTTCACATTAACAATCTGGGTCCAAATTTTCGGGACGTCCACATATTTTAAGGCCATTTATCTTTTTAGATAATGGCTTTCCGTAATATTTTCCCGTACCTATAACTCAGTTTTATTGCACCATTCTTTATATCGATATGCAAAACAATTAAATTATTGTTAATAATTGTTTGTTTCAGATAAAAATTCAATTTGCTATTGTTTAAAAAAAAAGCTTTTTTTATATTCGTATATTGAAATGCAAATTTAAGTTAACTTATTTTTGTGTAGTAAAATATTATTTTATGCAAACGTTTTTAAACCAAAATATTTAAATAAATAAAATTGAATTGAACAAATGTATAGTATGCGCGTAAGGCCTTCTGTATATGGACATACGCCACCTTAACCACGGGCAATAAGACAATTCTTTTTATAAGAAGAATATAAGCAGATTCCATTGAAATCAGTTTTGACACTAGAAGATTTTTGTAACTATAAAGGAGTTTGTTAAAACTCCTTGCTTATAGGGTCACTTTATCTGAGCTTACTTTGTTCTTTGGCTCTTGGTTCGTTTTTACTTTGGTTTGTTTCGTCCAACTAAGCAAAAAACGACGACCAAAGCCCAAGAATAAGACCAGATATACCTCCAAATTGCTTATAAACCAATAAGAATAGTAAGAGTGTAGTAAGATCTATCACTGATGCGTCAGTGATACGTTGTATCTTCTATTTTTGCTCATCTATTGCTTTCCCATTTTGAAAATTTTCAAATTTTTGGGAAAGCCTTGTATTCATGCATAAATTTTCAAAGATTTTGTTTGCTTATTTTTGCGTTTTATGACGTTTTATGTCGATATAAATCAATCTTGAGCAAAAAAAAAATGGTCGCTCGATCGGTCGGTCTGTCCGGAAATTTTTTGTCAACACGATAACTTAAGAACGCTTTAAGCTAGAGACTTGAAATTTGGCATACAGGTTCTCATACAAGTTCTCGCTCGGGATTGTTTTTGGTGAACCTTAGGTGCGGCAAGGCAAATGGGGAAAACATTTTTTTACGAAAAATTGAAAATTGTTATATAGGTTGCTGAAATTGAATCTGATAATAAAATATTTCTAACTTCACCCCTGAGGCGGTGAGGGGGTAAATATTTTTAAATACTTTTAATATTTTCGTCAAAATTGGAATATTGGGGTTTTTGGGGTCGACGAATCTGAATACATTTTTGAAAATTCGTATATTGAGGTTTTTGAGGTTGCTGAAAGTGAATCTTATAATAAAAAAATCTATTTCACGCGCGGAGGTGAAAAATGGGAAAGCTCTTTTACTGGGCAGTGTATTTTTTCTTCTTGTGTTTGTGAATGTTCCTTAAAATTAATAATATTTCATCGTAATGTGAAACCATTCATTTAAACGATCATTAAAAAAATTAACGTCATCGATGAAATCAAACCATGCGAGAAACAGATCAAACTTACAGTTAATTAATATAAAATAAATTATTTCAAATGTGGTATTTTTTTAACTTTAATTTAGATTTTCTTTGGTCTGTTCTAGATTAAATTTATAAAGCCAGCATCTCGGCCGGCATTAAATTATTAGGGCCGTTATATATTCAAAATTTCTCAGATTATTTTTTAACGTTTTTATCAACCAATCATTTAACAATATTTCTGACCACCTGTTTATTTCTGTCCAATTATATTACAGTTATATCGGGAATTTTCTACTGTAGAAAATTCTAGTGAGAATCGCTGTAGTATTTTGTTTTTCAGTATTTCTCTTTTACAACTAAATTTCAGAAATGGGTGGAACCAAATCTTGGTAAAGAAGAAGAAAACCTTTAACTTTAATCTCACCTTACTTTAAATGGTAAGACCCTTTGTTCTGAATTGCGGTACAAAGTAAGGTAAGGAATATTGGCTTACATCAGCTCCAAATTAGAAATAAAAGAACATCCTTCCAGATAGTATCTGGTTGATGATGAGACGTACTGTAAGAAGGTCGTGAGTCCCCACTTCAGCGCAATTTTCTCATATCCCCGATCTCGATCTGAAAACCTGGGGACACGACGCGAGGATTCACAATGCCACTTATTCAGTAATTACACAAATTTCGAACAAAATCTCTTGACTGTATCTTAGATATCGGCGGAATGCATTTTGCTATCAGGACATCGAAACTTCTCACATTACTAAATTTAAAATAACGTAACTGCATTCGCAATCAAATAAATATTGGTATCTTTAAGAAGATTTGACTTTTTACTGGTATTTTATTAGGTACTCAAACAGTTTTGAACATCACCCATATTATTAAAAAGTGTAATATTGTATAAAACGTCTTTTAGTGAGGTCCCAGGACCACTATAATCCTGCTACTCTATTTTTAAGCAAAATTGTGTTTTGTAACATACTGTAGTTTAATGTTTGGTACGCTAATAATTAGTTTTTGTTGTTTTTTTATTCTTTATGGTTGGGTGAGCCTAATAGTTGTTGTGTAGCAGAACTGATGAGCAAATGGTCACCTCAGGATAACTAGTCGTTTATTATAAAACCTCAAAAATATGCTGACAAATAACAAAGGAGATGGGGTATAGACTTTTTAGAGAAATTAAAGAAATTGCTAGGGATGATGATAATAAAGAGCTATCTCATAACAGTCTTCGGACTGATAATTCGGACTGATATCCTTATAATATTTCTTTCGTAAATACTAAAAAAAAATACTGAATTCAAATATATTTCTTTGAGTGTATTATTTCAAATGTTTCCACAAATAAAAGATGTAAAGATTCCCTCTGAAGATACAAAATATTATTTCTTTTAAGGAATTGATGATATAAAGCGTCAAAAGCTTTGCAACATCTAGCTAAAGCTCGAGAAATGCTGAACTGAATTATTTTTTATTTATGACTGTCAAGGTATCGGGTTCAACAAATTACAGTGACCGTGGTCGTGAACTGGTCATTACCTAATACCGATAAAGCATGAAAAATAAGAGAATTTACTAGTCCAGGCGTATCTCATTGTTGCCAGTTATAGAAAACAGAAATACCACTAGTATAATATATGAAAAATTATGTCTCTTACAGGCAAAAAAAAATTATTATTTGCCATTTTTGCTCTTAGGATAAATGAAATTAATTTTAGTAAAAAGCTTCGAAGCACTTCCCCCCCCCCCATAAAAAGAAACGAAAAAAACGACAAAAACGATCTGTTCGTGGTATAAATGCTACTACATTCTCTTGCCGATTGGTTTTTCCGACAAAGAGCTTTAGATTTGAAACTACCTACTTAATATTTGATCACAGCGTCAAATGCTCTTCCATCAAAACATCAACTTTACATAAACTAGTATTACTTTGATCCAAAAGAAAATGGGAAACTCTTTGTAAAGAAATGGTTGTATTATTTCAAACTCGCCATTCATTTGGCATATATTAAAAGTATTATTCTTTTAAGTAAATGTCATATTCATTTGTTTCAAAGTAAGCGCATGGAAAGCATGCAAAAGAAAAAGTAAAATAATCAAAAACTGTAGTTATAAAACGAACAAAAGAAAGAAAAACACCAGGACAATACACTGGTCTTACGAATGTTTTGTTTTTTCATTTTTGTTCATCCGCCTATTGGTTTTTTTATAAATTTATAAACAATGTAGCATATATCCTGCATAAATTATTGATACAAAAATCTCCGCAGTGTTAAATCCGCAAAAAATCCCGCTGTGACAGTTAGGGTAATTCCATAAAACATTACCCCTTGCGAAAAAAACATGAAGTATGAAAATTGATAATATTTGAAGTAAGAATATATCTCTTGTTTTTCAGTACTCGATGTATAATGTTTCCTAGTTTTTTTTTGCTCAAAATTTTAGATATATTGGGCTATAAAGTGATACCATTATCAATTATGTAATTTAATGTTAAACGTAAGAATTACAAAAAAAATAGTGTCTTAATTTTGTACCTGTACCAGTGGAGTCACACAATCGGTTTTCGTTTCTATGGTTTTCTAAAATAATACCAACTTAATATATGAATTACAATAAATAAAATAAAAAAATAGCGTCTTACTTGGGCACCCGTACTATGAAGCACATAGGTAGAGAATATATAGAGGAAATAAACGTTTGCGCAGGGTTCTGCGCTGCGTAACAACAATAGATAGAAAATTGACATCTAAACGGTAAAAATGGCGGTTCTACGTTGCCAACAATATTTCAACTGTATAATTTTTAAATATAAAAACCAATAAATTTCCAATATTTTGCTACAAATCATAATAAGAACACTCAAAGACAGCTTAAATTTACATTCAAACCGTTTAAATGCAAGCAAACGTAAATTTACATGGGTAGTCCGACAACGCTGCATGTGGTATCTGCGTGTCATAGTTTTAAATTGTTTATAGTGTTAACATATTTAACTTAAAAATGACTCGTTTTGTAAAGACTTGTAAAAATGTGAAAAACCGTTTTGAGGTTTTGTTTTTGTTTACAAATTTTGACGTTTAAAAGGTAAAAATGGCGGACTAAATTTTACACACCTAATGTGTTTTTATCTTTATCTAATACTCACTATAGCTTCTCTTCCTATGTGCAGTGAAGTCGGATTTGGTTTCTGTTGTTTTCTGGAATAATAATGCTATCTGGCAACCCAGCATAGATCGTGATTATTTGTACTCATAGTTTCCGAGGCATGATGTTTGCCACCCATAAAAGATATATGCTATAAATCCCATGAAGCATATTTTCCAATATCGTTTCGTTTTGTGGGAACGGTACCGCTCAATTGTTTGCGCTAATATTAACCAGTAGGGTGGAGCATGGAATAAAAAAATCGTAACACAAAAAGTAATGTACACGCCTACTCTAATTTTAACTGAGAAATTGTGGTCCGATCGTTTTTGTTTTGCTTTTTCAAGTTGTGGGTAGTCTTCTTAAAAATTTATATATTTTTTTAAATAGCACGCTGCTATATCGTTTTTCATTCCTGCTGTGTATTTAAATCTTTAGCCATTTAATTAAAAATGAAATAACAAATTATTATTTTTGGAAAAAATGTAAATTGTTTTTTTTTTTTCAAAATATGGATCTTTTTCAAGGCAGATTCAGTAAAAATTTTGAGTCATGGGGATAATGTAAGGTAACACAAAAACCATTTTATTCAGATGTGAAAATCCCCTTGTTTTAAAATGCGCTCTACTACAACCAACGAAACACTTTTTTGTTGGGTGCGTTTTAGTGACACATTTCCATCCAGTTTCCAGTGGCGCTTGGAATGTGTCATAAAAACGCAGCCATCTTCCCCAAATTTACCAGTTCAGATTTTTTTTTTAAATAACCTTAATTTATCTGTTTCAGTAAAATTAAAACGTCATTTCATGTGGAGAAACCACCTGTGGCGCTTGGAATGTGTCACTAAAACACTCCCATGAAGTGTACAGTTCACGTATTATTCATCTGGAATCGCGCGCATGCGATTTAAGTTTTTTTTTAAAGATGCCGAGCTGGTACTCTAATAACAATATTTTTGGGCAACGTTTTTTTTTCTTTTTATAATTTTTTTTGTTAATGTCCCACACTATTTAAACGATATAGTATCCTCCTGACCTTTTAAGTTCAACTCGCGATATGGAATGAGACAATACAACCTATTGTTTAACGATAACAAGATCTCTTAATATCTACAGTTATTTAGAACTTTAACAAATATCGCACAGCTTGAATTTATTCACATCAAAGTGAACCAGTTAACTGTTTTGACTATAGATACAATTTAAATCTAATTTGAGACAATAAAAGAGTAAGATTATCTGGTCTTTGTCAATATTTATAGATTTATATTAAATATATACCGGGTGTTTCAGGAAGGTGGTTCACCCCCCTTAACTTTTTTACTTTTTTAGGTAGGATCTTGAAATTGTCAGAAGCTGTATTATGTATAATTTAAGATTTTTTGACATAGTTAGAATTTTTTTGGCACTTCCGTTATATATTTTTACATATTTTGATTCAGAAATCAATTCTGAGAACAAGTATGTACCACTTGTCAAATTTTGACTGGTCATGTCATTTTTTAGTTAAATCTTCAACTTAAATCTTTTGTGTTTTAATGCCAAGTTCTTCCAAATAAAGTATTAATGTGTGGTATCAAAATGTTCGCAAGAAATTTCTCTTTCATTTTAACCTAATGAGCCACCCTCTTTCCACTTGAAAAAAATGACTTTTAATAAGCTAATTTAAGACACTCTAGATTTAAAATAAAAATTTAAATAAAAAATGACATGACCTGTCAAAAATTGACAAGTGACACATGCTTGTTCTCAGAATTGATTTCTGAATCAAAATATGTAAAAATGTACAGGGTGGTCCATTTAAAAATTGAAAGAGAAGAGTTATTAGTTCGTTGAATTTATTAATTTTTTATAAGAGCGTGTTTTTTTTCAATTTTAAAGATTTGGTCTCAGTTTAGGTGCATTTAAAAATTAATTAATTAAATTTATGTTTCTTTCAATTTATGCTTTTAATTTTAAGTAAAAACTTTAATCTAATTTATACTGAATATTCAGTGTATCCTAGTACTACATGAATTTTTATTATCTTTTGGCTGAAACTTTAAAGAAACTGTAGACAATTATCAAGCACAGTTGTATTTTAAATTCAATACCGTATTCAACAAGAGTTATATTAATTAAATTTTATGCATTTTATGCAGAGGAAAGAAGGTGAACGAATTTTTATTTTTCTTAAAGCATATCGATATAAATATACATATTTAATAATTCCTACCCAAAATATAATAATGACTTATAAGTCATTATTATAAATCAACAAAAGCTTACAGGCCACATTCATTTTTATTAATTTTAGAATCTAGCCCGCCATCTTTAATTCAGTTAATAAAAAGCATAAAGTCCGACATTTTTAATTCAGTGTTTAAAATGGTAGAATTAAGTCATCTATCTATAATCTGGTGGTTATGATCATAGAATTACTTTTTGCTGTGTTAAATACCGAATTAAAGATGGCCGTCTTTGTGCTATGATTTTAAACATAGAATTAAAGATGGCCGACTCAATTCCGTGATTTTAAATACCAAATTAAAAACGGCCGACTCAACTTTACGATTTTAATATCGATTAGCGACTTAAATTTAATTTAAACACCGAATTAAATATGGTGAACTTAATTTTAATATTCTACAGATTAAAGATGGCCGACTTAATTCTACTATTTTAAACATAGAATTAAATAACTTACGCGTTCATATTTATCCATGTTTTAATCAAAGAAAGCTATACAATTCCATCTTTTATTCATGCTTATTTGTTTTTGATCAGTCTGTATATTTTACCATCAAATTAACATACCAATCGATATTTTTCTATTAAATAAAAATGTAAATTTGATTTCTGATTTCATATAAAGATAAAAACATAATCTATAGACCATGTAATACAAGATGTAATTGATTTAGGCCCAAAAACCCAAAACTGTGAAATAGAATGCCCTAACATTTGAATAATATTAATAAAGATATTTTAATACGATACCGTATCTTCAAGTTTGGGGTATTATACAAAAAGGAACCAGTTTCAATGACAGATGAATATTGTTATTTACTTGTACATACCCTATAAAATATGTCGCATTGAAATGTATTAAAACACATTCAGAAGATTCCAAATACGTATTAAAAATTACTTTTTAATTGACAAGATTATAAATAAATTACTAAAAAAATCGTGGCTTAAACAACACAAATTTAATGTATGTTTGCGCCATCTAGCACGCTGAATCGTATTTAAAATATAGATATAAAAACCTGTAAGCAGAATGATCAATTACAGTTTTCAAAACATAAAAAAAATGTTTTTATTAAGTAAATACTATTCTAAAAGTAACAATATATACCATATTTTGCGAAAAGAGACTGCCTACATTATTAAGATCAAAGTTCCATTATAATGACATCTTTTAAAATTTACGTTTAAATCGAGTATTTTTTATTTAAAAATAGAATACTCACTGGTTGGTAATATATTAAATAAGTCCCCATAGGCCGTTATTTTTAAGAACTGCCTAAAATCAATGTTGCCCTAAAGTTTAAAACTAAAAAATCTACTAAGTAGTATTTTTTTTGTATTTGGTTATATATTCTATAACGCGTCCAATATTCGTATTATATTTTTTACATTAAAGGCGTGTGTAGCCAGTTTAACACCACAAGCGGTTTCAGAGATAAACTACCTCCCCAGGGGTTAATACAAAAAAGAATCCTAAGTAATATACTACCAGTTGGTATTAAACTGTGGCGTCATATGTAAGGTACTGTTTGATATTAGATATTAGCTTTTCTTACTAGGGGGATTTTTATCACGTTGCGCCTCGAAAATACTATCATTTCGACCTTATTTGTACGAAAACTGTTATACTTTTGTAGTAAAATAACATAATAAGCTGGGTCGAGCTTAGAAAATTTTATTTCAGTAACTTCAAGTTACATAGTAGAGTATATTGGAGAGAACTGGGGTAAAAGCGTATCTTAAAACGGGGGTTAGTTGGGAGAAGGGGTCAAATGATGGGTCACGTACTAAGGAAAGCTAAGTTAGAAGGTCCAGAATGAAATACAAATAATATGGTGTAGACATTTTAGGGGAATAAAGGAATTGTCTAGGGAGAATTTGGGATGGAAAACAGCCTAAAACCAGACTGATAAAAGGATGATGGTTAAATTTTCTCACGAAAGGTTTAAACAGTCAGACTAGCCTCGTAGTATAACAAAAATCTCGGCACCTAAAGCAATAATTAAATTAAATTAAAGGAGATCCGGTAACATAGCCTGTTTTTGGCATTATGGATGGAACGTAAGATTTATATATTTTTTAGGAGTAGTGATAGGCAAACTCAACGCTACCAAATTCAACACCAAATTCAACATCAAAACGGTGCTGAAAATGGGTTCTTTTATAAGATTTTTTTTGCTTTCTTTTTATAATATCTTACACTTGCTACTTTTTGACTCAAAATTTAGATAGTAAAACACCTTTTGATCGTAAGTAAGTAGCAAGTACAACATATTGTAAAAAGTAAGCAAAAAAATTATTAGGAAAAGAACCCAATTTTAGCACCAAATTAAATGGTTTTTTTCTGATTTTGTCGTAAAATTTGGTACCGTTGAGTTCGCCTATCAAAACTCTTTCAAAAAATATATTTTTTTTCGTTCCTTTCAAAATGCCAAAAACGGGCAATTTTACCGGGTATCTTTTAATAAAAAATCCCCTTACTGGGATTTAAACCCAAGACCTTCTGTACTCAGCAGCTCTTACCAGCTCGGCTACCATGAACTAATTTGAAATGACTTTGGTCCACCCTATAGTGCAAATACACCCATTTGACTAACCTTCCTCGCTATCACAAAGTGTTGATATCACGCTATATTTCGGATATCCTTATCCTGCATAATAAATTATCCTAGAAGATATAGGGGACTTATTTCATTTCGGACTTCATTATGTCATTGACACATGCATTTGTCATAGCCAGCTTGCCGGGACTAAAAAGATGCATCCAGGATTTTCGTAGATTAAATTTTCTTCAACCCCAAGTTAGACAATGCCTGTCAAATCAGAAAGGGGAGATCAAATATAGAAAACGCGTTTATTTAATTTAATTCTGTACCCTCTGTCTGCGCCATTTGACAATTTAAAGCTTAATGACAGTAAAGTAAGCAAATTAGGGAATACTTGAATTCAAATTTAATAAATAAACTGCAATTCTAAGGGCCATATTTTTCGTTACGAGCCTTTATTGAAAAAATGGGAATCAAAATACAGCAGTATTTTATTTACAACGTTAAAAATTACTTTTTGTGACGTCTATACAACGAACTAATAACTCTTCTCTCTAGAATAGGCATTTCATTTGTAAAAACTAACAAAAACGTAGCGAATATAAACATTTTTCTGTCTTACACGCACAGCTTTGTTCTAACAGAGACAACAATAACAGTTACTGGCAACTATTATTGTTCGGGCCTGAATATACCAACGAACTAAGAACTCTTCTTTCTAGAATTCGCATACCGTTAAAATAAAGTATCGCCAACATCTCGGCTTGTTTGTAAACAAATAGTAGGTACATTCAGGCCTGAACAATAACAATTACCAGTAACTGGTATTGTTGTCTGTGTTAGAACAAATATGTGCGAGTAAGACAGACGAATGTTTATGTTGCCGACGTTTTTGTCAGTTTTTACGAATGAAATGCCTATTCTAGAGAGAAGAGTTATTAGTTCGTTGGAATATACCTACTATTTATTTACAAACAAACCGAGATGTTGGCGATACTTTTTATTAACGGTATGCGTATTCTAGAGAAAAGAGTTATTAGTTCGTTGCGTCTACTATATTTGCATGTATTGCTGGGCAACTTTATGAACAATAGCAAGGCGTACTTCACTACCCCAGTGGGCCATATCAAAGCCAACTAGATGGTCCAGTAGCGCGGTCTGGAAGTGAAGAACCAAGGCGTCATTTAAGTGAAGGACGCCTTGACAATACACATTGACAATTACTTGACAGATAGTAACATAACCTCAAAAATATTTAGAAATTAATTTTATTCTTAATTTTAATGACTTATTTTTGCCGAAACTACTTCTTTGCTTTACTCGCCTGCAACGAAGTTCTTTGGGTCCTAATAATAATAAAAATACCTACACATGTGTTTGGTAGACTTCTCGTGGGCCACGAGGTCCGCCAGGGCTTTATATCATACAATATTAGATTTTTAATTTAAGGTTAAGCTATAATTATAATGAATTATTTTGTAGGATGTCTGTCTAGTAGCCAGTGCCTACCAGTCTTTCCAGTTGAAAAAGAAATTCTTTTGGTACTAATAAGTTTCTTAAATCCACAATTTGTCAGTAACTTCCTGTTAATGCTGTGATATTTCGTTATTTCACGCATATTTTGAATTTCTATCAAAGAAACCCGAAGCCGAATTATGTTTAAAAGCCTTTGTGCTTGCAGCACCTGGTTTCTACCCAAATACCCACTATTCAGTGATGTTTACAATAAATATATTCCTTTCAAAAAGTGTCAAATATGCTACTGATCCGCAAAGAATCCAATTCAATGCTTAAAAGTACGATATAGGCGATATAATCCGTAATATGTAAGATTCCACAACATTCTCCCGATCTTGAAATGTCATTAGCGATGTTTTTTATATGATGATTTTTTAAAACTTATTAGGGTTTTATTACATAGCTAATTCTGAAAATAAATTTAAACAAGCCCTGAAGATATGTAATGCTACGCATTCCATTATATATTATTCACAGTAAACGATATATTGTATTTTCCCAAATATTAAAAAAAATAAAGAAATTAAAAAAAAATATTTTTTTAAAAAACGAAACACTTAAAAAAATAAAAAAAATACATAATTCGAAAAAAACTTTCAAAACTTTTCATTTTTTCTTTTTTATTTTTTTTTTGAAAATTATTTTTTATTTTTTAAAAAAGTTTAACCCGCCATAACTTTTTTATTTTTGGGGGGATTACTTTGCAAAACAATAGGGAACTTGATTTTTCATGAAAATTTCGATTCGATCGGATAATTCGTTCTGGAGTTATCGTGTCTACAAAAATCGTGACATCGGACAGACAGACGGAAATTTTCAGAGTTTCTTATTTTTCCATAAAACACATTTGTATCCAGGAATTTTTTGTCTTGGACGTTTTTTGACAATTTCGGGAAATTCGAAACTATGGTATATTATTCTAGCGCAGGCGCTGTGAATAATATAATAATAGAAGAAGGCTCATAAAAACTTTCATCGTTTGGACTTTTGAACTCTCTGAAGGGTAGCAACACTTGAATAATAGGGATATTAGAAGATAGCAAAAAATCATTCTTTAAAATGTGGTGCTAAGGGTGAATTGGGAAAAAGCGTATAGAAAGGGCTAGTTAATTAGTTTGACTATCTTCATAAGGAAATAGTACCTGAATTGCTATTAACTACACTAAAAAATAAAAAGTATTTCCGAGGATTCTTGTGGAATGATACATTCGGATTTTTTAAACGTGTCAGGTCCAGGTGTGATGTGAAATGTTACCTAATTGTGGGCAAAATTTGACAAATTTAGAAGAATGAACTGTACACAAAACATCGCACACCTACATAAGCAAGAAATACAAAGAAATGTCGTCTATCGGATTTTTCAATAAATAAATCTTAAATCAGGTATAAAATACATTGTGGAATTTTCAAAATGAATAAATTCGGTGACACTAAAAGATTTTTTTTCAACAATTCTAAAAAATCTCTGGACAGGTCTAATTTTTACAAAAAAATATATAACCTAAATATTCATAACAATGAATTCCTAGGTTCAGGAGAGAGCTTTTAAAATTAACCATTAAAACAATTTACTAACCTATGATTAAAATTTGGGCCATAAATATAAAAATATTGAATGGTATGCAATTTTTTAAATTGCTCCAAATTATTAGGTTTTAAAGAAGTCACTGTGGGTGCCACAAAGTCGATGAAGTGGGTATTTGCCATAATTGAGTGGCGTTTAGCACTTAAAATGATTTGTACGTTTTTCGTCCCAGTCACAATTTATTTTAACGTTACTTTTATACTTAAGAGTAACTCTTAAAAAACCTCATTGTTAAAAACAACTAAACCAGAAAATGTGTTAAGCGTTTTCTTAAGTTTACTTCGAAGAACTTTCAGCGTTTTAAAGGCAAAATTATTTGTCGCCAAAGTCATTTGGACAGATTCATGCAAAAAATACGAAATAACATATTATTTATCAAATACAACATTTTTAAATCAAATTTTCTATCAATTAAGGTCCAGGTTAAGCTGGGTTAACTATGACATAATTTATTTTTATTTACTTATCGTATTTGTTAATATACACAGAACTATGTATAACCCCAAATAAGTTTTAAGCTTGTGTTAGAGGCTTTCCAATAATCTTAAAACAAAATAAGACAAATTTAATTGAACTATTCTAAAAGTACAGTCACATTTGTATTCGAAGCTAATTTCATCTAAAATAATTATTGTCCTTATATTAAGTAAAAACTTAAAAATAAGAAAAAAAAATAAAATATATTTAATTTTACTGAATTAATGAAGTATTTTCTTTGCTGTATCGGTTGTGATTCTGTAGTACAAGGATTTGAATAAAGCACTAGAAAGTACTGAAAGGCTTTCATTATTACTCATTTAACAAAATATTATGTTTCTTTTTGTATGACGAAATTATATCCAGTCAAATTAAGTTTCAAACTCTAAAGTTTGGTCTGAAATTCCAACTATGAATGTTATAATCTGTAAATAGTCATATTACAAAACTTCAGAGAGTGTATATTCCTTAAGCATTAGTGCATTAATATTAATTTGATATGCGAGAGAAACAGGTACTGGCGCGTCAGCTTAAATGCTCGCAATCTTGTTAAAACTTTATATACATGTTGATTTTTTATATACAAATATGTATAAATATATTAAAAAAAAGTAAGGCTTATGCGCGCATTTTAATGGTGAGGTACTGTTTATATATTAAGGTTTATGTATAAAACTGTAATTTATAATCGACGTTTCCTATTTCAAATCTAACGATTTCTTTTATTGACGTCACTGCAATAAACTGATCTATAACTGATTCTGTTTTACTTCACTGTTGAGTTTCGCGAGTATAGGGCTATCTTTCTGTTGTTCCTACGGTCGCTCATTGCTTTCAAAAGTGTGAATATTGTTTAAGCCTCACGTCTTCTGTTAATGAATAGACCAAGTTGTAGTATAACAAAGTTAAATCTATTAAGTACTGCCAAACAATCATTTATACTTGACAATTCCAACAAAGATTATTACGACTATATGTTACCTAATGCGTTTTGAATTGTTATTAAATTAGAGACATTAAAAGCTCATTTCAAACACCGTTTATAACAGCGTTTACCATTCTGGCTCATAATGAATTTTGATGCCAAAAGTTACACCCTTTATCGGCAATTATTTATCGCATAGTGTTCTTAGATCACCAGAATTTGCAAGTGTACTTTAGCCGAATTTTTAAAATTTGTTTTTGGATCAAAAAATATTTTGAAGAGGTAAAATGGGCAATCCCAAAATAATAATATTTTAAGAGAGAATATCTTTGTCAAATAAATAACTATAGTTATTAAACGTCCAAACCTCGATGACGTTGGCTCTTTTTAAACTGACAGCAGGCATCTAGGACGGCTAATTTATCAAGGCTAGCCTAGCAAGGGCTGTACCCAGAGGGTAGTTCTGTAGGTACAAAAAAACCAACATTTTGATTATAAATAAACAAATTCATTTAAAATAAACACATTATAAAAACTCTTTCATTTTAAACAGCAGATGATGGAAATTTTATCTGTTCTTCCTTCCATTCGCAGTACAATGGGATTTTCGTAAAACCAATTGTATTTCAGTGTTAATTTAGTTAACAGTGTCTAGTTATTATGGCCGTAATTAGTCTTAGTTTATCCCTCGAATTCCCAGGAATAATAAAGTTTTATATGAATTTAAAACCCTTTTACATAAAACGTAGATTAACTTGTTCCGCTGCCAAAACCTTTTTAAGGTCTTAAACAACCTCTTTTTAAGTAATGAACTAATAATTTTAGACAAAAAATACTTTATATGGACTTATTTTATACACTATATAAGAATATTTATATACTATTATATATTAAGTAAATAGTATTTTAAATTAGTACTGACAGATAAAGATCTAGATAGTTGCGTTCAACGGATCTCAGCCAAAGTTAGCAAAACGATAACACCAAAGAAATTATAAAACGACGCACTTTTTAATTTTATATAGCAGTTAAAGAAATAACAAGTTTGTGCGTATTTTCTTAGGTTATATGTACTAATTACGCTGACTTTTTGACATAAAGCTAATCTACAAGCGCCTAATTGCAGCCCTCAACTGCAGGAGTGCAGGAGTTTGTTTTGTTTTTTTCTTGGTTTGGACTTTTTTAATGAGAAGGCCTTGGTTTGCGTTATCATTGGTTTGGCGTTTGTAAAAAAATGTTTTTTATTTAAAATAACGGTCAGCGAATGTGCGTGCGCATGCGCAGTTTATCAAAACGCGGCATAAAGAGCTGCACATAAGTGCTCCTGATAATATCAGCTGTAAAATATATCCCCTTTTTCGCTACCAGCAAGATTTAGCAAACAGCTGAAATTTGACAGTTTTTGTTTGGACTTTTGTTAAAGGCCCTAATGGTTTTAGCTAAGTTTCGCTGCCTTACACTGAGACTCGTTGCCGTAGTAAATACTAAACGTTTTTGCTTATATTGAACCCTACTAAAGTTTAGTTAACATTGTTGTTACAGTAATACTTAACGTTGTTAGAGTTCTGGTAATTGTAACAACCAGTGAATTTGTACTAAACTTTCGTAGGGTTCCATATATAATAAGAAAAAACGTTTAGTATCTACTAAACGAGCTCTCAGTGAAGAACCCTAATGTATTATTATGTAGCTATTGAATATTCAAGCTAATTGAAACATTATCTGTGAGTTTATATTTGCCATTCATTGCATCTATAAATTCTTTCAAATAAAGAAACTTGATTAACAAGAAACTAGTAGGTATATTCTTAAGCAGGTAAGTAAGACGTCAAGTCGAGGAGCAAATTAATAATACTTAATTATTTATGATAATTAATCATCGATAGCGATTGAATTGAATTAAAATTATAAATTAAATTTATTTTATAAAGTTTATTTATTTATACTTATAACGAGTTTTGATTACGAAGAATAGAAGTCTGTTCAGTGAACATTGTTGTGAGAAATAAAACGGTCGAGTCATGGTCTTGTACCTCGGTTAACTATTAACAAAGATGATAAATTATAAATGATATTTCTTTTCCTTGACGTTATAATAATAATTTTGATGCATTAAATCTAAAAAAGTTGCCAATAAAAACGGCAGAACTCAATTATAGAATTTTTCAGCTAAAGCCATACTTACACAACTAAAAATACATGTTGCTTTTTCAAAAAAAAGATGACCAACACATAATAATAGGAAGGACAGCTGCTGTTTAATAGGGCCGAATGGTATAGTAGAAGGTCATTTTAACCCCATCAGAGTAACTCATGTTGGGTTGACCCATAGGGACAGACTAATTTTACTATTATTTTAGGGTCAAACCTGGACACGTAGAATCTGCAAAACTCCAAATGAGCATCAGTTGTTCCTGGTTTTATGGTTGGCAGAAATAATTTACTTCCCTTTGTCAGGTTGACTATCTTTTGTGTCATTTTGGAGTGTTACGCCCATGTTAATGGTATAGGAAAATAGCGTTACAGAGGGGGGGGTCCAAAATGATCAAAATTTGCGTTACGTAATACTTGAACGTTCCCTAACATGAAATTGAAGAGGCTCCACATTTATATTTAAAGAGTTATTTGTGGTTTTTAGTATTTCATTGTTGTTTTTTTTTGCGTCTCAATTATAACTTCTCATTATTTCTGTTGACCACATTAAAAGTGGAAATCGATCTATAAGTATTCATTTCCGCCATAAAGCTTAAAACTTAATATAAATATATTCTATCTACATTTCTTTGTTTTTTTTTAAGAGTGTAGAAAAACCAATTATAGTAGGTACCTTAAAACAAAAAAAAATCAAAGTCAATTACAGTAAATGTCTTTTATGTGTAAGAACCGAGTCGAGTATTATGAATCCTGACATAAAGAAATCTATTTTTATTTATTACACTCCTCGCAGCTTTACAGCAAGGCAGTATTATAAGTTTACTTCAGACCAAAAAAAAAACATGAGAAACGGGTACCTTTTCTAGACGGGTGAAAATCTGTATTTTAAACTAATCGTTAAAATTTAAGTCTATCAGCAATTTTCTTGCTTTCGTTTTGCATTGATTCGTTACTTTTTCTGTATTATTATCAGATATAAATTTATTTAAAAACATCAACATTTTATTTTACCTATGATTACAATTTTACTAGTGTCAAAATTTGACATCTAATTAAAAATGTAAAAATAATAAAAGTAATTTTTTTCACTCAAGTGAAAGTAGTCCAAATACAATTAATGTAAAACTGAGGGTTAAATGCGAAAAATTGAACTAAGGACCAGCGCTAGATAAAGATATATTACCTTATTCCTTTGAAGCTCTTCTGACTAGATCTAGTATTTATTTTCTGTGATGCTGTAGATACACCTTTATATTAATGCGCGCGATAGCTTCGTGGGTAGAGCAAATTTACTATATATTCATAGCTTTGATTATATGATCTTTCGTGCGAAAAGAACAATTAAAGACGCGTTGTAAAATACACCGTGAGTGAGTCGATTGAATACTTATTACTGACTGACTATCGGAGGGTAGACCCATATTTTGTGTCGGAATGAAAGCTTTGTTCGCAAGGTCACGCGCCAAGAAAGAATCAAATATGTATAAAGACAAAAAATGCTTCTCGGAAACAAAATAAGAAATAAAAACCATAATTTTTGCATACAGCAAGCCATAAATAAATAAATTGGAAACTACATGCATTTTAAAACACTCCTTACAGAAACCTGTATATAACTGCGAGGAGTATACTATAGTATGCGAAGCATTATATATCTTGTTTATATTTAAAATATAGCCAGAGATTGCTTGATCTATCTATGCGGGTGATCTCTCAAAATGCAAATCTACCTAGCAACAATGCAACGTCGTTTCTTTACAAGTTTCAATGTGAACGTTTAGAGTAAATATAGGCTTTAATGCTACATAATGAGGGGCTTTTTTGATGTATTTGACTCTGAATAACGTTTGCATCTTATATAGCAGTGGCGTGCCTAGATCTACGTCCTAACTAACATTGCTATTTTCCTTAATTTTTTCGAATAAATGGCCAAATTTCCTGACTTCCAGGTTTTAATTTTAATTTCCCTGACCTTACCCAGACTTTCCTGTTTTCCCTGACTGGTGAAAAACCTGGAGAATAGATAAATATGGCATAGAACAACCGGTATATGCAGATAAGCCGAAAAGGACAAAAATGTTAGTTAGGACGTTTTAACTAATTTTTGTTTACTTACTTTGTTTCTATGATGTTTTGATGTAAAAAAATAGAATTGCTGTTGCTAAAAACACTTATGTATTCCTGTAGAAACAAAATTTGCTTATAAAATCGCTTTTATTCCAATAATTTAGAGGAATAAACCAATGTTTTGTTCTCGTTAATGGCACGTCAACGTTTTACGGTTGTGTAAATTGGGCCTAGTCATTTCGCTTACGACGCATGCCTATTGTTTACAAGCGGGAAGGTTTAAAATAACTATACCTTAAAAAAATAAACTTTAGTTGTTAGTTTTGTGTAATCTAGAGTTCGTAAGTAACGCCCCTGCCCTCTTTTCCAAACCAAAATATAATTTGACTTAAAATGTTTTCTTCGTTTTTTAATCGTTTTCTTTTTCTTAATTTAATTTAACTTCGACACACGTTCTTAAAGCTCACTAATGAACCCTGAATCAATCAACACAATCACAATTTCAGCGTCTGCTTATATATATTTTTTAAGTCTACAATGCGTTGAAATATTTATTATTTAACAATACAAACTGACAGATATATTTAAAAATAACACCAACATGTTTAACGTAAACAATTACTGGACTAAAAATTTCATTTATTACACAGGCCCACAAAAAAATAAAAGTGGTCTGCGCCATGGGTAGTTCCATGAATTCCTATGTATTTTCGCCCGCTGAAACCGAATCTGAACTCCGTTTAACCCCTACATGTCTGGATTTTTCTCTACAGGCGCACATGTCACCAAACGGGAAAAAAGTGACCAAAATTATTTTATTGTGTATTTCAACTTTAAATGTTTTTTTAATTTTTTTAATATTTAATCATTTATTTTATTTAATGTGTGACATTTCTAATAATTTCTGTTTAACTTTAATCAAGCAACACGTTTGATTTAAGAACTACTATACCTACAACCCTTTGAGCCACTTGATCTGAATATTAGGTACTTGTTTTTAGTAATAATTTACCTACGTGTAGCTTACAAGTTAGGTATAGGCATAGGTATGTATTAAACAAACTCACCAAAAATTAGAAATAATTTAAAATTCCTGTTGTCTGACCCTGTTATTGTAATGAAAGTATCAACTCTGGTAATAACACAGGTCCGTAAGGTCCTGTTAATTTTTTATTTTGCGTTAGAACTTTGAAAAAAATACAAGAATTTTTTAGTGTCTAATTTAACTTTTTCTTCGTCGTTCTCGAGAAATTTAAAAGGCTAAATTAGATATATTAGTGTTTCTTGAGTTAAATTAAACAAATTATAAGTCCACAATGGTTTTTATGTGTTTACTGGAAAAATGTAATGTGGGTACTCATTAAATGTCATTCCAGTTGAATTAACTCTTTAGAATAGTTTTTTTTAATGGATTATGACAAATGGTACCCACATGGCAGATAATGCAATCTTTGTAGTTTATTTATTTTAAAACTATTGATTATCATATCGAATACAAATAAAGAATATCGAAGCTGTCCCGTAGCGTATAAAAAGTTGATGTTTATCTTATATAGATATACTTATGGATCCAATATGTATACTGGATCCATAAGTTTGAAGCACATTTAGAATGAAAGAAAAGTACTAGGAAAGTATTAGGAAAGCCCAGATCAGGAATGTTTTTTTTTTGGTTTTAGCTGCTGTGACTATCCATCTATTACCTACAATCGGCTGCACGTAATTCTGAGTGCTTACTCCCTCTTTTGCGGGACTAAACCTACTGTTTTAGTCCCTCATCTGTATCATGTTATCCACGATAGCTGTACACTTTTTTCTTGATTTGGATGACAATAAATGTAAAATAGCCTCTGCGCGATTCATGGATATCTTGATTTAATTTTTACAAAAAATTACAAAAATGGATTAGTTGGTTTTAAATTCATGTTTTAATTTAAATGTTATTTAAATATCGTTATCAATCGTGCAAAAAATACTGTATATTCCTCAGGAGTAAACTGTGTTTTAGCACCTAGCATGAATGTTTCCCGAGCGAGCTTATTTGTTTCTCAAGGACGTCTACAACAATGCGCTAAAATTGAGAATAAAAATAATCTCTTATTATTTTTGAGGTTATGTTACTACCTGTCAAATTATTGACATTAAATTATGTATTGTACATGAGTTCATAGATGGGTTTGCCCACAGAAAGTGTTTTTTTTTTCGGAACGGTGATTTCTTGTTTTACTTTTACTACAAAGGCAACTTTATCTAAAAAAATGAGCATTAAATATACTTTTGGGTATGGACATCGTAAAAAATGTTTTCTTATTAATATTTTGGTACATGCTGTATCTTAAAAATAATAAATAGATAATTTTTCAAAGAAAACTAATCGTTAGGTGAGTTATTGTTTTCTGTTGGAAAAAACAAACTCTATCATTAATCTTTAACACATGGTATATCTCCAACGGCGAAATTAATCACTCATTTTAGACCCATGTATGATATGTTGAGCTACCTACTGATTTTTTTGACAACGAACTTTGAGATGTAGTAATGAGATTTTTTTACAAGAATTTAATTGAAGCGGTCGGCATCCAGGAAAGAAAAAGCATTTATTTACTTTTTACACTGAGAAACAACTTTTACAATCACTGAGAAACAACTTTTACAATAACATAACGATTTTTTTATTATGTTTCTTAGCCTTCGTTTTCTATTCCATGATATGTAGTCAGTGTAAATGTAAATATTTGATGCTTTAATTAGGAATGTTTTAAGAATAATGCACCTTACATTGATATGTATCTTTAAATATGCGGATATGATAATATTAAATGATGTCTCTTTATAAAAATGATGTCACTCTTAAGTTAATATAAATTACTAGTCCTTTTATTATTTAACAAGTTGTTTACTATTTAATGTTAAATTTTAATAAAGCACACTTTATTTTAAACTAGTGCTCCCATTCAAAATATTTTACAATGGCTTATTATCTTGCATAAAATAAACAAAATAATTACTGTAATTAATCAAAAGATTCTTTTATTAAGGTCGTTCCTTTCTAAGTATTTTTGCATTGGCAAATTTTAATTTTAGCTTTATATTGTATATTGCAAACTCACGTTTCATGCAAACTAAAATTAATTTGTAAGACTTACAGTCTAATTAAGATAATACCACATGAAATTGTAATAAACAGAATTATACTAACAAATAGACAATACATGGAATATATAATATAGAGGTCTGAGTCTCAGAACTCTATATTATACATTCCAGTCTCTGAGATTATTATAAACAATATCATATCTAGGGTATTTTATGAAAATTCCAAAATATATAATTAAAAAATAGTAATAGCCTGTAAAAAGAACCTACTACAAGTACTTATTCGGATGTACATGTGTCAAACATACAAAAATACCAAATTTTAACGAATTAAATAAAGTTGATTTTTTGATTCATTAACACAACAGCCACATTTTAGGGCTTACAAGTTTTTCCTCTTGTTAAAATTATCAGGTCTAATAATAATAATTTTCGTTTAACTGTCCTTGCACATGTAAACCATATTCTAAAATTCCATCATCTAGGTTACCGAGAAGTAAAATAACTTGGACCATAACTTTCTGGCAGAAAGTTTCTGGTATAATGTACAGGGTGTATTTGAAATAGCGTAGGAAATTTTAACAGATGATTCTACATGATAAAATATGACAAAAAGTTTCTATAAACATATGTCTAAAAATGCGTCATAAGGGAGCTACGCCCCTTTGAAATTGGCTAAAAACATTCCTCAGGTCAAAATACATAAAAAAGGTACTCTTGTTGTAATACTGTAGGATTAACCGTTTTCGAGAAAAGTTCATTTGAAGGTGAAATTTTACGGTTCGAGGACGAAAAATTAAATACTAAAATGTCGAAAACCAAACCTCGAACCGTGGAATTTCACCTTCAAATGAACTTTTCTCGAAAACGGTTAATCCTACAGTATTACAACAAGAGTACCTTTTTTATGTATTTTGACCTGAGGAATCATATTTCAAAAATAAAATTGCAAAAAAGTTACACAGAAAAAAGTTTGGGATAAAAAACTGATAAGGCCCCCCCGTTTCGCACACCCCTGGTTTAAATAAGTACGTGAAAATTACATACAAAGATGGGCCTTATTAGGATTAATTCACGTGCAAAACCTCGTTAATATATCTCAAAGGGTTCCTGAGGTATTAAATAAAAACCGATTTTTTTAGCCGCTTTCAAAGGGGCGTAACTCCCTTAGGACGCATTTTTAGACATATGTTTATAGGAACTTTTTGTCATATTTTATGATGTAGAATCATCTGTTAAAATTTCCGACGCTATTTCAAATACACCGTGTATATTTATATATTATTGTAACAAATATTATTTAATATTATAGTTGTAATTGTAAATTTATTTTATTATAATATTTTATTGCAACAATATAAATAAACCGATCTGAAATTTTAATATAGAATATAACAGCCAGATTATAAAGCAGCACTAAAAAAATAAAATCTGACGCAAAAGAGATTCAAGTTCCTGAATGCATTAAAAAGATTAAGTGTAACAATAGCGGACTTAGGAATTGTTAAATTCTGTGAAAAATATGCAATTTAAAATATGACGATATTTTCGTGTGATAAATAGGCGAAAAAAAAACGTCCTTTTTGTTATAAAATCCCATTGACAAATGGAATGGTGTCAAAAGGTATGTAGGTAGTCAGATTAAAATGACCCAAAAATTTAAATCTGCCTTTTGTTCGTTGTATTTTCTAAGCAAAATGTGAGCCGAAATGAATGTTAAACTTTTTAATTCCTTGGTTTTAAATTTCACTTGTAATTTATATATGAAGTTAAGTTTTAAAATATAAGGTGTAACAAAAAACGCATTTAAACCAGAGATAGAAAAAAAATAGTCCTTTGAAACGTGGTGCTACAGGAGCATGTTAAAGACAAAATTGTTAGATAGTAATACTATTATAGTATTACAAAATGATCAAAATTTGCGTTACGTAATACTTGATCGTTCCCTAAAATATGAACTAAAAAATACACCAATAAAAATTTCATTACTGCAGGGTGATTCTACATTAAAAACTGTAAAAAAACCTTTATATACAAGGTTTAATTAATGCAAGCTCTTATTTTTCAGTTTTTTTGAAAAAGGTATTTGAAAATGTTGTTTATTTTAATGACTTCTATATACAGTTAAAAAAGAAGTATTAACTTAGAAATCACCCTGTATAAGATGTATGATGTATTATGATCAGTAGTGACTCATCAACGTTGAAAATAAACACAGAAACATAGGCTTACGGAATAATTTTGCCGAATTGTCAGGGAAATTTTTATAAAGGTCACTAAATCGAAACATTTGACGACTAGTTTGTTACACACAACAATATTGACTATTCATATTAACTATACATATGCATATATATCGATGTTTTTCAAAGAAAAAACCGACATTCGATTTTTATCTTTTAAGAATACGAAAGTTTTTAATATTTATTTATCGATAACTTTTTTCCCACCTTACTCGTTTAAATGGAATCATTCAAAAACATCGACGCGGCGCCTCTGCGAGTACTGGAAATTCGCCGAGTACTGATTATGATGTATGTATACTGTATATTGGCTGCTTTTATTTGACACTGTGTGCGTAAAGCATTATTTTCCGCAGCTTTAAGGATTTATTTCTTTAAAAACTAAAGAGATTAGAGTATTTTTTAATTAAATTTTAAACCAGTATTTTTTCAAATGGGTTTTGGGTAAAAACGAGGCAATAAATTTTCAACTTTTCGACAAACTATAACACATACAATTAATTATAGGAGAGGGTGTTGAAATACCAAGCTGATATATTTACTGGCTCGCTCCCATAAATTTGTCGTTCCGAACGCTCAAAATGAACAAAATATTACTTTGTTTATTTTTATTTGAAAAAAGGAATTTATAACTTTTTATTTGTTAATAATATATTACTCCAATTAGTAAAAAAATAAATAGAAATACTTTAAAGTATTTGGCCCATAGGTCACTTTACCATCCATTGAATAACTTTTTTGTTTGTCAATTTTTTTTAATTTATTTCTTTTACAACGTGAAAAATCATGTAGTTTAAATGACGTCCATTTTCCGCTTTGCAAGCACGGGCTCTTATCACGACTTTTTCCATGACGGCTTCTAACATGGCTTAAGCTGTTGAATAGTCCTGGGCTTATTGACATACAACCTATATTTCAGGTAGCCTTAAAGAAAAAAGTCCGATGGTGTCAAATCGGGCGATCGTGATGGAAAATGAAAATCTGCTGCCACAATGTCTCTAGCTAGTCCTACACTATAGGTCGCACAATATTTTCCAGCAATGTAGGATATCGGTCGCCGTTCACCGTAACTGTATTGCCATTTTCTTGGCAGAATTAAGGCCCGATTGCCATTTGGAATGTTAAATCGCACCAAACCGTGACCTTGAGAGGGTGCAATTTATGTTCATGCATGACCCTAGCTGGAGCCATACATGTTAAGAGCCGTCGTGGAAAATGTCGTGAAAAGAGCCCGTACTTGCCACCCTGTACAAATTAAAATAGAATCGGAATACTTATGCGTTCTTGCTCGAAAAATCGGTCATGGTTTCTTCCAGTATGTTTGGCGTTTTGGAGATCAAATTGTTTTCACATATTAAATGGCTTTGAGTTAGAACTCCAGACCCCGTTATTTTTTAAATCAATTCCCCTTTAATGTTTTTAATTCTTGTTTTAAAACGGGAAATAATTTTATTTTTTTTACTGCTTTATTTTCATTAATTTAATTTTTAATTTTCTGTTTTGTTAAATAGTAACTTTATTTCATCCCGATTAAAAGTTAGTTATTTTTTAACTATCTGTAATCCAGCTTGTTAGATTTTACAATTTAAATACACAATACTTTTAACGGCTGTAATAAAACATTTAAGAAATACATATGGTATACTCATTATTTTTTAATCGTTTTATAGACTGTAACAGCCATGTTTTTTATGGGTACCATATAAAAACGATTCACATATGTATATATTTCAAAAGTGATGTAAAATTGAAGGCATGGTGGCAAAAATAATACAAAATAGTTTAAGTGAATCTCAAGTTATATTCATTATATGATTAGACCACTCTCAAATATCACTATGCAGTTTTATGTTTTTAATGGCGCATCGTTTCTAAAATTTAACAAAGTAGGTCAGTTGTTAGAGCAACTTAAATCTGAATATTTGGATATTATAAATTAAACTGCCACACAACACAACTGCAGTATCTTAAATCCAAACCCTCCATTTTTATGCGTAACAGAAACTAGAGCTTATTTTTGTCTTTTTATAATTCTGTAGTCTAAATATCCAACTAATAAGTATTGTAGCAAAGTTCTGCAAGCATATTTAGTTTTTAGTTTTTAATCTGAAAGGTAAATGGTAGTCCAATAAGATGTTTTAATATTTTCTTGAATCCAGCCACCAAGATTGATGAGACTAAGTTTTGTAACTTTGGATACTAAGTATACTTTTCATTTTAGGATAATTTTACTATACAGGGTTATTCAGAAATATGTTCGAGAAATTTAAGAGGTGATTCTACGTTAAAATATATGAAAAAAAAGTTACTAACTCTTGTACCCTTTAAGCTAGAGCGACGAGCTTTTGCATGTATACTTGTATTAATAAGGGCAATAATTTTAGGTTAATTTATTTTTTTTTAATTTATCCAGAGGCGTGCCTAGACGGACAAAATATGTGAGGCTTAACACATTTTTGCCCCAAACTTTTTTATGTGTATATATTTTTTGGATTTTTTTGTAATAAATATAGACTCCTTTAGTAAAAATACATAAAAAATGTCATATAGTGTAACACTGTAGGAGCAACTGTTTTCAAAAAAAAATGCAATTAAGAGGAAGTAACATTTTGTGCCACTAAAGATATTACTTTTTAAAAGGCTATAACTCCTTTAGGTGTTTTGGTGAAGGATACTTTTTTGTTTAGTTTTAAGTGAAGAATCGCCCTGTAGCATTAAAATTTTATTGGTACTTTTTTTGTTCCCCATTCAATATACCCATCTTCGAAGCTCCCTTAGGGCTCATTTCCGGACCAACCTTTATAGGAACTTTTTTTCATATTTTTTACCTCTTAAATCTTTCGAACTTATTTCTGAATAACCCTGTATAAGCAGTAACATTTAAAATAGGCTAAATTAGGTTCTTAAAAGTTTTAACATAATTATTAATTATTTTTTTTAAGCATAGCATTGTAATAATTATAAAATTGATTTAAAGAATATTTATTTTCTTTCTAAATATTGGAAAAGTCCAAACCACTGTACACTTTTACATTATTTATTTATGTTTTCAAACGAATAGAGTTTATTTATTATTTTATTCGAAATCCCCTTAAAACATGTTGTGTGAAGATCATTGTATATGTTTGGTATAAAGTGTTATATGTTTACATTTAGAACACTTTAAGTTACTATATCGCTATCATAAAAAGCAATAAAACTGCTTTTTGAGAGCCCTTTTTTATTTATTTATTTTTTTGTTACAGTGCTGGGAGAACTGTGAACTGCTGCAATCCAACTTTCAAGTGTGGGGCGCCATGTGCCAAGAAAAAGAAATTTGTGTAAGTATATCTAAACACTTTAAAGTAATTAAAATAATTAAAATAAATTTAATTTTAAATCTGTCGACACATTATTCTTAGAAGCTTAAATATTAAAAAAAAAAACTGTAAAATGAACTAAGAAAAATGGGTTTTATGGTTATAGTAATAATATTATTATGAGCTAATGATAATGAGTCTTGAGTATTAAATAAGGCGGTATAAAACACTGATAAACATCTCTTTTTTGAAAAAGGATAAGAAACAAACGAAGCCAAGGCAATAAAATAAAGATACAGAAATTAGGAAAATATAAACTTATGCTTAAAAAAAAATATCTCAGACGTTTTGGGACTGCATTTAGTCTTGTAAATTGTACAAAAGTAAATAAACAAATCGTATTTACTCTTTATTAAAAATTCACATTTTAAAATAAATAAGCTTTACGTTTATTTATTTTAAATAAATTTCCTATGATAGTAATTTTTCGGATATTTACCTAGATATGTTCACTAATAATATAGGATGTTTTTCCATAAAGCGGAATATTATTCCGTTTCTTTTTAACTGACAAAGAAATACATATTATAAAAAAATCAAAGTTGGAAACATCAGTTTATAGTATACTACTACTAACTAGTAGGTAATACCTACTAGTAGGTAGTATCTACTAGTGAATATTATTAAATTTGTCATTTACATTTTTTTTCCGTTTTCCAGAAAATTTCGTTCTGTCCGTTTGTTTGTATAAAAACCTTATAACTTTTAAACGAAATGTTCGATTAGAAAAAAATCTTACACCAAAAGACTCAGGAACCTTCGTAGTTTGCGTCACCTTAAATATAGTTCACATGAGACTGTGATAAGGGGTTAAAAAAGATTAAAAATTATTATTTTTAGCGAGAACTCGCTTATTAGGGCTGTTCATATATTACGTAACGCAATTTTTCAAAAAAATTGACCCCCTCCCCCCCCCCTGTGTTACAAACTGTCACATTTACCAACACCCCCCCCCCTGTGTAACGCGTAACAATATAAAATATTGTATTTGTAAAAAAATATTCATAATCAATATCACACAGGGAAAAAATACTAGGTACCTCTTTTTACACTGAGTGTCACATATAACACGTATATTGTTTATGCACAGGTACACAAAATAGTACACACATTGGTGTTCTGTGAGTACACATTCCGCGCGAAAATGTATCATCGCCGATGATTCATCGGCAAGATCAGGCAAGAACAGGGTCGTAAGATTTTTTTTTAATATCAATGTCAACAGTTTTTTTTACTGATTACAATATTATTTAAATATGCATAGTTTCGTCAATTTTTTTGTGAAAAAGGGAATTATGGGCCACTAAATAGTAATTTATGTTGAAATAAAAATACATCTACCAAGCTTAGGAAATAAACATTAAATTTATTAAATTCCGTTACACAAACTGTAACAATTTCTCTGACCCTCCCTAGGCGCGTTACGTAATATATGGACAGCCCCTTATTGAAACTAGTAGATAAAAAACATTTTAAATCATGTTTCTCGTAGGACTATTAGTTTTCAAGATATCGTCATTCAACACTAATGCGCCACCCGTATCGAAAGGGTATCCGTTTCAGTTTTTTGGTTTTAATTAGGTCCGATCTGACAAATAAGTGAGTAAATGTCGAATTTAAACTGCAATGCAGCGCATTCCAATCCGGACTTTTTCGTTAAAAAATCGTGGGAGAAAAAAGAGAACACGGGTGCACAAAGGAAAAAGGATTATTGGCAAGAATGTGACGTTTAAAACGTTTGTTGTGTATTGCGTGGCAGATTATTTTTCTCCCGGTCTTTATTGCCTTTCGCATTCTTGTGCTAATACCCTTCGGCCCCCTTCTGCCTCCCCTTGTCGCTTTCAGCACCATCTAGACATGCATTTAATCAAATAAAGTGTGTTTCCTAGTTTTCAAGAGGTTCACTGCCTTTCGACATCCATTGTCCCAGGCACTAGCGATCTTGTCACCTCATTGACTGACTTTAAATTAAAATTATATACGAGGTACTCTGAAGGTGATTTTACACACATCGCCAATATTCTTGGCCCCCAATTAATTTGAAACGCAAACAAAAATTATTCTAACAAATATGTGGGTTCAATTCTATATTTCTATTCATTGAAATGCTTTTCATCATCATCATCATCACATGTAAGGTTGTTTTCATGAAATAAGTACACGGCCAGGAATTAAATTTTAAAACATGTATCAATGTCAATATTTTATTAAAAAAAAACAAAGTAGTCACAAAAGGTGAGAAAAAAAGTTGTCAATAACCAGTATGTCCTCCCCTGTTCTCAAGCAAACAATTTACGCCCAAAACATTAATTTAATTTTTATGGATCATAGCGCCACTCCCCGCCGCACAAGAAGTGTTACCAGTTTGCTAAAGCAAAGAAATGTTCAAAGAATGAACTGGCCAGCAAACTCACCTAACATGAATCCTTGTGAGAACATATGAGATATGCTAAAAAGAACCATTTTGAATAGAGATAACCCCATTCACCCTTCAGGAGCTAATTGTTGCTGCTCAAGAAGAATGGAACAACATATCGCAGGAAGCCATTAACAACCTTTTTATTGGCATGCTCAGATGTGTTAATGTTTTGCTTGAGAACAGAGAAGGACATACTGGTTATTGGCATCTTTGTTTCTCTCATTTTGTGACGACTTTGATTTTTTTGAATAAAAATTAATTCACACAATTTTTTAAATTTAATTCCATTCTTTTTAGCTTTTGTGGCATTTCGAAATAGATAAAATTAATTAAAAATTAACATGTTTTTAGTCTTGTGGAAAATTTAATAAAAACTAATTTTGTGGGGTCTGTTTGTATATATTATAGTAATAATTTTCACTATAGCCGAGCGCTCTCTCAACTTTACGCTTTAACCTTCGTAACGCAGGATGCGTGCAAGTGAGAGGCACAATCGTCTATAGTAATTGCGCCGGCTGTAACAGAAGTTTGTTAGTTTCGCATAACGTCATCAGATTCGGGGGTAAAAGCTGGGTCCCACATAAAAGTATAACCGTGCTGCAGTTTAACGAACTAACAACTATTCTCTCTAGAATACGCATACCGTTAATATAAAGTATCGCCAACATCTCGGTTTGTTTGTAAACAAATAGTAGGTATATTCAGGCCTGAACAATAACAATTACCAGTAACTGTTATTGTTGTCTCTATTAGAACAAAGCTGTGCGAGTAAGACAGACAAATGTATATGTTGGCTTCGTTTTTGTCAGTTTTTACAAATGAAATGCCTATTCTAGAGAGAAGAGTTATTAGTTCGTTGGTTGTTATACTTGATCCACTTTCCGTCCTTTAAGTACCTACTAACCGTAGTTAAAATGGACTTTTGCTTATCATAGGAAATTCTGGTAGAAGTTCCGTTGTACTAAAGATAACGCAAAATTTAAAAATAGATTTAATAATCAAAAATGAACAAATCATTTAATTTAAACAATAAAACATTTCTCATTAAAATAAACAGAAAAATAATAATAGGCAATATCTAGCTGCGATCGTTCCTTTTTAAAGCTTAAAAGCTTTTGTAAATTAATATGTTGAGTTTTAGTACCTGTGGATTTAGACTATGCACTATAAATTCTGTGTTTCTGTTATATTATTTATAACTACTGCTTTAAAAGTTTTATGAGTTGACCTGGTAGCTTTTAAATATATAGACACATTAACGTTATGAAATTACATAAAAAAAGTTTTTACAGCTTTTAGGTGGCCCAACACACCAGTGTGTTGAACAGTCCATGTTCTAGATTTTATTACAAAAAGTGAATTAGAATTATTAAAGATATATTTTTTCATTTTTTTTTAGGAAAAGGAGTTTAGAATTTAAATTATGGTTTGCTTATGATACGCTCCGAATGACAAATAAAAAAGAGACCATTAACGGGCATCCTGTTCTTAAATTTTTATAATGTATTTTAAACAAACAGCAAATTTTGCCACTATTAATAATCTTGATTTCATTAGTAAAATACTTAAAATATTAAATAACTGTTATTTAGTTATTTCAAATTTGTTTATATACTATGTAGTTGTTTTGTATTTTTTAAGATCACAGATATATCTGAACTTTAATTTATTACTAATTTAAAGTCGGTGTCACATTTATAGTAGAATGTTTACATTTAAAACAGATTAATGTGAGACAGGGACGTAATTAAATTTTATTATATTAAAATTTATCTTATACACCTCTATTCACGGAACACAAATAAAACAAGTCGGTCCAGTAAATATTTATTGCTACAAATGCCTTGTGGGTTTGGCTAATTCTTTTGTGAAATATGATTGGATAGGGTCGAACGTTAACTGGCTAGAATCAGTCCACGTGGGCTCGATAAAAATACATTAGTTTAAATGAGTCTAAAAATATGCAACGTCCCGATTGGACGAACAGTTTGATACTCGTCAGATAAAAATAATCGCTGTTAAAAAGAATTCTCTTATGACTTTGGCAGAGACTATACCAGGCACGTTTTCTTGCACGTCATACTAACCATAGTTCTCTTTGTTTTAGTTTCCTGGATGCCAAGAAGCATGCAGATTTCACACTGAAGCATCTTCCAGCCCTCAAAGTCAACCGGTCATCCACACCAAGGGCGAAGGCCTAATATCAGTATCAGGAGCCCTCGCGAAATGGCCCAGACCGTCCTCTGTTGATGCAAAAACCCCTTTGATCTACGTTGTAATGAGAAAATCCCTTTCTGGGCCATGGAGACAAATAATTCAGACGCTGGATCATACCACCAGGGTACCCGTAAATTCAGACGGTGCTTTATTAAGAGTCTTAGTGGTGGACCCTCAAGGATTGGTCACAATCTACAGTCCAGACGAAGTTTCTATTAAAGACGGCAAAAGGAAAACGAAAAAGATTAACACAGAAATAAAAGCTACAACTAGTGTTACTACGACAACTGATCTAGATATACCTTGGGTACTACGAGAAGTATCTTTGATCCACCAAAAGGTTTTGGTAATCGGTGAAATCGCTTGGGAACCCAAATCGAACCATGGTGTGTACTTAGTGACATGGGAAGTCGATGGTGGCGGTCTTAAGGGTAATCTTTTCACCGACTCAACTAGTGTAACTCTTTCACTATGGCCTGATACTATCTATCATATTCAAGTAGAGTTAGTATCAAGGATACCTGGAGTTGAGAATTTGAAATCAGAAATGCTAGATTTAGATACAGGAAGGGCCTTGAAAGTATCGACCGAATCTCAGGACGATAACAGCATTCTTGCACAACAAAATCTAGACGAAGAAAACCTTAAATCACCTTTACTTTCGGTATTAGTTCATGCAGTGAGAAATGAAAATTCTAGGTTAATGTGGCGTAGAGCAGAATTAGTTCTGGGCGGGTGTGTAGCAGTAGTTCTTTTTATAATAGTTGTTGCGGTATTATTATGGAGACAAAGAAGTAGACGCGGTCTGGCGATTGATAATATGATTACAGGGTCCTCTGCAATCAGAAGTCAAAAGCTCATTGAAGATAATTTTACAGGTAGGCCTTCCATGATAATTACGTTTAAAGTGGCTTTATTTTCCAATGTAATGACAAAAGTGAAATTATAAAATAAAAAACAGATGTTGGGCGCCAGTTTCAAATCTGTTGTTTTTTATTTGCCAACAATTAAATTAATTTTAATAATAAATAATTTTAAAATATGAATATTGTTACCTAACTAAAAGGTTTTGTTTTAAAGATGAAGCCGAAGAGAACAATCATATGGATGGTTTACTCAGACATTAACAGTAAACTAAAAATTCAACCTATGAAATGTCAGAATTATTTAACATTTAACATTTAATTTCATTGGTTAAATACTTAGTTAATGTAGTGTTAATGACTGGGTAAAGCGACCTATTATTATTATAATTCAAACATTAAAATGCAGATTAACTGGTTTACCTTTTACTTCATTCTAATTTTAAGTATTAATTTCTTTTTTTAACGTAAATCTTCACTTTGTCTACGATATTTTAATTTTTCTGTTTCTTTTATTTTTTATAACCGCTTTATGTCGACAGTTTGCAATATAAAGTCACCCGAATTAGTTTATGTCATTCGGTACCTACGGATGTGACAATTCTAAACATGCAACTTTGCGTGTTTAGACCTTGTCTATTAGATAAAATTGTTTAAATGCATGATTTTTTTAAGTTTTGTCGCTATCACATTTTTACCTAACAAAACTTGAATATTTTAAATATCTACAGTAGAAGTCATATATTTTGTTTTAAATTTACTATGCTTTAAATTAGCTATTCTGTTTGATAAGGTCATATCTTAACGTTACGCACCAACAGACATAAGTTACGATAAACCCAATGTTTCTAGCTAGACAGCCAGGTTACTTTTTAAATTCCTTAAGTTGTTGCCCCGATTGTTGCTATAAGATTCTTGACGTTTGGGGAGTAGCAAAACTTATATAACGACCCTTGACTTGTAGGGAGTAGAACGAGGCTAATAGTTTAAAGAAAAGTTTTAAAACCACATATCTCCCTGTTCTTCTATTTCTTTGGCTTTCTCTCAGTACTTCTAATTCCTGACTGTAAATGTAGATTATGATAGTATTCTATTGGTTTCAACAATTAATGTTAGAAGATACTTATAATGTCGTTCTGGCCGTCGTACTACTCCCTAAAATTAAAGGATTCAGACCCCTTGCTTAAAAGTAAAAAAATTAGATTAATGGCTTGTAAAAATTTATGCCTGCTACCGTATACGTACTTGACAAACATTAAATATCCATTTTGTGCGTGCAGGCTTAAGAAAGCAGGTGCAATAACACGACTCCATCAATTAACGTGCAATGTAGCTACCTAAACGAATAGTTTTAGCATGACAGAAAAAGTACATATAACGAACGTTGCAAAAAGAAGTCCTGATTTTTTTCCAGGTTATAATTAAATTTATTTAATCATTTTGCCCTTGAAAATAAAAAGTACTATATTTATGAGGGAACTAGTCTTTTTCAGTTAAGTAATAATTTATATTTGTCGAATGCGTCAATTAATACAGAGGCGCCACCCTAAAAACTTTTTGAAAAGTCACTTAAAGTCAGTAGTTCCTTCTACTACTAGCCAACACAAGTCCTGGACTTAGAGGATGCTTAATTAAGTAGAATAGTACGAGGTTAAATAAAAATGTAATTTAAATTTTTTTCTCCTTGTTTCAGGGTTTCAACCAATCAAAACTCTCATGACTCCCCAAGTGGACACCATCGAGTACACGAACGAAGGTACGAGTACACCCGAAGTTTTGTTCCAAGGTTCAACAAACAGTTTATGCCAAAATGAAAAATCAGTTAAAGTCTGACCATACTTCACAGATTTACTATATTCCAAATTTCGTGTTAAACTGAATGGTTTTTAAAAGTTCCTAAAACAAATACCTAAAAAATCAAACGGTTTATACATATGGACATTGTTTTTGTATAAAAAAACATAGTATGACTGAAAAATAGTGTTGTGAAGCAGTAAAAACATTTGTATATGTGTAAAAAATACCTAGTCTTCGATATATCAGAACATTTTTTAAAATCAAAACTAAAACTTTTATTAAAAAAAAGTTAACGAGTTCAGGAGAGAAACACGGTATGATATTCCTACATTTTTCCTGTACTCTTTAAATCTACAATCATGGTGGCATTTATCTAAGCAACGATATACGTAATCTTTACGTAATCTTTAGTGGATAAAATGGAGTAAGTCTGACAGGCAGAAGCAAAAAATAAAAAGTTACATACATACATAATACAATTCTTATAAAAACCTATGAATGTTGTATTTCAGTAAACAAATACTTCTGTAATACCAAAAACTACAACGACGTAATTTCAGGATGTTGGTTTTTATATTCAGCTTCTAACGCTCAAATTTACCCCATTTTACTCTATGTAAAATCTTAGATATATAATTCATTGTACATAAAAAAAGATTATTGTACTTATAGTTATTAAGAATTTTTTGACTGTGTTATTTATTTAATTTATTTTAATTATTTTTATTACATCTAAACAAAAAGTGTATTGTTCGTAATACTGAGTGTTCTAAAATACTAGAACCAAACTTTAACGGTAAAATTGTTTTATAAATGTTTAATATTTTTTGAAGACAATTTATAATAGATGCAAAAAATAAAAAATAAATCAAATAAAATTAAAATTAAACATATATTTTTCTTGTTGTTTTTGTTAAAATTGGTGCTCGTATTTCAAAACACGATTCAAAATAGTTAAGACATGTAAAAAGATATATCATTTGTAAATAAATCAATCTTACGTCCAAAATCTAAAATATACTGGGTGATAGATAATTAAAACAAGTAAAAATTTTATTTAAATTATTTTAAATGCATCACCCGGTATAATAAATGTTATTAATAATTAAAAATTGGTGGAGATTCGTTGTCAATAATTAGAGTATAGATTTAAATGTTGGTAAATAGCTTCTTCAAGTCAAAAATCAAAAAAAAATATATTTTTAACTATTAGACTGATTGAAAATCCTCATCAAAAGAGCAATATTTTAAAATTAATTTTAGCTAAATAATCTAAGGTTTAAAATTTTAACTTTAAAAATAGGTAAGATCTATAGATACCTAATTTTTTCAAATTTTACGATTTGCTTCAGTATAAAAAACGGCTTTTCCAGTTTTAAAAATGTTTAAAATGGGAAAGTAATATGAATAAATAAGTTATTCAGTTGTTGAAATATTTAATTTTTTTAATACTATTGACTTTTATTCATTATTATTTGCTTTGAAGGAAGTAAAAAAATAAACTATTTTTTTCGAAACTATTATAACAACTAAGGATACTAGATCTAGATGTCAAGTTAGCAAGGCTTTGTTCAATGTTTATGATATTAAAATTCGTGAGAAATTTTGCTTTGACAAGCGCCAGTCTGATGTTCGTTTTGTTTCCCGTTATGTCTTGTAACTTAAGGACTAGATCTAGTGTACCTAATGACAACAGCTCTTACTTTTCGGGATTGTACAATGTTAATACATGGGATTATCCCACTGGGATACGTCCCAATCCGGAATAAAAATTATTAATTTATATTATTTTTTTTAATGTAAGATAATTTATTTTAATTTTCCTTGTACATATTTTATTGTATTATATTCCTCCCTCTATTATGTATAATAAGTTATTTTTCTATTAATATTTTTGATGGATGATTTTAGTCAATTCCATGCCTGAATGTGTAAATAAATTATCATAAATATTAAATTGTTCTTTATTATTCCAAACATCCCACCTGCATTTTTTAATTTTTACTGATCCAAACGGATTATTTTTATTCAGATTATAAAGTAAAAAGATTAATATGAATTTTTCAAAAAAAAGTATACTTGATCAATAATATTTGAACAAATACTTTGTGTTGTTTTTAGGGCGATTACGGACATTGACATCCGAGCTTGGAGAGCGAGGTTAGCTTTTGCCCTAAAAATTTGACGTTCGAGTTCCAATGTCAATTCAGTATCAATCAAACAATCAATGTCGTATATTTTACTTTTAGCACTATAGTGCGAAAAATAAAACTTTTCATAGTTTTACCATACAAAAAGTGCTTTAAAATAGGAGAAGTCGGGGTTAACTGGGCCGCTTTTTTTCATATCGAGTTTTTGAAAAACCTTTAAACATTTTCAAATATTTTCTATAGCAAAACGTAGATTATTACTATAGTTAGAACATATTAATACGTCAGAAAAATATTATTTATATAAAAATAGTTATTAACGATAAACCAGTTAACCCCGATAGACCAGTTAACCCCGTTAGACCAGTTAACCACATAGGGCAGGGTTAACTGGACCACTACCCAGGGTTAACTGGTCCACTAGCAAAAATGTATTGTATTGTAATTATTGTGTATAAAAACGATTTTAAATCAAATAAAATATAATTCTAACATAAAAATAGACAACATAATATGTTAAATATTAATATTGACATAAGTGGTCCAGTTAATCCCGAACCAGTTAACCTTGAGTAACACCACCGAATGAAATCATAAAATTTTAATACTTAATAAAATATGGCAATTATGCAGATTAATTAACAAAATGCTAAGTATATTAGGTAAAATATTAGTCTAGATCCTCCTATTAATAATAAAGTATTGATTAAAAAATAAAAGTTAAGGTAAATACCTACTTTTCATCGAAAAAAATTAACTTTATTAACTTAGACGTGGACAATACGGTCCGTCATAATACTTTAAATAATACTACTAACTAAATATCACTAGAATTTGCCCTGATTTGCGCCAATACTAATAAAAAAGTTGATAAGATCCAGGTGGACCAGTTAACCCTGTAGCCCAGTTAACCCCGACTTCCCCTAAAATAAAATAAAAAAGTTTAAAGACAAACTAAAAATAAATATATAAAAAGACAAGGACAGAATGAGTCGAAAGCGACTTTTGGCATGCACCGTATAAATATAATATAAATAAAATTCTTAATAAACTTTTGTCCATTTTTCTGACCACACAAAGTCTCTTTCTAAAAATATTGCGTTTAATAACATTCTTATTAAGAACTTCGTCACGTAGCATCCTAACTTTTGATCAAGTTAACTTCTGTGGAGAAATTAAGTAGAGACTTCTGGCCCTTCGCATTTGGCAAAGAGATAATCCTATGGGACGGGAAATAATCCCCAAACTAGTTGTGACGTCATTTCTGCCAGACTGCCCTCTAGAGGGACATAACTTTAGATTCATGGTGTCTCTTCTCCCAGCTACTTTTTTGTTAACAATTGCGAGCTACCCTCTGTTAATGGACTTTTTCACATGTGAGACCGACAGGGCTATCCAAAATTTTGCAGTTAGAAACAGAATTCATTTTTAAAATAAATCTGTAGTGTATAGTATATTTTATAACTCAGTATGGAGTAGACAATATTCCGCGCGAGTCATATCTACCGGCATGCCGCGCCAGGCGAGTATGACGGTCCCGCGAGTGCGGAATTAATGTTCCATACGTGTTTTAGGTTATATTTTGACAAGACGACAGTTTTTGGTCAAATCTTGACGTCATCAAAATTGTATAGGTAGCGCGACATATTGTTTTCTACCACTAAAAAATGTTTTAAATCTAATATATTGATTTTAATCAATAAAAAAAAGATTGATGACATTATAAAGTTTTTTTTTTCGAACAGTACTAGTCGCTATAGTTAGTCTGCTAATTTGATGTACATCATCGGATTAGTATGGATTTTCTATGCCTGTGGAAAATCTTTTTTCACTGGATAAGAGCAGATATGTGGAGGGCGTAATGGCAAGAAATTTTCTATGAATTATAATATTGCCCTCTCTAAAATTAACTCACTCCAGCCTTGTGGGTTAATTTTCTCATGGGAAAAATCCTAGTTTCCTCTTTCATAAATAACTATTATTTGGAGAAATATTTAAAGTTTTATAATGTTGAACACCAGCTTATCCATATATGGATAGATACTTCGGTTACTGCCGATGTTACTGCAGTATTATGACGTTATAAATGTGTCTGACGTTATTCTAATGTCCAATAACTGACTGGGATAGACTATACTTTTTCTTTGATTGCAAATATGAGACACTGGATGACTTTAAACGGCGGATAAGGTTGAAGATAATGTTCCTTGTCACTATAGACATTGTAAATGCAACAAAACACATATTTTTAAATAAAGCACTTAATATTATTTAATAATTTTATCAAATAAGTAGGTATTTAAAAAATATTTTTATTGAACTTTACCACTTAGGGAACGCAAATTGTACCATAATTCATACACTTCATACACCGATTCTCGCGTTATTTAAGGCTGTAGAGTTTTCATATTTTGGCTACCCCCCTAACACACCCCCCCCATAAGGGGGGGTAACCAAAATATGAAATCTCTATAATCTATAATAACGCGAGAACCAGGGTATGAGGTGTATGAATTTTGGTACAATTTGCGTTACGTAATACTGAACGTTCCCTTATTTACAAATTATAATGCAAAAATTAAAGGAATTAAAGGTATAAGCATTTTTTTCATATTTGTTAAAATTTGGTAACAATATTCTGCCTTGGTCAGCCCTAGAGACCACAGAATGTTTATGTTCACAAAAACCATTATCACATAAATATACTTCCTGTACTTAATTTTTCTCATCGGACAAAAAAACATGCTTGCAGGCATTTATAAGTTATTTTTGACTATAGCAGCTACAGGGCGATGCGCGAATTACTCTTTGTTGACATAATTTTATCGAGCCAATCTATAACTTTTGCTCAAATAAGCCAATAATATGAATATTGCATTATTTTCCATAATTTAAACAAAAAGAACCTTGTTTTTGCATGCGCGCGTTTACCACCAATGAAATAACGAGTAGCGTGCGCCTTATGTAGCGTATCCAGTATTTCATTGGTGGTTAATTACCACTAGTAAACGCGAGAATTTACCTACCTGTGCGAAAAACGGGTTTCACAGCTAGTTTTTTTTGTTGTAAAATTGCTGGTGTAAAACTGTACAGGATACGTATCCTTTTATAAAATAAATGTACTTTTTATGGCCATTTAACGAGTTTACAAACTTTTAATTACCCTGTATTTGTCACATATTGTCGCAAATAAATATGCAGATTTGTATAAAATCTGTGAAGTTTAAAATTTTTGAATGCGTATAGTGGAATTATATCTCCAAGTCCTTTTTGTGACCGTAAATTTTAATTAAACAGTCGAGCGCTGCTGCCACGATGCACAAAGACTTAGAATTTACTTACTAACATAAAAAATTTAAAAGGGCACATCTCAGGGTGGATCCTCAAAATTTTTCATTTTAAAATTTTGGTGGGTCATATTGGTGTTAAAATTTCCGACACGACGCACTTAAAATTGATGAAGCGCCACTTCTAGAAGTTCCCCGTTAAAAATTTAAAAAACAAAATACAGCCAGATAAATACAGAATATTTTAATTACCATTACGTTGAAAAAGTTCAACTTTTGAAAATTTGACAGCAAATTTTTTTCACTGTAAAAAAAATGAAGGTCACTATTTGAAAAAATCTTCCAAACTCTTAAAAGAACATTTTTTTATAAGTGACCCGAATTTAATTAAAAAATATTCATAAAAGCAAATTCTACAGTCATTTAAAAAAGTATTTTTTTTTTCTAGAACACCCTGTACATAAAAACTGTGCTGTCGTAGCCCAAATCTGAAAAAAGAGACAAAATTAGGAGAAAAAATGCTTTAAGATAGATTTTGTCAGAAAAAAGTATGCTTCAAAAATTTAATTTTGTGGGATAGTGTAATGAAGTAAGTAAGTAAGTAGTATTATTTTTTAACCGAACGAAGCAGTAACAGTAACCAGTCTCACTCGCTTTTTACACCACAGACCCGGGTTCGATTCCAGGGTGGGGGTGTTGGATTCTTGGACTTATAATTAGACTTTCTGAAATCTCTGAAGTTTAAATCTGTGAATGTATAACAAACAGAATTGCAAAGTCCTATTAGTACGTTCCGGTGCAAAATGTCTCCAAACTTCCGCTAACAGACAACAAGTTTTAGTGTTTAAACTGTTCGATTCAGCTGTTACAGAGACAGGAACGCTAATGGCCGAATAAGAACTACATAGTTTTATTTCTGAACTACATGTACTACATACTTTTAAAATATAAAAATACAAGTCTTTTGTAAAACTTTTCTAGTTTTATTTTATACATTTTATCGATTTTTGCTATAAAGAATCTAGAATATCCCGATATCCCTATATCCTATAACTTCTAAATGGCAAATTGCTGTTTGCCACCCAGACAGCACAAAAAATCTAGCTAAGAATATTCTAAGAACTTTTTAGGGATATTCTTTCTTCTACGAATGTTATAATAATATTTTTAGAATAAGTGCGATGTTAGAAAATTCACAGTTTATATAATATGAGCTGGTACACCAAAAAAGTAGCACTAAAGAGTATCCATAAAAAGAGTCACCGCAAAAAACGAGGCTTTTTAGCCTGTTTTTTCAAACACCTGTAACTTCGACTGGAATTGATAAAATTTAAAGTATAAGCCGGTGGTTCCCTCTACTACTAGCCCACACAAGTCCTGGACTTAGGGGATGCTTGATTAAGTAGAATAGTACGAGGTTAAACAAACAAACAAGTGCTCAAAATTTTTGTCTGGTTATGAATTGTGCAAAAAGCAACATTTATTGTTCTAGAAGCTAAACATCCCCTTAAACAAAGGGTTAACTATGGGTACTTGAATTTTATTCTAGAAACTTTCTCACATTTTATTAAATATAACTAGCTAGGATTCCTTTGCTACTTTTTTTGGTGCTTGGGGGTAGTTTAACCCTCTTTGTGTGGGTGGATTTTCATCAAATACAAGGGTGATACCCCTTTACGTGTTTTTTATGTTTCATTTTACAAAAAAAATGTGTTTTTTAAATATTTTCTTATATGGGTTAAAAAATAAAAAAATCAAAATATTTAAAAAACACATTTTTCTGTAATATAAAACATAAAAAACACGTAAAGGGGTTTCTCCCTTGGATTTGATGAAAATCCACCCCCACAAGGAGGGTTAAACTACCCCCAAGCACCAAAAAAAGTAGTAAATCATAAAGTATCTCAAGAAAAATCGAGTTAAAGGGATCCAGTCAGTTATGTTTAATAAAATTTGAGAAAGTTTGGTATAAAATTCAATTCAAGTACCCCTAGTTAAGCCTTTGTTTAAGGGGATGTTTAGCTTCTAGAACAATAAATATTTCTTTTTGCGCAAGTTCATGACCAGACAAAAATTTTGAGCACTAATACTTTACATTTTATCAATTCCAATCGAAGTTACAGATGTTTGAAAAAGAGGCTTTCTTACTGTCACTCTTTATCGTGTTGTAACTGTCTAATATAATGTAAAATAGGTACCTATGAAAATAGGTCCTACTAGGACAGTCCTAGAATGACAATAAACCCTTACTTACTTACTTAAACTTCTAGGAATATTTTAATAATTTTTTAAGAATATTATTTTTTATTATTGATTCGTTTTTAATTATGTGTTTCTTATTTTACACTTCGTTGTAGTTTTAAAGCAGAAATAATAATAATTATAAAATAAAATAAAAAAGTACAGTTGGCATCTCCAACTTTTATCCTGCGTGTCAATCTATACGTCCAATTAATTCTATGACAACTTTAATGCATTGTGTAATATTCCACAAGAACATTTTGATAATTGATTATAATATTTTTTAATTAATATATGCCAATTAAATTATTTGTTATTTTTTTGAACCAATACATTGTCTGATACAGAATACAGGGTGATATGGCCATATCACCCAACGGACAAATAAAATCTTTAGTAGATATTTATTTATCGCACTAGCTGTTTTACCCGTTCTTGGCGCGGAGCTCGTTTAAATAGTTTTTTCTGCTACAAAATTTAGAAGTAAAATGTGACATAAATCATCAGAATGATCATAAAAATTCTGGTTTGAATTTAATATTACTTATTTTCCGTTATTTTTATTTATTTTAACAACTAAAGGCAAATATCTTCATTTATTAAGAATTTATTTTTTCTACGACTGCTTTAGAATGTAAGCAAATACACACACTTTTCAAACACAGAATGAATACATTCTAGCTCTAGATACGGTATGAATATTCCGTATCAAGTGTTAGAATAAGCATATGTAGTGCCAACACTTGTTTATAAAAGTAAAGAAAACTGTGGCAAAATTAGCAAAAATATATTTATTTTACCATGAAATATTAAATTTAATGCAATTTAAAGTTTTGCGTTAAAATTACATAAAGTTTATTAGTTTTTCTTAATATTTTACCAGTTTTTTATCAATTTAGTTCAAAAAATTAAAACTACTCCATCTATTGTTAAATATTTAAACCTGACATCTGTCACAACAATCTGACATAACCTTCAATTTTTGCATTATAATTTGTAAATATGTGCTAAAATTAAATAAAAATCTTTTTTAAGTACTGATTTGATAAAATTATTAAATAACATTAATTGCTTTATTTAAAAATATGTGTTTTGTAGCATTTACAATGTCGAGTCACAAAAACATTGTTTTTAACCTTGTCCGCAGTTTATAGCAATACAGTGTTTCATATTTGCAGTCGAAGAAAAAGTATAGTCTAAAACACGTATGGAATAGTCATTTCGCGCTCACGGGACCGTCATACTCGCATGCCGGCTCGTATGACAAACTTTCCGCTCGCCCGGAATATTGTCTATTCCATACTAGTTATAGAATATACTAATTTTCTACGACTGCTTTAGAATGTAAGCAGATACACACACTTTCCAGACACAGAATGAATCCATTCTAGCTCTAGATACGGTATGAATATTCCGTATCAAGTGTTAGAATGAGCACATGTAGTGCCATCTCTTGTTTATAAAAGTAAAGAAAACTGTAGCAAAATTAGCAAAAATATATATATTTTACTATGAAATATTGAATAATTTATTACAATTTAAAGTTTTGCGTTAAAATTACATAAAGTTTATTAGGTTTTCTTAATATTTGAGCAGTTTTTTATCAACTTAGTTCAAAAAATTAAAACTTCTCCATCTATTGTTAAATATTTAAACCTAATATCTGTCACAACAATCTGACATAAACTTCAATTTTTGCATTATAACTTGTAAATATGTGTTAAAATTAAATAAAAATTCCTTTTTAAGTACTGATTTGATAAAATTATTAAATAACATTAATTGCTTTATTTAAAATATGTGTTTTGTTGCATTTAAAATGTCGAGTCACAAAAAACATTGTTTTTAACCTTGTCCGCAGTTTAAAGCCTTACAGTGTTTCATATTTGCAGTCGAAGAAAAAGTATAGTCTACACGTATGGAATAGTCATTCCGCGCTCGCGGGACCGTCCTACTCGCCTGACGGCTCGTATGACAAACTTTTCGCTCGCGCGGAATATTGTCTATTCCATACTAGTTATAGAATATACTATACTGTATACATTTAAACCCATTTTTTTACAATCAGATTTTGACAAAAGTCTCAGTTTTAAATCTTCCTCATAAGTGAATAATATGACCGTAAAAAAATGGTTTACCTGTATATATTTTCTATGCATAATGCATGGTATTTTTGTTTTTAATATGATAGATAGATAGATAGTTTTTATTTAACCAAAATCATACAATATTAACAAAATAAAATATACATTATTAAAGTATTATACTAAAATTAATCCTATCCTATAATAAAAAACCGCCAAAGTCGAGCTTGTATGCGGTCCCTTAATATAAGATAAATATAAAGTTATGTAATTATGTTAACAATATTATAAAATTTATGAATTTTTACCTGAGTATTTTTATTGGATATGAGTAGATATTTATAACTAATTAAGAGCAGCAACAAAAGTAACTGAATTCTGTCGTAAAATATTTTTAACATATTTAATAAATATTTTATTAGAAAAAGTAATTTTCTTTTTTACTTTATTTGGAAGCAGATTATATAGCTTTACAAGGTTATACATGAAGTTCTTTTGACCCATTTTTTGCTTGGTTATTGGAATAGTGGCATTTTTGTTTGTATTTGAACGTGTAGGATAATCATGAAAACTGTATACTATTAAATTTTGATTTTTATAAAGGTATTTAAATATCTCTATAATGTACAACTCTCTTATGTTAAATACGTTTGATTCAATAAATATTTGGCTGGATGAAAATCTTCGAGTTTTTCTGTATATTATTTTTAGAATCATTTTTTGTAATACATATATTTTATTAATTAGAGTTTGATAAGCTGACCCCCAAGCTAAAATTCCGTAAGTCAAAACAGGCTGTACTAAAGAAAAATAAATTAATTTAGCAGTAGCAGTATCGACTAAGTTTTTAATTGTATGAAACACATATGTTAACTTTCTAATTTTTTTAGCAAGTTCTTGTATGTGAATGTCCCACTTTAGATTCTCATCAATATATATTCCTAAATACTTAATTGATTTGACTTTATCAATTACAAAAACACAGTCACAGTTTCCACGACTGCAATCTATAGAATGTACTGTAATGGAATTAAAAATCGGTTGTTTACGTGAATTATTTGTAAAACAGATAAATTTAGTTTTTGAAATATTTAAAAACAGCAAATTTCCATCCAGCCATTGTTTTAATTTTGCCATAATATCAGATGCTTTTTCTAAAATCTCTTCCCATGAACTTCCTTCAATATAGACTACCGTATCGTCGGCGTACGATACGATATGCGCCCCAGCAATTGAAAAAATATCGTTTATGTACAAGAGGAACAGCACTGGACCCAAAATTGTACCCTGAGGTACTCCGGAGTTGACTTTTTTAGCACTACTTAAGTTTTCGTCAATTTCTACCACTTGAGTATACTTTTATGAGTTTATTATGAGTTTATTATCAGTTTTATAACGACTGTTGGTAAGTATGTTCAGTATTCTCCTTATTAATTAAAATTGATAAAAAACCTTTTGGCTGTTCAGTCATAAAATTCGATTAAGCGAGTACCCTAATTTAGATAAAAAATAAAGAAACTGACACAAAAATGAGGCCATAAAATGAGAAAAAACTTTTTGGTCTTCTACCGAAACTAAAGATTCAGGTAAAAATTTTACCGTAAAAAATAATTAGCGATTAGGGTTAATGAGAATAGATGTTTTTCTTGAAAGCTTCTGTTAAAAAGGTACTAAACTTTTAGTAAAAGAAACAAAATATACTTTATAGTTTTTTATTGCTTCACAAGCTATAGTATACTTTCATATTTATAACTATTTTCAACTGTTAACCTTGAATGGAGATTTCTACCGTTAGATTAGACAGGGACAAAAGTTCTACCCAAAAAGAATAGAAGACATACATACACTCCCACTTCCACCCAACCAAACAAATTCTGTATTTGTTCTTTGTTGAACAAATACAATATTTACTTAGCCGGGCGAAAAGTGTAACTATATTATTTTTATTGAAGAAATTACTGGTGCCATCTAAATTTTAGTAGAATTATCTTATTCTATAGAATCACATTAGCTATATTCGTTCGTGTCGCTCACTGCTACACTTTCCGGCCAACCAAATAAATACTGTATTTGTTGTATGAAAAACAAATACAGTATTTATTTGATTGGCTGGAAAGTGTAGCACAAATGAGATAGAGATAGGGTAGACGTCTTTTGTTTCATAATTCTAATTGTAGAGAGCTCCATTGGTTTGGTGTATTAAACGGATATATAAGGGTAAGGTTGTGCTTTAGGTTACCTTCGGTAGGCTATAATATGTACAGAGGTGCTTCGGGCCTGCATTGGGCCTCGTTTAGCCCAAATATAAACGGCCCAGGTCTAGTTGCACTATTTTGCTTTTCTTTATTTTCAAGACACTTGATATTCTAAAGTTGGTTGACACTAAGGTCACGCGTCGGAACATCCCCACAGTGGGTAAGACAAGTTTTTATTATTGACAATGATTACTTATATCCATAACTTGCGTGTAGAAAATTTACTTAAACCGTTTAATTAGTAGGTGGATGAAAACTAACTATCTACTAAAATTTAATCAAGAGTCGAGAGGTCGATTCTTGATCAAGAGTCTTGACTCTCGACGTAGTGACTCTCGTCTTGTCTTGATTTTTTAAATCCTTTTTTAAAATATACCCTTGTCTTGATCTTTTCTCGAAATCGAGTCGAGACAAGATCTACTAGACTCGTTGTTCAACTTTTTTACTTGTTTTAATACGAAGAGTGCCAATAACACTAACGTTCTGGCTGGATAAGTTCGTATTTTTTCATTTTGTTATGCAACTGGCCCAGTAAAAATGTAAAACATTAGAAATCACTTAAAATTCTAGCTTAATCGCTTTTTAATTCAACCCTTTGTCAACTTGAAACTAAATTAATGGTAAACCGCTACCATTCGATGGGCTACTATCATTTATCTAACTTTAATTTTCTTATAGAAAAGGACCTACATGTATACACTATAAATTTGTTTGATAAAACTTTTTTTATAGTTTTTTTTTATCATTATTAGGTAGCTTAAAGAACTATTCATTTTTTTAGACTAATTAAGACAGTACCTATCTTGTGAAGAACTAGGGTTTCACAAACGTCGAAAACGGAACTTCTTATCTCTATAGTCTCGATTTTCGAAATAAAAAATAGGTTTGGACTTTTTCTTGATGAGTAACTTCTTGTCTCTTCTCCTTAATATCACGCGTCGAAATATTTTCACAGTATCTATCTCGAAATCGAAAAAAAAAAAGATTTAAGGTACACTCAGGTCTTGATCGAAAAGTACGGAAACTTAATTAAGGGTCAGAAAGTCTCGATTCTTGAACATGTTTTAATTTTTTATCGAAATCGAAAAAAGAATTAAAGAACACTCATGTCTTGATTGAAGAGTATGATGTAATTCTCGTCTTGTCTTGATGTCTTGATTTAAAGTACACTCATGTCTTGATTTTTTTTCTCCAACTCAAAATAAAACTTAAAGTACATACTCATGTCTTGATTTTTTCTCGAACTCAAAACAAGACTTAAAGTACACTCATGTCTTGATTTAAAGTATTATCATGAATAACACGATTGGCTTTGCATTCGCATGGCCCTAAGGCCTAAGTTTTTAAAACGATTATCCTCTTTTACCTAGAGTTATGGTCCTCAGAACCGCTTCTAGATAGAGTAACCCTATCTAAAACATTGTGGAACTTGTCATATTAATCCTATTAAACAGATATGGTTTAAAATATGTATGTAACAATTTTAATTAATAATAATGTATTAATTTATAATTAAAATGTTTAATTTATTTTCGGTAAATTTAAATTTATTATTGTAATTTGTAATAATAATTATTACCATTATTATAAATATATTTATAGATATAACCTCGGATTTAAAGGTAAAAAAATAAATAACCCGCATGAAAATATTTTTTGCACGACCAAGACTAAAACCTAATTTTACGCTTTCATTTTCGGGACTAAACTTGCCGTTTTTCTCCCTAGGGAATAAAAATCACGGCAACCTTGATAATATTAAAATATTATACCTACTATATGCTTTGCTGGTTCAAAAGTTAGGTTTGGTGGTGTTTTGTAATAAATTAGCGATTCAAACCAATTTATTTGATTTTAACAAAGAAAACCTTTAAAAATAAAATTGTTATAACAATTTATAAATAACTTAAAATTTATCATCTTCGTCCATTTTTTTGACGTTTGTGTCAACCATATTAAAAAACAATTGAAATCGCGATAGCCATGAAACTGACTTTTCGCAATTTACAGGCATCTTGATTAAATTACGAAAATAAAACAACCGATTTTAGACGCGTGGTTTTTAATTTTAATTTTATCTACCTATCTAAATTATGTTTGGTCCTGCAAAAAATAGTGTATATACCTCAGGACTAAACTTGGCTGTTTTAGTCCCTTGCATTTCTGTTTCCCTCGCTCGCTACGCTCGCTCAGACAAAAAGTCCAAACACTAATACAGCGGGACTAAAACAGCCAGTTTAGTCCCTTGGTATTTCAATAACTATTGTACATTCATGTGTTTTATTTTTAAGTTAAGCTCTAATCGAAAAAATAAATATTTCCTAATTTAAGTAGGTATTCCGGTACTTAATTTTAAAGAAAACAACTGTTACTAAAAGCTTTTTAGCTAAACTAGTTTACAATAACTTTATTAAATATGGAAACACTTTTAAGTTCCTACCCATATCTTAAGTGCTGTACCACAGTTGGTATAACTGATTTGAAACGAAATCGGGTATTTCGACTAACTTAAATTTTAAACCTTCATACAGCCTGTATTATTAGGGACACTAGATCTAGGTCTTAAGTTAGCAAGGCGCCTTGTCGCCTTGCTAACTTAAGACCTAGATCTAGTGTCCCTATGTATTATACAGGGTGTTTTTAATTATCCTCTCTCCCTTATAAGTTTTTTTATTTAAAGGCAGCTGAAATACTGGTTAAAATTTCTCTTGGTGTAGAATGATTTCTTAAATTGTAAATTGATAAGATGGCGCAAGTGTATATAAATTGTTCTACACAATTACAGAGACTGTCATCTAACTTCTTAGTTCACTCACTTTTCCCCTTCAAGGTCATTCGAAGACCCTTTCTGTAGTGGTATACCTGAGTTGCTAATTTCAACTTTGTATAAAATAACGCTTTTGTTTGACGTTTAATAATTAATTTTTATTTTGAGTTAAGATTTTTTGACAGTTAAAATTGTAACTCTCAAGAGATATAACCTCAAAATTTAAATTAAGAATCGTATGATTAGATTATAGATACATAGATGCGCCACGTCAAACCGAAATGTTTTCATTGCTATATCCAGGTAGATTTCACATTCCCGCTTCTGGTCACCACCCCCCACTATAGTGGTTTGTTGACAAATATGTTATACTTCACCTCCTCACAACCTCACCGCTATAGTGGTTTGTTTACAATTGGCTTTGTATATGTTCTACATAAAACAAATAAACATTAATGCCATATCTATGTATATATGATCTAATATCGTATGTTGTCAATTCTTCACTCACATTAATTCAATGTACACAAGCATACCAACTTCAAAACAACAAATATAAATTGTTTCCCTGAGGTGTCTCCTGCCCAATTGGCACTTTTTTTTAATTTTAGCGCAACTCACACAGTAAACTTTTGACTCTGCAGTGAATAAATAGTACACCCTGTATATTTTAACGTGTAAATTAATTAGGTTATGATCGAAGATGTGAGTTTTCTGTTCGACATGAAAATGCAAATTACGGAAGTGAATTAGGCACCATAAAAAGAGCGCTTGACTTAAAATTTGAATAAATTACCTCCTTTAATGTTTTAAAGTCATAAACATGAACTAATTAGTTTATTGTTGGGTCCACCCCCTGGTTGAGACCGGTCATTAGTGTCTCAACCCTTATTATTTCGTTTTGCAATTTTACGGCATCCTAGATCAAAAGATTGCAAATTTAGGCAGGTATCTACATATGATTTTACAGGAATTTTATGTTATATATAAATCAAAATTAATAAAGTATCAGTTACTTTATTCATTTTTATTTCGACACAATATATTTTTAATTAGGAGTCCTAGGGCTAAAGCCTGCTTTAAAATAATAAATTTCCATCAAACTTTCACTCTTCATTATCAATCATATTTTCATCAAACTTCCAAATACACCAGAATTCCACTTTCATTTCCGCTTGTTAATAATCCCTAGGTTTTTATACATTAACTTTTAAACTTATTTCCCCCTAGAAAAGTCGTGCATTGGTGAAAAAATGAATTTATTTTATTGCTTTTTTAGTTTTCTTTAAAATAGCTGATTTTTTTTTAAATATCTGTCTGTTGGTGTATCTATATCCAAAAAAAAACTTTTAACTTGAGCACGCTTTGAGCTAAAGACTTTAAATTTGGACCATGAGTTCCGCATCCAAAGCTATCGGCTTGGTAAAATGTGGGGTAAGGTGAAGAGGGTCAAACGGGGTAAAAATTATTAATTTTTGCGATATCTCGATTAATTTTGGTAGAATGGCAAAGTTGTTGTAAAAGATTTAAACATATTTATTGTTTAACTTTCCCCAAGGAAAGTCTTGTATTAGTAAAAAAATTTCGAAAATTTTTTATTGTTTTTTTTACGTTTTATATCAAAAAAATATGATTTCCGTCAAAAAAAAAATGTCTGTCTGTCGGTCTGTCTGTCGGTCTGTCTGTTGGTCTGTCTGTCGGTCTATCTGTCGGTCTGTCTGTCGGTCTGTCTGTCGGTCTGTCTGTCGGTCTGTCTGTCGGTCTGTCTGTCGGTCTGTCTGTCGGTCTGTCTGTCGGTCTGTCTGTCAGTCTGTCTGTCGGTCGGCCTGTCGGTCTGTCTGTCGGTCTTTCTGTCAGTCTGTCTGTCAGTCTGTCTGTCGGTCTGGCTGTCGGTCTGTCTTTCGGTCTGTCTGTCGATCTGTCTGTCGGTCTGTCTGTCCGGGAAATTTGTGATGACGATAACTCAAGAAAGCTTTGAGCTAAAGACTTCAAATTTGGACCATAGGTTGACTATCCAAAGTTGGGATTGTTTTTGGTAAAAATCGGATTCGGGTAAGTGGGTAAAATAGTTTTTCATTATAAAATACAATCAATATATTGCAATATATGGATGAACGACATGTTATATTAAAATCTGTTTTAGTATGCCATGACTCTGAAAAGCATTTTTAGCCCTGTTATTGGCTGTTAGTGAAGGCTGTCGACACAGTGCCATCATTTCCGTTCCGAGGCAATTCAAATTTACTGTAAACCTGGGACGAATTTCAACCACATGTGACCAGCCTATAAGAGATACACTTTGGGGTAGTATTGTTGTCGAATTTCTGAGAACCTTTTTCCGAAAGCCATATACATAAAGTTAATCAAAAGTGTTGGCTTGTTATAGTTTTATAACAAGCTACAGGGTGTATAATAGGCAATGCCTATAAATTAGGTTATATAATACCAGAAATAAATTTTAATTGCCATGAAATCAGATGACTATGCAGTGCATAGTTTGATTTTAGTTTAAATTTGTAGTATACACTGTAAAAAATATTGCCTGAAATGTAATTGCCGGCTAACTATCTACCTACCAAAATTTTAAAAGAATCTGTGAAATTTTGGCTAATTTTAACACCTTGGCACTCCCATGAATCACATGGGATTCAAGACACGTTTACCCCACACGTCCATGAAGCATATATGATTCATTGCCATACCCGTTAACATTATGTTTAATTTTGAACGCTGTGGCCTAGGTAATTTCTTTAAAGTGGACGTCTAGCTAAAGTAAAGAGTGTTTTTATTTTTTATAGTAATCCAATCCAATCCAATTCCAATAATGACATTTTCCTAATGATAGTTTGCCAGCTCGATCTACTATTATTTACGACCTACACAAAACCGTCTCACTTTGTAGTGATGTTTGCAGACGCCAACTTATAAGACATCTTTGAAATTCATAAAAAGTTAACCACGTGTACAACGAAATAAATTGAGTTTAAATTTAACATCACTCAAAACTTTACAATTAAACGAACACTTTCACATTACATAAAATAAAAAATAAAATTAATCAAGTCCTGTGCATATCAATGATTACTATGCTGATGCTGAAGTAAATCCGCCAAAGCGGTCACACCCATCCCTTACAAAGACCATGCTGTATTTTTATGCTGTATTTTTATAGTAGAATCATATTTGACTTATTGGACTTGTTGGGGAGGTTAAGATAAAACAATGAAACAGGGTTGGACGTCTAGGGACGGAGAAAACATCCTAATGAGGACTGTCAACGTGTTAAATAATTTTAAAATATTGTAATATGCATTTTGTAATTTAATCTTAACATTAATCTTTAATTGTACTCCCATTTTTTACAGTGCATGTGATAAGGATAACAAACGTGCTATAAACTGTTCACAAAAGTTAAAAATTTTACATCAAAGTGATACAACACTTTAACCTTAATCACATATGAACCATTTGGTACTTTTTTTCTTCAAATTAGCTTAAGCACACGATAATGCTTTATGTAAGAAACCAAATAAAAGATTTTTTTTACAGCGGTGATTACTTTTGATAAAAATAGGTAATGAAGTAAGGTGGCAGGAATCTAGTTTTTGGAAATATTTGTTACATTGTAGTGTACAATTTTAGAATTTGTAAATAATAAGCATACAAATACAGAATTTAAAATAGGTAGATCACTATTCTTAGAAATATACATTAGGCATATTTACGTTAGGTAATTAATATTAATTTCTATTAAAGAAATTGTAGTATTTTGGATTGCCTTCCTGTTTTCTGTAATTTCAGTGTAAATGTGGATTTTGTCCAATATTTCAGTCATTTCCTAATCTATTTTGACAAACATTTCCTGTTATTCTGGAGACACATGCCCTTAACAACCGCATGCAATATACCACTTCGCAGTGGCGTAGATAAGGGGTGGCAGAATAAGGGAGTCAACTTACTCTCGATTTTCCATAGAAGACATAGATTGATATTTTTTTTAAATATTTCTCGACGATTATCTTCTCGTCTCGCAATAGTCTTGATTTTCACACGTCGAAACATCCCCACAATAGGCCAGATAAGTTTTCATTATTGACCATTATTCTTTATTTCCACAACTTTGTAGAAAATTTACTTAAAACATTTTAAGTTGAATAACGTAATAGCCATGATTTAGCAAAACAAAATTTAGTACCTATTATTTTAAAAAATCACCTATCAAAAATTGTTTGTTTCTGTCATGATTTGTTAAAATTTTACCATGGCCACCTAGATCACCCGAAATTAATCCTTGCGATTTTTATTTATGTGGTTACTTGTTTATGCCGTGGAAATAAATGATTGTAATTGCAGATAATTCAAGATGATGAAACTGATATTAGAAATAATATGAATTTACTAGTTAAATTTTATACATTAGTCTCTTTAAAATGTAAAATTATTGTTACCTAAAATATGCATAATTTTATTTTAAAACATAATAATAATTATACTTTTGTCTCCCTCTGTAGAACTTCCAATTTTATCTTATCTAAATGTCAATGGCCATGACATTAACAAACAATTTTTGACAGGTAATTGTTTAAAATGCTAGTTACTAAATCTAGTTTTGCTAATTCATGGCTACTACGATTTTTCAACTTTCAAAACGCTATATAAGAAAGGTAAGACCTATGTTTATATGAAATTAGATCTACTTTTCTTTGCCAAAGTTTGTAAACGGGCTAATACATCTCCCTGTATATGTAGTCAAAACAAGATTGAGCTACTACCTGGTACTACTGGAAAGGTTGTGATTCACTTAATAATAAATAAATATCAATAGATAAAAAAGTTCCTGCCTTTATGTTAATTCTAATTCTAACATGCTCTGTTTCTTAAAACCCCGAGTGTTTCTTACTACCCCTTTTTCCCCTATATCAGGCTTTTTACGAAAACAAAGTGAACAAACATCCTCAAAGTTTGATTCTTAATCCAATTATTAAAAATTAAAAAATCATTTAGCTTTCCTAAATATTATTTGGAAAAACTAAAAAAAAAAAAATTATAAGTACGCCACTTTTTTATGGGGAAATCTAAACCATGAGTCTTCCTTGCTCCATGGCGCGCCACTGTGAACCCGAAAACACATTTTACATTTTAGTCTGATAATTCTCACCCAATTATATTTTATATTACTACATGATGCCAAATTTACAGGAGGTTGAAAAACAAAACCGATGACAATGATATACATGGATGTTTTCTACTACCACATGATATAAATGTATATTAAATACAAATTCTGTAATACCCCTTAAAGTTTTTTTTGTAAAATTACTTTGTGCAATCTAACACAGCTCCACAAAAATTAAATTCAGTAACATGCTTGTGATATATAGCTTCCTATAGATTTTGGGCTGCTGAATCCGAATCTGAACTTGCAATTTCCTAATCACGTCACGTTTTCGAGAAATATGAAAAAATGTCAACATTTTTCTACGCCAACTTCAGTGCAGTTTTAAGTATGGGTGGAGCTGAGTATCGTTAATAGGGGCATCATCAAATCAAGGTCTTACGCGAAATGTCAGTTGCTTTCCTGGACGTACCGACAGTCTGTTTTCGGACAACCAAGGTTATACTGTATTTTTAAAAGTTACGATAGATATGTGGATATATTACCGGCAGTGAAATAGTATATATGCATATTCCACGGAATGTTATATATTAATATTTCATGAAAGCCACAGTAAAAAAGTGCATTAAAGTACAAACATAAAATCTGAAAAATTTCATATTTCAGATGCATTATTCCAAACATGAAGTGAACTGCATAAAGTTCAGAGGTCGCTGTGACCCCGAATATCGCTGAAGTACTCTATTTACTTTAGGTAGTTAAAATAAAACGCAAAACGTAAAAAAAGGAACACAAATATTGAAATGGATATACGAAAAAGTATGGTATATCATCTGCGGATATATGAAATAGGGTGGAATGCAAAAAATTTATTTTAAATATTTTAGGTAAATATATGTGCAGGCACAAAGTAACCCTCTAAGCGTGTCAAATATTCTTATTATTTTTTTTTTCGGATTTTTATGTAAAAAAGTTTTTTACATAAGAATTCGAAAAAAAAAAAGGTAAATTTGACACACAAAAGGCCAAACCCACCTAGGGTTTTTAGTTTTTACATTTTTATGTAATTTTACATAGATATTTGAAATAAAATAAAACATACCAGATCAACGGCGTTCTGCGGCGATCATATCTAAAAGTTCACAAAAACTTTACGAGATGAAACTACTGACAGGAGGACTACGTGCACTATAGAATTCTATCAATCTCTAATTATACATATGACTGTTACCCTACCGCTAAAATCTTAACGCGTGGAGTACCAGTCTTATGTAGAATTGCGGCGAATAATAGTACATGAAGTCTTTCTGCCAGTAGTTTCATCTCGTAAAATTTAACATTTGGACGCCGTTAAACTCGTATATTGATTTCAATGTTACATATTTGAGGAGTGTTCGAATAAAAGGTAACATTCCCACTTTTTGGCTTGTTGATTTTTTTTGCAGAATCGTATGTATTACATAGTTAAACTATGTATAAACTACACATTCTAGTTGAATTTGGCTAATCAAATAGAAATAATTCCCCGAGAATAAGAGTCCAAATGTCAATTTTTGAACAAAAATGTTTCTGTAGGTCTAACTAAAGTGACATTTCCCTATTTAATACTTGGCTGGATATTCCAAGCAGATAAAGCCAAAATCTTCAAAGAAAAAGAATCTCATGTTTCATAATGGCAGAGAATGTTAACAGTGTTTTGTGTTTGAATAACGGAGTAATGATAATTCAAAAGTGACATTTCCAATATTTACGTACAAAAGGTAACATTTCCAAATTTCAAACTAAGTTATCTCCATTAATATGAAAGTTTCTAAATGGGCAAAACAGTGATTGTTAGGTAACTTTTTCAATGTATATTTCTGTATAAACATAATATTTAAAAAAAAAATATGCTAATACTTTTAATCACATTTTAGTGATTTCTAAAAAAAAAGCAACGATGGAAATTTTACCTTTTGTTCGAACACCCCTCATTTGATGATTTTTTACTGTGTAAAACCGCTATATTTTTAAAAGCAACTTTTTTTAATGTTTCCATATATCTGGATCTCGAAAGCCTATAGATTGCGAAAAGAGATGTGGATATGGATACCAAAATTGTAATTTATTTTAAAAACTGCCGGTCTGCTGAACTAAAACTTTTCACATTTCGGCCCCCACAGTATCCCTCCAAACTCGTTGGGGATGTTATTCCTCCAAACATCTGCCGCTCTGGCTCTGTTTTCACACGTACTGTTTATTTTTCATCATAGACTAATAAGTTATGTCAAATTATATTTTCTGTTCTGTTTTTGCAGCAAGTTTAATAATGAATATGCAATAAAACTTTATTTTAATTGTTTTAGTTTAATTAATTTTATAAGAATATATTTAATAATAAAAAAATTAATTTATTTTATTGTTTATTTTAATTTGTTTGCAATTTGTTTATTTTTAGTAACTCCTAGAACACCCAGATATAACTTTTTAGAAAAATATGATAAAAACCCCCTTTATTATCTGTACACGGTGTATTAAATAAAGGGGAAGACTCTACATCACGAAGCAAAAAAAACAGACACATATTTCCAAAAATAAGCCCCAAAGGAGCTAGCTAGCTACGGCCATTCGAAGCTGGACTTTTTTTGAATGGGGAACAAAAAAGCACCAATAGAATTTTAATGGTGCAGGGCGCCGTTTCATTTAAAACTAAGCAAAAAAGTATGATCTAGCGAAACACCTAAATTTAATATTAAATGAGTAATAGCGTTTTAAAAAGTAAAATTTTTGGTGGCACAAAATGTAGCTTCCTCTTAATGGAGCTCTCTACAACTAGAATTATGAAACAAAAGACGTCTACCTTATCTCTATCTCATTTGTGCTACACTTTCCAGCCAACCAAATAAATACTGTATTTGTTTTTCATACAACAAATACAGTATTTATTTGGTTGGCCGGAAAGTGTAGCAGTGAGCGGCACGAACGAACATAGCTAATGTGAATCTGTAGAATAAGATAATTCTACTAAAATTTTGATGGCGCCAGTAATTTCTTTAATAAAAATATAATAGTTACACTTTTCGCCCGGCCAAGTAAATATTGTATTTGTTCAACAAAGAACAAATACAGAATTTGTTTGGTTGGATGGAATGGAAGTGTATGTATGTCTTCTATCCTTTTTGGGTAGAACTTTTGTCCCTGTCTAATCTAACGGGAGAAATCTCCATTGCATTTTTTTTAAAGGTTGCTTCTACATTGTTGAACTATATGACATTTTTTATGTATTGTTATGCCTCACATATTTTGTCCGTCTACCCTGTAAAAACGTTCTGGTTAATTCTTATTCAGACCTTATAAGATCTTATAAGATTATATAAGACCAATGAGAACTTAAGAGAACATAAATTAGGATTTAATAAGATTTATTAAGAAAATTTACATAAAAGAAAATTCTTGTAGATTCCTGTAAGATTTTTAATAAGAAAATACTAATTAGAATGTGAATGATTTATTAAGCAAATTGGTATCAATTTAAATAGCAGGTTTTAAAGAAAACATTCTAATGAAGTACTAAAAAGATATAAACAGAATGTTCATATTGACTTAATTTCAGAGTTTTAAGGCGAAAATTTAGATTGAGCACACTTTGTAACAACGGGGTCAAACAAAAAGCGGGACATACTTTATGGACGTCCCCTTAGTAGCTTTCAACAAAACAGCATCATTTTGGATTATAGACACCTACACATTCGTCTTGCAGTCGCGGCCCCTACTTTTTATTCTCACAATCTGAATTAAATCTTAAAAAATAAGCTGATTCAGTTTTATTTTATTATGTCAATGTTTTTTTACTTTTTGTAATAAATCTCAAGACAAAAGAGCGACGGTATGCAATTTGTATGGATTTTCGCCCATGGTAATATATCTTATTGTTAGGCTATAGGATTTTACCCCCAAAAAACTGTTTCCTCGCTTTTCCGCCTAAGCCCTTTATTTTTTTCCTTTTATCCTTAATAATTTATATAAAATAAATAAAATAAGGATGCAATAAATTTTTCTAAGCAATTTTGCGCACACGTTAGTCCTTAACTGAACAATGCGTTTTCTATATCACACGTACTTTATTTTTGGCTGTGTTAATAAAAAAATATTGTTTTTTTTCACATTTCCAAACATTTTTTAAGTAAAAAGTGGATTTCCTCGAAAAATATATGTTAGTCGGTCTGTCCGAGAAATTTTGTGGCCACGAAAACTCGAAAAGTCTTTGACCTAAAGGCTTCAAATTTGGACCGTAGATTCCAAAGTTATAGGATCGTTTTTGGTAAAAACCGCGTAACAGTTTGGTCAAAGGGTGGTAAGAACTATTACTTTTAAACATACAAAAAAAACAAATTTTGTATTTCAACTAGAAATTTACAGCGCAAAATATACTGACAAAAAACAAGTTAATTACGATTCTTAGAGCTGCGAGCAACACAAATACGCTCTCTTTTGCGCAATTTCGCAGAAAGTTACCCATGATGGATGCTATTTTATCTTAGGAAGCTTCTGTTCATTCTGCCGATAAATTTATGGGCTTAGAAGTTAAAGAGAATTTGCCGTCGACCCCTAAGTAATACAAGATTTATATGAGGTTCGTTCTTTTTTTCAAGATTTCTCAGAGAATCTGACAATATCTGATAAATTTCAAATGTCAAAAGATCTTTTATCTACGTTAAGCACACATTTGGGTTTATTAATATTCACATTACAAAACTAATGCTTTTTAAGGATATTATGAAATCCGAATGCTTTTGTTTTTCCATTTTGACAGTACTTTTTTTAATTGTCAAGTAATTAATATTTATGGTACGAGAGAGGAAACTAGGATATTGCCCATGAGAAAATTAACCGAAGAGGCTGGATGCAGAGTGGGGTAATTTTAGAGAGGGCAATATTAGTTTACTCACGAGTGCCATACAAGGTTTTATCCAATAGCTTAAAAAAATCATATTTTTACTAAAAATTTTAATGACATTTACAAGAAAATAATTTGACAAGTGACAGTTAAGTGGGTAAAATAAATAATTATCCAATCTATAAAGTACAAGCCACGTATGGGTTATTATTGAGTTTCTTTATTTAAAATAAAGCTAGTAATTATCTTATTATCTGTATGTACTAGATAAAAATTTTTTTAATTTTTTTGGTTTTCGAAAGCTTTGGACTGTAGAACGTAGATAAAATAGTATATGTAATTTGATAATATACGATTTTTTACTTAAATTAAAGCGAAAGTACGAAATCTCACTTTCCCCCAGTCCTTGCTGCAGACCCCCTCGTGCACATACAGCTTACCTCATTTGTGATATGTCAAAAATAATAACTTTAAATATGATTTTTTTGTCAAAAAATAATTTGTTTGGAGAAATAGCTTTATTTAGTTATTTCTGAGCAAATTGTTAAACATTTTGTATTTCAGGATGGTTTAATTTATAGGTTATGTTGCTGTTTGACAGTTTCTTACTGAGAGTAAGTAGAAAATTGCGAATTTGCGTAACAAGTAAGGTAAGTATATTGGCTTACATCACGGAAACAATGTGAATTAAAGGAACAACCTTATGAAAACAGTTGCATCCAGGCACTAATATTTTTTCAGAACTGCAATATATTTCCAAAGAAAAAAAAAATAGGAAAACCTGACTTGCTCAAGCATAATTATTTTTGCACTTAATCAGCTTTTTGAAGAAAATATAGATTTTTTTATTAGAATTTTGTGGCAGTAGTAGCAGCAATGGCACCAGGTCATATAAAAATCTATTTATAAAAATATTGTTTATCCAATACATACAGATAATAAGACAATTACCAGCTTTATTTTAAATAGATAAACTCAATAATAACCCCCGCGTGGCTTTTACTTTATTGAGTGGATAATTATTTATTTTACCCTATCAACTGTCACTTGTCAAATTATTTTCTTGTAAATGTCATTAAAATTTTTAATAAAAATATGAATTCCTAAGCTATTTATTGGATAAAACCTTGTATGGCACTCATGGGTAAACCGATATTGCCCTCCCGAAAATTAACCTGCTTGGCTGACGCCTGGCAGGTTAATTTTCTCATGGGCTATATCTTACTTTACCCACTAGTACCATAAATAACTATTATTTTTTAATTTTTAAAAATAAAAGCTAGTTTTATTTTTAAAGAAGTTCTTATATGAAATAGAACCGTAGTATCAAGATAAATTTTAAAAATTAGTATGCAAAAGGAAGAGCCACGCATCATGATCTACCTAAACGTTTATATATTCCAGAACACATATTATCCTACTACCTGCATAAAATATATATTCTAAGGTATGAATTTTTAAGTTTTTTTGAAAACATTACCTGATTTTTAAACGGAACTACGTTTCTTATATTCTTTTTTAATGTTATCTCCCTGATATCTATGTTATGGATGCGATATGAATAATATAATTTAGTTTTTTTCCTAGTAAACACGGGTTGGGCAATATTAATAATACAGGGCCGGACTGGTCTTACAGAACCCCCCGGGCGATTTTCATTTAGACCGGCCCCCTAGGGTCTTAGGTGCTCTGTAGTGAATCTTGGACCATGATATGGATTGAATCAAATGACGGCCATCCTCCGGCCTTCTTCTCTGGTATTTGCTGTTCTCTGCGTGCCGCCTCGAATAGCAATAGCAATAGCAACTACTCGACGGAAATTGTGTTCTTTGCGCTCTAGTTGCACAAATAACTGTTACATAACAAGGGAGCGATGTCCTTTGAGGGACAGCAAGCCTTTTCATTATCAAATTCGTTTTAAGCGAACAAAAAATGGTAAGAAAAATGTAGTCTGGTCTTTCAACCTTCAAATTTTAAAAATAATTCGTTTTTAAACATTTGGTTTGGACTATTTTTATATAGAAAGAAAAAGATATCATTGTGAAATTTTGTAGGTATGTTTATATTCAACGAATACAAAAAAATTATAGATTTTTAATGTGCCAATTTTTGGTCATAATTTTTTTTTTTTTTTTGAAAAAAAAAAACATCAAAAAACGGTGGTCGCAATGATTCCGGCCATTTGGATCGATTAAAAAACCAAATAAAACGGGGTATTATTGAGTAATAAAGTCTATATCCCGAACTAGGATAAAAAATAACAAATACGTATTTCAAAATTTTCAAACATTTTTAAACAAAAACGTAGGCCATTTTGTTAAATTTTGGCCAAAAAAAAATTTCTAGTTCGGGCCATATGGCTACTTCAATACTGAATCCCGTTTAGTTTTTTTTTTCAGTCGTTCCAAACGGCCGGAATCATTGCGACCACCGTTTTTTGATGTTTTTTTTTTCAATAATTTTTTATGACCAAAAAATGACAAATTAAAAATCTATTTTTTTTTGTTATAGTTTTGAATATAAATAAACATAGAGGAAAGTCGCCTAATTTCGGATACCATTTACAATGTATTCAATATTTAATACTCGGTATTACTTTTTGATATTTTTTTTATATAACCAGATACAACTTATTATAGCGAACCATGATTTATTATAAAAGCAATTTTATTACAGTTTATTTTTTCCAAAAAAACACGGTTAAAAAAAATCAGCGCATTTTTGTGCATTTGAAAAAGGGCTCCTAATTTCGGACATATCCGAAAAAATTTTTTCAAGAGTAGATCTGGATCCCATTGCTTATGTTTCTTGTTATTCCTTCACATTTAAGACGTAATTTAATCATTAAGCGATTTTCTACGAAATACTATAGGAACTATAATTTTAGATTCCCAATTTCGAATATCTTAGTATCTTAGGTAATTTTCGTTTTTTCAAAATTGTTTATCTTAGTTTGTTGTATCATTATAAAAATAATAATTAATGGTTGGTTATCCTGAATAATAATTACCTTGCGGATATCTGAAATTGGGAATCAAATGCACAAAAATGGTCTATCCGAAATTAGGCAACTTTCTGCTTTTTAGATTAGAAATTTGTAGAATGTTTACGTTTTCAAATTGCTTAATTATGAATAGTGGATCAACTTAACTAACATCATAACTTACCCAAGACAGAATCACGAACTTTTATAACGATTATTTATAAAATAAACAAGCATAATAATGCAACTGAGCACAAAACTGCCATTTGCAATATAAACGATTTGTGCTGCCATTTAAAGGGGAGAAGCTCTACCGTTATCATATTACAGGACGGATTTAGTTTGACTTTTGGCTTCACATAAAAGTAGGTTTCTGTTTACCTTTGCAGACAGTATCTTAAATACACTACTATCCAAAATTTGGAAACCATCCGAAATTAGGCGCATTTCCTCTACCTACAAGATTTCACAATTATATCTTTTTATTTTAATTTTACGGTAGAAAGACCCATTAATTGACGCATATTTTTATGGGGCACCCAGTATTGGTCGATTAACAAAAATTATTGTAAATGATTTTATTTTTTTTTTACTTCCAGTAAAAACATATTGAGACTATTTTTATTTTTTTAATTTTTTTTCTTTTTTGTTTGTTTTTTTTCCTTGTTTTTTTTTCTTTTTTGTTTTTTTTTTCTTTTTTCTTTTTTTTATTTTTTGTTTTTTTTTTTATTTTTTAAAAATTAAAAAGTGAACAACCTATAGGGAAATAGTTATTTATGGTACTAATGGGTAAAGTAAGATATTGCCCATGAGAAAATTAACCTGCGAGGCGTCAGCCAAGCAGGTTAATTTTCGAGAGGGCAATATCGGATTACCCATGAGTGCCATACAAGATTTTATCCAATAAATAGCTTAGGAATTCATATTTTTATTAAAAATTTTAATGACATTTACAAGAAAATAATTTGACAAGTGACAGTTGACAAGTTGACAAGTGACAGTTGAGTGGGCTTGGCTTGTAAATGATTTTATTTTTTTTTACTTCCAGTAAAAAAATCTTTTTTTTTTTTATTTTTTTTTATTTTTTTTTTCTTTTTTTTTATTTTTTTTTAAATTAAAAAATGAACAACCTATAGGGGAAAGTATTTTTTTCTACCAGATAAATGTTACGGTATTTTGGATTACGGTCATGCCGCGGCCATTCTTAAGAGAGTGATAGCCTAGGCCATTTAATTATTCCGTAAATAAACTAAAGTACCCACGCGTGGGTAGTCTCTAGAAAATAATTATACCCTCGATTATACCTTTGTTCAAGAAAGGCAATATACTAATTAAGATGTAAATTGTATCATGTTATATATACTTTACCTTAAGCAAGGTCCTATTAAAAATTAATTAACTATATTCCTTAAGTTTTAGGTTTCTATTTGCCTTTAGAACTGTCTGATTAGCATAATTGAATCACGTGATTGGAAACAACGCATATCGTTGGTGATACTGCAATACGTCCTATATAAACCAAATTTTATTATCGTGACTATAACATACAAGTATGGCTTGAAAAGTGTTGTTTAAATAACGTCATAGTTAATTGGTAAAGTAGGACACTATTATACCAAAATCTGTTTGGAGGTTAAAAAGTTGATTGAGTTGTTTATTTGGCGATATTTTAATTGAGAAGCAAAAATGAGGTCTACAAGGAAAAAATTAGGCTTGTCATAACTTTGCAAGAACATTTTTGCATAAAGTTTATAAATTATTTCAGTTTAATCCGTTCTTGCACAAAAAAGTGCCTGGCAAAACAATCATACAAATATTTTTAACGTCTGGCTTACCCAAAAAAATTATATCTAACCTATTTTTCCCCTTCTTATTCGAAAAAATATGATTTGGAGTGGACAGAAATATAATAGAAAAGGATATAAATACTTACTATGCGAGCAAACCACCTAGGGTACGTGGTTTCTACGAATAGTTAGTGTGACGTCATTTTTTGTTGTAGTTAAGTAATTAAATGTTTGTAGTATGCTATTCTTCATACTAGTATGTTATAGTTACGATAATAAAATTTGGTTATAATCTACATCATTTGCAATTTTTAAGCAGTATTTCATATTAGGCCTACCTATACTCTTTAACTCCCCTCTCGCTTTTCTATATATCTTTCAGTATTAAGGCCTATCCAGAAGCTTGCATAAGAACATAAAACATAAGAATGGAATGCCGTGATTGGCTTACAAGATACATGGCGGCACATCAAGCCAATCACGGCATCGCATTGTTATGTACTTTGTTGTTATGCGAGCCTGTGGATATGTCCTTATCATGATGAGCCTTGTAATGGGTATAGCAATTTTTTTTTCTAATGTATAAAATAATATATTAAAAATATCCAAAAAACATTATTTTAATGCTGTTTTTATATTTTTTAGTTTTTCCACATGTTCTTTGGCAGCTTCTGGACAATAGCTGTGTTTTACTACACCATGCATCTGTGATTCCATGATAAAATAGCCCAAATTGCTGATGCTTCTTATGTATTCTGACTCTCCAGTTTCCACCTTCATGATTTCCAGGATACGAGCTAAAAAAAATCGAATTGATTTCACTATTTAAAAAGCCCCAAGAACTTACTGGTGCATGTTTAAGAATCCAAATAGTATATTACATACAGAAAATGACTTTTTTTGCCCGAGCTAATGCAAGAAAGGTACTTTCCGACAAGTTATGTACACTATTTTTCCTACGAGCCCAACAGAAATAAAATTATTTAAAATAAATATTATTTATATAAAGAAAAATAAAAATACTATTATTTAAAATTATTAGATTATTTAAAATTAGGTGACTCTTAAAAAACACCAGTTTACAAAAAAATAAATAAACTAAATTAAATTGTTTGATATTTACAAATTTAAAAAATCTATATAAAACATTTTACTATTCCTTAAAACGACTTTTGTTTGATTAACGCAGTCGTCCCTCCGAAGTGACTGATCGATTTCGTGCTTTTTAGCACTCTTCAGAGCCACATATCGGTAGTAGGGACAACTACGAAAATCAAATCCTTTCCATATATCTCTATATAGAGTTTAAAAATCGTTGTAAGGAAAAGCAAAAACAGCTAGCGACATCTACTGCTAAAAGCAGAGACTGGATAAACCTATCGATAGTCCAAAAAAGGAAGCAGTTATTGGTTTCAAGAACCTATTGCACGCTGTCGATCGGGGGCAGATTAATCAATGCCACGGTGGACATTGCCGCCAATTGAATCCTAAACGCTAGGAGGTCACCTTTTACAGTGGTATCTGAATTAATAAACTAAATTAAATTGTTTGATATTTACAAATTTAAAAAATCTATATAAAACATTTTACTATTCCTTAAAACGACTTTTGTTTGATTAACGCAGTCGTCCCTCCGAAGTGACTGATCGATTTCGTGCTTTTTAGCACTCTTCAGAGCCACATATCGGTAGTAGGGACAACTACGAAAATCAAATCCTTTCCATATATCTCTATATAGAGTTTAAAAATCGTTGTAAGGAAAAGCAAAAACAGCTAGCGACATCTACTACTAAAAGCAGAGACTGGATAAACCTATCGATAGTCCAAAAAAGGAAGCAGTTATTGGTTTCAAGAACCTATTGCACGCTGTCGATAGGGGGCAGATTAATCAATGCCACGGTGGACATTGCCGCCAATTGAATCCTAAACGCTAGGAGGTCACCTTTTACAGTGGTATCTGAATTAATAAACTAAATTAAATTGTTTGATATTTACAAATTTAAAAAATCTATATAAAACATTTTACTATTCCTTAAAACGACTTTTGTTTGATTAACGCAGTCGTCCCTCCGAAGTGACTGATATGTAATAGTAGTAATAGTAATAATGTTTTATAAAAAAATAAATAACTTTTTGCAGCTTTCGTAAAATTCCCGAATTTGTATGCGTCCACCTTGATAAATTTTACCTTGGTCTCTTTCATTTGTTTCCTTAGATTAGACTTTGACAGTTAAAATTAGTTAGGTTTAGTTCATTTAAGTAGTTGTTAACTTATTAAAATTAAAACGATTTATTATTCAGAATTATCGTAACTGATAAAAAAGTGAAAAAGTGAAAAAAATATATCGATGGTCTAGCGTACAAAGGTGCTAAGTATATAGGGAAACCTTATGTACTTACCGTCGTCATTTAAATTATCCTCTGGAGGACCAACTGGTGTAACATTAAGAACTCCTGGCTTGATTTTTGAAGGATCTCTGAACTCAAACTTATTCGTCGTCAAAGGAACATAGTAATCATCTGGAAGCCTCAATTTATGGGCTTTTTTGGCCTCTTCCGCTAAATTTATATTTTGGGCTATTCCTCCGTAATCAGTTTGATACATTGACAAACTTTCAAATGTGGCATAATTTTTAACAAATCCGAAATTAATATCCTTTATATTTTGAGCTTCGGTGATCTTTTTATTGTTCTGTTTCCAATTTTCAAAATATTCAGTTGCATTTTCTTTTGGAGGCAGAGTAGCTGATTCTGGCGGTAGATTCAAATAACTCTCAATATCCGAAGTTATGTTGTTTTTGAATTTTTCCCCTACATGAAAAGGATCTACTTTTAAAGGTTTTTTGGGTGGATAATGTTGCTTATAGGAGGTTAAATACTGTAGTTTTCGGTTAGATTCCACACTCATTTTAGAATTAATATTAATAAATAAACTGTCAAAATGACGTTAATATTGTAAGAATATTAGAGACAAAAAAATATAAAACATTCCACGATAAAAACACGTTTTCAGAGCTTCAACATGAATCCACCAGCTGTAGTTTCGCGGCAGGTGTAACTCCAGCGACAGAAAAAAAATTGACATCACTTTTGCGATCCGACGCTACCCAAATATTTTGTTTAAAACGAATAAAATTCTATATAAATTCAAGAAGCAGGTAATTTTACACTTAAATCTACCTTTTTCTATAAAAATTTTTCTCTTGACACTCGATAAATCTAACCTCAAAAAGCCAGCAACAGCGGTGAAGTTAAATATTTTTAATTTCATCTGTCAGAATCGGCAGCATGAAAAGCAATTGGGAGGAAGCTCTATTTATGTTCAATGCAAACAGATTAATATTAAACAGAGATAAAACTCAACAAATTATTATATCCAGCAACAACTGTCTAACTAAAGGTGACACTGTTAAACTGCTGGGCATTTATATTGATGACTCATTGTCATGGTCTTGCCACATTGATAATTTATCTACTAGATTATCAAAAACATTATACCTACTAAGACAATTAAAAAAAATGCTGGATCTAAATACACTTAGAAGCAGCTACTTTGGCCTGTTTCACTCATTATTGAGCTATGGCGTTATTCAATGGGGGAACTCCAGTGACTCCTTAAAAATCTTTAGGCTTCAGAAAAGGGCTGTACGATGCATTGCTGGCGAAAAGCACGATACTCATTGCAGGCCTCTTTTTCAGAAATTAGGAATTTTATCTTTGCCCTCCCTCTTTATCTACTACAGTCTGGCAGAGGTTCACAAAAATAAAAATAAATACGTGACACATTCTAGTGTGCACAACTACGGCACTAGAAATGCCGATCTCCTAAAACCCACTTTCTTACGACTTACTAAAAGTAAAAAAAACTCGCTGGATATAGGCTTATATAATAAACTCCCTGGTAGTTTAAAAAACTTGCCTATTTCTAGTTTTGAATCCAAAATAAAAAAATTCCTAATAAATCAGTGCTTCTACAGCATTAGTGAATATATGGAGGCTCCTGCCATGAATGATTTTAATTTACTGTAATTAATTGTATTTTTTAACATATTTGTTTATTTATTTTTGACGTACCAGAAACATGTATTGGAATGTGGCTAAATAAATTCTATTCTATTCTATTCTATTCTATTTATGTGCCGCCATGATAAGGCCGCTGCATGGCGAAGCTCTGATAACTCTCTTTAAGAACCAGGTTGGATTGTGTCCTTGGGCTCTTGGTCTGTTATTTTTGTTTGACTCGTATATGATTGGATCTTGAGATAAAAATTAAGATGGCCCTTTTTCGCTCGGTTGTACATTTTAAACATGAAAGACAAACTACATAGAAATGGTCCTGTTGATCATTGATTTTAAAGCGTTTGATAAGGTTGGCCAGACCAAAAAAGTAGGAAAAGTAAGGAAAGATAAACTGTGCTAAAATTTAAAGTAGACACAATATTAGACTCCAAATATATTTTCCAGATACATAAGATTTTTTACAAAAAACTCTAATAGATTTACCCAGACATTAACTAAATTAAATAAGAATTTGACCAATAAGATGTCAGAATTATATGACACATTTCATTTAATTGTTTAAATTCTTAGTCGTTCTTAGTTTAGTGTTAATGATTGGTTTAATTAACCTTTTCTGAATGTATTATTAAACATAAATTTTCTCCAACGACAATGTTCGAAAACTTTTAACTTATAAGTTTAGTTATAACCTAAACACCCAATTAAGGCAAAAAGAGCATTATTTAAAGTGATAAAGGGCGCTCTTTATCTAAAATTGGATTAATCTCACCAATAATCGGATTTAATTTTGGGGATGGGTATTGTATGATACAAAACAACTGTCTAAAATCCAATAAGGCATTAAAGTTTATCGGGCATAGTGCCGCTATATTCGCGTTTTCCTGCACAGATAAAAATAATATCCTAAACCAAATAAATATCATTTAAGCAAAGCGAATGTTAACTTTATATTTATTTATTTATTTATTTATTGGTGTAGATACACAGTCATGGAGAGCCCAAAATAAGCTTTTTTCTATTGTTGTATTTTTAATACTGAATGTTATTTTTTAATACATATCTTTTATTTATATCGCCACCATTGGTATTTAATACTTTACGTGTGATATTAAATACTGCAATGTGTGTATTGTATACAAAATGTTGTCATACTAACATAGAGACCGTGCTGGTACATTTGGATCCCCACGCAACATGTGTTTATTAATACTGTAAAATTTGGTAAATAATATCACAGTTATAGTTTGGTATACTTTAAGTTGTAGATGTTGTGTTATTGATCTAATTTAAAGTATGTTATAGTATTTAGTAAAATAACAATCAGTAAATAATACCAAAATTTTCATTAGTAATAATACAGAGAAAAGTAAAAAAAAGGATCGATTATTTTGTCAGTGTGTAATTGTGTGTGGTTGAAATCTTTATTATTACTAATCAAAATTTTGGTATTATTTACCAATTGTTAATTTTTCTGAATAACACGCAATGAAAACAAAGCGTATTACCTACTTGGAAAAATTTATAGGTATTTTTTTAAGGCAAAATTTTAACTAACCTACTGAATATAATTTTTTTAATGGAACATAACATGTTCGTTTTTGTTAGAGTAAGATATTATTTTTGTGTGTGTGTGTGGTGCCGCTATATTCGCGTTTTGTGTATACGAATGAAAAGTAGGAAACAAGGATTGTATTCAAAGGACCTTTTTAAAGCAGATAGCAACCATTTTGTTGCTGTCGATGCATAAGAATAGGACTCAAATATATTGATGGTAAATATTCGTATAAAATATCCTTTTTTACACCGATATTGAAGAGCTTACAGAAAAAAAACTGATAAATTTTATAATACATGTTTAGACGTTTTATTTAGTTAAAATATACATATATTTACTGTAGGATTTTAGGTGTTGTAGGGTAAAAAGGGGAAACTTTAACATATTTTTTTCACTACTAGATTTAGAAGGCACCATTACAATTTAGATAGATTTTAAAGCGAAAAATTAAGTTGTCTTCTACTAGGAGATAATGTAATCAACTGTTTTTTCTTGTAACGTTAGATGTTTCTGTTTTTTGGGGACGACAAATCTGAATCTGATAATATTTTTTTTCTAATTTCACCCCCTAAGGGATGGGGGTAGTTTTCGTGGAAATTGCTATATTGGGGTTTTTGAGGTTAATGAAAGTGAATCTGATAATAAAAAACTTCTAACCCCCTGAGGGAGATGGTTTTTGTAAAAATTGGTATATTGGGGTTTTTGAGGTTTCTGAAAGTGAATCTGGTAACAAAAAAAATCTTACTCCAGCCCCTAAGGGGCGAGGGTTAGTTTTATTGAAAATTGATATTGGGTTTTAAGGTCGCTAGAACTGAATCTTAAAATAATTTTTTTCCAAAACCACCCCCTCAGGGGCGGGAGCTAGTTTTCGTAAAAATTGGTATATTTGTGTTTTTAAGGTTGCTGAAAGTGAATCTGATAATAAAAAATCAATTTCACGCACGGATGTGAAAAGTGGGAAACCTCTTTTACTGGGCAGTGGATTAGATTTTGTAGGTATCTGACTGAAAGTTGTCCCCAACGAACTAACAACTATTCTCTCTAGAATACGCATACCGTTAATATAAAGTATCGCCAACATCTCGGTTTGTTTGTAAACAAATAGTAGGTATATTCAGGCCTGAACAATAACAATTACCAGTAACTGTTATTGTTGTCTCTGTTAGAACAAAGCTGTGCAAGTAAGACAGACAAATGTATATGTTGGCTACGTTTTTTTCAGTTTTTACAAATGAAATGCCTATTCTAGAGGGAACAGTTATTAGTTCGTTGGTTGTCCCCTTTTGCAGTTTGGTCCTTGTTTGAATATTGAACCGACATGTATTCCCAGAGCTTGTATTGAGCGATTTAGAGTTCCCAAGTTGCAGTAATCTGGATAACAAGCATTTATAGTCACCTATCAAAAAATACAGAAGTATTGCAAGCGTAAATGCAGTTAGTTTGTATATTAAAACATCACTATGCATTAGGATGCCCAGTCAAAATTAAAAAATGGATTTTTTTAGGGTCACACCCCATATAAATGTTCATTTAGGTCAAAAACCAACCCTCATTTTTTTTAATTCTGAAAGAGTCGCTTTTTTAACTTCGGACAAAAATTAAGTTATATACTGAAAAATATTTAAAGAGTCTCAGGCCATATGCCCTAAAGACCATATTAACCTGCTAAGCACATTACCCATTTTCAACCCTATTTTAAACTCAAAAAAAAAAATATTTAAAAAAATTTAAATATATAGTTAAATGGAGAATTTCATAAGCTTTAAAATGATGTATCACACGACCCCCCTTTCCATTAAAAAAAATATCCCCCATGTCTCCCTGCCCACATTTTAAGAGCTGAATGTATTAAGTACCTATATGCTAAAAGATATTTTAAGTTTTCTTACTTAAGAGTTCTAAATTTAAAAAGTCGATATCTCAACTCGTTCAAAAGTTAAGAGGGGGGGGGGTGACTTTTGGCGGCTCCGTATCTTAAAAGAAACAGCGTATTTATAACTACAGTATTCTGCGGTAGTTATTTATCCTGTAAACGTAGACCATGATGATGATAGAACAGATAGAACAAAAATAATGTATATTAATACTAAAAACAGAATATTCAATATTGCAAATAAATATTTTTTAACCGATTTAAAAATAAATTTAAAACGTTTTTTATTTTTTAACTGATTTAAAACGGTTTTTAATAAAACCTCAATTTTATACCAAAAGATAACTTTAGTAAATATTTCCTAGGGGAAATAAAAGTTTAGCAAAATCAAAAACGTTCCGAAAACTTTGTTATAAAACCATAATTCTTGGCAACTTTCGAATAGGTAACGTTTTCAAATTCATAGCTTGTAAATTATACATTTTCAATGCATACATTTTATAGAAAATTTAAAAACTGTAATGCCGTATTATACAACGTCAAATTTCCCAAGGGCCATTTTCCGCAATGTTTCCAATTTTATGTAGTGTGCCAGAACGCTTTTGGCAAATCGTTTTTTTAAAATAACAAAATTTGCTATTTAATGTCCCAAGAAGCCTGTTTTAAATTTAAAAGGGGCTTTCCCCAGTGGCGTGGTGTGGATATAGGTGAGTTAAATTGGATTATATTTCTAAAAAACTTTTTGGAACTTGGATTTGTAATGATCTCTGCGAGAGGTCCGAAATAAGTGAAAGGTCCAATGCCCGCCAGGCGTCCCGACCCTACACCCCAAGGTTTTCTTATAATTGAGAAATTCATAATGAGAAGCTCTAAAAGTTGTAGACAACAACTAGCTTAAAAGGGACATGTATACAGGGCCGACGTGAGGCAGAGGTCTGGGTTAAAAAAGCGGTACCTTTCTCACGTACATACTTATAGTTAAATAAAGTTAATATAAGCTTGTTTTGTTTGTTTTACTGTTTAACGTCGTTTTTCGCTGCTATGGCCTAATTGACGGGATATAAGCTTGTTAAAAAATAATTATTAAAATCCTGCACTCGTAGAATGGCGATTTCTCCCGTTAGATTAGACAGGGACAACAGTTCTACCCAAAAAGGATAGAAGACATACATATACTCCCACTTCCACCCAACCAAACAAATTCTGTATTTGTTCTTTGTTGAACAAATACAATATTTACTTGGCCGGGCGAAAAGTGTAACAATTTAATTTTTATTAAAGAAATTACTGGCCCCATCTAAATTTTAGTAGAATTATCTTATTCTACAGATTCACATTAGCTATGTTCGTTCGTACCGCTCAGTGCTACACTTTCCGGCCAACCAAATAAATACTGTATTTGTTGTATGAAAAACAAATACAGTATTTATTTGGTTGGCTCGAAAGTGTAGCACAAATGAGATAGAAATAGGGTAGACGTCTTTTGTTTCATAATTATAGTTGTAGAGATCTCCATTGATGCTACAGTTCTCCAACACTTATATTATTCACTAAATGTATTAATTCAGTACCTGTAAACAATTTGGGCTCTAGTCCAAAGAACGTCAACTGCATAAGCTACCAAGTTCGTTAAAATTTTCAAAGTTATGGCCGTTTGTCGCATTGGTCTAATTTAGAATCGAGCCTAATTGCTTTCGGTCACAAAATTCATTTACATAGATTTATTATTTCGAGTATGATGTTAAATATTCACAATTTTCTATTTATGTACTTAGGGGAAAGTGGGGTAACACCGCTACCGTAGGGAGAAGCTTAATAAGAAATAGTTGTAATATTTTTAGCACTATAGTAGGTATACCCAGTACAAAGGTCTATTTTTTGTTAAAATGTCCGCTTATTAGCGTTTATTATACGTATATTTTGTAATTTACCTATAATAAACGCCTAATAAACAGAAATTTTAACAAAACATGGACCTGGGTACCTACTATATACAACAATAAAGGCTAAAATACATGTTTATTTTTATCTTTACTTATTTAAAAACAATAATTTCTTAATCCGTTAAAGTTAGCATCTTTAAGAGGGGACCTTTTTATTTTAACAAAAGATTAAAACTAAGTAAATAATGGTTTGATTTTAAAGATAATCATTGTATAGAAAAAAAAAAACAAAACCTACTTACCACCTAAGTGTAAAATCTTTTTGTCTGAGAATAAATGACAGAAAAAATAATGGTGACATAATTTTGGCCATAAGTAATTTAGATATCCTATCTCCATTTATTTATTATTCCTAGAAACACAAACAACTACCTGCTGATATTTTTTGGCTTTTTATACCACACATTTAAGAAACAAAACTTACAGGTAAACATATAGTTTGACACTCAGACTGAGTAATTATTTCTTTTCAGAAGACAAAAGAAAAGAGAAATATAGCATACCTATATTTTTAGGTTAAGTTATGCAAAGAACAACACGCGTGCGAGACTATAGTAAATAAAAACTAGTATATTAAATACTGATGTGGAAAATGTTTCATTTCCTGAGGGAAAGTTAGCTGATCAAGGGGCGGACAGATAATTCCCGAAGGAAAAATTATATTTTCCGCCGAGGTTTGTATACCGTTTTATTCACAATTTTTACCTATTTTATTAACAATTTTATATTTTATGTTCCACGATAAAACTGACACCATCTTTAAATTTATAAACACCGGTAAAGTGAGTTACACTTTTTTGCTTTATCAATGCATGTATAGATGGCGATCTCTACGAAAATAAAATAAAAAATAACTATTATTTTATATTACTTTCAGAAACTTTCAGAAATGACAATTTAATTGGTTTTAAATTTAATATCTTTTAGAAATACGAATATATTGCAATTTAAATGTGTATGATGTTATTTTAAAAAAATAAAAGTCCAAACTTTTTGGGTAGTAGAAGTTAACAATACCTGATTTTCCATCTTTTACGTATGTTATTTCTAAATGATTGTGAATAAACTAAATAAATACAAGCTTAGCTTAGCTTAGCTGCAAGTGTAGCAAAACTATTACTTATGCATAAAAATAATTCCCTTATTCCCTTTTGTATTCTACATAAAAATTAATGCTATCAATTTGCTGCGGTTAAAAAAATTATTAATTTCTATGAAATTCGTTGCTTCTCGTGAAACTTAGCGGTCAAATAGGAGTGAAATTTGTTATTTATTAAGTGTTTTTAATGTCACAACATAATAGGTATTATAATATTAAAAAATATTTCAACCACAATCAAGCGATAAAATTAGTATAATAAAGAAAAAATATCTGAAACGCAAAAGCGTTTGAAAACTTTTATATTTTAGACGAACAGAATAGAGGAAATGGACTACACACTTTTTGTCACACTTCCTTTGCCTTTCCTCACTTCTAGCAACTCCAGAACACTTCTGTGCATTCGTATGTATTATTAAACACACACACACACCAATCCCTACTGCCCATGATATATTTGTATATCTTAGCCAGAACACTTTTGCATATTCGTATGTATTATTAAACACTTTTGCGCATAGATATGTTTTACCAATCTCTAATGCGCATGATATATTTGTATATCTTTGCGAGAACACTTTTGCGTATTCGTATGTATTATTAAACACGTTTGCGCATAAATATGTTTCACCCATCTTTTCTGCGCATGATATATTTGTATATCTTTGCCAGAACACTTTTACGTATTCGTATGTATTATTAAACACTTTTGCGCATAAATATGTTCCACCAAAATGAATACATTATATATTCAGCAGCGACATTGGAAAGCCTCAATGACGAATCGTTGATTCACTTAGACGTGGAAGATGATGAATCTGAGACAGAAGTTGAGGTACCTAAAAAAGTTCCTGTTACAGAGGTTCTGGCAGCACTAAAAGTGGTTTCACAATGGGCAGAGCAAAACAATGTTGGCGTTAATGACATAGAAAGCTTAAGAAACATTCAAGACAGAGCGGTAGCCATCCACTGGTCAGCTAGAAAGATTCAGACAAAAATTACATCTTATTTTAATCAATAAACTGGAAAATTTAACTTAATAAATATGTTTGTAAGTACCTACAATTTTTTTTTTTGAGTAAATTTTAAGTTTAGAGGGCATTTCTGTTAGTATTCTGCATTTATAAATATACCTTCGATGGTGTGAACATCTCGATAAGATGAACACGTCCGGTTTTTTTGTGTTCACACTAGCGCGAGTCCACTGTAGTTAGATTTAATAGCATTTAGTTGGGGCAATTTGTTGAGACTAAAGGGTAATAGTATATTATTCAATGAGTGTATAATATTTGCTATTAATCAATGAGGGTGAATTTTGTGACACGAGCCGATAGGCGAGTGGCCTAATCGCCCGAATACACGAGTAGAATACTATACTTTATCCACGTCTGTTTTGAAGTTTAAACGGTTTATTTTTACAGACTCGTGATTAATAGGCCTATTAATCTCGGCCGTGGATAAAATTTATAATCTCCAAATATGCAGATTTATGTTGCCCTGACGATCGATCAATCGACTATGGAATTTTGATTTTTTGTTTGTTTGAAAGTTATTAAGGGGGTATTTTTTTGTAGAAAAATATATTGGCAATTTGACTGAGAGCCGTACCTAAACATTTCACATTTTCTACAACATAGTAATACTTAGTGTTTTTTGAACCTTTGTTTACAAAATTTATGATTTTAAAAGAATTAAGTCTTTTCTTTTTAATTTTCTTTAAAACATCTAATAATCTTAATGGAAACGTATTGTTGACGGGAAAGTCTAGACCAAGTCGGAAAAATAATAATTATTTAGATAACTTATGATTGTTATGTCTCAACTAGCTTGGGGAAAAATAATTATAAGCCATATATGGCTCGTACATAATAGTATATTAAAGTACTAGTTTCATAACATACGTTTTTAGCGCACGAGTACAAGTTTAGAAAACGAGCCGCTTGCGGTGAGTTTTCTAAAGTACTAGTGCGCTAAAAACGTGCTATGAAACGAGTGCTTTATACAATTTTTTTCTATTTTGCTCTAAAGTTTTAAAAAACTTACATTTAAATTGATGACTGATTTAGGGATTTTTGTTTTAAATTGGCATTACCGTTTTCGCCATGTTTAAAATTCTAAGAACGAATATTATTTTGATATATTTTATAGTAATTTCTTCTCTTTTCCACTGCAAGTAACCAAGCCACAATTTTAACAAGGTAAAACATAACCTAAACACAAAATTTTGTAGAAAATTAAACTTTAAACCGACGCGTCGCGACGTTCACAATTGCACGGCAAATGTCAAGAGATAGACTTTTGTCTGTTGCCAACCCAAAAAAAGTAGAGACCTCTTATGGGCCTATAAGAACAAGCAAAATGCGTGTGATTATAATCATAATTATGAGCTTATTAGAGTCGCAAAATAGAAAAAAGATATATCTTGAAATTTGTGAGTTATAGTAGGCCTTTTTTCCTAGACAGGTACAGATTTTCCATCAGGCAATCTTAAGTTATTGCCTAGGATGGAAAATCTAAAAAAATATAGAATAAAACTGGAGGGTTCTATGAGACATGAGTCCTGGTCCAGGATTCCTAGAGTACATTCACACGATAAATAACTTTATTTAAATAATATATACAGTGCGGTCCAAAAGTCACCCCCCCCCCTCTTAACTTTTGAACGAGTTGAGATATCGATTTCAAATTTAGAACGTTTAAATAAGACAACTTAAATTATCTTTAAACATATATTTGATACTTTTATCTCTTAAAATGTGGGCAGGGGGGCATGGGGGGATTTTTATTTAAATGGAAAGGAGGGTCGTGTGATACATCATTTTAAAGCCTTTAAAATTCTCTATATAACCATACATTTTTAAATTTTTTAAACATGTTTTTTAAGGTTTTGATTTTTCAGTTTTTTGTGCTAAAAAAATAAATTTTAAAGTTTTTTTTTTGTTAATTTTTATTTATGTCAACTAAAATTAGTTGAAAAGTATAATTTACTTTTTTTTATTATGAAATTAGGCATTTTTAAAAAATTGTTTGGATTTTTTAGAGAAATTTTGACAAAAATACCCATTTTCAACCCTATTTTAAATCCAAAAAAAAAAATTTTTAAAAAAATAAAAAATATACAGTTAAATGGAGAATTTTATAAGCTTTAAAATGATGTATCACATGACCCACCTTTCCATTGAAAAAAATGTCGCTCCATGCACCCCTGCCCACATTTTAAGAGCTAAAAGTATCAAATATATGCTAAAAGATAGTTTAAGTTGTCCTATTTAAGAGTTCTAAATTTGAAGTCGATATCTCAACTCGTTCAAAAGTTAAAAAGGGGGGGGGTGACTTTTGGACCGCACTGTATATAAATTTATTAGGGTGACCCACCAAAATTTGAAATTGAAAAATTTGGAGGTCTCAACCACCATTAAATTTGTTCATTGGGGTAAAAGTACAACACTACCCAAAAAACTTGTTGCTATATTCAAGTGTATGAGTAATTGTTTTTTTTTTGTCCAAGGTTGGCAATATCGGTATTTATAAATCTTCATCGTCGAAATTTAAAAAATTTTAATACTGTTTGCCGAAAATTAGTGATTAAATATTTTTAAGGTCGTTGAAACCAAATCCGATGTTAAGAATTGAGGATTAAAATGACATTTAATATGGCGCAAGCCAATTTTAAAATTTCGACGCCATATTGGATGCGCCATTTTAAATTTTAATTTTTTAACAACCTTAAAAACCCTAAATATTGTTCTCTGAAATAAATGAAAAAACTGTAATCTGAAGATTCAAAATTGACGGTCTTCTGGAATTTTGAAATGAAAAACCTTGAAAATTCTCACTGTGCCCCTATTTTAATTTTGTTCATAAGTTGATAACTTTTTTTTAAGTGTAAAAGAAGATCACCAGCCACGTAAAAAAGAAAAAAATGGGCCTCAGAAAGCCGAAAAAAAAACTTTGTTCCAGCTCACCATGTTGTTCTTATAGCGTTAAATCGGATAAAAAGTTTTGACTTTTAAATGGGATATTTTTTAATGCTTTAGTTGAAATAATTGAATATAAACTGTCGCCACGCCGCACGAATTTGCTGCATCTGCTTGAACACCATTTCGGATTACATTTTGTTTGTGAAAGAAAGGAAACAAGGGAAATTAAGATATGGACTATAATGTAATTGCTTTAAATTTTGTACTAACGCAAAATCAAATAAGAAATTATTTCATAGGACTTTAGAAAAGAGTTTTCAACTTTTCAGCATGAAAATTCAAACTGGAGCTGAGAAGAAAGTTTTTTCAAACTTAATGGAGATACCGTAGAGGTCGTCACACTTTTTTTAGATGCTTTTAGACAACCCCTCCTCCATGTCACACATTGTCACAAAGTCTTGCCCCCCTATATGACGTCACACTCTAATTTTACTAAAAAATAATGGTTTGTTCTTGCGGTGGCAGAGGAGCGGTTACTGCTGGAATTTTGCTTGTAGACGCTGTCCTTGATGTAAAATAATAAAACATGTTGCCTTGTTTTTCGTAGCGGCTTATTGCAAATTTTTGATTTCTCGTTCCGTATTTTCAACAACGATTTTTCCTTTTTTGAGGTTAAGTCACAATTTATTAACTTCAGTTTGCACAGTTTGTTTTGATTTACCAGGATGTGCTTTACCATAAGCTTCATAGAACCGAAATCCGACATGACTGTCTTTGATATTCAACTTTTATCGAGAAATATAACACTACGAATTCACAATTTGTCAGTGCTGACATCTTAACGTAAAACCATGAAGAAATTCCAACCTCCAAAATATGAAAAAATCTGCTTATCAGAATGTAAAAAAGTCAAATTGAGTAGGTCAATAAAATTTTTGTTGTGAGATTACACTGGGCCAAGCCCCCTCCCCCATGTCACACTTCGTCACAAATTCCTGACTCCCCTCCCCCTAAACGTGTGACGTATTTTATGGACGACTCCCTAGGGATACTCTAAATACGTAAAAAAATAAAACCGGTTTGTTTTTTCACCCAAAAAAAAAAAAATAGGGAGAGTCTTGGCTGCTAGGGTTATGAAGGATTACTATTTTGGGCCTTTCCTAAGGGATCAATGGAGTTTTGATAACAATCCCCCAAAGCAATAGTACACTATATCAGTAACGATTTAATCAATGGGTGTAAATTGTTTTTGTTTAAAATATCTCTTAACTAAAATTATAAGCTTTTAACTATGCTATTTAAATATTTGTCCCATTTCAAGTGTTGATCAATCTCTATACCTAGATATTTGATACTTTCAACTTCTTTGCGAGACTCTTTTTTAACTCCGGAGTGGGTATGTCATATTATGAATGTGGGTATGTATACTGTTAATTATAAGCAAGCGTTAATTTAGCAATAGAAAGGACTAAAATTTATTTACCAAAAATATAATGCAATGCATTATTAAAGGATACACTCAAAGTTCAAAAGGTCGTATGTTAATTTTACTTTGTTTTATTTTGCTGCTAAATTGTGGCATTTTAATAAAACGCCACAATTTAGTAGGCTCTCTAAATAGAGTTGGCATTAAAGTGTGTGAAGTTTAAAAAGTCCTACAATTTAGAACAACAAAGTAAAAATTAACATACGACCTTTTGCACTTTGAGTGAGGATATACAGCAAAATTTATTATATTTTATGCCAAGCACACTCTTAAAACTTTGGGGATACCATATCCCATGTTACCTACGCATCACAAAATTGTTAATCCTATTAGGTGGATTTGCGCACACATATCCAGCCTAGTATTGCTGCTTCGATAAATTAGAATTAACATTATTCACTTTTGGAGGAGATGGCAACATAGATAAATTACAATTGAATCGTTTATTTTAAAAACATGATAAGTCCATCTACAGAAACAATATAACAGAATTTATTTTTAGTATATATATGTAATTATTATTGTGTACGCACAAACCAGCCAGCAGCTATCGTGGTCCGTGTACCAACGAACTAATAACTCTTCTCTCTAGAATACGCATACCTTAAATATAAATTATCGCCAACATCTCGGTTTGTTTGTAAACAAATAGATACCTATTCAGGCCTGAACAATAACAATAACCAGTAACTGTTATTCTTGTCTCTGTTAGAACAAAGCTGTGCGAGTAAGACAGAGGAATGTATATGTTGGCTACGTTTTTGTCAATTTTTACGAATGAAATGCCTATTCTAGAGAGAAGAGTTAATAGTTCGTTGTCGTTGTTTTTAATCGATTCACTCTAAAAGTGACACATTTTGTTCATTTGAACAAAAAAATTTTTTTGATCCGCTAACTAAAACTTGTTTTTAAGCTTTTTTTTTAAATAAGATGCTTTACATTTACTGTAAGATTTATAAAGAAAAGTACGCCTCGTGTAGGACACTCACTTTTAATGCATTGTTTTCTGTTTAAAAACATTTTAATGATACAATTATCCAATTCTTCTTCTACTTCTTTAAAAGGTTATTGACGGACTAATCCTTGTTATTCAATTTTTTAGCGGTTTGATTGGATAGCAATTTGTCATGGATAACAAGATAGGTAATCAGGCCTATTCACATGTTCCATTGATATTGAGATTTGTGGCAATATTGACGAAAATTGCAAGGTCATTTAAGTCAACTGTATTAAAACTGCATGAGATTGTAATTTTTGTCAATATTGATAATATTTCAATGGTACATGTGAATAGGCCTGAATAAGACAGTAAAAAGAAATATGTTTTTAAAATTTATTATTAGTAAAAATCGAATAAAAAATGTGTAATACACGGTCAAAAAGTTAAATGTTGATTTCGTAGGTTTATTACCCTCGGACCGGGGGCCCTCGGCTTCTTAAAACGTAAAAAAATTAACTTTTCGTCCTTCGTATTATAAGTAAATATTCTTCTCTTCCCAAAATTTTTGTAAGTGGACTTATCATGTTTTTGAAATGAACGATTTAATTATATCTTTTGGTATTATAGTGGACAAAATGGGAAACAACAAAACATTCACTGCTCAATGAGCAATGGTTGTTTGTACTACGGATTTGCGTAAAAAATTACTGCTAAATATATTACCAAATGGTATTATATTATAATACGATTTGTGTTAACTGTCGACTAAGTCCAAAACAATTGAAAAGCTAAAACGGGGACCATTTTTAGATGGATGACTCTTGATTGTCATCCTAGTATTTAAATAAACATTTAAAAATATATACAGACAGGGCCGTAGCGAAGATGATTTTTTGGGGAGAGAAGGTCAAAAATTACAACTTATTATAGCCTAAAAATACATCTTTTTTCCTAGACAAAAAAGTTTATGACTAAAAAAAGGTCCTCACCTTCAAAAAAGCTTTGTCGGTGAAACTTTTAAAAAAAAAATCCCCTAACCAAAATTTTGATGACTAAAAAAAAACGACCTCACCTCCAAAAAAGCTTTGTCCGTAACAGTCTCCAAAAAAGGTTTATCCGTGGCTAAAAAAAGGTCTCCTCACCTTTTCGTGAAAAATAAAACTATTGTATTTTGAATCCCTTCAATATACGACTTTGTTTTGTGAAATATGCAACTTTTGTATTTTGAATCCATAAAATATACAACTTTTGTTTTGGATCAATGAAATATACAACTTTTCAAGATAGGTGGGGGGGGGGCGCTCCCACCTCCGCATAGCTACGGCCCTGTATACAGACCGATAAAAAGACAGACAGGCAAACAATCACTTTCAATCCAACTCGATTTTTTTGCAACTGGGCAAAATTTAAATTTTCACAAGGTTTTCACAAGCATTGAATGTGGTTTTTTGAGTATAAACGTATAGTTTCAGACTACAAAGGTTAAAACTATGACGATGTCTTTATAACAATACTAAATTCATATATATGTATAGATTCATAACTTTTATTAGTGCGGATACTATAACAAGAAAAAGCGAGGGTTGGGTACAATAAAATCCGTTTTCTTTTCTAATACAATTAAAGAAAATAAAATGAACCAATTTTTTCTGATGCTTAATCGTTCACTAGTTGACAGCCCACATAAAAATACCACGATGTCATGACCATCCTATTTTAAGCAACAACCCACTGAGCATATACTTTAATATGGCGAGATTTCTTCCCAAAAAGTTCTTGCACCATATATGCCATACCTATGACTTTCCTTAACTTATTAACGTAATGTGAAATCCTCAGGTAAATTAGAACGCTCCAACTTGCTCTAGTCATGACACTCACCCTTGTAGGAACGTTCTATGGAAGTAGTTTGTCCATACTAAAGGTATTGCTCAGTGAGAATTTTTTGGTCTCTAATTCGATTCGGTTGGTACAATCTGTTTTAAGAAAAGCCTATGATATTTTTGTAAGGGGCTAAGCTTGAAAGGAAAGCGAGCAACTAATCTTTTGTGTGCTCCATCGATGTTCTATAGGGCCCTATGATTGATTTGATGCTGGCTGTTGATTACAAGCACTTGGAAGGCTCAAAATTTGCGTTACGTAATACTTGAACCTTTTCTAACTTATAAACCTTAAATTAAATTAGATACACTTTATACTTAACTTTATACTCAAGACAAAAGTATAGGTATATTATATAAAGATATCTGCAAGCAAAACCAATTTTTTCCTACGATCTAGTTAGTAGTTAGTGTCTATTTCCCACCCGTTGCCTATGACAAAGGTTAGAAAGTGGCAATGAGCTGTTTTACATATCTGCTGTCAGATAATTAGTAAACGTCAAACACACCTTCAAATTGACAAACTAATTTTAAGATAATTTTTGCGTTTTTTTGATTTTTGGGTGTTGGGTCGTAGGAATCATAGTATACGTACCTGGATGCAAAACATTTCTTGCATATCGAGTGCATTTTTACTCGGCTGCGGCTCGTAAAAAAAAAGCGCTCTGGTGCACTAAAAACTAGGTGCTTGGTGCGTAATATACTATTGCTGGGTTTGGCTCAAATTGAGTAAAAATAAGGAGAAATGGAACTATGTTTTATCAAGCCCGCGTAATATACGAAAAAATAAATAGTATCCCGTCGAAAACGAACACATTTCACAATTTATTTCAATTACTAAAAGCGCCCATATATCACTTAAAACGGTTTTGTTACTTCTATTTTGATACGGAATGTGTATAACGAAGAATTATACTTCCAGACGTTTTGCAGATCTTAAATATTATTCATTCAAGACTTTTTTACAAAGGTTTTTTTTTATATAAAAAAAATAACCTATAATTTTTGTATGGCCACCCTAGGTAGCCCATCCAAAAATTTCATATTGCAGTGTGGAATAGTATATTCTATAACTAGTATGGAATAGACAATATTCCGCGCGAGCGGAAAGTTTGTCATACGAGCCGGTAGGCGAGTATGACGGTCCTGCGAGCGCGGAATGACTATTCCATAAGTGTTGTAGACTATACTTTTTCTTCGACTGCAAATATGAAACACTGTATGGCTTTAAACTGCGGACATGGTTAAAAACAAAGTATTTTGTGACTCGACATTACAAATGCAACAAATCACATATTTTTAAATCAAGCAATTAATGTTATTTAATAATTTTATCAAATCAGTACTTAAAAAAGATTTTTATTTAATTTTAGCAAATATTTACAAATTATAATGCAAAAATATAAGGTTATGTCAGATTGTTTTGACAGATATCAGGTTTAAATATTAAACAATAGACGAGGTAGTTTTAATTTTTTGAACTAAATTAATAAAAAACTGGTCAAATATTAAGAAAAACTAATAAACTTTATGTAATTTTAACGAAAAAATTTAAATTGCATTAAATTATTCAATATTTCATGGTAAAATCGAGTAAAATAAATATATTTTTGCTAATTTTGCTACAGTTTTCTTTACTTTTATAAACAAGATATGGCATTACATGTACTCATTCTAACACTTGATACGGAATATTCATACCGTATCTATCAAAATGATCAAAACTTACGTTACGTAATACTTGAACGTTCCCTTACCTAGAAACTTGAAATTTGGAAAGTTTGTTCCTTTTATGATATAAGCACCCACTAAGAAGAAATTTTATTCTTGAATTGGGTAAATATAACCTTTCACGTTGCTGTAGTCGGGTAAAAAGAATCCGAATGGATTATAGGATAGCGTTAAATTTTATTAGTTATGAAAGAATGATTTAAGACGGCATATTGCTTATTAATTTGCCCACCACAGTATACACATAGGTACGTAATTAACCATTCCAAGGTACATATTTGTATAAATCTTTGAACACTAGAAACTGCATTTATTTTCAGAATTTATACGTATAAATGTATGTAATAAAATTTAGCAATTATTATAATAATATAATATTAATAAATAATTATACATATATTTCAGTATCATAATAATATATTAAGTCAAAACTACAAAAGCTAGAAACCGAGCTAGAAACCCTTTTTATTCCTTAAACTTTATTTTTCTATGACTGTTTTAGAAAAAAGGCAAATATACATACTTTTCAAACATAGAATGAATCCATTCTGGCTCTAGATACGGTATTATTCTATGTCAAGTGTTGGAATGGGCACATGTTGTGGCATATGGGAGGATTGGTGTAGTGGACTACCGCGTCGTACTTGACGAGTTTACTACCGAAAATAGCGTGAGTTCCATTCTCACCGGCGCCGATTTGCCTTTTTCAGTTAATTAATAATTGAAAGGCGAAGGTGTAAGTGAAGCGGACACTCCCTATAAATTGGTTCGAAAGTCAATTAAAGCCGGTGGTTCCCTCTACTACTAGCCCACACAAGTCCTGGACTTAGGGGATGCTTAATTAAGTAGAATAGTACGGGGTTAAACAAAAATGTAATATCTTGTCTATAAAAGTAAAGAAAACTGAAGCAAAATTAACAAAACAAATATATATTTTACCATGAAATATTTAATAATTTTATGCAATTTAAAGTTTTGCTTTGAAATTATATAAGAAGTTTATTAATCCTTCTTAATATCTGAACAGTTTTTAATAATTAATTTAATCAACTTAATTCAAAAAAATAAAACTGCTCCATCTATTATTGATTATTTAAACCATGATATCTGTCACAAAAATCTGACATAACCTTCAATTTTTGCATTATTATTTGTAATTTGTATTATTTGAAAAAGTTTAGTCTATAACACGTATGGAATAGTGATTCCGCGCTCATTGAACCGTCATACTAGCCTGACGGTTCGTATGACAACATATCGCTCGCCCTCCCCCCTTTCCCCGCCCCCATCGCCAATTCATGACAGATGCAACTCCAGCATCAGTGAGACTCACTCCCCCAAATACACTGAAAATAATTTTGCACCCATGAACACTTTATTGTATCAATGCTTAAAATTCCTTGCCTTTATGCATAAATTCATTAAAACAACAATTTTTTTATTAAATAAATTTTACATTAAGACAACCAATTTTAAGCATTGATATAATAAAAAAATTAACAATTAAAAACGTACATCGGTGCAAAACCAATGTAATTTTATTGATATGACGTTCATTTTTATGATCACCTTAATTTTTGGTTCAGTGTATCCATTCAAACTAATTCAATCTTACACAAATGAGCCATAGGCACTGAGCCTGTATCTTATCGCTTAGTATTCGAAAAAGTGTTCAATATATTTGTCGGAAAACCTATTCGTGGCCGCAAAATATCGTTTCCATGCACCTTTTTTTATCCTCACACAACCTCAATGCGAAGAAACCTGTGCACAGGAAAACCGGATCATCAGCATCAAATCAAGGTTAGTGACATCCCTTTTTCCCTTTCTACACCCTTATTTTACAACCCCCTAAGCAGTTCACTATCGCTCGTTTTGTTTTCATTAATTTAAAGTCGCTATATGCTAAGTTAGAGAGTTATCGAAGGCATAGTTTTTTTTATCTAATTTAGACATATATTTGAAACAAACTACTGATGATGAGAATTTTCGATTTATAAAAACTTACAAACATTTATTTTTCATCTAAGCATTTATTTGCTTTTACTAATTTAATTTATCTTTTTAAGCATAACTTTGATTTATAAAGCTTATTTAATTCCACACTCATACAGCCGCACGGAAATTGATATATTACTTCTATACGTGTAAAAATTTATACGTACTTGTTATGCTCTTCACAACTCTGGTGCTTAAAAAATATTATACGATGGTTTTTAAATATGCAAGTATTTTAAACCAAAAAGACATTAGGTCAACCTAAGAAGGGTTCACGAAAGTTGAAAAATAGAACTTCTGGTCGAAACATCTCCATAGCAGTCCAGAAAATTTTTTTTTTGCACGACTGAGACTAAAACGTTATTTTACGCCCTCTTTTGTGGAACTAAACCTACTGTTTAACTCCGGCATCTGTACCATGCTATCCACAATAGCTGTACACTTTTTTTCTACGACTGCTTTAGAATGTAAGCAAATACACACACTTTTCAAACACAGAATGAATCCTTTCTAGCTCTAGATACGGTATGAATATTCCGTATCAAGTGTTAAAATGAGCACATGTATGTCTCTTGTTTATAAAAGCAAAGAAAACTGTAGCAAAATTAGCAAAAATATATATATTTTACCATGAAATATTGAATAATTTAATGCAATTTAAAGTTTTGCGTTAAAATTACATAAAGTTTATTAGTTTTTCTTAATATTTGACCAATTTTTTATCAATTTAGTTCAACAAATTAAAACTGCTCCATCTATTGTTAAATATTTAAACCTGACATCTGTCACAACAATCTGACATAACCTTCAATTTTTGCATTATAATTTGTAAATATGTGCTAAAATTAAATAAAAATCTTTTTTAAGTACTGATTTGTAAAAATTATTAAATAACATTAATTGCTTTATTTAAAAATATGTTTTTTGTTGTATTTGCAATGTCGAGTCACAAAAAACATTGTTTTTAACCTTGTCAGCAGTTTAAAGCCATACAGTGTTTCATATTTGCACTCGAAGAATAAGTATAGTCTACAACACATATGGAATAGTCATTCCGCGCTCGCGCGAAATATTGTCTATTCCATACTAGTTATAGAATATACTATTCTTGATTTGGATTGAAATAAAATTAAATTTATAAATTAGCCACTGTTGCCTGTTTCTCATATCTATGCTGTTTCTCAATAACCACCATGGGGTGGTTTCGATAGTCTGCAGCATTATTTTATCAAAATTCATATAGTCCAGTCAAATAAGAAATGCAAATTTCAATAAATTTACACGGACGGTTAGTTTTTCACCGGGTGATTTGCTTAAGGGGTGTCCGCTATCTTGGATTTTAGGGGTGTCTTGCTTAATATGCATCTTATGATAAAAATGCATAAAACCAATTTTGTTTAGGAGGAAATTTTCAATAGTTTTTGTTTGGATTATTTTTTTAATATATTAATAACAATCGAGTTAATTCAAAAACAGCCATGTTGGAGGTAAAATTGTTTTTTTTTTAATTTTTTCAGCCAAATTATTCATCGGACAATAAAACAGGTTATGAGCAAACTTGTAGCTCTTGAAATTCTCTATAAGTTTCATAAATTAAAAATTTTTAGGTACTTTGGTACGGTTACAGTGGGCGCAAATCATGCCAACGTTTCACCTAATATTTAGGCTTCTTCAGGGCTAAATTATTAAATATGCATTAAAACAAACAAATTTGTTGATGTAATGTTTTTGTTTAATTTGTTTGTTTTAATGCATATTTAATAATTTAGCCCTGAAGAAGCCTAAATATTAGGTGAAACGTTGGCATGATTATGTAATGCAATAAAGTGTTTATCAAAAATAAGCCTAAATAAATTTCAAGAAGCATCCTGTAGGAAATATTAAAACTATATAATATAAAATCAACCGGTTATAATTTACTATTCTATGGTTGTAAAGTTATAAATGTTTTATAATATTTTTTAAATGACATTTGATACATAATATTACCTCACTTAATATTTACATAATTATTTAGATAATTTATAACCATTTCATATTTTGAATTATTTTAAACACAGTTCGTTAAAATATTATTGCTTCTTTGATTTATGTCCTATTAGTGATATAAATTATATACCTAACTAAAATTAATAAAACCGAGGAGGTATAAAAATAAAATATTTTCTTTCAATTAATGAGTCTAATGCTCCCACACAATAAAAATAAATTATTTTGGTTTTAATTTAATAACAGATAAATCAGAAAGTGTCACCTTAGGTTTGTTTTGTTTCTCGAGAATCGCAGTTCTTAACTGATTCGGAACGTGTGCAGTTGCGATTGAGCACAGCCCAGTTACAACTGCGCCGATTCCGAACCAGTTCAGAACTACGATTCTCCAGAAACAAAACAAACCTCTTATATCTTGGATAAACCGGCATAATTTTTTCTGATTAAACTAAGTATAGTAAACCCAAAATACAAAACTCTTTTAGATATGAAATAGTATTAATTAAATAAGGTGAAGAAGCGGAAGAAGTAGTACAAGAGAAACAAGAGAAAGAGAGAAATAATAATAGAAAGAAGAGGAGAAAGAAGCAGAGAAAGAATAAAGGGAGGAAGAAGAAGGGGAGGAAGAAGGAAAAGAAGAAGGAGAAGCAGGAGAAGAAAACTATTTTTTTTTACGCGAGCCCTTCTTAACTTTATCTAAGAATTTGTGCCGCAGTAAATATAATATTTGCCACTAATTCTAGTGTTTTGATATGTCAAATTCTCCAGAAATATGCCTATACACCTACCTTTAAATTATATTTTATTAAAATTAAACTCATTGCAGTACATAAGACTTAAATTATGATAAATAAAATAAGACAAATTGATATAAAATATACATTATTCAAGGCTTATATTGTTACACCTTTTTTTCATGATTCTTCTTAAAATTTGCATACAAAATGTTACACCCTTCATACATCAAGTGGGCGTATTATGAAAGAAATATTAAAGATACTTCGACACAATAGGAACCATCCTATTATTTATATTAACATATTATCAATAATTCTATACATAATAAAAACCGTTTCTATAGGTTTAACATGTATTTTACAAAAGTATATAATAAAATTATAAGATATTATCTATCTTTACATAGGTACAGTTGCGATCTTTAAAAAGTACTACACCCAAAAATTGTACCATTTAAATCTAACTTGTCACTAGAGTCAATTGAGGATTTAACTAAGTCAGAGATATATAAAACTCACCTCCTCTAGGTTCCATGCTGTAGTACTTTTTTTTTATTCCAACTGTACTGTTAGAATGCTCTTACAAGCCGATATGCCAAAAAACCGACTATCAGAAAATACAAGTGCTCCATACATGTATACCTATATGCCTGATAAAGAAAATAAAAAGCCGAAACGTTGGTGAATAAAAAGCCGAAGCTATAATATCGAATTCAATATAAAAATCTATAGATTTCTTTGTGATGTTTTGTTTTTAAGGTTATAACCCTGTCGGTTATGGCCTATTTATATGTAGTTAAAAAAGTTAAGATTTCTTTCTGATAATAACGATTAATACTAGTTATACTAGTTCTAGTACTAGTATACTAAAGTATACTCGGATCAATATTTTTAAAACTTGAAATTTTATTTAAAAAAACTTGTGTGAATCAAATGCCATTTTTAAATTTAATATGGATCGTATGAGATCGAATTCATAATAAAAATCTAGATTTCTATGATTTTCCGTTAATTTCCTGATGTTAACTATCAATATGGTCGAAACATGGAATTTTATATAGCCTATGACACGCACGTGAGAGATACAAATCTTTGACGCCCCAATTGTTAAAATTAGCATAGTAGTTTAGGCTCTAGAGTGGCATAAATAAACATACATGTATACATACATATGGATACTTTAGAAAAATTACCTCAGATAAATGGCCAACCCATTAACTGGGAAAACCATGCCAAATACCTCGGCATTACAATCTCCAAAAACTTGACGTGGGATCAGCACGTCAAAAACACCCTCCAAATAGCAAATTGCCGCCTCTCCAAACTCTACCCCTTAATAGGCAGAAAGAGTCCCCTATCCATTAAAAACAAACTTCTTCTCTACAACCAAACCCTAAAGCCGGTACTTCTTTACGGAGCCCCAGCCTGGAATAAAATCACCCTTAACAAAGCGCTCTCAGCAAAACTTCAGGCCTTCCAAAACAAGGCACTCAGAATATGCCTCGATGCCCCCTGGTTCATGAGGAACAACCAGATACACAGAGATCTCGAAATGCCCCTCCTAAAAACGGAAATCATCCGCTACAACACGTCTTTTATACAAGACAATTTAGATCACCCAAACCCCCTCATTTCAAACTTTCTAGATTACGATCATGAAATACACAACACTCACAAAAAGATCAAAAACGTCCTCAACCAGTAATGGTACCCACTAATACAGGACAGATGCATTCCCAGCATCAGTGAGATAGTCTCACTCCTCCCGCACATCCCTCCTCTCCCTATCCCATCCCTCCCCATCCCCCTCCCACCCACTCCACAGCGCCAAATTATGACAGATGCAACTCGCATCAGTGAGCAGAGACTCACTCCCCCCAAATTATGACAGATGCAACTCGCATCAGTGAGCATAGACTCACTGCCCCAACTTTCAATTCAGATTAAATATTTTTTTAGATAAATGAGCCATAGGCTGCGCCTGTCTCTTAAAGACCCAAACAAACTATTGATGATGATGAGAAAAATTACCCTTCTTCCGCGTTGCTGTAGTCGCGTTAAAATGATACTGTTAGGAATATTCTAATTTTGTATATTTTGGATTTAAATTTTTTATGTTTTAAGGGAGCTCCAGCCCTTAATTTGGTTTGGACTGGCTACGTACCTGATCTATAAAATTAAAGTTATTTTAATTGCAGATGTTGAACACATGATCCCAAAATTCCTTCATTGATGAAATATAAACTTAAATTATTTCAAAACTGTGTATGTTAATTTTTCACATTTAAGCTTAATTCTGTTCAGAGAAATTTCCATGAGAGCTAATTATCGTTATCTCAGAGCAGGGCCGGCTCTGCATCTGTTTAAAATTTTAAAAATCTGCTTTGCTGTAGATCATTTCTAATCAAAATACCTCCTTTAAAGTTTTCCTTGTGGAAATTAAATTATGTTTTTTTTAGAATGTAATGGTATATTATGAAATTACTTTGTAACTTAAGCTTTTGGTTTTTCGTGTACTATATTATCTACCTTCTACAGAAAAAAGTACTGTCAAAATGGAAAAACAAAACCATTCGGGTTTCATAATTCCTTTAAAAAGTACTAGTGTTGTAATGTGAACATAAGTAAATCCTTGTGTGCTTAATACTAATTAGAACGTAGATAAAGAGATTCTCAAATGTTTGCCTAGGGCATCTGAAAGCTTAGCTGCGGTCCTGTTCATAGGCTAAGCTTAGATAAAACTTTTTCATCAAAAATTTATAGCAGTCTATCAAAAAAGAAATAAACACTGAAACTGTTCAACCGTGAATCTTCACCATTACTCATTATTTTTACTGTTTCAATCGTAAACTATTAGAATTTGCTTTTTTCACTTCGTTTTGAAGTCATGTAGTTGAGAAATAAATAAAAACTTCATTACAAAGCCTGCCACTGTTGGCATTCAAGATAGTGTTAGAAATCAAGCGAGTCATGTAATAAGAAACAAAAAAAAAGAATATTGAACATTTTATTACTTATATACGTATCTATTTATTTAGCTGTCTGTCTGTCTGTCCTTAACGCTAGGTCTTACAATAAAACTTACAACCTACTGTTATAAAATAATAAGTCTAAGTCAATTATAAACACCACAAGATATTTGTTCCTAAGAGTCTCAGTAGTTAACGATAATTTAATAAAATCAATATGGTGGCTGGCAAAAAACATAAATTATTAGAGTTGAGCCCTTTCCATAGCCAATCCTTTCATGTCCCTAAAAATTATACTCTATATATCCTATGTTACTTAGCATAGCAATACTTCTTCCTTTTATAATGATTCTGGGCCTGTCTACTTTTCTATTACTCCCAGATCACTTTCCACAATACGTTTGATATGGTATAGTTAATATCTAGTAAAATATAAATTGATAACATGTAAAAATTTGGAAATTTGAATAAATGATTATAAAAAAAAATTCTAAACTCCCAAGTAGTGTATCCAATAAAAATAAACCTTAAGGTTCATAACCAGGATCATTCTCAGTTTTAGTTTAGTAAAATGCGGAGTCCATAGCCCTCAAAGCCTGGTTCCTCCACGAAAGGTTCCTCATATTATCCCTGTTTCTTTTTTAAATAACAGATACGGTTTTAGACGGGCGTTCACGATCTTCTTCGGTTCCAGTTTTTAAGTAATTATACTAAGAGTGCCAAAAAAGTCGTTATTGATTTTAAAATCATATAAAATATAGAAAAAAATTAGCTTATATTATAAGGTACGCTCATTCCCAATTTAAAGAGATTATCTTTATTTGTTAAAAACTTATAGCAAATAAGGTTATCTCTTCAAACTTGGAATGAGAGTACCTTTTTATATTGGTTACTTGTTTACAAAAACAGGTTACGGTTACATTGGGCGCTGAAAGTCGAGTTGTGCCCTCCGTAACCGTAAAAAAATACCCATGAAAATTTGAAATATATAAAACTTATAGTGAATTTCAAGAGCTACAAGTTTGCTCATAACCACTTTATCCTCCGACGAATAATTTGGCTGAAAAATCGAAAAAAACAATTTCACCCCCAACGTGGCTATTTTTAAATATAACTCGATTGTTATTAGTATAATAAAAAATAGTCCAAACAATAATTGTCAGAAATTTCCTTCTTAACAAAATTGGTAATTTGCATTTTTATCATAAGATGCATATTTAGCGAGATAACCGCACTCGCCCCTGTAATCCAAGATGGCGGACAACTCCCATATCAAATTTATGGGCAAGAATGGGATTTTCTCATCTACTCCGCGGGGACACTTACCTGCGTCAAAAGTTTTAACTGGTAATTTTTTTCATAAAAAAATCTAAAATGATTGGGCTATAACAATTTATGTAGTTTTTGGAACTCTTAGTAAATTTCCTGGCTCCAGTGCACTGGAGTGAGCCGCACCATATTAGATGTGTTAGCGATGGACATTCACATATGAGATGGCTCCTCGTTCTATTCCAAAAAAAAATTCTTAAATAAATTTGTACTTATTCTATAACATCATCCAAAGTGTGTTTCTGTGACCATTAGTCTATGTCAATGAAGTTACGAAGGGATATACACAGCCATGTGTGTGTTACTCTCTTCGAGTTGGGTGACAACATTAAAAGTTAACTACAATTCTTTACCACACCTCGAACATTGTCCAACTTTGTTTTAATTTACTTAAACCATCAATAGTGGATCATTGACCTCTAATTACAATACACACACACAATCATTGCAGTCAATTCAAATTCATTAACACTAAGAGGTCACGATTTGGTTTAATTTAAATTTTTCGTATCACTTATTAAGACTCACTTAATTTCAATTTCTAATTCATGTCTGTTGTTTTTAGTCTAAGGGAGCGTTCAAGTATTACGTAACGCAAAATTTGGCCATTACCAGTAAAAAAAAATTCGTCCGTCTGTCTGTCTGTCTGTCTGTCTGTCTGTCTGCCTGGGTGTAAACTCCCTAACTCCATTTCTACATGAGATATCGACTTGCGGTTTTTTGCATATTGTTTCTTATCGTATTCCGAAGAGCTGATTAGATCTTGGGGGTAAACGATTGGGGGGGTAAGGGGGTAAAAATATGGTAAAACTCCTTTTTAGCGTTTTTTGTTTATAATTAAGGCAATTATTATTGTATTTGGTTAATTTAGCACTTATATAAAATATAATTTTAAATTGGTCAAAAAATTTTATAAACAACGTTTTCCTAAAACGCATTGTTTTCGAGATTTTGAGGTTTAAAGCAGTAAAAGTTTTTTTTAGCATCTCACATATTTATAACCCGATTTCGAAAAATTATATTTTAAATAAAAGCTCTTTTTAAGCCCTATAAAAAATGTTATATACAGTTTTTTGCTAGAATATAATGTTTTAAAGATACAGAATTTAAAATCAAACAAAACACCTAGTTTAAAATTTGCAAACTAGATGGCTCTAGTGTACAATAGTGCCGATGTTTTGACAGGTTGCTTGCAACGTTTCATCTAGTTTTCGAAATAAAATATAATTATTTTGGATTATTTATTTATTATGACCAGGAAACCAAAACATGTTTTTAAAAAACCCTATGTAAGTTAAAAATGGACTATTATAAGTCACTTACCCAATTATTTATGTATTCTTCCTCAAGAAATGCGGGTGTTTTAACCAAAAACCTATTCAGCCCACTAAAGTATCTAACATTGTTGACAGCCCTTAAAAATATTAATGTTTTGGTATATTGTTTACCATATAATGGTGGTCAAAACTATAATATATTCAAATATATAAATTATTTTAAAGTCTACTACATGGGACAGGATGATGAAGGAAAAAAGGTTAACCTACACAGTCTGTAATAAAACTGGTATACAATGGAGCATGGTCTTTACATAACAAATGGTTTATATAATAAAAATAATAAAAAATATCATATATCGACTGGCATCTTTGAGAAGGTCGTAACTCAACATTTCTTGATTTACAGATTTTTCATATGACATATTTACGCATAAATGTGTTAATTGTTTTTATTGCTAATTTTAGAATAATACTTTTTTAATTCCGTAAAATATTTTTCCTAATCTCCTTTTTCTTTTCTTCTTCCTCGTCCCATTCTTCCCCTTCCTCCTCATCCTCCACATCCTCCTCCTCCTCCTCCTCCTCCTCCTCCTCCTCCTCCTCCTCCTCCTCCTCCTCCTCCTCCTCCTCCTCCTCCTCCTCCTCCTCCTCCTCCTCCTCCTCCTCCAACTGTTTAAAAATTAGAAAATATACAATCCAATAGAGAATTTTATTTGCTTTAAAATGATGTATCACACGACCCCCTTTCTATTAAAAAAAATCCCTCCATGCCCCCCTGTCCACATTTTAAGGGCTGAAGGTATCAAATATATGCTAAAGATAGTTTAAGTTGTCTTATTTAAGAGCTCTAAATTTGAAGTCGATATCTCAACTCGTTCAAAAGTTAAGAGGGGGGGGGACTTTGGGACCGCACTGTATAGTTCAAGTCTATTGTTGGCTTGATTATTATACATATTATTTAACTTGATATTTAACCGTTTGACAATAAATATTCAACTTCGTTTTAGGATAAAAAAGATTTAATTTCTTGTATTTGTTTTCAATTTTTATGAATTTTGTTACCATTAAAAAAAGGACCGTAAAATATTTGAAATAAAAGTTTTTTGTTTCCTAATAGAACTATAGAATGAGGAAACGTCAAAAAATCTTAGGTAAAGACACTTTAGGGTGGGGGATATGTCAGCTTGGGTGTGTATGGTAAGACTATTTATATTTTTGATTAACCCTGTATCATTTAATCCTGTATATTATGTAAATAAATTATTTAAAATAATATTAATATTCTTTTTTTCTGAGTGTAAAAGCTCCAGATAGAAAAAATGCATTACATATTCAGGATTAATTCTTAATTGTAAATTTAATCCCCCGAGATGATTATTTTAGAGTTGACGTTAAGCATCTTTACTCGACAAGTTAAATAATCGTAAAATCTAAAATTAAAAGATTAAAAAAAGTTCGGATTAAAAGAAAGAAATTGAAGCATTTTATATTTTTAGTATACTTAAATGAATAATAAGGTGGACACAAAATTACAAATTTTCATTTTCTTAACAACATTAATATTAGTGAAGATTTCGGTTTTTAAATAAAAAAAGTATTTTTTTCATTTATTTTGGGCTTCATTTTCCTCCATGGTGATTGATGATGATTGCTTTTGATCACAAAAGGAGAGTATCGTATTTTGGGCTAAATCGCCTGCAGCGATAAGATTTTACATGCTTATAGATAGGTATAAAAAATAAATACTTAGCCATAATTTCAACCCTTTTTACATCCCGGAACATACTTTAATTATTTTAATTGCGAATTTTGAGATATGTTAATGCTGAATTTGGAAACATTACACCTAACGATAGTTGAACTGTCAAATGTCATGTCATATCAAAATAACTTTGCAAAGTGTGCTGTGTAAACTGCCACTGACTGTTAAATTAAAATACCAAAACACCAAAATTGTTAAGAAATGTTTGTTTTGATTAATATTAACAAATAAACTTGGTAAATAGTTTTTCATAATTTTTTTTTATAATTTTGCACTTTTTTTTACACTTATTCTCATTTAGCCCAAAACTCACATTTAAAACGATATCCTTCTTCGGATATAACTGGTTTTAATCCAAAACTAAAAATTTACCTAACGATTTTAATAGTTTAATAATAGTTTTGATCCAAAATGACTACATGAATCAATAGATGTCACGAAGAAGATTCAAAAACCGTCAAAACATAATTTTGTGAAAAAGTGGATTTAAACGGGAACCCTCAAGATTATAGTATATTCAACTTCAAGATGCAGTAAGCGTAAACAAACGCACCGATTTAGTGACAGGGTAGGACTCAAAACTAAATATTTCTATATAACGGTCCATTGCAATGCATTGTACGCTTCATCGCAAGTGCTCACGTACTGACCTGTTTAATTTTCTACATCACTACTCTAGAAACATTCGAGTGTTTTACTTTTTACTTCTACTTCATATTGAAGTTGAATATACCATAATTACATTACGCTTAAAAAATTTACGTTTTTGATTTTGACTTCAGCTGCAGCTGCAGTAAATTGACATACCAAAATTTTTACTAACAATTAACTGCTCTTGTAGGTTCACTAACGTCTACGTCCCACATTCAACTCAGTCTTTCGCGCTGTTGCCATGTTGTGCAATTTAATTTATCCTTGGTTTTTGGTTGTTTTGGTGTTTTTTTTGCTTTGGTTTTTGGTTGTTTTGGTGTTTTTTGCAAAAAAAAACACCAAAAATAAAAGATTTAATATATCTGCACAATTTGGCAACAGCGCAAAAGACCGAGTTGCATTTGGGACGTAGACGCTAGTTTGTAGGTTCGTTTATACATTACGCAATTTTACGCAGTCCTGCAGGGTAGTCTTATTTGTACAATGATCACGTGTCAAAAGTCTTGTATAAAAGCCATAAATATTACCACAAAGTTTTATTCATTTTGATCATGCTTCATTGAGGTGGTTGATATGAAATATGCTTACAAAATAGCTTTTAATTTCTAAGAATACATTGACTATAATTGGTTTGAAATAGCCTTATTATATGTTATATGAAAGGTTTTACATTTGTTATAACAAAATTTAAATATCAATAATTTCTAATGTAATAATTGTTTCATGACTAAAATAAATTCTTCCATAAATTTAACAATCAGGCAGAGACGCCTCAGGAGAAAAATTCATATTTGTTGTTTTGAAGTTGGTATAAATGCCAGGGGCTTAACCAGGTTCAAATTTTTTGGGGGGGGGGGGGCTTGAGCCCCCTATATATATATATATATATGTAAAAAATATATGCGTAATTTTAATTTTATAGCTAGATTGGGGGGGAGGGCTTGACAACATTTGGGGGGTGATAAGCCCCCTCAAGCCTCCCCTAGCTACGCCCATGATACATTCGCACATTGGTTCAAGTGAGTAAAGAATTAACAATAAATGACCCTTAATTTGAATTTCAAGGCTATATCTGTTGAAAGTTAAAAATGTAACTGTCAACAAATATACCTAACCTCAAAATACAAAGTAAATATTATACTTCAAACAAAATCGTTATTTTATGCACAGTAGGTATTATACTCTATTTAATGAGAGAATACGACTCTGACATCACCGCGTGTGAACTAAATAGCACACTTTAGGGTAATTGGCATTTAGTTCTTAAAACTGAATACATATTTTTTATATAGAACATGTATAGGTATCTAAAAAAGTCATTTATTAAGTCATGACGTCAGGGTGGTATTGTCTCATTAAATGGAGTATTAAATTAGCTACAGGTATGCCACTACAAAAAGGGTCTTCCAATGACCCTGAAGGGGAAAAGTGAGTGAACTGAGGCGAAGTAAGATGACAGTCTCATGCCCAATTGTTAAAATAAAGTTTAAATATAATTAAATAATTGTAAGAAATTATTACTTGCCATAAAGGTAAGCTTGTTTTAGTTGGCCCACTCTAATAATATTACAGCTGGATGATATCAATCTATACTTAAACCCTTTCAATGGGTATTTTATTTATTATTAAAATAAATACCTACTTAAAACCTCTTAGCTTTTTTTAGAAACACTGGATTTTTCTACATTCTTTTCTTGTTTTCTTTTTTTTTTCCTTTAAAAATATTTGTTTTATTCGTTTTAAATTTACAAAGTTAATAAAAAAAAATTCTCAACTGGGTATTTTTATATTAAATAGTTTAAAACAGAAAAAATAAATAGAAAAAAAACGAATTATAATTCGTCTTTTCTATTTATTCTAATTATCGGAAAATAGTGTAGAATGATTATGATTGTTTATGATTGTTACCTCAGCCCTTTCAAATGCTCCCTCTATATCAAAGAATACAGTCATTATCGAAAAATATTGTAAAATGATTATGATTGTACATGATTGTTAACGATTGTCAAATATTGTCAAGTATTGTTTATGATTGCCATGATTATTCATGATTGTCGATGCCAAACACTGTTGATGACTGTGAAAGATTGTTAAATGATTGTGAGGATTGTGCCAGATTGATTTATAATTGTCTATGATTGTCTAAGATTTTCTATGATTGTCTATGATTGTTAATGATGGTTGATTATGATAATTATAGGTGATTAATGTTGTAAATGGTTGTTTGTGATTGTCGATGATTGTCAATCATTGTCAAGGATTGTTTATAATTGTCATGCTGGTTTATGATTGTTGATACCAATTTTTTATGATTGTGGAAGACTATTTAAAGATTGTAAAGATTGTGATAAATTGTTTATAATTGTCTATGACTGTTAATGATTGTTGATGACTCTAATAATTTTAGGTGATTGTTAATTATTGTAAATTATTGTTTATGATTATCGATGATTGTCAATAATTGTCAGGGATTGTTTTTTATTGTCATGCTTGTCCATGATTGTAAATGATTGTTCATGATTGTCGATAACTGTCAGATAATTGTCAATAATTGTTTGATAAGTATTTAGTTATGATTGTTCAATAAATTAAACCCTTGTAATACAGCCAAAAATCACTCCTAATTTTCAGTCGCTTTTTAATTATTTTCTTCAAAGGGAATTTTTCGGTATTTCCTGGAAAATAGGACATAAATTTCCTTTTTCTAGATCTAGAAAAGTACAAAAGGCAAAGAAATCAGAAAGACGATTCACTTGTTAACTTATTAAAGGGAGTGAGATAAATTGAGCTTTTCAGGATATATAACAGTTTTGGAGTGCAGTATTATGCTATTAATTATTAAAAATATAAAATAAATGATAGTTATTATATACCAAGGTAGAGAAGAAATTTTTTATAGCCGAGCGTATTAAATCCCGAGCTGCCCAGCAGCGAGGGATTTAAGAGTGCGAGGTTATAATAGTCTTCTCTACCGTAGTTTATATATTAGTTTTTTCACTACTAGCAATATTTAACTATTTTTATTCAAATAATAAAATAAATTATTACAGAAATTATATTTCATTGAAATTTTCATAAAAATCAAGAAGCCTTGATCATTGACATTTGCTCAAATAAATACTTTGAACTGACGTTTAAAAATTTAGTTTTTTTTACTTTTTTTTCATAATATTTAGGTAATTATTGATCGTATTAATTGGTAATAATTATAATTAATTATAATTAATAATAATTATAATTATATAATTATATTTAATAAGTAAAAAGTTATTTAAAGCTATTTTCTTGGGTTTAATTAGTAAAAAGAACTGAAACATCTAAAGTGACAGAAATCAATTGTTTATAAAATATACTCCTACCAGGAGAAAAAAAAATATTATTGCTATAGGTGAAGAAAATTGATTTCACAGTCTGAAAACATAATAAATAATGATATTTTCTAAAGCTAGTAGTGAAAAAAAATAATATATTAGTCATAAAAGATTTAAAAATAAAAGATTTAAGTCGATTTAATTTATAGGACGCTTAATTTATATTTGAGCTCTATTAATTTTTTAATTATAAACTGTAATTTTTATGTACAGAGACAAATGGTGTGTCACTTTTAAAATTATTCTACTGACAGAAATTTGTCACATCCTGGGCGGAACTAAATAATATATTCCCATCATCATGATGAATTTATTATTAGTTATTTATATTTAGCATTATTTATTTTATTTTAATTTAGAATTCAACAGTTTCATGCAAAACCTAAACAATTATGTATTCCTTACACACGATTTTTAGAAAATATTTAAGCCCCCTCCATGTCGTGAAAAATATTCTTCTTTCTCTTCTTCTTCTTCTTTTTTTTCTTCTTCTACGCCTTCTTCTGCTTCTTTTTTCTCTATATATCAAAATACTACGGGTGTTGTAGGGGAAGTCGGGGTTAACTGGGCCACAGGGTTAACTGGTCCACCTGGATTTTATCAAGTTTTTTTATTTTTAATTGGGCCCTGAGGGAAAATACCAGTGACATTTAGTAAGAAGTATTGTTTGCAATATTATAGCGGATCGTGTTGATCACGTGTAAGTTGTAGTAAAGAAAGTTCATTTTTTTCGATGAAAAGTAAGTATTTACTCACTATTTACCTTAACTTTTATTTTGTAATTAATACTTTATTATTAATAGGAGGATCTAGATTAATATTTTACCTTATATATTAAGTATTTTGTTAATTATTCTGCATAATTGCCGCCTTTAACATCTTATTAAGTATTAATATTTTATGATTTCATTTAGTGGTGTCACTCAGGGGTTAACTAGACATGGCCAAAATCACTTATGTCAATATTAATTAGTTCGGTTTTAACCCTGAGATATATCTAATATTTAACATATTATATTCTCTATTTTTATCTTTGTCTGAGCTATTCATATGTTCCAACTATAGTAATAATCTACCTTTTGCCAGTTAACCCCGACTTCTCCTATATTTTTATAGTATGAAATAAGATATTGTGCTAAATTTCAGCCCAAAAAAATAAATTAGGGCCTGTACTACTTCATTTGAATATTTAAATATTCTCGTTACATGAAATACCCTAAATGTATACGTACGTGTTTTGTACTTATCCAATTTCAGAAAATTTACGGTCTCTGTTAGATCGTAGATATTGTCGACATTTATTAGATTTTGTTACAAAATATCTAATACAAAATGAATGCCTGTAAATAAATTATAAATAGCTATGGTATGGAAGAAGTAAATGGGATTATGTAAGGGTTTATGGTCCAAAATGATACATTAGTTAAAAATTACCATTTAATAAAATTACAATAGAAAGATTTTTCAACAAAAATTTCCTAAACGACTCTTAAAAAAGCGACAAATCCAAAGAGGGGACAAAAATTATATGAGAATTAATTTTGCATATGTATTTATTAATAAGATGTGGTATTTTAGTTATACAGCCTGTTCCAGAACTCGCGTACGGAAATTTGAGGGCATATTAAAAACCCTCTGGAAAATATGAAAAAATATCAAAAAAAATCCATCTTCAATACTAATTAAAAAGGAAGCTATTTAATTTGACCAATCCTGTTGCTGATGTTAAATTACCTACAAATTAGTTTTTCCCTACTTATTAGTAACTATGGTTGAATTTTAATTGTTGACGCGTGCATTGTTTGAGACTTTCAACTTTAGAATCTTTTTAGGTTATTATATTTTGACAAAACCGACAGAGGCTATCAATTATTCTATTTTTATAGGGTCATTCCATCCGGCGGTGGTTTTTTGACATTAATAAATATTTATGTCACATTAATCACAGAATATGTACCTGCAATAATTAAATTTGCATCCATAGCTACAAATTCAACTTTTAAAGGTAATTTAACATCAGCAACAGTATTGGTCCACTTAAAGCGTTCTTATTTTTGAATTGAACGAAGATGGATTGACATTTTTTTCATATTTTCCAGAGGGTTTTTAATATACCCTTTAATTTCTGTACGCGAGTTCTGGAACAGGCTGTATATTAGTGATGGTGTGGGCCGATCGTTATCTAACAGTATTCAGGATTATTTTGTTATTATTATTTTCAAAAATAATCTAAAAGATAGTAATTTCAATACATACTTTGGATAATAAGATTGTTTTAAATATAAATATCAATTAATTATTTCTTTTGAATACATTTTTATCAATATTTTTTTGAACTGAAATTAAATGAATTATTAAATTATTATGAGATAATTATGAATCATAAATTATGAAATAAGATATAATTATTAATTAAAGGGGTCAATATATAAAGGGGTTATCTGTTATTTCAGTTTAATTTATTGATATTTTTTATTAATCTGTAATGTTTTTACTATTAAAAAAAAACAAGATAAAAAACGAAAATTTGCCCTTTTAATCAAAACAACATTTTTCAATTTGAAATATAAAAGCACAGTGCAAATTAGTTTGAATATATTGACACATTTGTATAGTGAATATACAAATCATATATGAAAATTAAAGTTCAATATTGTTTATAATTCGGTAATTCAAATTTTGCATCAACAACTATATACTGACCAAAAATATATAATTATCATTCAAAAATACTAAAACTAGTTATTTCTGTTTTTACTTCCTTCTATAGGGAACGTTCAAGTATTACGTGACGCTCCTAGAGGGGAGGGGTTATATTGGAGTGTTACGCCCATGTTAATGGTATAGGAAAATAGCGTTACGGGGTCCAAAATGATCAAAATTTGCGTTACGTAATACTAATACTAATAAGCCTAATAGTTAAATTTAATAAATTTATAAAGTATACATTTTAGAATAAAAAAAGAAGCAAATTAAGAAGAAGAAGAAATATATAGGGTAAACGCTCCAGTAATGGACACTGCGTTAGTAATGGACACTTTTTAAAATTGGCTATAAATCCGGTCCTGCGTCGTTAAAACGTACTTTAGTTCACACTTTAGTAGTTCCAGTGTTGTACCGCAGCTAACAACAAAGATGTGTCAAATACAAAATATTTTCAAAATGCTTGCCATGTAACTGGTGTTTTAAAGTTCTAATTGTTTTAAGAGGGATTTTGTAAAGTGAATGTGAATTTTTGAATTTAAAAAGTGCAATAAGAGTTTCTAATGTATATTATACCTTAAGGCCTATTCAGAAGCTTGCATAAGAACATAAAACATAAGAATGCGATGCCGTGATTGGCTTACAAGATACATGGTGGTACATCAAGCCAATCACGGCATCGCATTCTTATGTACTATGTTGTTATGCGAGCCTGTGGATATAAACATGGTGGGTGTCCATTACTGACCAAGGTTTTTTAGTAATGGTCACCAATAATACAGGGTTAAAATTAAAATAAAACGAGAGATTCTGTTTAACGAGATATTTTGTTTTACCTTAGAAAATATATACTCAAAGATATGCTCACAGTTTTTGTTAAATGTGTCAGTAATGAACATAGTGAGTGTCCATTAATAACCAAGGTTTTTAGTAATGGTCACCAATAATACAGGGTTAAAATAAAAATAAAACCATTTATTATGTTTTACCTTAGAAAAGATATAATTTCCAACAAAAAAAAACCGAAGGCAAAAAATGCTAGGGGCACTATAGTGTCCCTGAAATGACCAAATATCTTTAAAAATAAAATATTTACAATAAATAAATAAATAAATAAAATATGTCCATTACTCAAGCAAATTAAGTTCATTACCCAAACAAACAGGTCCATTACTACCACGTATGACACAATTATGTAAAAAATTAAAATTCAAAGTCAGTTTTTAAAATTGAATTTTTACATTTACATAATATGAATATATATAAAATAGGGTTTTAGTTAACAATTTAAAATTTGAAATTAGTTTATAAACTCCTTAAATACATATTGTCTTGGGTGTCCATTACTGGAAATTTACTCTATATAGAAAAAAATATATTTTTTCAATTTTTTAGAATCTTGTCTGAAATCACTTAACCTCGTTTCAGGTTTTAAGAGTTCCTCACTTTTGTACGTTTTAACTTTGAAGACATTTTAACCGGGTAAAGGCCGTGATTTATTTTGTTTGCTATGTCAATTTGGACATCGATGCCCTATCTAATAGAAAACAAATAGAAATAAATTTTAAACGGCCATAGTGTTGGGGAATTGAAGAGAACTATGTAGAATGTCCACCGCATCGTAATTTATTTCGCCGGACTAGCTCGTAAAATATTTTGATTGAATGATCAAATAAAACAATCTCATCTTTAATTCATTTGTTTCAGGTGGTTTCATTTTAAATTTTTCTCTTACATAAACGATTTACAGTGTAATTTTTAGGTGGGCAATTAAATTTATAAATTAAATATTAATAATATGGTTATATTATTATTATAATTTATAATATATTATTCTATCAATCTATTTTCTAATCATCGTAGAGAGTGATATTGGTAGACTGACAGTTTCGGGCTGCTAGCCCTCTTCAGTACCAAGAGTCAACTCTGCACGCTGATTAAGAAAACGTTTTTAGACTTTATTCGCAAAAGGAATATAGCCACTAGATTGATGTAGACTTGTGCGCCATCTATTGCTAGACAACTACTAATACTCTCCTAGTCTGGAGTCTGAATGGTAGCAAGTTGAAGACTTGTGTGTTTCAAGAACATAGTACCACTAACGTGTGGTTAGACGTAGAATTAGTAAGGACAGAAACTTCTAATTTTAAACAAAATTATAACAATATTAATTTATTATTCCATCAATCTATTTTCTAATCATCGTACAGAGTGATATTGGTAGACTGACAGTTTCGGGCTGCTAGCCCTCTTCAGTACCAAGAGTCAACTCTGCACGCTGATAAAGAAAACGTTTTTAGACTTTATTCGCAAAAGGAATATAGCCACTAGATTGATGTAGACTTGTGCGCCATCTATTGCTAGATGTAGACAACTACTAATACTCTCCTAGTCTGGAGTCTGAATGGTAGCAAGTTGAAGACTTGTGTGTTTCAAGCACATAGTACCACTAACGTGTGGTTAGACGTAGAATTAGTAAGGACAGAAACTTCTAATTTTAAACAAAATTATAACAATATTAATTTATTATTCCATCAATCTATTTTCTAATCATCGTACAGAGTGATATTGGTAGACTGACAGTTTCGGGCTGCTAGCCCTCTTCAGTACCAAGAGTCAACTCTGCACGCTGATTAAGAAAACGTTTTTAGACTTTATTCGCAAAAGGAATATAGCCACTAGATTGATGTAGACTTGTGCTCCATCTATTGCTAGATGTAGACAACTACTAATACTCTCCTAGTCTGGAGTCTGAATGGTAGCAAGTTGAAGACTTGTGTGTTTCAAGCACATAGTACCACTAACGTGTGGTTAGACGTAGAATTAGTAAGGACAGAAACTTCTAATTTTAAACAAAATTATAACAATATTAATTTATTATTCCATCAATCTATTTTCTAATCATCGTACAGAGTGATATTGGTAGACTGACAGTTTCGGGCTGCTGGCCCTCTTCAGTACCAAGAGTCACGCTGATTATGAATAATTTGGCTGATAAATGGAGAAAACCAATTTAACTTCCAACATGGCTATTTTTAAATTAACTCGATTTTTATTAATATATTAAAAACATGATCCAAAAAAAATTGTTGGACTTCTTCCTCCTTAACAAAATTGGTTACATGAATTTTTATCGTAAGATGCATATTAAGCAACTCACCCCTAAAATTCAAGATAGCGGACACCCCTTACGCAAATAAACCGGTGAAAAACTAACAGGAGTGTGCTGTTACCATCCACTACTATCCTTTAAAATATCAGCCCGTGTACATTTATTTCAATTTACATTTATTATTTGACTGGACTATATTAATTTTCGAAAAAATACTTGAATTGATTCGCGCATCTGTGAGCCGAAAGGTGCGTGACAAAAAGCCGTTTAGCGGATCTGTCAAGGACCCCGGCGACAGGTATACCAATTACCGATTCTATAACTTAAATTACTAGATATACCCTGCTCATTAAGAAAGGTACAAGCTTGTTATTTTTTAATTAATTAAAAATTTAAATTAGGCACCGGCACCTTCCCCGTTATTTTCAGTTATTCTTAACTAGGTATAAAAGCTGAGTGCAAAAATATACTAACCGCCATTTTAATTTAGTTTAAAAAAATCCACCAACTGTTGTTTATTTTTTCTTTCCCCAGGGCAATATAAAGAATCGAAAAATCGAGAATTCGAGAAAAAATAAAGACAAGAGTGTAATCAAATAAATCAAGACAAGTCGAGATTGACTTCATCGAGAGTCATTATCAATTTTATCAATTTTTTTGGAATTTTATTGCTTTTATGAAAGAGCAAAAATAGTAATTATATACCAAGGTAGAGAAGACATTTTTTATTATTATTTTTTAAATCCCGAGCTGCGTAGCAGCGAGGGATTTAAGAGAGCGACGCTATAATAGTCTTCTCTACCGTAGTTTATATATTACTTTTTTCACTACTAGCACTATTTAACTATTTTTTTCACTACTAGCTTTAGAACATACTATTATTTATCATGTTTTCAAACAGCGAAATCAATTTTCTTCACATATAGCAATAATAATTTTTTCTCTCCTAGTAGGAGTAAATTTTATAAACAACTGATTTCTGTCACTTTAGATGTTTCAGTTCTCTGTGCAATTATTACTAATTAAACCCAAGAAAATAGCTTTAAATAACTTTTTATTTATTAAATATAATTAATTATAATTATTACCAATTAATACAATCAATAATTAGCTAAATATTATGAAAAAAATTTTAAAAAACTAAATTTTTAAACGTCAGTTCAAAGTATTCATTTGAGCAAATGTCATTGATCAAGGCTACTTGATTTTTATGAAAATTTCAAGACATCCTTTCGTGTTCCCAAATGGGGACAAGGTACAATATAGGGTTAATTTTTGAGAAATGGTCTAGACAAGATCAACTATTTCTTGTCTCGAAAATCTAAACTCTCGATAAGATAAACGAGAAGTTCTTTTCTCGACTCTCCTAAAACCATAATTACGATGCGCCCGGGCGAAAAACGGGTAAAATGGCTAGTATAGTTAAAAATCGCGAATTTACTTTTCGATTTATTAATCACTCAAATATAATTAGATGACTAAAAAAACTCAATACGCCAATTAGCATACCTACCTTTAATATTATGTACACAATTTCTACCCGACATGTTATAATATACATAATATATTATCATACTCTACACAGCTCTCGAACTTAAAGAGTATATAAGCTTGTTTTACATCGGCACTTAGTGCTACTAAGAGTGCCGATGTATTGAAATCTTCGCCGAAAAGTCAAAATCTTTGACACATACAAGGTTTTATTCAATAAATAGCTTAGGAATTCATATTTTTATTAAAAATTTTAATGACATTTACAAGAAAATAATTTGACAAGTGACAGTTGAATTAAAATAAATAATTATCCACTCAATAAAGTAAAAGCCACACTGGGGTTATTATTGAGTTTATCTATTTAAAATAAAGCTGGTAATTGTCTTATTATCTGTATGTATTGGATAAATAAAATAATCTATATTTAAAATTATGATGTTGGTTAAAATTAAGTAACTATTAAAAAAACACCAGTACTTCACAGAAAAATAAATTATTTAGCTGCAGTTTTGCACAAGTGTATGATATTATTTCGCACACGTATGAAATATGACACTTTCTTACTCTCTAAAACGTGTGAAATTTGTCGTTTTCAAGCGTGGTCGTAGGAAAACTAAATATACTATCCACTCCGAAGAGTGTAGTACGGAATGCGAAGCATTACACATTTTCATGGATTATGTTAAAATTTAAATTGAAAATAATAAAATATTGTTTGTTGAGGAAAATTGAAAGAACCAATTTGTTTGTAACTATTAATCATTCCTAATTAAAATGTTAATTAGGCAGCTCAAATACTGAAGGCTGATTTTATTACCTGTATATATACGGACCTACAAGTATTTTTTACTAAACGAGACCCATTTGCCATATGCCAAGATTATACGAGGTTTTTAAGATTTCTCTTAAGGTGAATTACAATTAAGTTTTAATTTTTAATTTTTTAAATTTTTAATTCACCATGTTTCAGTTTTTGAAGAAAACAAACACAGTTTTAATTTTTGTTCTATTTTTTGACTCTTATAAGCTCATAATCACACGCATTTTGCCTGTTCTTATAGGCCCATAAGAGGTCTGTACTTTTTGTTCTTTTGGGTTGGCAATAGACCTGGCCTATCGCTTGACGTTATTCGTGCAAATGTCAATGTCGCTTTAAAGTTGAATTTTCTACAAAATTTTGTGTTTAGGTTATTTTTACCATATTAAAATTGTAGCTTGGTTAATTGCAGTAAAAAAGAGAAGAGATGACTATAAAATATATCAAAATATCATTTGTTCTTAGTATTTTAAACATGGTGTAAACAGTAATGCCAATCCAAAACAAAAATCCCTAAATCAGTCATCAATTTAAATGTAAGTTTATTTAAATTTTAGAGCAAAATAGAAAAAATTGTATATATTCATTTTAATTTTAAATTAATTAAAATAAATTGTATTATTAATTATTAATTATTATTATTATTAATTATTAATTATTAATTATTATTATTATTATTATTATTATTATTATTATTATTATTATTATTATTATTATTAATTATTAATTATTATTATTATGCATTTTTAAAGTTTAAATTTAAAATTTAATTTTAAATATTATTTATTATTCAGTTCTAAAACTTTTAGAAATATAGAGAAATTTTACGAATAAAAATAGTTGCCGTTCTGGAAAATTACTAAAGAAACTTTCTTAAACTAATATTGAAATTTAAAAAAATACAAAAAAGAAAGATAATCTTTAAAAGCCCTAATCCTTGAAATGCTTTAGCCATTCGCAATATTTTTATATTCAGATAAAAACAATTGTTTTTGTTTTGTTTTTCAAACATATTTTGAATTTCGACACTTTTTAAAATTAATTAAAAATTTCTGTTTAACTATTATTTTTAATTATACAGTGCGTGCATCAAGTCTGGAATCACCCGATTAACTTTTTATTTACAAGTAAAACACAAAAACCCTCGGATAGGTCGATTTTTATTTTTAATTTTGCAAATTATGGTGTAATAAAAGTTATTAAAATTTGCACCCCCTTGCCCCTCACCCCCCAACTTTTTTTTCTTCAAATGGCAACCTACCCCTTGTGACACTTCGTTGGAAAGGTAATTTAATAAGCTTTCCAACGGTGTATAATAAAGCCTAATTTGGTAAAGGGCTAATGATAAAATGCACAATTTAGTTTATTATAAAGACATGTAAAGTATAACTTTAGTTCACTATAAATGTTCAAATTGATGTCCTTCAGCTCTTTGACAGTGGACAGTAAAAAAACGGGATTAAAATCGATTAAATAGTAAACATAAAATTGGTCAATAAAAAGAAAAAAAATTGCATTTTTCAACAGGGTATAAAATATTACAATAAGTTTAAAACAACCTTATTTAGATTCTCAGGAAGGTGCCAAGTAGGAAATAGGGCAACAATTACCATATTATGCGTAATATTTCACACAAACAATGTTTAAATAAAACATGCGTTTTTTCATAGACCCTTTAACAAATTAGGCTTTATCATACACTGTTGGAAAGCTTATTAAATTACCTTTCCAATGATGTATCACAAGGGGTAGGTTGCTATTTGAAAAAAAAAAGTTGGGGGGTGAGGGTGCAAGGGGGTGCCAATTTTGATAACTTTTTTTAGACCAAAATTTGCAGAATTAAAAATATAAATCGACCTGTCTGAGGATTTTTGTATTTTACTTGTAACTAAAAAGTTATTCGGGTGATTCCAGACTTAATGCACGCACTGTATATTTATTTTTATTTATTTATATTTATTTATTTTATTTATATAGGTATATATTTATTTTTTTTTATTTTTTTAACAATCATTAGGGGTAAAAGTTACAGTTTTTTTGTAAAAAATGTGTGGATATCTGGCACACAAGAAAAAATATCAAAAATCTGTTTGGTTAAATAATAAAACAAAACTAAATAAAATTCATTATAAAAAAATTATTAAATTGGTTCAATTTAAGTAACTATTAAGAAACCCTTACTTCATAAAAAAAAAACAAATAATTTAGCTGCAGTTTTGTTAAAATTTCCGAAATTGTATGCATCAACCTGGATAAATCAATTCAAGTTTACCTTGGATTTTCGTTTGTCTTTTTTAGACTGGACTTTGAGAGTTAAAATTAGTTAGGTTTTGTTGATTTAAATTTTTGTTATCCCATCAAAATTAAAACGATTTATAATTCAGAATTATCATAACTAATAAAAAAATTATGATTCTATTACTAAAAAATATAATATATAACAAATTTCTTTATATTGGTTTTATAAGTTTAGTATTTTACGAAATACAAATATGATTAAATTGTTTGGTTTGGTTTGTTTTGTTTTGTTTTTGATAAAAAATAATGATAAATAAATAAAATAAGCATTTTATTCAAAAAATTATATATGTTACGGTTATTTTTTTAAATTAAAATTTAAGCGCGATTATATTATTGCGCAGCAAAAGTATGCCCGATTATATTATTGCGAGGTAAAAGTATACTAGATTTTTATTGTCGCGATAATAGTTTTCGTGATAATAATTTTTCGAGGTAATTCCTTTTTCGCGGTGAAACCTTTCGCAGTTAAATTATTGCGCGGTAAATGTTTTCTCGGTAAAAGTTTCGCGGTAAATTTTTCGGCTAAATCTCTTAGATCCGACAATTTTACTCTCTAAATCGTGTGAAATTTGTCGTTTTTATAGGTGGTCGTAGGAATTGTTTTTTTCTACGACTGCTTTAGAATGTAAGCAAATACACACACTTTTTAAACACAGAATGAATCCATTCTAGCTCTAGATACGGTATGAATATTCCGTATCAAGTGTTAGAATGAGCACATGTAGTGCCATCTCTTGTTTATAAAAGTAAAGAAAACTGTAGCAAAATTATCAAAAATATATATATTTTACCATGAAATATTGAATAATTTAATGCAATTTAAAGTTTTGCGTTGAAATTACATAAAGTTTATTAGTTTTTCTTAATATTTGGCCAGTTTTTTATCAATTTAGTTCAAAAAATTAAAACTGCTCCATCTATTGTTAAATATTTAAACCTGATATCTGTCACAACAATCTGACATAATCTTCAATTTTTGCATTATAATTTGTAAATATGTGCTAAAATTAAATAAAAATCTTTTTTAAGTACTGATTTGATAAAATTATTAAATAACATTAATTGCTTTATTTAAAAATATGTGTTTTGTTGCATTTACAATATAGAGTCACAAAAAAACATTGTTTTTAACCTTGTCCGCAGTTTAAAGCCATACAGTGTTTCATATTTGCAGTCGAAGAAAAAGTATAGTCTACAACACGTATGGAATAGTTATTCCGCGCTCGCGGGACCGTCATACTCGCCTGCCGGCTCGTATGACAAACTTTCCGCTCGCGCGGAATATTGTCTATTCCATACTAGTTAAAGAATATACTATTCTGTGCTTGTCTGGGTAAAATATCGCGAATGAATTCTATTTTCCAACTTTACAGGATGAATTTATGAAATTTTCAAAGTTTATGTTAAGTCACGCATACTAGAGAGAGTAAATTCCTAAAAGAATGTTTTAACTTTAGCTTTAGTGTTTCAGTCTAAAGTTCAAAAGGATTTTAATTATACCCTTTAAATTATTATTCTAACATCCAAAACTTTTGAGCGAATACTTTATTAAATTTTATAATCTGATCTGGCCGGAATATTTAACCCAATTAAGAATAAAAAATTACGAAAAGGTAAACTGCTTAAATTTCCGATTTTTTAATAGCTTTTTTAAAAAGCCTCTTTGATGGAATTTAGTTTTTTGTATCAAAACTAATTAAAAGTCCCTTTTGCCAGAATATTTATTTTTCTCTTTTTTAATTTTTTAGGATGAATAACAATTTGGCAATATTTTTATACTGGAGAATTGGTGTAGTGGACTACTGCGTCGTACTTGACGAGTTTACTACCCAAAATAGCGTGAGTTCGATTCTCACCGGCGCCGATTTGCCTTTTTCAGTTAATTAATAATTGAAATTTGGCGAAGGCGTAAGTGAAGCGGACACTCCCTATAAATTAGTTCGAAAGTCAATTAAAGCCGGTGGTTCCCTCTACTACTTGCCCACACAAGTCCTGGACTTAATGGATGCTTAATTAGGTAGAATAGTACGAGGTTAAACAAAAAGTAAAAATGTAAAATGTAAAATGTAAAATTTATAACAGAACATCTATATATTTGTAACAAATACAGGGTTATTCAGAAATAAGTTCGAAAAATTTAAGAGGTGATTCTACGTTAAAAAATATGAAAAAAAGTTCCTATGAGGGTTGGTCCGGAAATGATCCTAAGGAGCTACGACCCTCCTAAGGGTACATCTAAAAAGTAGTTTTTATTTAATATTTCTGGAACCCTGTATACCACAGTAACGAATTTTCGCACATGCCTCAGCATTGATAAAGGGTCTCATTTAATGTAATTTTTATTTAGTAATTTTAACCAGGGACGTGCAAAATGGGGGGGGGGGGAGATGTCACTTTTTTGACATTTTCTCAATAAAATATTAATCTTTAAATAAAAATACATAAAAAGGTACTCTTTATGTAACACCGTAGAGCTAAAAAATGCACCAATAAAAATTTCAATACTGCAGAGAGATTCTACATTAAAAACTATGAAAAAAATATTCCCATACACAAATATCCAAAATCGCCGTTAAGGGCCTTAAAAAGTGTTACTAGTAAGTAAGTAAGTCAGTAAGTAAGTAAGTCTATATTCGTGTTAAAATATACAAAAGTATTTACACTCGTCAAAATAGTACAATAAAAATATAAAAAAATTACAATAAGAATATTTAATCTAAAATGGTAATTAGTAAATACATAAATACAAAACATATCACTCAATAATAAAATCTAGAAAATCATTTAAACTATAAAAAGCGTGCTTGCAGAGAATTTCTTTTATAGATTTTTTAAAACTTTTAAAATTCATGTTCCACATTCTTTGTGGCAGCTTATTCATAAGCTTCGTTGAAATATATTTGAAACTATTATGTGTTTTACTTAAAAGGTAATATTCACTTCTTATTTGACCACTATTCCGTGTATTGTATTGGTGGACATGTTCGCCTAATTTACTATCATTTAAGTTGTTAAATGCAAAAAGTAAGCACTGAAGGATATATAACCACGGTAAAGTGAGTAAACATAAACTTTTAAATGATTCCTTACAATCGTCTCTACTGTATATCCCAGGCCGCTTAAAATTCTACTCTTTAAGAGGCCGTAGTACTCTTAAAACTGATTTTCGAACCTAGATGTATAGGAGCTTTTTTTCACAGTTTTTAACGCAGAATCACCCTGCAGTATTTAAATTTTTATTGGTGCATTTTTTAGTTCCTATTTTTGATGCTCAGAACGTAAAATTGTCTCTTTAATTGCAATTTTCTCGAAAACGGTTGGCTCTGCGGTGTTACATAAAGAGTACCTTTTTTATCTATTTTTAATTAAAGATTAATATTTTATTGAAAAAATCTCAGAAAAGCTACAGATAAAAAAGTTTGAGGCAAAAAAGTGACATCGTCCTCCAATTTTACACGTCCCTGGTTAAAATTACCAAATAAAAATTGCATGAATTGATAGCATTTATCAATGCTAAGGCATGTGCAAAAATGGGCTACTGTGGTTAATAGGGTTCCAGAAATATTAAATAAAAACTACTTTTTAGATGTACCCTTAGGAGGGTCGTACCTCCCTTAGGGCTCATTTCCGGGCCAACCTTTATAGGATTTTTTTTCATATTTTTTAACGTGGAATCCAAACCTATTAAATTTCTTGAACTTATTTCTGAATAACCCTATATAATCAGCTTCCCAATATTAGCTATTGAGGATAAATAGTTATTTTAATAGTTATTTTAAATATTATAACCCCAAGTATGACTATGAAATAACACGTTTCTTAAACATCAATAAATTGTATATTCCTGATAAATAGATTAAAGTTAATAAACAAATAATTGGTCTATTCGTGAAAATTAAAAATAAGTAATAAATTTTATTAATCACAATTAAATATTTTATTACTATAAATAAACAGTTTATTTGGTTTTGCCTAGAATATTGGTTACCCCAAATTAAACTTTATAATTATTAGCATTAACACTCATCCTTGGTTCAAGCCAATTAAAAAAATATATTATTAATGGCGAAAGAAATAGTTTATTTAACACCAATAAACAGGTACTTAGTTAGAAATAAATATTTAGTTAGAAAAGTAAGTTTATTTCTGGAAAACTGAATACATTTCCTCTATTTTGTTATAGTTTCCTCTATTTGGTTATAGTTTTAAATTATATTTGCCACAAATATATTTTTCTCTGTGTAAATAAAAAAATTAAACATATTCTATTTTAAAAATATGCCTATTGAATTCTATTTCCGTTCACAATGATATCCTTCATGTCATTTTATACGAAAAAATTAGACCAGAAAACTTCTCAAAGGGTAATAAATTCTTCCCACATACATTGTTGTTTGAAGCTTTGACCTGTGAGGTAATTTTGATATTCTATTCGTTAAAGAATTTGGTGCAGTAAGAAGCAATGTCTCTTTTTATATTTGTTTCATAAACCTTAACAATGTACAACTTGTCACATGTTACACATGTTACATAAAGAAGACACAATACCTATATGCCCGGACTAGATTATTTTGTTAACGGATGCAGTTTCACGAATCCCAAAATCCCATATAAAATGTGGGATTTAGAAAATGGATTTAACCGATTTTTGAGATTACTTAAAAGAAGTTTGACTTATGTTCTAACATTTTCTTGATTGCAATTTATTACTTTATGCTGACTAAATGAGATCATTTTTTTAAATAAATAATTTACGTTGATATATTATAAAACTATGAAACACACGTGGAAAAACATTTGTATAATATACACCGGAAAAAATCGGATAAGTATACAATGTATTTGAGATAAATCCATTACTTGTGGTTGCATTTTAATATACCGGGTGTCTCAACGAAGCCGACTCGGTCGATATATAGAAAGTATCCACTTTAGAGAAAAACCTTAAAGGAAAAAGTTGTATGGTTTTAAAAAAGGCACAATCTAAAAATATTTTTAAACATACAGGATGGTCCTCCTAGGGTGCGTAACATCTGACTTAGTTTTTTTAAATGGAAGGGTATATTTTTTTATTATGTCATCTTACTTTTCATAAAAATACCTTTATTTTATATCATATTATATGGGTCTATTGTTTATAGTTTTTGAGTTATATTTTTTTTTGAGAGAGAACAAACTTACAAATATTGAGTTTTTTGTAGGACACACTCACTTTTCATGTACGTATCGATTACAATCTCATATCGGCCTGGCGATCCTCTTCGAATAAAAAGTAGAACCAAGATTCAGAACTGTCTGATATCTTCGTTACTTTCTTTTCTTGTTGTTTTTTGTTTTGCCATTTTTGTTGTTATCAACTACTTCGCATGGCAATATTAGGAACACAGCTACTTAGACAAAAATCTTAAAAAAATAACTTTTTGCTTCTTTATTGAGTGAAACACAAAAGGGGCAAGGAAGGTGCATGTTTGTGCCTACCTTATTACGCTCTTGTCCTGCAATAATCGATGATACCCAGCTTGCGACAGTCAGAACAATTTTACAAGTTTTTACAGTTGAAGAGCACGAAACACGAACTGCGTTTTTGTGTACGCCATTACCAACTGGGTACATTTACATTTCCATTTACATTTTTGTTTAACCTCGTACTATTCTACTTAATTAGGCTTCCCCTAAGTCCAGGACTTGTGTGGGCTAGTAGCAGAGTGAACCACCGGCTTTAGTTGACTTTCGAACCAATTTATAGGGAGTGTCCGCTTCACTTACACCTTCGGCAAATTTCAGTTATTAATTAACTGAAAAAGGCAAATCGGCGCCGGTGAGAATCGAACACACGCTATTTTGGGTAGTAAACTCGTCAAGTACGACGCGGTAGTCCACTCCCATAAATCAGATACATCAGTGTCATCTATGACACAGAGGACGAACTAACAAGTTTAAGAGGGGGGTGGGAATATTAGGAACATGTCAATCATTGGCTCACCCACCTCAGGTAATCAGTGTTTTGCAAAAAATCGTATCGTTTAAAATTTTGAATTCAATTTTTGCAGTGTATAGTTAATTTCCTCCCGTCATACACCATTAGTTAAAACAAACATTTAGTTTTTTGAATTGTGGTATTCAATGGCCGGTTGCGGTTGATTTAATTCTTGGTAATAGAAAATTAAATCAAATAATTTGGTTGCAACTTTCCAATTATTTGTAATTTATCCCATTTCATATGAGGATTCCAGGACCATATATTGCTCACAAAAAAAAAAAAATCTCTAGAGTTCATATTTACAGTTGGAATATATATTGACATAACACGTCATAAAATCAAAAATACGCAAAAAAATTTTGCACGAATAGAAGGCTTTCCCATAATTTTTTGTAAAATTTCAAAATGGGAAAGCAATAACGAGAAAAAAGCGAAGAATTGAGCACATGATAAATATACTTTCTATTCTAAAAATATCTATAGTCAATATAGTCTGATTTTTATTGTACATCTTCTTTAAGAAAGCTGCCACAGCCAAATTGGCTGCAATTTTGACTGCGAAAGTGCAATAAGAGTCACTTTTTAACTACTTACCTGTGTTAAGGTTTCTTCCTGCAAATTTATGGATGGTTTAACCAAGAGGGGTCGTGTGGTACATCATTTTAAAGCTTACAAAATTCTCTATTCGACCATATATTTTTGCAGTTTTTTAAGGTTTTCATTTTTCATTTTTTTTTGTAATTTTTTTATTATATCATCAATATTAGTTTAAAAGTATAATTGACGTATTTGTAACATGAAATAAACCATTTTTCAAAAATTGTTCCATTTTTTTTAAAGAAATTTTGGCGAAATATCCCATTTTTAACCCTATTTTAAACCCTCAAAAATTGTTCAGAAAAAATAAAAAGTAATATTTGACCACAATTTTATAATCTTTAAAATGATGTATCACACGACTCCCTTCCAATTTAAAAAATGTCGCCCCTTGACCCCCTGCAGCCATTGTGCCCCGTAAACATATAGAATATATAACAAAACAATATTTGTTTTATTTAAGTATTCCAAATTTCAAGTTGATATCTTAAGCCGTTCAAAAGGGAGGGGGCGGAGTTTGGACATGCACAACATTTTATTTCACTGGTTCTTATTTTATTGTTAACGATTGGGTAAATCAACCTTTACATCAGAGTTGCTTTTCATCCGCGAAACGAGTAATATGTGCTTTCGGCAGGAATTAGTAATACGTTAAACGGGTTTAATTTTCTAGCATCAAGTCTTTTAGTATTAGTTATTTATTTATTTATTTGCTATCTTAGATATACCCCAGAATCGATTTTATATATTTTATAGTGATTGTATGGAAGATGTGCAGTAAAATGACGAACATGTGATTATATTGGAGTAAGAAGGGAATTTTATGTTTTTTAATCATTTATAATGCTGATAAATTTTGATTTGGAAGCAACTAACACGTGAAGAAGTTTTTATACGTACAAAATTTTTTATATGGTAGCGCATGCGCAAATATAATTACAAATTAGAAAAAACTGCCTTGGCAACAGCTAACACAACCAACAGTAAACACGAAAATGAAAGAAGGAAAAGAAAAAGTCTTACAGAAGACTGGAAATTTTATATATTTAAAACAGGAGTGGGCATGGCGAAAAGCCAGACAAGAACCACTCTTGGTGAATTGAGTAACTAAGAGGGATCTGGCTAATTATCTCACTGAGAAAAGGCCAAAATAAAGGAATAAGAAGAAGAAGAAGAACCTTTACATCAACATATTTAAGAGTGTAAAAAATGGCGTACCTAGGTAAAGTTATACTGAAAAAAAAAATTTGCTACGTTTGGAAAAGTCCAAGGTAAGCTTTTATAAAGTTACTAATTAGTAACAGGAAGGTAAGCCAAAAAAGTTATTGAACAACATATTTAAGCTGTTTTATTCTAAAAATACCCAATTTAATAAAACGCTTTTGTTAGCCACAATGCTCTACCTCTTGTCCCCTAAAGTGTTGAAAGGAAAAATGTTTTGATGGCAGCAGTAAATACAAATGTATTTTCCCTGAAATCCTCATATGTGGACAAACGGTTAGTTAGCACTAAATTACAACGCTGCAGAACTGTTTTGAAATTGTATATCTATAGATGCTTCCTGAATTAACTGATGTTAATAATGCCTAATATTAAATTTTAATTGGGCATCCTAAATACCAAGGTACCGTCAACCGGGGCTATATCAGCAGGGGTCTGATTTAGCATTACGTAACTCTCTTTATTGTTAAAGAAAAAAAAATGTTGCCGCTAACAGCCAAGACCCACGCCCAAAAATAAAATTGAGTGAAAAAAAAATTGTATTTTTTACCAAAAAACAAAATTGAAGAGGTCTTGGCTGCTAGCTTTACGTATTTATAGGGTGTAAATCTCAGCGTTACGAAGCGTTACAGGGGGGGAAGCCTTCCCCGGAAAGGGGCTCAAAAATGCACAAATATTGATTTGCGAATTTAAAGTACAGCCTTAGGGGCTGTACATATATTACGTAAAGCAATTTTTCAAAAAAATTGACTCCCCCCTGTGTAACAAACCGTCACATTTACCAACACCCCCCCCCCTGTGTAACGCGTAACAATATAAAAATTTGTATTTTTTTTCTAACATATCTTGATACAGAATTTCGCATAATGCAAGACGGTAAAAAGACGGTGTAAAAATGATACATATTTATTATAATAATACATATAGGACTTAATGTACTTAAACAAAAAATCACTCAAACTTTAAAAAAATATTCATAATCAATATCACACAGGGCAAAAATTCTAGGTACCTCTTTTTACACTGAGTGTCACATATAACACGTATATTGTTTATGTATAGGTACACAAAATAGTACACACATTGGTGTTCTGTGAGTACACATTCCGCGTGAAAATGTATCATCGCCGATGATTCATCGGCAAGATCACGCAAGAACAGGGCCGTAAGATCAATCAATCAACAGTTTTTGCACTGATTACTATATTATTTAAATATGCATAGTTTCGTCGATTTTTGTGTGAAAAAGGGAATTATGGGCCACTAAATAGTAATTTATGTTGAAATAAAAATACATCTGCTAAGCTTAGGAAATAAACATTAAATTTATTAAATTCCGTTAGGTAACGTTTACCTAGACCCCCCTCCCCCTGTCACAAACTGTAACAATTTCTCTGACCCCCCCCCTAGGCGCGTTACGTAATATATGGATAGTCCCTTACTTGAAAATTTCAAATTTAATATGAAATAAAAGTTAAAACCTATTGACCCGTAACTACTTTACAAGAAGTCAGTTTGAAAATTGCCCAATCTTTTATTACATCCTTTATCTAAAATATACCAATTTAAATAAAACCAATTGCCTACCGTTAAAGAAAGAACAAAATACCACAAAGGGCCGTATAGGCATTATTAAAGTTTAAAGTTTTGATCAGATTTCAAGGATGAATGCTTTTAGAAAAAAGGGTCAAAGGGTACCGCCAAAACTGCTTTGCCGAAGGGGTCAACCCCTTCTTTTATAAATCGAATCGCATTTTTAGTCTCTTATTACTTTTGTCTAACATTTTGTCGGCATTTTTCTGAAGAAATTTGCACAATAACACCGCATCCACGGCTTTGTAGTTAGAGCACTTTTAATTTTTGTACTTTGCTTTATCGGCAAAAATATTTCAATGTGATCCAATTTTTCATTACTTTGTGGGTAGCTTTAATGCTTGTGTAAAATTTCACACGACCAAAAAAAAATTATATATATATATATATATATAAATTTGCTAATTTTAGCATATTCTTTATTATTTCTTCTTGATTTTAAAAGGGTATTAAAACAATTTTATTTATTTATTTTTATTTTTTTTATTGTTTGTATCTTATATTACAGTTACAGTATAAAATAGTAAAAAGATACTACTTATTACATACTCTATAGTCGAATTATATCTCCATGTCCCTTTGGAACCCTAGATTTAAACAACCCAATTTTTATTTCTTTTTTTATCAACTTTTTTGAGTTTAGACTGGTCATTGGCAATCACAAAGTGTTTTTTTTTTGTTGTGTTTTTTACATAGAAAAGTGGGACATATATGTCCCACTGAGTCTCAAAGGTTTAACGATCGAGCGCTGTTGCCAATTTTAGACGTTTCTAATTACAAAATACCTAACTAAACCGCGGTGATTTAGTTTGCATTCTAAAATTAAGACGTTTTGTCTTACATACATAAAGCTACGGTTTCCTCCAAAAGTCGCAGTAGCTGACGATTGCGACCGGGTAGCCGCCACCAGGTCGTTACGACCCTACCTGTTTTCCTCGGTCTCGCCAGTCGCCAGTCACCATTCTGTTAGCTGGCCATTTTATTGTTTGCGAGTATATGCCTTTCAATCAGTATGAATATCTCTAAAAAGTCGCTTCTTTTAATGTTTCTGAATTATCAGGCGGAAGAAGAGAATCTCCTCCTCTTATTAACATTACATCATTAAGAAAAAAGGGTAAAAGCTGATGAGATGTTTCGGCTGAGAGGTGGAGGGATTTCAAGCAATTATAATTGAGTGAAACAGTGAAAGACACTTGTCACAGAGCAAAACCACCTTTTCACCGTCAAATTCGTGACGAATTAGTCGTGAGTCTGCTCTCGGAGCGGTCAAGCTACCGGCGACCAAACGAACGACGACGGGTAGTTAGTAGTAACGACTCGGCAGCAGCTAGGAAAACAGGTACATTTAAAATGCATTGGAGATGTCTTAACGACTCGGTCGCGGCTACCCGGTCGCAGTCGTCAGCGACTGCGACTTTTGGAAGAATCCGTAGCTTTACATATATGTGTAATTAGCTTGATTAAATAGTGGCAACGTAGCAAATTGGTAAAACATGATGTTTCGAAAAATATTTAAAAAGACCCATATAAAAAAAAGTGTTTTTGTTTGCGGTATGTGTGGTACACCTTTTTACTAACAAAGAACTTGGAGCTAAAATTAGACTTTACTCAAATATTAATGTATTTATTGATTTAGGTTCAATTGCCACGGTAATTATATTTCCTTTTTTCTGGATTTTAATCTTTTTTGGCTCCGGTTGTCTAAAAAAAAAAATGAAATAAAGGTAAATAAAAAAATAAATATATAAAAGGTAAACAACAAAACAAAAGCAACAACCGATTAAGTGATCCTACTTTCGGCGATCAGTTTTATTTAGACCTGTCTATACAGGGTGATCAGTAACTGTCATGCCAAAATTTAAGAGGTGATTCTACATTCAAAAATATGAAAAAAAGTTCCTATAAAGGTTGGTCCGCAAATGAGCCCTAAGGGAGCTACGGCTCTTTAAAATTGTAATAAAAATAAGGTTTTTAATTAATAACTCTGGTACCCTTTAAGCAAGTTTTTGCATGTATACTAGTATTAGTATTAATAAGGGCAATAAGTTTATGTTAATTTTGTTGAATTTATCCAGAGGCATCCCTGGACGGAAAAATGTATTAGGCTTAACACATTTTTGCCCCAAACTTTTTTGTGTGTACTTTTTTTTGGATTTTTTTGTAAAAAATATGGATTCCTTGAGTAAAAATACATAAAAAATGTCATATAGTATAACACTGTAGGAGCAATCTTGTGCCACCAAAAACGTAGGTGTTTTGGTGAAGAATACTTTTTTGCTCAGTTTAAAATGAAGAAATAACCCTGCAGCATTAGATATATTTTATTGATACTTTTTTCCCCCATTCAATATGTCATCTTCGAAGGGCCGTAGCTCCCTAAGGTCCCATTTTCGCACCAACCTTTATAGAGACTTTTTTCATATTTTTGGATGTAGAATCACCTCTTAAACTTTGGCATGCCAGTTATTGATCACCCTGTATTAATACATTATTCAAAATTTGCTTTCTTTTGCCCCTTACCCCCTGGTAGCTTTTCTTCTATACTTTGAGTACAGTTTACACAAACCAGTAATCATTTTATTTACAGTCCTGAATTTAAGATAATAATACTACTAATACTAATAATACTTACGGATTATATAAAATTATTGCAGTTAAACCATCAGGTCTCAAAAACGCCATTACTCTGATTTCTTCATGGTTTAATCTAGTTTCAATCCTTCGAGATCCTGGTACCACATATTTTGAAAAATGTCCCAGAACATAAAACATAGGCTGCTTGTAAAATTCTCCCGTCTTATTATTTGCAATAATCGGCGAGTCTACGTTATTTCTGATTATTAAAGGACCTCCAGTGGTATCAAGGACCATGTTCCAATCCACCCAGGCAACTGCGTTATATTCAAAATTCTTAAAAACAAAATTAAATAGATATTATTACACATCAACACAACAGCTGAAAAAATTCCTGGGTTCTGTTAACCGATTCTGAACCTACCTAATGCTCAGTTACTAGCCTTTACTAATTTTCGGCAAAAAATATTGAAATTTTTAAAAATTTTGTTGCCATATTGGATCTGCCATATTGAATTTTAAATTTTTAAGATCTATTCGGTTTCAGCAATCTCAAAAACCCTATCGAAACTCTAATTATACTATAGTCTGTTTCATCAAGCAAGATAGTAAATTAAAAATCGCACAGTGAATATTTTCCAAACAGATTCGAATATTGGATGGGCGAATATACTGCGTAGTTTATTTTATAAAACATAACTATATTCTATACACAAACATATACTGTTCAAACCTGTTGTAAAAATATCTACTGTGCGATTTTTAATTTACTATCTTGCTTGAAAAAACCGACCATAGAGTAAATTAGAGATAATGTGAAGTTACTTCATTTAAGTAGAGATGTTATAAAGTTTGTATTTATGAAATATGGTTTGTTTCCTCAAGCAAGAGAGTAAATTAAAAATCGCACTGTAAATATTTTCAAAACAGATTCGAATATTGGATGTGTGAATATACTGCTATATTCTATACACAAACATATACTATTCAAACCTGCTGTAAAAATATTTACTGTGCGATTTTTACTCTCTTGCTTGATGAAACAGACCATAGATGTCTTATGAAAATAGGTTGTTATCGAGTATATATCGATACCCCTAAGCAACAAAGCCGTAACTCATATATTGTCATTTTTCACGACAGCTAAATTTCTAAAATATTTTTTTTCTTATTTAAGGGTGGGTAAATGATTGAAGTGGAAAAGGAAGTCATGTGATACATCATTAGAAAGCTTATAAATTTCTCTATTTAACTGTTTAAGTATTTATTGTTTATTTACTGTTTGTTTCTGATTCAAGTTTAGAATTTCTTACTTTAGTGATTTTAAGTAAACTTTTGCTTAAAGTGGACTGTGGAGAAACCTGAGTAGTACCACCATGTGTGTCTTTTTTCAAGGCGTTTACCTATGAGTATAACTCAAAATGGGTCTAACTTGAGTTACATCCTTGTTGCTTGGGAGTGTCGATATGTTACAGACTATTTATGTTTTTTTAGTGTAACAATGGTTACACTGCAGTAACTTAATATTATACTTTAAATAAATATGCTTTCATTCTGAAATATAAAATTTATCCTGTTGTTTCTTACCTCAAAAATGTCCTTCGCATATTTTTCACCTCTTAACCAACTTCCTAGCTCTACTGCGGGCTCAAGGTTTTGAATAAACCGAAATCCTAAAGGAAAATATCAGTAAAATAGTGTGGCCTATGGTCTGTTTTATCAAGCAAGAGAGTAAATTAAAAGTCGCACAGTAAATATTTTTACAACAGGTTTGAATAGTATATGTTTGTGTATAGAATATAGTTATGTTTTATAAAATAAACTACGCAGTATATTCGCACATCCAATATTCGAATCTGTTTTGAAAATATTCACTGTGCGATTTTTAATTTATTCTTTTGCTTGATCAAATAGACCATAGTTTTAAATTAGTTTACTGGAATCTAATGACTGAAAAATTTTATGGTTTTAGGATCTGTTTTTTTTCTAGACTCCTAGAGATCTGAGTATATTTTTTTTTAATAAATTTCTTACCGTTACATGCTTCACTTGAAAGTAAAAATAGGTCCTTTGCAGGAGTTTTAGCGTATTCTAAAACTTCTGCTGGAGTGATGTCATCCAAATACCAATGAACAGCTACTCCATCAATATATTCCAAAGTAGTTTTATTATTAATCATCTAAAAATACCAGTCTTACAACCAAATAAAAAAGAAAAGCCTACTAGTATATTTTTATATTCCTACCTTTGTTATATTTGGCAAATACGTCCTTTGATCATCGTGAACCATAACTTTAATATCACTAAATTTGGATTTTTTTAAAGTCGGACCTAAATTGGTTCCAATGAAATCGTTCTAAAACAATGTTTTTATTAGCTTTTAAATTAAAAGTAAATTAATAATTTGGAACTTTTTGATTTAATAAATAAACCATATGCTTGTGCTAGGGGCTCTCCACAATGTGGAGTGCACATTTTCCAAAAAAATTCATAAATTCACTTATATACTAGTATATATACTATATAATCTATATAATAAAATCGATAAGATATCTGTCTGTCTCTCTCTGTCTATCTGTCTCTGTATGTCTGTCTGTCTGTATATCTCTCTATCCTTCCAGAGAAGGTTCATTCCCAAATGTACACTTGGCATCTACATCAAAAACTTGCTGATGAAAAAATTCTGAAACCCCAAATTTTTCTTTCGGGGACAATAACATGCTTAATATTTAGCACACGCAATTGAGATTTTATTCAAAATAAATAATAATTTCATATTAAAAAAATGGCTGAACAACATCTCGTCGTATATAACTGACAGCTGTTTTACGATTGACATGCCGGTTGCCTACACTGTGCGCGCGAAAAAAATCACTTTTCTGCTTGCTGTCATGGTAACGAGGAGAAAAGTAAAATACTAAGAAATAGGTTATTTTGAAGTCTGAAAACTTCATTTGTTTTTGTAGAAATGTTAACTTTTCTATTAGATCGTAGAAAAATAAATTATTACCATCTGATCTTCTGTCCACCCCATATCATTAAGAGTAAGGGTATCTTCAAGTCCATTAGCTGGTTCATTCTGAACCGTCATTCCCCAAAAATTGATTCCTTCCTTCAAATATTCTTCAAAAAACTTTACAAAATATTCAGCCCAAAGTTGATAATACTCCTTTTTGAGGAATCCCCTTCCAAACCAATTGTTATTGGTTTTCATCCATATTGGTGCAGTCCAGGGCGATGCGAAAAATTTGATTTTTTGGTTTCTTAAGGAAAGAGCTTCTTTCATATAGGGAATCTAAAATTAAACTATATAGTATATTCTATAACTAGTATGGACGGTCCCGCGAGCGCGGAATGACTATTCCATACGTGTTGTAGACTATACTTTTTCTTCGACTGCAAATATGAAACACTGTATGGCTTTGAACTGCGGACAAGGTTAAAAACAATGTTTTTGTGACTCGAAATTGTAAATGCAACAAAACACATATTTTTAAATAAAGCAAAAGTCCAAACGAATGCAAATATGAAACACTGTATGGCTTTAAACTGCGGACAAGGTTAAAAACAATGTTTTTTCTGACTCGAAATTGTAAATGCAACAAAACACATATTTTTAAATAAAGCAAAAGTCCAAACGAATGCAAATATGAAACACTGTATGGCTTTAAACTGCGGACAAGGTTAAAAACAATGTTTTTGTGACTCGAAATTGTAAATGCAACAAAACACATATTTTTAAATAAAGCAAAAGTCCAAACGAATGCAAATATGAAACACTGTATGGCTTTAAACTGCGGACAAGGTTAAAAACAATGTTTTTTCTGACTCGAAATTGTAAATGCAACAAAACACATATTTTTAAATAAAGCAAAAGTCCAAACGAATACAAATATGAAACACTGTATGGCTTTAAACTGCGGACAAGGTTAAAAACAATGTTTTTTGTGACTCGAAATTGTAAATGCAACAAAACACATATTTTTAAATAAAGCAAAAGTCCAAACGAATGCAAATATGAAACACTGTATGGCTTTAAACTGCGGACAAGGTTAAAAACAATGTTTTTTGTGACTCGAAATTGTAAATGCAACAAAACACATATTTTTAAATAAAGCAAAAGTCCAAACGAATGCAAATATGAAACACTGTATGGCTTTAAACTGCGGACAAGGTTAAAAACAATGTTTTTTGTGACTCGAAATTGTAAATGCAACAAAACACATATTTTTTAATAAAGCAATTAATGTTATTTAATAATTTTATCAAATCAGTACTTAAAAAAGATTTTTATTTAATTTTAGCACATATTTACAAATTATAATGCAAAAATTGAGGGTTATGTCAGATTGTTGTGACAGATATCAGGATTAAATATTTCAAAATAGATGGAGCAGTTTTAAGTTTTTGAACTAAATTGATAAAAAACTGGTCAAATATTAAGAAAAAATAATAAACTTTATGTAATTTTAACGCAAAAATTCAAATTGCATTAAATTATTCAATATTTCATGATAAAATATATATATTTTTGCTAATTTTGCTACAGTTTTCTTTACTTTTATAAACAAGAGATGGCACTACATGTGCTCATTCTAATACTTGATACGGAATATTCATACCGTAGCTAGAATGGATTCATTCTGTGTTTGAAAAGTGTGTGTATTTGCTTACATTCTAAAGGAGTCGTAGAAAAAAATTATACTATTTTCTTATTTTTTTTTATAAAGTTACCTTATATTCTAAATCTTCATACTGCAAAGCAAAATTTTCCAAATTAACATCATTTTCAGTATCATCTAAACTATACCTCCTTATTGAATAATCGGTACCTCCAATTGGTACTCTGCATAAACTATACTCAATGCCGCTTTTTCCAAAATAACTTTCCAATAAGTAGTTTTGAACTGTTTTGGGCAAAGAAGCAATATTTAGACCTAAAAACGTTTTAGTTATAAATAAAACTTATTGAAGCTTAAAAGAAGAACATGCTAGATGCTTCATTTTTTCATATTTAAGCATACATATTTATTTGTATTTACCTGTAGAATCAGAAAAAGCTCCTCCAAATCCCAGTATAGTCTGATATTTTTTAGAGTAATTTATTTCAATTTTAATACTTGTGTCACAATCTTCTTTATGGTGCCAAGTTGACTAAAACATATTTTAATAAAGGCCAGGAACTAAGACGAAAGCTACCATTATCATATGAAGACCAAGACTTGTGTCAAAGATACCAAGACAAACCAAGTCTCAGTCTTGTTCATTTCTTGGATCAAGTAAAAGTGCCTGGTTTATATAATATGGTTTCTTGTATTGATTTTTAAAGAAACTTGAACAAAAGATTACAAGTAGATATATCAGCCATTCAATTACCAAATAATCTAGTCATTTTAAGTGTTTAAAGAAATTTTTACTTCTTTCAACATACTGCTCCTTTATTGTATATTTTTGAATGTCTAAGCATGAACACCAATATATCCGCACACAAATGTAAATTTAGGCGGATTTTCTATAAATTTATTAATTAAAAATGTAAGGTTAATATTTTTGAATAAATTGAATTGAATTACATTAAATTTTTTTTTGTTTAACCTCGTACTATTCGACTTAATTAAGCATTCTTTAAGTCCAGGACTTGTGTGGGCTAGTAGTAGAGGCAACCACCGGCTTTAATTGAATTTCGAAGCAGTTTATGGGGAGAGTCCGCTTCACTTACGCCTTCGCCAAATTTTAATTATTAATTAACTGAAAAAGGCAAATCGGCGCCGGTGAGAATCGAACTCACGCTATTGGGGTAGTAAAGTCGTCAAGTACGACGCGGTAGTCCACTACACCAATCCTCCCATATAATAATTGAATATAACTCTCAGGAAATAGGTATTACATGTATCACAAATACTTAATATTAGAATATTATTTCTTTGTGTGTACTTTTTGTAAACGACAGTAGGTATAAATAAAATAAATATTTTAAATGTTTTTAAATTTTACCACCATACCTTTTTCAGTGCAACTTTTAGTTTAAATCCTGGATTCTTTTCACTTGTCGTTATTAAGTTATATTGTCCATTTTTAATATTTATTTTTGGTGCTGTATCACAATACGTTGAATTACAAACACAAACGGCACCTTTTTCTGTCTTTTTTACCGCACAGCTTTTGGAAAATGCACTTCCTTTAAAAAATATAAAATATGAAAAATAATTTTAAATTTTTCACATTAGAATCAAACATACCGGGTGTCCCACCAGGTTCTTGACAAGCTATATCTCCGTTATTTTAAGGCATATCCACAGGGTCGCATAACAACATAGTACATAAGAATGCGATGCCGTGATTGGCTTGATGTGCCGCCATGTATCTTGTAAGCCAATCACGGCATCGCATTCTTATGTTTTATGTTCTTATGCAAGCTTCTGGAAAGGCCTTAGAATATAAAATACATGGTTAAATTCAGAACGAAATGTATTTTCATATTCTTTGATAAAAATTGGGGGGGGGGGTGCTATTTGAAAAACCGAAGTTGGAATTAGTTTCAAGGAGGTGGGTAAGCAAGGGGCGGTTTTGGATATCTCAATAAAATCCTCTTTGGCTCCCATTTAATGATAGACAAATAAAAAAAACCTCAATTTGTACTACAAGCTAAAATAAAAGTACAAAAATGTAACTTACCAGCTAAAATAATAAAACATAAAATTTGTAGCACTCTAAAAGACATGTTTTATCTCATACGGTTTGGACACAACTTAATTAGATGCTATAGTATAATGTACTTATTATACTTATTTATACTTTTTATTTATAAGTACATACGAAGTTTAATAATAATAATAATAATCTTATTTATAAGTATGTACCTACAACGTTTTACATTTTTTACCTATTCACCACAAATTTTTTTTAAAAACAATTAAAAATTATTTTTAGAATTATAATATTATCTATATTTTGAATGTACAGGTAGGTACACTTATTTATTATTTATTTATTTTTGTATTTTATATGTATAGGATGCATCAATGCTTTATAGAACAATTTTATTATTTATTATTATGTTTTATAGAACAATTTAATATTTTTTTTATTATAATGAATAACATCACCCGAAGGGGGGGGGGGAGGCAGAAGTGTTACAAAGATAAAATGCGATGTTACCCTTTATAATTTAATAAAAAATTAAATGTGCCCATTTTAGGGTTATATAGATATAGTTGAAAAATATGACATGGTCATATCTACTCACCCTGTAGTTTTCTTCTAGACGTATTTGAGCCCAATTAAAAAACAAAAAAACAAAAAAAGATTTACACAAAACACAGATACATTTTATTATTTATTATTATTTATTATTTTATTATCTATCCAAACTTTTTGGTTTTATGTTCTACAGATGCATACATAATTAATCTTAATGTTTTATGTATTTTGTGTTTTATTTAAATATTACCTATATTTTATTTTAAATATTTTTTACAGCATATTAAACAGTAGTCAAGGATCTGGATATTAGTCTAGTCAAATAACGTCATGTTGAAATTGTAATAAATGTACACTGGTTGATATTTTAAAGGGTAGTAGTGGATGGTAACAGAACACTCCTGTTAGTTTTTCACCTGGTGATTTGCGTAAGGGCTCCGCTATCTTGAATTTTAGAGGTGAGTGCGGTTATCTCGGTATATATGCATCTTAAGATAAAAATTCATATTACCAATTTTGTTAAGGAGGAAATTTTCAACAATTTTTGTTTGGATCATTTTTTTATACAGTGCGTGCATTAAGTCTGGAATCACCCGATTAACTTTTTAGTTACAAGTAAAACACAAAAACCCTCGGATAGGTCGATTTTTATTTTTAATTTTGCAAATTATGGTGTAATAAAAGTTATTAAAATTTGCACCCCCTTGCACCCTCACCCCCCAACTTTTTTTTTCAAATAGCAACCTACCCCTTGTGACACTTCGTTGGAAAGGTAATTTAATAAGCTTTCCAACGGTGTATAATAAAGCCTAATTTGGTAAAGGGCTAATGATAAAATGCACAATTTAGTTTATTATAAAGACAAGTAAAGTATAACTTTAGTTCACTATAAATGTTCAAATTGATGTCCTTCAGCTCTTTGACAGTGGACAGTAAAAAAACGGGATTAAAGCGATTAAATAGTAAACATAAAATTGGTCAATAAAAAGAAAAAAAAATGCATTTTTCAACAGGGTATAAAATATTACAATAAGTTTAAAACAACCTTATTTAGATTCTCAGGAAGGTGCCAAGTAGGAAATAGGGCAACAATTACCATATTATGCGTAATATTTCACACAAACAATGTTTAAATAAAACATGCGTTTTTTCATAGACCCTTTAACAAATTAGGCTTTATCATACACTGTTGGAAAGCTTATTAAATTACCTTTCCAATGATGTATCACAAGGGGTAGGTTGCTATTTGAAAAAAAAAGTTGGGGGGTGAGGGTGCAAGGGGGTGCCAATTTTGATAACTTTTTTTAGACCAAAATTTGCAGAATTAAAAATATAAATCGACCTGTCTGAGGATTTTTGTATTTTACTTGTAACTAAAAAGTTATTCGGGTGATTCCAGACTTAATGCACGCACTGTATATTAATAATCGAATTATAAATATTTAAAAATGGCCATGTTGGGGGTGAAATTGTTTTTTTCGATTTTTCAGCCAAATTATTTATCGGAGGATAAAAGTGGTTAAGTGCAGACTTGTAGCTCTTGAAATTCTCTATAAGTTTTATATTTTATGAATTTTTAAGTATTTTGGTACGGTTACAGTGGACGCTGGAAGTCGAGTTGCGCCATCTGTAACTGTACAAAAATACCTAAATGAAAATTCATAATAAATAAATTAGAGAGAATTTCAAGAGCTACAGGTTTGTATATAATCATTTTTATTCTCCGATAAATAATTTGGCTGAAAAATCCAAAAAACCATTTCACCTCCAACATAGCTATTTTTAAATATAACTCGATTGTTATTAATATAATAAAAAAATAATCTTTACAAAAATTGTTGGAAATTTGCTCCTTAACATAATTGGCAATAAGCATTTTTATCGTAAGATGCATATTTAGCGAGATAAACGCATTCACCCCTAAAATTCAGGATAGGGGACACCCCTTACGCACATAACCAGGTGAAAAACTAACAGGAGTATTCTGTTACCATCCACTACTACCCCTTAAACTATCAACCCTTGTGCATTTATTGCAATTTGAGCTGGGACAAATTTTGTTGGACAGACAATTTAAATATGTTTTTCTCTTTGTCCTCCTAGTCTTATATTAAATTCTGTAAATATGTATTATTTACATTCAAAAATAATCTTTTTTATGCAATATACCTGTTTCAAATTTCAAGTCGATTTCTTAAGCCGTTTTCAAGTTATAAGTCTGTATTGGCGCCTTCGCCAAAATTAAAAATATGTTAAATTATACCGAAAAATCGAGTAACTAGAAAATTTAATGCCTAGTTATCAAATACACAACCTGCATAATCTAAAAAAATATTGTTGGCGGTTCTTAATGCACTGATAAATGGATACCCAAGTAGCACAAGTAGCTGTAAAGTCTAAAACGTTCAGAAATGTGAAATAAACATGGTCATAGATTTTGACTCTTTGGCTAAGATTTCAATAGATCGGCACTCTTAGTAGCACTAAGTGCCGATGTGATTTACAATATGTATAATAGATACGTGTCGCCAAATTATTGATCAGGTTTTTATATTAGAACAAATAAATAGCAGAAATGAAGAAGACATATAAAATGTAATGGTTTTAAAAAGGCTTTTGATTTAGTAGATCTTAGAAAAAATCCTTTCATTTGTATGTATGTATGTATTTATGTATGTATGTATGTATTTATTTTTATATTTATTTAAAATGTAATCTATATTTAACAAAAATAAAAACAAATTAAATAGAAAAGCGGAAGCAAATTATTTAGCAGAAAAATTTTTAGAACTTTAATGTTTTACTTTTAAGTAAAATAAGAAATAAAAAAAGGTGTCGTGGTTATGGGCAATTTACCAAGGCGCCAGATTTCAGTAATCTGATAGCCCAAGATTATGTTATTTTGCGTTACCTAAAAATCAGATATCTTTGATTGTATGTACTATAGCTTTATTAACACGCAAACTTCATGAAAATGTCTTTATTAGGTGTATTTTTAAATTTAAAGCTACCTACGAATAGAAGTTAATAAACATAAAGAAATGTTACAATATTATTTTGCAGTGCAACTCCTGGTGATCATTTTCACTTCTTTATTTTTTCCAAGCTGTATTTTATTAAATTACAGTCAAATTAAGCGATTTTAAATTTCTAGGTTCTGGATCCGGTTCCCTTGGGTGCTACAAGCTCAAACCGCTATGGAGTTTAAAGCCATCCAGTGTTTCATATTTGCAGTCGAAGAAAAAGTATAGTCTTTAACTTATGAAAGAAAATATTAGTGGCATATCGGACAGAAGAGAAAATTAGAAAAAAAGTCAGGTCTCAGTCTGGATTCGAACCAGAGTCCCCAAAGGCCGGAAACCTTGGGGACTCTGGTTCGAATCCAGACTTAGACCTGACTTTTTTTCTAATTTTCTCTTCTGTACGATATGCCACTAATATTTTCTTTCATAGTCTTTAACACTTAAGGAATATTCATCACGCGCTCGCAGGAGGGTACTGATAGAAAACTAGCGTAATTAACAAAGTAATCAGGCTAAAGTATACAACAATAAATAGTTGTATATGCGCCAACCACTATATATTGCATAGAATACAATAACAAAAAAGTAAACGTGTTCGGTATTTATAAACGAGTGCAGTTGTTTGATTTACAACAACAAACTGTTAAGCGATCAGGTTTTTCTTTGTCCGGCAGAAAGCGAGGTAGGCGTGGCTTGCAAATCCGCAGGTTTGGATTGCCGCTCCTTCCTACGTCACGATCCTAGCTTCCAAACACAGACAATTCACCTGAGCCGACCGCCCGACTGGCTAGCTGAGCCTGGTACGTGTTGGATCTCTACTGCGTTTGCAAAATTTGGTGTAATGTATTTTAAATTCTTATATTAATTACATTTATGTGCACATGGAAACTATCACATATCACATGTAATTCATGTACATGTACATGCTTATCGTTGAGTATGCTTATGCACATAAAAATTTTAGCCCAAAATGCCTACTTTCAATGTTTTGATAAAACATTTATTAGAATCAGCTGATTGTCGCCATCTTTATTAATCATCCTTCCTCAAAAAACTAATATAGTGACAACAACGTTGTTGTATTATTAAATAATATGAATCTACAATTTTAATAGTGTATTTAATATAACGTTATAATGTTTTAGAATAATCTTAAAAATTGTATTATATACCTCAAAGTTGTTACAACAACTTTTGGTTGTACTATTTTTCGATTTTTCTATCAGTGTGTCATACTCACATACCGGCTCGTATAGAATATACTATTTTACCTTACGAGTCGCAATTTTCGATGCCATTCTAAAATAATGGGCCTGTTTTTCAACCTTTATATGGTTGCTATATCATTGTAGAGGTTTACTTCCTTTTTGTAGAGTTTTAAATTTATTTTTCTTTTATTCCAATTCCAATTTCCAACTAGAACTCTTTTTGTCATTATCCCATCTATAGCCTGTAGGGAAATAAACAGGAAAAAAACGCGACTATTGTATAGGTATCCATGTGTGCACAAAGAGACCTGGTATTAGTGTAAGCAATAGTGTAAATAGAGATAAAAGCTCGGATAAAAAGCAGGATTAACCATTCGCAATCTTTTTTAATCCTGCAAAAGTTTAATTATTAAAAATGGCGGTGCAAAAATATACTAGGACCTGTTTTCTTGGGTTTGTTATCCGTGTCTGAAATAGACTGCAGTGACTCATTTGCGAAAGTGTGCTAAAACGCGAGGAACAGACCAATTCGGTTGCTGTTCGCGTAACTTCGTCTGAGGGAAATCCTTTATACGAGAGCAGCAAAAGTTTTACATATTAGTCACTGCGTTCTATTTCAGACATGGAGAATAATTATCGAAATTTAACAGAGAAACCCCTTTAAAAACTGTTTTCATTATATTTTAGTAGGATAACTCTAAGAACAGTTTCCCTTACTGTACACCCTAAATTGTGGCGATTTGCCTTTTGGGAACAAGTGAACATATAACAGTGACCACATTAATAGATGGCACCATACTTTTATATCTATCTAACGTTTTATTTAAATATTAACAACATACACAGTGCTGGTGATTCCCAAAAGGATGAAATGGTACTATTCACTGTTTCCTGTTCATTTGATTTTAACGACAGATAGATAACTTTTTAATTTTTCCTTAATTTGAGTTTTATTGTGAGCATCTCATATTTTATTTATTTTTTGCTTAAATAGTTTTTTTTTATTTTTTCATAATACATGGAGAATTATTAAAATAAGTTATAAAGATATCTTTATCTTTTGGTTTATAGCAATTTGAATACGATAACTTTTTACCCTTAAAACCTAAAATATTCAAATTTTTTACCAGAGTTTTTACACAAATATCTCGACAAGAAACCATATAATACTGGGGTATTTGATGGAGTTAATTTATTTCAAAGGTTCAATTTTTATTTTTTTTTTGTAGTACATATTTTTTAAAAAATTACATTGGGGGTTTGGGGTTTTGCTATAAAAATTAAAAATAAAAATGTTTAAAAAAATTAAAAAATTATGAAGATTCTCATAAAAAGTCCTCTAGCTGATCCGATAAATATTATTTTTTATAGATAAATAACCATAAGTATTATTATTATTATCTTTTCCTAAGTACTACTGGTTTTGATAAGTATTAAAAATCCCAGTGGGAATATTCCCCAAGATAACTGGAGGAACTAGTTCATCTAGGCTAAAGCCTCCAGACATCTACGGCTCACCATACCAATCCGATAATGTGTATCGAATTAGCTGACCAGTAAGTTAATTACTAGTTATTACTAGTAGTATATCCTTAAAAGGCAGCTGCCTTTTAATACAAGTATTCCTAGAATATTTATTCGTTTAAAAAGTTTAGTTAGTGGTAGGAAATAACATTTGGCGCCACCTATAGCATAACGCTGTCAAGTGCACTGAAATTGAAACATTACAGAAGCCTGTACTATTCGGCAATCGTTCAACATTTGCTATTTCACGTGGAAGTCATTATGACATCATTTAACGATTTAACGTTAAATGTATACACCTCATGACAAACTCATAATAAACTCATAAGATGATCACAAAATCATGAGATGTGCTCATCCTGATGTTCGTATGAGTACAAAACGTGGAAATCATAACATGATGCTCTCATGAGGCCTCATGAGTTTATGGATGTTGTCCGGGTAGCTGATGAAAAAAACTACTGTGAATGTTAAATACGACACACAGACTAGAATGCGTTGCCATTAATGAAAGCCGTCAGAAGAACAAAAGACGAGAAAAAATCCACTCGAAATGAGTGCATTTTAGAAAATGACTCCACCCAATTGTCATGTATTGTAATTACCCCCTTGTACCTACATGTTACGCATGGAATAGTGAAGGCTTAGGGGTGCCCAAGATTTCTGTTTTCCCCTACCTAACCAGACATAAAAACTTCGCAAAAAAAAATGAACCGACTTCTATCTCTAAAAAGTAAAAGATAAAAAATACTCAAGTCGGTGCCAATTTCACCATTCCCTAATTAATTACTAACAATTATTTTTTTATTATTTTATTATTGTTTGCTGTGAAATTCGCACCGACTTAAGTATTTTTTATTTTTTTTTTATTTTTTAGAGATAGAGGTCAGGTAATTTTTTTTTTCGAAATTTTTTAATTTTTTAAGAGACACAGAACTTTAGATTTGTAACCTCATCTAAGCTAAATTATAGTTGACCTTCCATCTCGGCAAGCTGCTGATGTCACAACGCACTGTAACTTAAAGATAAATTTCTAAAAGGTAAAAGTAATATTTTTATTTCAGCTCCTCTTATTTTAAATGAAATACTAAAGAAAATCTTTGCTAAACTTTAAGCGTTGAGTAATAAACAAATAACTCCTTATAGTAAAATCACAGATTTTATCATTTTCTCTTGGTATTTTAATATTACAGGTCCAGAGAATCAAGTTTAGCGGCATTTAACCCTGGAACCTGACTGTGGGGTCTCAAAAACCCCACTGCCGCTTCTATTTCAGTGAGCAGGTGTTGGATTGATTCAAAAGAAGCTTGAGCAAAACGTAAATATTAGTGGTGATATACATATATTTAAATAAATCCTTTTAAAATACATGTAGAAAGAAGTTAAAACATAACAAAAAGTAAAAAGACATGTTTTTCAATTGTTATTAATTATTTTTGATTGGGGTTTGTGAAACCCCAGAGTTGCATTTGTGTATACACGAAATAAGTGTCAGGATCTAGGGTTAAAAAAGAAGGAACTGAAATGTCCCCATAAATAAAATAAAATTTGAATGTTACAACGTTGTGGCAACGTTAGAGCATAACGTTGGTATCCAACATTGTGAAGCGGAACATTTATAAATTGTGGCAACATGATTTTAAACAATAATTCAACGTTGCGAAAATGTTAATACAACGTTACTTTTCTACTAGGGGTAGCTTAAAGCGTTTTTAAGACAGAACAACAGTCAGAAAAATATTTTTCCTACGACCTAGTTAGTAGTTAGTGCTTATTTTCCACCGGTTGCCATGACAGCGGTCAGAAAGTGACAGTCACCTGATTTTACATATACGCTGCCAGAAAACCAGTGAACGTCAAACACGAAACGTCAAGTTAATAAAATTAATTTTAAGACAATTTTTGCGTATTTTGGATGTTTAGGTGTTAGGTCGTAGGAAAAATAGTATACGCACCTTGACGCAATCCTATTTTAGCACTTTCATGCACTGAAAAATAGGTACGCGTACATGGTGCGTAATATACTATTTCGTCTATACTACCACTAACTTAGGATTTCCCTAGGAAAAATCTGAACTACTAAAGCTAGAAACATGAAATTTGGCACAACGTTTTAAACCAGTGAATGAAAAAATTATGGGTTTGGGGTGAAGCTAGATGCCTTTTTTTTTCAGTTACATAGGTGTGTGCGGCATTAAAACAAACCATATTGCATTGTATTCTGGATTGGGCAACTATTTAGGCAAGTAGGTAGCCCTTTCAATTTATTTTATATTAATATTTTAAAATATAATTTTGATTCGATTTGATTATTTAAAACAATTCTTTTGTATTATAATTTACTCCTACCTGTAGGAAATACCTACAGCTGAATTATATCTAAATTACGTTTGTGTTTTTTTGAAATAGTTTTTAATTAAAATAACACTAGTTTTCAAGAATTTTGGATGTATGCTAATGAATAAAGACGTAACAGCGATCCCACAGCACCTATGTTGACTTTTCTGCAGTAGCTCGTTCAACGCCTTATTATTGAAATTTAGAGCCTTCGACATCAAATGTTTTTTAACCCTATATTGCACATCGTTTTTTTGCAACGAAAAAAAATTATGATAATATGTCTTTTGACTTGCAAAATTAAAAAAAAAACATTTACATTTTTTTTCTTTTATTTAAAAAATGTTGATACATTTTTTTTCTTTTATTTAAAAAATGTTGAATACATTTTTTTCTCTTTTATTTAAAAAATGTTGATACATTTTTTTATACCCATCTGGAAACATAAACAACAAAAACGAATACAAAACTAAAAAATACAAATGCCTACTTGCTCATAAATTATATGTGGTAATCTACAAAACAATTTTTAGAATTTTTTGAACAAAAACCAACACACTAACAAAAATTCGACTCCAGCTAATCTTAAAAGTGCGTAACATGATCAGCTGTTTAAATATTTACCGACAATATTAGATACTGCCATCTATCACTACATACTCCAACTTGAAGACCAGTGTTCCAACGAACTAACAACTCTTCTCTCTAGAATACGCATACAGTTAATATAAAGTATCGCCAACATCTCGGTTTGTTTGTAAACAAATAGTAGTTATATTCAGGCCTGAACAATAATAGTTACCAGTTATTGTTGTCTCTCTTAGAACAAAGCTGTGCGAGTAAGATAGACAAATGTATATGTTGACTACGTGTTTTTCAGTTTTTACAAATGATATGCCTATTCTAGAGAGAAGAGTTAATAGTTCGTTGCAGTGTTCCCAAGTGAAAACCAGGTTCCCATGAAGTTTGTATTTTGATAATTAAATAATTCAGGGTTCTTAATGCCCAGTGTTCCCAAATGGGAACAAGGTGCAATTTAGGGTTAATGCGCACTCGGGGTTGAATGTAACAGCTCCGTTATATCCGAGTTTTACCGTTAATATTAACAAAAATATAGATCAACAAAAAGCGCTAGTTCTTTCAACTTTCCGATGAATTGGAGCAACCTGGACAACCCTATTGTGCATACAAATGCATGGGTAAATTGAGACCTCCCATACGAGCCACTTCCGGCTAATTAAACCGACAAAAAAACAATGGATGAACCTAGCACGTGGTTGGTTGATTCAACTTGTATATGCATGAGCCAATCAAGATATTGTTGGCTGGGTGAGGTTTCAAGTATCACATATGACAAAAGGAATGCAGGTATGCAACAAGGAGAAATGCAAGAGTTAAATTATTCCATTTTAAAGTTAATTTTTTTAAGGTATAGTTATTTTAAATTTACCGCTAAATACTCCACAAAGTCCGATTTACACTGAAGCATGTGGCTTGTTTTGAATGTCAACATAACCAAAATTTATAATTTTTGTTTACTTACTTTGTTTTTATGATGTTTTGATGTAAAAAAGGAGAATTGATAAATCTGTTACTAAAAACACTTTTGTATTCCTGTAGAAACAAAATTTGCTTATAACATCGCTTTTATTCCAATAATATAGAGGAACCATTGTTTTGTTCTCGTTAATGGCACGTCAACGTTTTAGGGTTGTGTACATTGGGCCTAGTCATTTCGCTTACGACGCATGCGTATCTTACGTTGCTATGGTAATTTCGAGATTTTTTACAAGCGGGAAGGTTTAAAATAACTATACATTAAAAAAATAAACTTTAGGGTAATCTACCTAAATGTTGCACTTAAAGCTTTACGCTTTCTATCAAGAAAGTATTACATAAAGGCACCTTAAACAAAACATATTTTGCTTTTTTGAATAACTCCTTTCAATTTTCCCGTTTGTATTTAAAAGAATGAGACCCCCTTCGAACGTTTTGAGTACGTCATAGAGAAAAACCATAGAAGTTTATTGGAGACTTTTTCATCTATATCGTATGACAGAATGTCACGGCTGCTTTTCATTGGATACCTTGAACATAATCTGTTATAGGGGATTGCTGCCATGATTATTTTTTATAATCACACATTGAAAATACACTGCCCAGTAAAATCGCATTCCCATTTTTCACCTCCGAGCGTTATTTAGATTTTTTATTATCAGCTTTACTTTCAGCAACCTCAAAAACCCTTATATATCAATTTTCACAAAAACTCCCCCCTCCCTTAGGGGGTGGAATTGGAAAAATCAATTATGAAATTCAGCTACGTCGTCCCCTAAAACCCATATATACCAATTTTGATAAATATTTAAAAACAACTACCCCCTCACCCCCGTTGGGGTTTAGTTAGAATTTTTTTATTATCATATTCAATTTCAGCAACCTCAAAAACCCCTATGTAGCAATTTTCAAATTTTTGTAAAAAATTATTGTATTTACCCCCCTTGTCCCACCCCAATGTTTATTTTTGCTTGAAATTGATTTGTATCGACATAAAACGTCACAAAACACAAAAATACGCAAAAAAATTAAATTTTTGCACGAATACAAGGTTTTCCGAAATTTTGGAAATTTTCAAAATAGGAAAGCAAAATAGGTGACAAAATTTAATAAAAATCATATTCAATGTCCAGTCCAGTGAAAAGGGAAATTGTCTTCAACCATATCCGCATTTTAAAGCCATCCAATGTCTCATATTTCCAGTTGAAGAAAAAGTATAGTCTATAACACGTAGTCATTCCGCGGTATATTGTCTATTCCACACTAGTCATAGAATATACTATTTTGTTCCATTTTATTAAAAAAAAAATGATTTCATACACTGAAATACTATTAATTTTAAACATTTTTTTTTTCAATTTATTCTAGTTTCTAGGTTGTTCACGTAAAAAACAAAAACAAGTGAAAATACCTACTTTTGAAATTATTCGTATTTTTATATTTGGGTTACCTACATAATAAAGGCTAATAACCCAGCGCTCATATAGTTTGCAGCAAATCCGCATATGTTAATGGGTAAATCCATGGTAACTGTCGTTACTGCCGCATAAAAAATGACTCTTTTAAATATTTTTGTCACTACTAGCTTTAGAACATACCATTATTTATCATGTTTTCAGACTGTGAAATCAATTTTCTTCACCTATAGCAATAATTATTTTTTCTCTCCTAGTAGGAGTAAATTTTATAAACAATTGATTTCTGCCACTTTAGATGTTTCAATTCTTTGTGCAATTTTTACTAATTAAATCCAAGAAAATAGCTTTAAATAACATTCTATTTATTAAATATAATTAATTAAAATTATTACCAATTAATACAATCAACAATTAGCTAAATATTATGACAAAAAAAATTAAAAAACTAAATTTTGACACGTCAGTATTTATTTGAGCAAATGTCATTGATCAAGGCTACTTGATTTTTATGAAAATTTCAAGAAATATAATTTCTGTTAATAATTTATTTTATTATTTGAATAAAAATAGTAAAATAGTGCTAGTAGTGAAAAAACTAATATATAAACCACGGTAGAGAAGACTATTATAGCCTCGCACTCTTAAATCCCTCGCTGCTACGTAGCTGGGATTGAATACGCTCGGCTATAAAAAATGCCTTCTCTACCTTGGTATATAATTACTATTTTTGCATCATTATTATTAAAGACTGTTTGTTATTTATTATTATTCAAAATTGTTTAATAAAAAGTAATAATTTAATAAAATTTTAAATATTGGAAGGAAGGTTCATTTTTTCTACGGCTGTAACGACAGTTACCATGGATTTACCCTAATGCGAGAGTTGATGTTATAATTTTTTTCAATTAAAAAATATTACACGCAACGTATTTTAGCTGCAGAAAAAAAAACAACTAAATATTATTTAATTTGTGAGATATAGCCACTTTCCCAACCACTGCCCAGGAAATAGTTGGGGAATTGGTAAAAAAGACCTTTTTTTATTTTTTTGGTCGGTAAATTTATTATTTTTTCCTTAGTCATCAAAATTTTTCATCAGCGTTAAAGCTTTTTTTCTAGTAATTTAAAGCGTTTTACCGCAGGGTAAAAATTTTGGAAATTCCTTATATTAAGTTGGAATGTTTTTACTTGCCCCCCTCAAAAAAAAAAACTATTTCTGGTCTAGAAAATCGAGACAAAAACCATGGCGTAAAGTTTTCTCTCTCAATCGTGAAACGTTAAATAGTTAAATAAAAAGAATAATAAAACAATTATAAAATTATTCCAAATGAAAAATATAAAAAAAATGATGAGAACTGAACTTGATTAGCTGCTATTATATGGATGGTAATAAATAAGGAAAATTTGACATCTATAATGAACTTTTTCAGTTTAATTTAATCAACTTCCGAAATTTTTTAATTCTCCATGCCGGAATATAATTAAGATAAAGCACCGGATTCGTCATGGATCTCTCGCTACGAAAACAAAATTAATTTATCTTCTCACCTGTCACGTTTGTATTTGCGTTTTGTCTGTGTGTATGAAAAAAATTATTTATGTCATTCTTTATCAAGAAAAATACCGCTGACTGGTAAATAATACCTTCCTCTATAAATTTAAGTTCTAAGGATATACCATGCACATGCCTTGATTATGAACTTTAAGCATAATAATAGCATGTCTAAAAATTTATCCTAAGAACATTGCTACTGGAATAATTAGAGAACATTCTTAGATGGTCGGTGCTATTTGGGTCATATACACGGTGTATTTGAAATATGGTCCGAAGAAGGGGTTCTACATCATAAAATATGAAAAAAAGATACTATAAATATATGTCTAAAAATGCGTCGCCCCTTTGAAAGGCTTTCAAAAAAAATCTGTTTTTATTTAATAACTCAGGAACCCTTTGAGATATAGCAACCCGGTTTTGCGCATGAACTAATCTTAATAAGGCCCATCTTTGTATGTTATTTTCATGTACTTATTTTAACCAGGGGTGTACGAAACGCAGGGTCCTTATCAGTTTTTTGACCCAAACATTTTTCTGTGTAACTTTTTTGTAATTCTATTTTTGGAATAAGATTCTTGAGGTCAAAATACTTAAAAAAGTACTTTTATTGTAATACTGTAGGATTAACCGTTTTCGAGAAAAAAATTATTGGAAGGTGAAATTTCACGGTTCGAGGACGAAAAATTAAAAACTAAGAAAAAACCTCACATACAGGTACTTCCAAAAATCAATCCTAAGTGTATAACAACTTTTTTTCTTAGTTTTTGATATAGAATAACCCTGCAACATTGAAATTTTGATTTTCAACATTTTAGTATTCAATTTTTTTAGCCATTTTCAAAGGGGATTAGCTCCCTTACGACGCATTTTTAGACATATATTTATAGGAACTTTTTGACATATTTTCTGATGTTGCATTACCCCTTAAAATTTCTGACTCTATTTCAAATACACTGTGTATACTCGTTTTACGGAACCTATATTAAAAGAAATAAGTTTAAAAAACACTAGGAAACCTTATTTTTCTTTTTTATTTTTGTTTCAAACAGAGATTAATTATGAATAGGAATAAATTATAAGGTCTCTTTCATTTCGTATTTTAATTTGATTAGTCAGATCTAATTAAATGAATTTTTTGGGATTTATTTAACATATTTATCTATTTATATTAACATAGAAGAAGCCATTTATTTGTGAGAAGATTATTAAATTATTTACGAAATTAACGTAATATCAGTGGTGGACTAAGGGGATTACATTTTTGTTTAACCTCGTACTATTCTGCTTAATTAAGCATCCTCTAAGTACAGGACTTGTGTGGGCTAGTAGTAGAGGGAACCACCGGCTTTAATTGAACCAATTTATAGGGAGTGTCCGCTTCACTTACGCCTTCGTCAAATTTCAATTATTAATTAACTGAAAAAGGCAAATCGGCGACGGTGAGAATCGAACTCACGCTATTTGGGTAGTAAACTCGTCAAGTACGACGCGGTAGTCCACTACACCAATTCTCCCACAAAGAAGCCATTTTACTTATTCGACCGAAAAATAACTTTTCCCCCTTCTTTAAAAAAATTAGGTTCGAACAAATATACTTTCGATTATGGAGTGTAAGAAAGTGTTATATAACATACGCGTACGAAATGATATCAAACATGTGGAAAAGCAAAGCTATCATGATTTTTTTTTAAATATTTACCATTTTATTAGACGTTTTTCCATTACATTTTTATGTACTTATCTAGATATATTTTCTTTCCATTTTACCACTTTTTTATTTATAATACGATAATTCTGAATAAAAATTATTTTAATTTTGATGAGATAACAACAATTTAAATGAAAAACCTATCTAATTTTAACAGTCAAAGTCTAAACTAAGAAAACAAACGAAAGAGACCAAGGTAAACTTAAACATATTTGACGCTGACAAATTCGGGAATTTTAGCAAAACTGCAACTAAATTATTTTTACCTGATGGTGTTTTTTATTAGTTACTATAATTTAATCTATCTAATAATTTTAAATAATCATAATTTTATTTATCTTTATTTACATAAAATAATATTAATTTTAAATAATTTTATTTTTGTTGGGGTCGTAGGAAAAATAGTGTACATAACTTGTGTAAAAGTATGTTTCTTGCATTCGCGACGTATTCGCACTCGCCGCTGTGTTGTTTGGAAAGTAAACAAAAAAGTTTTGGTAAAATGTTTTAAAACTCAACTCGTTCTGAGATATATTTTTCATTTAGGATTTAAACAATAACGTTTTGTAGAAATAAGAAGTAGCCAAGATGTTGCGAGAGAAGCACTCAGCGTTAATAAAAAGTGGCACAAAAGCAATTTACACAGTTGTTTGTGAGGTAGCATCGGTATTTACTGTAAAATGGCGCTTTCAAAAACTTTTTTCCAAGACAATCAACTTTAAAACGAGATTATATTTTCAACGATCTAAAAATTCATTTAAAAGCATTTATTTCTTTTTGAGCCGCAGACAAAAAATCCTGAATTTTTATAATACCTATTTAATTTAATTAAATGCCTTGTTCAAACCAACTATTTAGAAAATGTTTCTATAATATTTTCTTAGGTTTTTATTTCCAATAAGGTTATTTTACTCCAATAAAAATAGCTGAAAATGAATAAATTTTAATTTGTGCATAATTTCGGGTTAAAAAAAAGGAATTTGATATGCACCTATTTCTACTTTTAGGTAAACTCCGCGCATTATCTATCTGAGTTGATGGTCATTTGTTTCTTGTTATTTGGTTGGCAGAATATATTTAGTTCCTTATGTAAGGTTTTCATCTTGTTTAAAATTTATTGTCAATCAAGACATTATTTTGGCATTTATAAAAAAATTCAAATAATTTGCTTTAGCAAGAAGAAATAACAAGAAAAGTGCATAAAAAGAAAACTAAAGCATCAATCTATAAACATTTTGTTTAAATGAAGTATTATAATGCAGTGCACTATAAATTTTTGAAGTAAACACTATAACAGAGAATTTTTTGGTTAAAATAATACTGGTCCGTAATTTTATTCAGGTAACGTTAAATTTAAGTTTATAATAGCACTTTATGAATAAAAACTTACTTTTATTATAATTTTGAACAAAGTTTTACTTTTTAAACAGATTTTGTTATTATTTGTAAGACGTAAATGACAATCAATTTAACCTAAATGTTAAAAATTATCAAAAGCACAATGGGCTACAAAAATATTACTAAAAGTCATTTTTAAACCACTAATCATAGCTTCCTTGATCCAATTTGTTACTCAGATAGATAATGCGCCGAGTATGTTATTTTTAAGGGGCCTTTCTACCTTCAAATTTCAAAAATAATATTTTTATTTTTTTTATATAGAATATAATATATATTATATCATTTTGAAATTTTATAGTTATTTTTATTTATACTCAAAGAATACAACAAAAAAATTGATTTTTAAAGTGCTATTTTTTGGTCATAAATTTAAAAAACAAAATAACATAAGAAAACGGTGGTCGCCATGATTGCGGCCGTTTGGATCGACTGAAAAAAAGAAACAAAAAGGAATATTATTCAGTATTGAAGTCGCTATATCCCGAACTAGAAGACAAATTTTTGGCCAAAATATAACAAAATGGCGGACGTTTTTGTTTGAAAATGTTTGAAATCATCCACCATTATGTTATTTTTTGGCCAAAAACATTTCTTCTAGTTCCCGCTAGAGCGACTTCAATACTGAACCACGGTTTTTTTATGTTTTTTTTTTATTTATGGCCAAAAAATGGCACTTTAAAGATCTATTTTTTTATATTCTTTGAATATAAATAAACTAAATTTCTTTTTTCTTTCTATATAAAAAATGTTTAAAAAGAGATTATTTTAAAAATTTGAAGATAGGAAGAATTTTTTAATCGAAAACGTGTACAAATTTTCTAGTCTTAAAAAACCTTTCAAAATGCTCAAAAATGTCAGCAAAAGTTTCGAAGCTCAAAAAATTCTGATATCTTGCCGAAAGTCTTAAAAATCATAGATTTTTATGCTGAAGATCGCGGAAGTCATAGAAGTTAGTGTACTAGTGGGTAAAGTAAGATATTGCCCATGAGAAAATTAACCTAGCGAGTCGTCAGCCAAGCAGGTTAATTTTCGAGAGGGCAATATCGGTTTACCCATGAGTGCCATACAAGGTTTTATCCAATAAATAGCTTAGGAATTCATATTTTTATTAAAAATTTTAATGACATTTACAAGAAAATAATTTGACAAGTGACAGTTGAGTGGGTAAAATAAATAATTATCCACTTAATAAAGTAAAAGCCAGGCGGGGGTTATTATTGAGTTTATCTATTTAAAATAAAGCTGGTAATTGTCTTATTATCTGTATGTATTGGATAAAAATATTTTTTAGTGGTTCACACCTCGATCGAAAACAACATTTTGTGACAAATTTTAGCTCAAAACAATAAAATATCCCCCACCCCACTTAATTTGAAATTTGGTAAAAAATAAGATTTTTGTTTTAATTTTCAAATCAATTGTCAAGTATTTTTTTTAAGCTTTTCAATTTTTTTAAGTGAAATTTTGCACAGAATCTTATTTTTATATTTTTCACGACATGAAAGAGGACTTTTTAGAAACTCGTCTTTTATGAAACACCCTAATAAGGGTACGCACAGCTTAATTTCGTATTCTGTTTATTTTTGGCTTATCTACAAAATATAATATATAATTATATATTATAAAATTCAATGAATATGTCACTTTTATTTAACCAATGAAATTTGATATTTACATTGACTCGTTCCCTTTATCAAAAAATAAAATAAAAAATGTCACTATCTCTTGTCATCAAAAATAGATATTATAGGTGGTGTTCCATAAGGTTTTCACACAAAAAAGTAGCACATAAATTATAAAAAAAATATATATAAATAAACATTTCTTTATTATTTTTTTTAAATTCGCCCCTATACTTAATTATAATAATTGTTAAAGGCGCCTTTTCAAGGAGCAATTTATACGCAAGTTTGGTGCTATGCAAGTTTGCTGCCAGATATAGCATGAGGACAATTACACATTCATTTGCCTTTTCACGGAGCAAGTTATACGCAAGTTTGACGCTATATATTGCAAGTTAAACAATGCTGCCAACCAAACAATTTTGACGTGACTGCATTTGTTAACAAAAACATAACCAAGCATTTGCTTTTTTAATGAAGCTTTTTAGTTAGACAGACCGGCCTATTATTAATAATAATAATTATTAACATGTCCAGTTGCTACTATATTAGTAAAAAGAAATCGATTTAGTAACTTTTTCCAGGTTGGTACCACGAAAATAACTATAAATCTTGCATGAAAATCGTCGAAAAATAGAATTTGTTCTAATAATTTGATGGCTCGAAAATAGCATCAAATTTGCCTGAAGGCATGCGCAGTGACTGAATCATACTTGCAACAAAATTGCATAGTACCAAACTTGCGTACACATTGCTCCGTGAAAAGGCGCCTTTAGCCAGGTGTGGAGACAGGTAATCGCCCTAAAAAGAGTTTTTTATTTCATTGTAAGAATCCTTATAAATAAATTAGTATTATCAACAAAAAAATTAATATTGTTACGAAATCCAGTTGGCCAAGCAACGTCGACTATTTTACTTTTTGAGGCAACAATTAATTAAGTTTTTCATCTATCTTCATTATACAAAAAGTGTCGTTTTTAGATACAATCAAATAAAATAACTATTTATTTTTCGAATTCACAGTTTTCTGTAAAAATGCGAATTTTTATTTTGGTAATTTTACTGCTATTATTATGGTAATTTTCGGGACTGTCTGTAAAAGTGCTTGGTTTTTGGACCACATGCATGAATTTTAATGCAAAATTATTGTACCGACAGGAAAAGAGCTGAGATTTTACTAAACCCAGTAATATGGAGGTTAATTTATTAAATATTGTAAATTCACATTCTGGCATTGTAAATTTGCTTTAATTATTACAGTTAAAACTACTGTAAGATTGACGGACAAATTTAGTGTATAATCGATTTCTCTAGGAATTTCCCATATACACCTGCGTCAGATGGTATACCTATATCGAAAATATACGTTTTTAATATTTTGAGCCTGTTTAAATGACTATTGACATAATCTATACGGAATCATAAGCATTTAAATTGATATTTCAAAAAATTCACTGAGCCGAAAATGGCGGCTTTCTGCTTTGAACGAAATTGATTCAAGTCAGTCGTGTGATTTTACAAGCATACCACCTTTCATCTAGATTTTTGATATTCCTTTAATCTTATATTATGATAACTACATACTGCAGGTATATTTTTATAAAATGGGGTGATATACAGGGTTGTTTTATTAAATTGTACAGCACCTTTAACAATTTTATATCCCGGGTGTCCCAACTCTATTTACCCAACGATTTTTTCGAAAACTTAAAGAGAATCAAATTCTGCGAAAAGCGTCTTAATTAAGAAAACTTAAACTATCTTTTAGCATATATTTGATACTTTCGGCTCTTGAAATGTGGGCAGGGGCATAGAGGGACTTTTTTAAGCTTTAAAATGATGTATCACACGACCCCCCTTTCCATTAAAAAAAAATGCCCCCCTGCTCACATTTCAAGAGCCGAAAGTATCAAATATATGCTAAAAGATAGTTTAAGTTGTCTTATTTAAAATGGTTTTCTCAGAACTTGATTATCTCTTTTAGTTTTCGAGTAAATCGCTGGGTAAATAGAGTTGGGACACCCAGTATATGCTGGTGTGGATTTGTATTTAAAAACTTTGAATATCCGCTTCCTTTGTATATTATTTTCTAAAAAATAGGATCTATAAGTTTTAAGGGGAGATACAAAAAGAAATTAAACGAATTAAAAAAATATATAAAAAATATATCTAAAACCTAATTTAAAAAACACCCTGCGCTAACCATGTTAAATAAGGAAAGTGATTGTTTAATAAACAATTATTATTTTATTGTTATCCTAGAACTCACATTGTTAGGGGAAGCTTGATAGAAAGCTACTTTATCTCACTCATTTAGACAAAACAATTGAAAAAACTACTGAAATATTTTCAGCAACAGGTTCTGGCTAAAGCATTTTATTTACGTTCTATAATATTCTATATATATACTTAGTATTAAGAAGATATTTGGATTTACTAATGTTCACATTAAAACATTAGTGCCTTTTAGAGATATAATAAAATGAATATGTCAGTGTCAATTTTTGGGCCGTAGAACGTAGATAAAATAGTCTATTACTCCCTACCAAACATCCTGTATATACATATAACTATTTATTTAATTGGAATCACACTAAGATATTTGAGAAAACTTTAATTTTATATACTATCCCTTTATTTTTGTACACTGAGATTGTTAGACTTATCTAATGCCTCGACTGTAAAATTTTAATATTTCAAACAGTAATAAAAATTTACTTTATTCATATAAAACCGCAAACCTAATATTACGCAGACGTGTTTAACTATTTTCCCGCAAATTTCCACAAATGTACCGCGAATCCGCTTTCCTCTGGGGAAATTAAGTCTTTTGAATGCGTTTTGCCCATTCACAAAAACCTTCATCGGAGAACTATATGTGCCTCTCTTGCCGTCATAATATATTTATGCTCAACGTTATGAGTGATATAACAAAAACTAAATTATAAATATACAGGGCGGTATTTTTTCTCCAGTATTTATAATACAAGGGAGAAAAGTTAAAATTTTCGTGAGTAGGATTTTAGAAGCCGAGGGCTTCCGGCCGAGGGTAATAAACCTAGAATATATTTAATTCTAAATTGAAACAAATGTTTCTTTTTACTGTCTTATTACCCATCTAGTCCATGATAAATTGCTATCCAATCCAATCGCTAAAAAAAAACAATTGATTCGTTTCTTTTGTGTGAGGTTTCATTTTCAAATTAGCTTAGCCCCAGGGCCACAAAGTCTAACTTTTCGCCCGCAAAACATGAACAAAAAGCTTTTGGAGTCAATCGAATAAAAAAGTGTTTTTCTACTACCTAATTAAGTGCCAGCTTAAATATTAACTACCGTTGCCAAGGTTTGTTTACGTTGACCACCAATAAAATCAGTGAACTCATTTATTATTGACCGTTGGTAGGCATTGTTTATTGACGACTGTCAATAATGCAAAAAATTAAGATAACTACTAACTTTTTTCAACATAAATGTCAAACTGACAGCTATGTCAAAATAATTTTTAAACTAAACTCCGCGCATTATCTATCTGAGTTGATGGTCATTTGTTTCTTGTTATTAGGTTGGCAGAATATATTTAGTTCCTTATGTAAGGTTTTCATCTTGTTTAAAATTTATTGTCAATCAAGGCATTATTTTGACATTTATAAAAAAATCCAAATAATTTGCTTTAGCAAGAAGAAATAACAAGAAAAGTGCACAAAAAGAAAACTAAAGCATCAATCTATAAACATTTTGTTTAAATGAAGTAATATATGCAGTGCTCTATAAATTTTTGAAGTAAACACTATAACAGAGAATTTTTTGGTTAAAATAATACTGGTCCGTAATTTTATTCAGGTAATGTTAAATTTAAGTTTATAATAGCACTTTATGAATAAAAACTTACTTTTATTATAATTTTGAACAAAGTTTTACTTTTTAAACAGATTTTGTTATTATTTGTAAGACGTAAAATGACACCTAAATGTTAAAAATTATCAAAAGCACAATGGGCTACAAAAATATTACTAAAAGTCATTTTTAAACCACTAATCATAGCTTCCTTGATCCAATTTGTTACTCAGATAGATAATGCGCCGAGTATATATAAAAATTATAAAGTTAAAAAACTGATATTTGAAGTTACTAGCTTTAGGTAGTAGAAAAAATATTATATGCACCATGTATGCGAACTGTCTTAAGTGTTCTCGACTGTTTTTTTGCCTCGACTCCGTCTCAGCAAACAAACTTCAGTCTCGAACACTAAAGACTTACTTCGCATACTAGGTGTAAAATGTAAAATGTAAAAATAAATGGTAAATTTGAAAAGAAATATAACCTTTTAAGTGGTAAGTATATTACTTTTCAAATTTCTTTGAGTAAATGCCATATTTAGTTCGTTCAAAAATTCTGTTTTTTAATTTATGTACTTATTTTTCTGGTGGTTTGGATTACTCTGTACTATGTAGTTATTTTTCTGGAGTTTTGAACTATGCTGTAGATTGCAGATAAAGTTCTATTTGTTATGGAAAATGTAATCTGCGTTTCCCCTTTGTTTTCACAGAATCGAACTTTTAGTTGAACATTCCAATTGTAATTAAAGACAAATAATAATGAAAGCGATTATGCAGGATTTCGCTGGATGCATAGATTTGACAAAAAAGGGGACGAAAAGCATCGAAACTTTTAAAGCAAGCTGTCGAACGAATTTATGAAAACAAACAAGCGAACTTGCAAATAAGAGTTTTTCTTTTGTTTCCATTGCGCCTTCCATGTTTTTCCTTTTGTTATTTTTGTTGAAAGCAAGCAATTTCGAATTACGTCGTGAATAGTTCACTGATTTGAAAGCATGGAGTTTTTTTTTCTGATCATCGCTTTTCATATGCAAATCAGTGCCTAAAATACCGTACACTGTAAAAGGAAAGGTGCAAATCGAATCACGGAGTTTTGCAAGGACACGAGCGAGATATAACTTTAAACATACGGTGAACTATGCCTCGCATTCCAAAGAATATGGACTATTTATCCATAACATATCTACCTATTTTCCAGTAAACTAAAGTTTTGAACATTATTTTCTAAATCTTTATTCATCTCTTTAAAAACTGGAAATTTTGTTTTCTTTTTAAAAACCCTTGTATTTACTGATATACAGAGCGTGTCAAAAGTACGCCCCTCCCCCTTTTTTTTAAACAAACTTTTTATTTATCAAATACTTTTATTTATAATTTAATTTATTACTATTTATTTTTATGTAAACTTTTTATTGACGAGTGTAAAACTTTATGTTGTTGACACAATAAATCTTGAATCTTGAATCTTAACTTTTGAGAGACTTAGCTTAAAATATCCTTGAAATTTGTAACACGTAAATAATATAACCCAAAATTTTTTTGGTATATATTTGATCTATCCAGTCCAGACCATTTTAAAACTCATAAAATTATCTATTCGACCATATATTTTTAAATTTTTTTACCATTTTTTTAAGGTTTTTATTCATCATCAAATAAACCATTTTTCAAAACTTCGGACTTATGTGTTTTGTCTATTGCAGGGCTAGATACGAAAAAAAGACCAAAAAAAGTTTATCCACTTTACTCATGATCAAACCTCTTTGGTCTTACACTCTTAATGACAAAAAAAGTCGTGCTACTACCTAAAATTTTCGGCCATGGCAATTATCTAGAATTGCCTAATATAAAATATGATCCTGCTCAAATGTCTTATCCATATCACGTCTAAATTATAAATTTTCCGTAATAATTAACTATAGAATTACCATACAAACTCTAATACACAATTGTTTCAATGAAAACTACATGCAATAACATGTTTACCCAAAATATAAAAAACAGTAGGTTGTTGAACATTTTACTTAATATCTTTTAGGCGATTTAAATGAAAGATGAATAATTAAAGTCAGAATTTAGTTAAATACCGCCTTAAAGTCAGAATTTTATTTTTAAATTCCTACTTTAAGTTAGAACTTAACTAAATTCCGACTTAAAGTCGGAATTTAACTAAATTCTGACTAAGTCGGAATTTAACTAAATTCTGACTTTATGTCGGAATTTAAAAATAAAATTCTGACTTTAAGTCAGAATTTAACTAAATTCTGTCTTTAAGACGGAATTTAACTATAAATAGAATTTAAAAATAAAATTGTGACTTTAAGGCGGATTTTAACTTAATTCTGACTAAGTCGGAATTTAACTAAATTCTGACTTTATGTTTAAATAAAATTCTGACTTTAAGTCGGAACTTATTAAAAAATACTACTGTGGCCCTTCTACGCCTTCGTAGAAAACAACTTACCATCATCACACAATTTGGGTTAATATATTGTTGTATAACACAATCCAAATATTCATTGAATTAACTAAGTCGCATTTTTTTAAACATACGATCGTTTGTCTGCAAATGCCTTAAATCAATAGAAAACGCTTTTAGCGTTTGGCTATGGACACCCAAGTTGTCACACCCTATATCTATGCATATCAACAACGATTAACTTTCTAACTCTAAAAGATACATTCTAATAAAACTTTAATAAACAAATTAGCATAATAAAATAGCATCTATATAGTATTCTACGTTTTATAATTTAAAGTTTGTATTTCATTTGACAGTGAGCCAAAGTTAAGTTCCAAATGCAAATGCGAAAAATATAAGGACGAAAAACCGTCGAAATGACGATGTAATATCTAAATTTTTTATTTTGTTCAGGCCTAAATATACCTACTATTTGTTTACAAACAAACCGAGATGTGGGCGATACTTTATATTAACGGTATGCGTATTCAAGAGAAAAAAGTTAATAGTTCGTTGGTACTGAGAGACATGGAATGCTTCTGAGACAAAGAATACCTACACCTTATGGCAGCTTTGTGCTGATACGTCGTCCTAACAATCATGAACACATGATTGTTAAAATTATTTTTTCTTGTCTACCGCCCATAAATAACTTTTTTTCATCTATATTTCAAATAGACTATTTGTCTGACAAGTATATTTTATTTATTTATTTATTTATTTATACTTATTAGAGGGTCTCTAATAGAGACCTATGAGGTGTTTTATATGTGTTTATTAACTACAAATTCCAGTTCTTCGAGTCTATTTGCATTCCATCATCACCAGTAGTTTGTTTGGATCTTTAAGAGACAGGCGCTGTGCCTATGGCTCATTTATCTTAAATAGAATTAGTTTGAGTGGATAATTGGGGGAGTGAGACTTTGCTCACTGATGCTGGAGTTGCATCTGTCATAAATTGGCGTTGGGGACGGGGAAAGAGGTGGGAGGGGGATGAGGAGGGATGGGATAGGAAGGGGATGGATGTGCGGGAGGAGTGAGACTAGCTCATTAATGCTGGGAATGCATCTGTCCTGAAATAGTGGGTACCATTACTGGTTGAGGACGTTTTTGATCTTTTTGTGGGTGTAGTGGATTTCGTGATCATAGTCTAGAAAGTTTGAAATGAGGGGATTTGGGTGATCTAAATTGGCTTGTATGAAAGACGTGCTGCAGCGAATGGTTTCCGTTATTAGGAGGGGCATTTCGAGATCTATGTGTATTTGGTTGTTCCCATGAACCAGGGGGCAATTTGACATTCCGTTATTCTTCTATCGTTCAATGTTTTATTGCAACATCTCCTGCACCGTCTAAACATAGTGTGATAGCATACATTTAACCATCTTTGTTTAAAAATGAAAATTAGTACCTGAACTTTGTAAAAATAAATTATTCGAAAAAAATATATTATTAAACTTTATCAATATATATGAGAAATGGGCATTGAAAGTCGTTTACAGGCATTTCGACAGCATTTTTCGCTTTGAAATTCAAAATTATGGTAATTGATGTACAAACTAATTTCAAACATTATGCGAAAGAAGTACCATAATGCAATGAGACAGCATCAGAACTCAAGTTTGAAGGATACATTCAGAAAGGAATATCATCTAAACTGAGAGAATTTTTTAATATTTTTTTTCTAGAATATTCGACATCTATTAAATAATTTATTCTTAATATACATAACTTTGAGAAGGGTGCCATTCTTTCAGAAAAAGTCCTACTAAGCTGAAAATAAATTTGTTGGGTTTGAATGAATGTGCTGTTTTAATAGTTATTTATATACCAAGGGACTAAACTGGCTGTTTTAGTCCTGCTGCATTAGTGTTGAGCGAGCGTAGCGAGCGAGGGAAACAGAAATGCAAGGGACTAAAACAGCCAAGTTTAATCCTGAGGTATATACACTATTTTTTGCAGGACCAAACATAATTTAGGTCTAAAATCGGTTGTTTTATTTTCGTAATTTAATCAAGATGCCTGTAAATTGCGAAAAGTTAGTTTCATGGCTATCACGATTTCAATTGTTTTTTAATATGGTTGACACAAACGTCAAAAAAATGGACGAAGATAATTAAATTTTAAGTTATGTATAAATTGTTATAACAATGTTATTTTTTCTTTGTTAAAATCAAATAAATTGGTTTGAATCGCTAATTTATTACAAAATACCACCAAACCTAATTTTTGAACCAGCAAAGCACATAGTAAGTATAATATTTTAATATTATCAAGGTTACCGTGATTTTTATTCCCTAGGGAGAAAAACGGCAAGTTTATTCCCGAAAATGAAAGCGTAAAATTAGGTTTTAGTCTTGCTCGTGCAAAAAGTTATTTTTTCCTGCAACCACACACAAAGAATTTCTTCGAGAGAAATTATTACTATAAACAAGTCGTCATGTGAGTATTATAGTGTTCTATATCCATTGGATTTGCTAAGGATATAGAACACTATAATCCTCACATGACGAAGTAAGTAATTGATCCAGTGGCTAAAAAGTTTGTATATCCTCAAATATTTTAAGTACTTTTTGCTCGAATGAAATTGAAGACCAAGGGCTAAAAACTTGAATCAAGTACAAGTTATTGGTTTGAATAATAAAATTTATTGTATTACGTTTTAAAGAAACTTAAATGAAATATGGCAAGTAGATATTTATATTAGGTATTTAAAACACTAAAAATAATGAAAAATAGTACTACCCAGGTAGCAAGGGATGTTATATTACAAGAAATTAACATCACTTTTGGGTGTATTTTTAAACTAAATCATAACATCACATAATATTGAAAAATAACATGTATTTAACATCACATTTGCAACGTTACACGTGTGACGTGACAACCATGTTATTTAATAACAAATATTTACCAACGCTGTGAATATATCGCATGTCACATATTAACGTGGCTTTCACGTGAATGTCATGTTATTTTGCTTCTCACCGACGTTCGAAGCAAAAAAATCGATATAAGATGATGTTGATAGAGTAAATTATTATAAGAAAATTGTATACACATTATACGATTTCCAATGGATAGGGGGCTCTGCCGGGCTTCTCAAGACCACGGACACGGATTAAAGGAATATATTCTCCGCTTAATCTGCAATTTCGTATTTAGAATCTATCTGTTTCAATCTGTGATTGTTTCAATTACTGATTGATTTTAAATCCGTTTTTTTTTTAGGGTTATAGCGTTTTTAATGGTTTTAATTTAGAAAAAGCTAATGTCCTAAAATATTATTTAAATATTAAAGTACCAGTAACGGCATCCATAAAATATTAGATATAACAGGAATGTGGATTTATGATGTCACGAACACGTTATTTTCGGGATGTCATTGTGTGATGTTATTAGGGGCGGACTTAGGACATCCCCACCATGCTACATTCTTGTTAAATGAGACTACAATCTTAACATCACATGTCACATATTAACGTGACTTTCACGTGAATGTCATGTTATTTTGCTACCTGGGTATATAATACAAAGAGTGACCGCAAAGTTAGCCTCTTTTTCGAACATCTGTAACTTCGATTGGAATTGATAAAATGTAACATATAAGTGCTCAAAATTATTATCTGGTCATGAACTTGTGAAAAAAGCAAAGGTCTATTGTTCTAGAAGCTTAACATCCCCTTAAACAAAGGGTTAACTATGGGTACTTGAATTTTATACCAAACTTTCTCACATTTTATTAAACATAACTGACTGGATCCCTTTAACTCGATTTTTCTTGAGATACTTTATGATTTACTACTTTTTTTGGTGTTTGGGGGTAGTTTAACCCTCTTTGTGGGGTGGATTTTTATCAACTCCAAGGGTGATACCCCTTACGTGTGTTTTATGTTTCATATTACAGAAAAATTTAAAAAATATTTCTATCAATTTAAAAAACATTTTTCTGTAATATGTAAAGGGGTATTAGCCTTGGATTTGATGAAAATCCACCCCCAAAAAGAGGGTTAAACTACAGCCCAAGCACCAAAAAAGTAGTAAATCATAAAGTATCTCAAGAAAAATCGAGTTAAAGGGATCCAGTCAGTTATGTTTAATAAAATGTGGCTAAGTTTGGTATAAAATTCAATTCAAGTACCCCTAGTTAACCCTTTGTTTAAGGGGATGTTTAGCTTCTAGATACAATAAATCTTGCTTTTTGCACAAGTTACATTTTATCAATTCCAATCGAAGTTATAAGTGTTTGACAAACCGGCTAAAAAAACCTTTTTTTTGCGGTCACTCTTTCTAGGAAGCAACACGGAAAGAAATTAGTGGGCTCTGCGCTATACATTATAAGATATTTGGTAACAGTGGCAAATTATAGTGATTTAAGCTATAGATTATAAGGGACACAATAACTAATAATGTTAAAAATAAATTGGAAACGATTATATATATTACAGACACGATTATATTTATTACAGGCACTATTATAAATTTACAGAAATTTTATTATATTATAAAAATTATTAGCACGGACAATAATTAAATCTATTTAAGCTATAAATGCCATACTATTTGTTATATTTTATTATTCACTAAACAATTAAAGTATTTCATATAAATTTTTACACTGACTGCCATAATTGTAAGGGAAAGCCTTGTATTTATATAATAAGCGATTATAATTTGCTTGGTATGTGTGTTATAGCGCTCCTAGCTATAATTTTTTTTTTCCGTGAAGTACTAAATAAACTAAGAACAAAATATTTTCTTTAAATTAGTTTAAATTAGTTTAAATTAGTTTATGTTTATTATTGTATTTTTATACTGCAAAAAGAATCCAACAAAAGCATCACAAATAGTTCATATTAGAATATTGTTTTCTCTATGTCTCTTTTTACTTGCTTTTTACTTGAGCTTGCCTTAGTTTTTACTTTAATAACTCCCAAACCGTGCATCCGACGAAAAAAAAAAAACAAACAATAAAAGAAAACAATTATAATCTGCAGTAAAAAAGCCACTTGTTCCCTTTCTGCATAGAGTTGCATTATATCATCGAAGAATTATATTCTGCACTAGACGTATTATTTTCGAAAATAAATAAGTATCCATCCTTGCAACTTTTCCAATACCACTCGGCTCATTTAACAATAAAACTTTTTACCCGCTACACATTTTAACACATTTAATTTGATAAATAGTTCTGAAACTATTACGAAACATATTTATTTATGCCATTATAGCAAAATATCTGCACTGCAGAAGAATTTATTATAAAGTTTTCCAAAACTTGGCTTAAAACGTTATGAATTATTGGGTAGAGCGAGGTAAAGCCGCGTTTAGGCGCATTTTAAAACTTTAACATTACCTGGGAATCATGTTGCAACAAAATTAAATATGCAAATTTTATGTACTTAGAGTGGCAATTTTAAAATAAGTAATTTTTTATTTCTCGAAAATTCCTACTTTTACGTGCCCATATCTTCAAGAGTTCTAGTCTTAGCACGGAATAGCTTAGAACATTATTTGTGGAGAATTTAATTATTATTATTTCTTGCTTCGGAACATTCCCCCCCCCACATGACCCCATTGAAAAATGGGTAAATCAGAGAAAAAACTGAATAGTTGGTAATTCTTCAATTCTTCAACCAAAAAGTCCAAACGAAAAAACTGAATAGTTGGTAATTCTTCAATTCTTCAACCAAAAAGTTGGCCAAAATTAAACTGACGAGCCTTTTTTAGTCATCATTGGTTTTTCTGGGAAAAAAAAGTTAGTAAAACTTGCTACACTGAAAGAAATTACATTAAAAAAGTGTAAAAAATACACTCTATAAATGTGTAAATTTTACACCTTTATATAAATGTACATCAACATTGATGTGACACTACACACGTGAGGTGATTTTGACCTAGAGTGTATTTTTACATCCATACCTTCTGCAACAATACACTCGGAGCTCAAGAAAGTGTATTTTTATAAACATACCTTTAGCAACAATACATCCGAAGTGTAAAAATCACACTTCTGATGTACAAGCCAGCCAATCGCGGGCGTTAAGCTAGTCAAGTGACTCGAGAAGCCACAAACCCTGCTTCATTGAGTCTGGTGGCTGTCGACCATTATAATTGTTTACGTTTGTAAGAGCATACGTATAATTTTGTGTGTGCTAGATTTTTCAAAGAAATAATTGGTAAGTGTTGATTAAAAGTAAATATTTAAAAAGTGTGATTAATACAATTTCCTTAAAACATACATTTTATAATATTTTACTTATTTAGGCGGTAACACTGGCCTGCAAATTTTGAGTTGTTAAGACTTGTGTATGTTTTCTGTTTCTATTTTATATTGGTACTTTTTGTAGCGCTGATTACGAATATACGTTTTATTTTTCTGTTGCGTAGTTTTTCTATAAAACACTATTCATAAATAGAAAAATAACAAAATGGTTATTCTATTTTTACGCGTTGGTGTAAACTTTACACACTGGATGTAAAAATATAATACACACCGCATTTATATTAACGCTTCGAGTGTAAATTCACATCAGCAGCAGCTGCAAGTAAATTACCCATGCACGTGGATGTAAAAATTTATCTCAGTGTATGCTTTTGCCCTAAATAAATTTACTACTACGTCTCTGCAAGTGAATAGCATTGGATAATATTTTTGAAAAATTTAATCATATCAGTTGGCTTTCGGGGTCTTATTTTGACAACTTAAGTAGTGACAATTATAGATCAAGTCAGTTGACAAAGATGATTGTGTTATTCCTGCATACAGGAAGTGCCTGATTAAACAGTTAATATGTTACATATTTGTGCTGGTACTATTTTTAAATGTGCACAAACTGAATTACTATTTAAATTAAAAACCTATTTAACTTTCAACTAGAATTAATCTTTTTTTATCATATTTAATTAAACTTTAACCGCGATTAAATAATGTGCTTTTGCCAACTTTCTAAATTGAGTGCATTTCAAAGATTTCATTCCGCGATAAACCATTTGATTTTTAATTTCAACACACACTGCTTGATATTTCCTAAACGATTATTTTTTTAATTAATAAAAGTAATGTTTTCGAAGAAGAGTTTTGAAGAAAATAACAGACATCGGCATTCTAGCAAAAGCTAGAAACGCCCATCGTATCCATATCACACACCAACGCCAAATGGACGCCCTAAACAAATGGTTCTAGAAATGGAAAATTAAAGTAAACGCCAACAAAACGAAAGACATCCTAATCTAAAGGATTAGAAAGGCCCCACCTCAACTCATTCAGGTAAATGACCAAGATAATAACTGGGAAAACCATGTCAAATACCTAGGCATTACCATATCCAAAAATCTTAAGTGGGATCAGCACGTCAAAAATACCCTCCAAAGAGCCAATGGCCGCCTCTCCAAACTCAACCCCCTAATAGGTAGAAAGAGCCCCCTATCCATAAAAAACAAACTTCTTCTCTACAACCAAACACTAAAGCCAGTACTCCTCTACGGAGCCCAGCCTGGAATAAACAAAACGCTTTCAGCCAAACTTCAGGTCTTTTAAAACAAGGTACTTAGAATATGCGTCAATGCCTCCTGATTGGTGAGTAACACTTAATCCACAGATATCTCGACATGACCCTCCTAAAAATGGAAATCATCCGTTATAGCAAGTCTTTTATACAAGACAACTTAGATCACCCAAACCCCCTTATCTCAAATTTCTAGATTACGATCACAAATTTCTCTACACCTACAAAAATATTAAAAAAGTCCTCAACCAGTAATGAGGCCCACCAACTCATGACCGACGCAACTACAGCATCAGTGAAATAGCTTCACTCCCCTCTCTGGGACATTTCCAAACAGTTTTTGACAAAAATTGAAATCGCTTACGAAGCCGTTTTTAAATAAAGTGATTCTTCTTCTTCTTTAAGTTTTTCCTGACATCACAATACGGAGTTTTTTCTATGACACCCTATAGCATAGGTTCTACCCATGCTAATATAATCACGACCATTCACACGCCTACTTTATTAATGTCTAAAATAAGACGACCGTAATTTTGGACATTAAAAAAGTAGGCATATATTATTTATACAAAAACAAAAGGCATTTAATTAAAAAAAGTACATTTTCAAAAAAAAAAGTACTAGGTGTTCTTTAAACCTTTAACGGCGGGTATTTTTTCATTTTTTTTCCGACGCAAAAAATCAATAATTTGTTGAATTTTTGTTTAGTCGAATAGAACTGTATTTTATATTTGTTAAAAAATAATATTAAACGTTTATATTTTATTATAAAAATGTCAAATTTTCATATAAAAACAAAGAAATCAATTCAAATATAAAATATTCAAAATTTGTTTTGCCTCTATTTAAGCGGCCCGCCTGTTCAATAAACAGCTATTGAGGGTTTAATCAAGTTTTCTTCAAAATAAAAAAATATATGTTTCTTAAAGTATTAACAAATGCTACGAAAAAAAAGCTAGTAAAAATATTAGGTATATTTTTTATTTATCTAGGTATAGAATTTAATTTAGTACCTGATACTGTTAAAAATTACTCAAGGAAAATACTATTTAAAAGGACTAAATAGTCCTTTGTTAAATCTATTATATCTTACATAAAATAATTCAGTGTAAGAAGGGCAAATACCCACTCAGGCTAAAAATAGTCTACCAACATTAAAGTAATAGAATTTTCCAAGTAATGGAGAGGCACAACGGAACCCTAATGCAAAGTAATTTTCCTAATTGCCAATTAGTTTTTCAATGTATCCAACTTTATTACACTTGGTAATTGTTCAAGTCAGTTTGATTTAAGATAATGAAATAAATCCATATCACTAAATTGATTCTTTTGCAGTGGCTCGCCAAATGGCCTTTAGTCCAGTCAAATGATCCACGGCTAGTTTTAAAAAGTTTCAGCTAAAGGGTCTGGCAACTCCGAAAACACTAGGCAACAAATCCCAATTTTTTTGCCCCCGTCGGAAGGTAAATTTTTCTTACTAATTCAAGGGCGTAGATATAAGTCCAGGAAATAATGTTTTTTTTTCAAAATCTTAAAAAATACAGTAGGATTTTAAAAATTTGAGAGTATCTTAAGAAATATACAAGGAATTCAAAAATCTGTATGCAAAGGATCTACTGTCACAGTAAGTACGCAAAAAAATAAAAAAGCTTAAAATTAAAGTGCAGAGTTTACTTAATTGCTTATTTGTGGCAAAACTATCAAATTTGTACAAAAATTTTATAGGACTTAATTTGAAGATTATAAAATTCTCTACAAAAATATTTATACAAATATTTTTTTTGGATTAGTAAAAAGTAAATAATTGAAAAAGCATAAAAATAAAGCACACAGTGTAAACTTTTTCCCGAGACCAAAAAATATATTTTTCTTATCAATTTAAAGATGCAGAATCTGAATTTGATCTTAAAAAAATCCAGCATATCTTATTTTTTAAATTTTAGTACAGACAATCATGCTAATTTAAAAATAATTTATAAAAAACATTGCTTATTTTTGTTGTTTTTTTTTTAAATATTTTACATCATCAAAATATCACTTAAGGAGTACCGTATTAAGGCATATCCACAGACTCGCATAAGAAGCATAGTACATAAGAATGCGATACCGTGATTGGCTTACAAGATACATGACGGCACATCAAGCCCCTACGTAACATATTTTAATTTAATTTTGACCCCCTAGTGTTGCTTTTTGGCGTGTTTTAGCATGAGTACGTGGCACTAAGCTTGTCCCCTTGTGCACGCCTCTCCTCACCCCCATCCCTACTTATAACTAAGCTTAGTTGTGTCACAGGATCAATTTTTTTTATTTTTCTTTTTAATATTTTTTTCCCTAATATCCCTGCTTATTCTACCTATGAATTTAAAGTTTCCATAATCTAAGTTGGGTATTTTTTAACTAATATTGGGTCATCGAGTTCAAATTTGTACTCAGAATATTTTTAACTCTCATGATTTTAGAACAAAAGAGGGCTAAAATAATATTTTTTTACCACTTGTCTCATTTTTCTCAGAAATCCGAGGGAGTAGAAAAATACTGAGACGGGTTTCGGTCTCAGCGACCTAAAGTTTGTTAAAAAACATATGACTGCCTAGTGTAATTTTTCTGATTATGATTCTGTGGTGTATTTTATGTGTAAAAATTACAAAAATCCGCAAATCGCCCGGTAAAAAACTAACAGGAGTGTTCTTCCGTTACAATCCACTACTACCCTTTAAAATTTTAGCCCGTGTCCATTTTTTTGCAATTTACTACCTATCATTTGACTGGTCTAAATTGATTCTTTTGCAATGGCTCGCCAAATTGCCTTGTAAATATCATTCATAAATTTGAACCGAGATTTATAGAACCATAACTTCTGCAAAATTAAACATTTCTTCCCCATATTTAAAACACAACTTCACACTAAAAGTTACAAAACTTTTGGAGTATTTTAGACAAAAATTAATTTATTTAAAGGGAAAAAAATGACCAACTCGACTTAAACACAATACAGGGTGCTTTTTACGGATGTGAACACCCGTCGACTTAAGAATGTCATTAAACACCGAAAAAATGTGAAAAAGTGGGTATTAAAACAATGTCTGTCTGTCTGTCTCCCTGTCGGTCTGTATGTAAACCTTATAACTTTTTACCGGAATGTCCGATTTGAAAAATTCTTTCAACAAACGATTCAGGACCTTTTATATTTGCGTCACATCAAATATGGTTAACATTAGATTAGGGCAGGGGGGGCAAAACGGACAAAAACTATAATTTTTAGCCATATCTCATTTATTATTAATAGCAGGACAATTGTTTTTGCCTAAATAAAAATAATGTTGAATTCCCTACAAAAACATATGTGATCATTTTTATCGTAGGACTTTTTCCGAGATATAGGATTTTTAATAAATTTTGAAATATTTTTACATTTTTAACTAAATGTCAAATCACTAGGTAAAATTAATTTCAATTAATTTTTCTTTTAATAAATTTCTGATAATGGTGCGACCAGAAACAAAAAACAAAAGAAATGGTCCAAAAACTACAAGAAAAGTGAAATCAATTTGATATATTGTTTTATAAACTTCCTCATTTTTCCACTAGGAAAGGTACCCGTTTTACATTTTTTGAGTAATTACCCTCGTTTCTTATATATTTTTTATTTTTGCAGGGTTGCTTTAAATTTAATCGCGTAGGGTAACTTTAAACATGATGCAAACGTCTTGTGAATGGATTATAGTTACCTGGTACCCACGTAGGTACTCTAGCATCGTACCATCTCAATAATATTACACACTTTACTCCTGATATCGATTTAAAAGCAATTTTTCATATTCCACGTCAAGATAATCATGTTCAAATTTAAACGAAACACATGTTTAAGTATATCTATCTGAAATATAATTGTTAATAATTCACTTTTTATCTGCTGAACTATCCTTTTTATTTATGCCAAATGAATGGCTGTCATACAACAAACAACCGTAAATAAACCATACCTACCTTAAAAATTTTATGTAAAATTTTAAATTTAAGATAGATTGCCCTGTAAATTTCTAAACATGTATCTCAAAAAAATCAATTTTAGGCTCTTTGCCACGGTTTACCTGGCCGATTTTAAATAAAAATTTCGTGGACCCCTACATTTTTTGGACTTAAACATACCAAATGACATAAGAAATCAATTCCCATTTGAAAGAAAATCGTAAAAGATACACTTTTTAGACATAAATAAAACGTTTTAAAAACTCTTACGGACAAAGCTTTTTTTCTGGAGTTGAGTATCTTTTTTTTTAGTCATCAACTTTTTTGTCCAAAAAAAAAGTTGCATATTTAGGTTAAAAAAAGTTGTAATTTTTGACTTTCTCCCCCCCCCCACGAAATCTTCTTTGCTACGGCCCTGTCTATAATTGTTTGTTAATAATACAAAAATAAAACATGTGAATTACTCTTAAGCAGGCTATAATTTCTTACATATTTTTTTGTACTGAAAACAAATCTGGTATGTAAAATTTACAGTGAAAAGGCTCGCGCCCCCAAGTTGTTTCAAAAAACTGCAACTGGACGCTAGCTCGAAAAGTTCTCTAGCACCTAAACTATTGGGAGTTGTGCCCGAAGACACTTTTCATCAGAAATTTGAGAATTATAAATTCAAATTTCAACCAAATCTGACTAAAAACACCAACTACTGATTTTTGGAAGTTGTGCCCTTAAACAGTTTTGATCAAAATGTCCAGACCTATAAAATTCGGCCAAATATGACCGAGCCCACTTTCATAAGAAGCGATCGAGGTCATTTGGACCCCCAGCTTGGTGGTTTTTCATTATTAAATTCGTTTTCAGCTTCCAAAAATCCGTTTGTATTGAACTTTTTTTGACCGGTGTATTCAGTTAAATGAAATACTGTACTTGGTGTATAAATGCGTCTAAATATTCAGTTTACTCATGATTATAAAATAGGATATTACGCACCAAGTACGCGAACCTAGTTTCCAGTGAGAGTTCTTTTACAAGGCGGAGCCGAGTAAAAGCACTCGAAATGCACTGAAATAGGTTTGCGTCGAGGTGCTTATACTATTTTTCCAACTACCTAACACCTAAACCTCCAAAAAACGCAACAATTGTCTTAGAATTAATTTTAATAATTTGAAGTTTGACGTTACTTGTTTTCTGTCAGGAGATATGTAAAATCAGCTGACTGTCACTGTCAGACTGCTGTCATGGCAACGGTTGGAAAATATGCACTAACTACTAACTAGGTCGTAGGTTGTATGAATCCGTCCATTTATTTATGGCAATTATATTTCGCATATAAACGTAATTATAAATATAAGGTTTTGCTTGGATACTTTACATAATAGCAATGTTTTTCAGTTCGAAACGTTTTGAAGCCTATAAAATTAGCTATGATTAATGAAAAAAGATTTAAGCGATATTGATTATTCCGTGCAAAAATTTACCGGTATACTGATATACATTGCTTGGAGCAATACATTGCTATTATTTTAAGAACTTGACGTATTGCTTTCTTGTATAAATAAATTTAAGCAAATGATGCACATCAAATTGATTTCTTGTTACACGAACTTAAAAATCTTTTTTGGTTGAGCGATGTTACCTGGGTCGATTTTTGATTGGGTAATTTACGTTTCCGTGCAATATTTTATCCAACACATGTTTAATTATCTAAAAATATATATTTTTTATAAATTTTGCAATAGTATATTAGAATACTTGTTTCATTATAGAAGTGCTACAATAATATAATTAAACGAGTATTTTATACTATTTTTTGTATTTGAGTGGCTTTTGGCAATATTTTTTTTTAATGGCAAAGCTGTAATAAACCTTATTTTTTTACAGTCCTTGGCATAAATTTATTACTGTCACAAAGAATATGCGACATTCGTTTGTCCTGTTGCTAGCCCAAGAAGAAACAAATTTGTGTGTACTTATGGGTCCATAATCACACGCAAAGTGCGTGTGCTTATGAGCTTAAACTCCATTCAACGAGAGAATACGACTTTGACATCACACCGCGTAAACTAAATACCACTCTGTAGGGTAATTGAATCTTATTTCCTATGTCCCACCAGGTCTTTGACAAGCTTTATCTTCGTTATTTGAAAATATATAATTTTTTGCAAAAAACAATATTAAATGGGAGCCAATAAAGTTTTTATTCACGTATCCAAAACCACCCCTTGTTTACCCACCGCCTTGACACCCCCAACTTCTGTTTTTTAAATAGCACCACCCCATTTTTATCAAATCATACGAAAGTAAATTTCATTCTGATTTCAACCATGTATTATAAGTGGTATCTTATCATTTAAGAGGCTCCAAATAACAATTATTATTTATTAATAATAGGATGGTGTTTAGAACTAAGTTGCAGGTGGTTCCAGAAGAGTGGGTTATTAAGGGTGGTTTTTGAATACATTAATCAGTTCTCTTTTAGATATAATCTAACGTGAGTTTTTGGAATTTTTTTTGATGAAAAATATTGCTTGTGATCTGATAGAGTTGTACTTTGGAGCCCCTTAAAAAAATAAGATAATACTTATAATAAATGGTTGAATTTAGAATAAAATGTGGTTTCATATTCTTTAGTAAAAATAGGGGCTGTTATTTAAAGAACAAAAGTTGGGGGTGGTTCCAAGAGGGTGGGTAAGTAAGGGGTAGTTTTGCATAAGACTCGCATTTAATTTTGTTCGTTTCGAAAATTTTTATCTATTTAAACAACCGAGATATAGCCCGTCTAAAACCTGGTGGGACAGTATTCTTAATAAATAATAGTTGTTATTTGGAGCCTCTTTACGAAATAAGTTACTACTATATATATATGGTTAAATTAAGAATAACATTTACTTTTATATTCTTTGATAAAAATGGTGGAGTGCTATTTGAAAAACAGAAGTTGGGGTGGTTCAAAGGGGGTGGGTAAGCGAGGAGAGGTTTTGGATACGTGAATAGAAACTTCAATGGCTCCCATTTGACCCGGTTTTTTGCAAAAAAAAATATCTTTTCAAATAACGGAGATATAGCTTGTCAATGACCTGGTGGGACACCCGGTATATACATTTTGTATATAATAATTATGTATTAAGTCTTAATAAATATGGTTAAATTACAATACAGAGTGCTATTTAGTTTACGCGCTGTGACGTCAGAGTCGTATTGTCTCGTTGAATGCAGTTTATATTGCAACTCAAATGGATTTTTATATTTGCTGATAAAAATGGTAATGACCCGGCTGGGTGCTTTCTCAGTTAAATTAAATATAAATTTAAATTCAAATTTCTGGCAACTCTATCATCTTTCTAATTATAAAGCGGCGAAATTAAATTTAATATTAAATATATTGAAAATGTAATTATAAAATACGGGGTTCATAAAGCAGAAAACCGTTTATCAGAATCGTTTTAGCATGAAATTATACATCCGCGTCAGTGGTAAGTTTTTAAAAGCGATTACAATTTCGACCAAATATAATTTTGCATTAAAAACCTGTCAAATGTGATACTTATTTCAATGCTTCAATGTTTAGTTATAATCTATGAAAAAAATAGTCAAAAAGAATATAAATTAAAGACATTTTTAAATTTGGCGAAGTTTCTAAAAGCCTAGCCATAGCTAGTTAATCTGCCTACCCTTCTAATAAATGAGAGCGATTTAAAGGCTATGTGAAATTGCTGTTAAAATATTTTATCCATGAATAACCCTGGCATTCTAGCCGTTTTGAATAAAAAAGTGATTATTTGCTACTTTTTTTATGTTTCAGAACAAAAAATCAGAACAAAAAATAATAATTATTGGAAAAGACACCAAATTAGAGAAACTTTAAATTAATTAAAAATAAAAAATTAAATGTCAAAGTCATTTCTTGAAATTTATTTTTAAACTTTTTTATCAAAATTTATGGTTTATGCAGCTTAGAAGTTATGAAAAATTAGGCATGGATTAAAAAGAATTACCGTTAATGGACTGGAGTTAATATTCTCAAGTATTTGGAACTATAAAATTGACTGCGTAGTTACAATTTTTTATAACTTTGTATTCTTATCAAAATCAATGGAGAGCCCCTAGCACAAGCCAAAAGCTTATTTGGGGCTCTCCATGTATGTGCCTGCACGAAAAATAAATAAATAAACAATAAATAAATAAATTAAATAATAGACACTAAATTACAGAAACCTCAAATTATGACGTTTTAATGCGTTGTTTAGAGTTAAAATAGTATATTAGTACTAGTACCAAAATATTTGAAACAGTTATTAAAACTAGAATGGATTCTTTTATTAAAAAATTTAGTATACTTTCAAATCAACAATTTGGTTTTCGTCAAGGCCTTTCAACCCAGGATGCCATTACTAAATTAGTAAGCAAAATTTATACAAACTTGGATTTATCCAAGCCTTCCTTGGGGATCTTTCTCGATGTAGCCAAGGCATTTGATACTATCAACCATCGGAAATTATTGCGTACTCTAGAGAATCTTGGGTTCCGAGGAAAAATCTATAATATATTAAAAAGCTATTTGAATAACAGGTATCAAATGGTACAAGTTAATAACCATTTTAGTTCTAAAAAAATAGTAAAAACAGGAATGCCACAAGGTACTATCCTCGGGCCTCTACTTTTTATTTTGTACGTAAATAGTATATTCCAGCAAATTTCCGAGGGGCTGATGGTATCATTTACAGACGATACAGTCGTATACGTCGAGGGAGATTCTTGGTTGGAGGTAAAGATAATTGCAGAAAGATGCCTAAAAAAAATTAAATAACTGGTTTAATTTTAAACTACTCAAAATTAATTATTCCAAATCAAAATTTCTCACTTTTTCGTCCTATAAAATTAATCAACCAGAGTTAAACAATCTAAAAATTCACAATACTAAATGCGCAAATTTAAATAACTGTCATTGTACAACTATAGAAAGGGCAGATGAAGTAAAATATTTAGGCTTAACAATAGATTGCCACCTAAGATGGGACTGCCACATCTCCAATGTCTGCAATAAATTGAGGAAAATTATATATTGTTTTAACATTTTAAAAAATGTGCTCTCCTTAAAATTATTAAAAGCTACCTATTTCGCTTTTTGTCAGTCACTTATAGATTATGGATTAGTTGTTTGGGGTGCGTCTGCAAAAACAGTTATTTTTAATATTGAAGTTATTCAAAAAAAAATTATTAAAATTTGTTTAAACAAACCACGGCGGTATTCTTCTGAACAGCTATATACTGATTTCAGTGTGATGAACATAAAGGAATTATATTGGTTATCCTTGCTTAAATATTATTTTAAAAATAAAAATTGTGTAAAACTTATATCTCATTCTTATGAAACAAGACAAAAAAAAACCTTCATTCTAAAATAAATAAGGTAAACAAAAGTGTTGGGTTAAAAAACTTTTTATTGCATGTTCAAAAAATTTACAATATTTTGCCATTAGAACTCAAAACGCATACAAATACTTATAAATCTTTTATAAAAAAAATTAAAATTTGGATCTTGCAAAATAAAGATATAATTAGGGATGTTTTAAAGTAAGAAATTAATAATTAAAGTACTTCTACTAAATTCATGTAAAAAAAGTCTTTATATTTTACTCTCCAATAAATAAAAATATAACAATATTTTTTTTTTACTATATACGTATATCACGCACAAGCTATTTATAGCTTTTGTGATATACTTAAAAAAAAAATTAAAAAAAAAAAAATAATAACAACATAAAATATCTTCTACACACTAAGTCTAACTTTACTAAATATTGTAACAAAAATTATTATAAAATAGTTATAGATAAAAAAATAATTTAATTTAATTGTAACTCTACATTATATATGTATGCTGTGTATAAATAAATAATAATAATAATAATAGTGCTCTAAAAACGTGTTATGAAACGAGTGCTTTATACAATTTTTTCTATTTTGCTCTAAAATTAAAAAAAACTTACATTTAAATTGATGACTGATTTAGGGATTTTTGTTTTGGGTTGGCATTACAGTTTACACTATGTTTAAAATTCTAAGAAGAAATTATATTTTGATATATTTTACAGTCATCTCTTCTTTTTTCACTGCAATTAACCAGTCCACAATTTTAACACGGTAAAAAATAACCCAAACACAAAATTTTGTAAAAAATTAAACTTTAAATCGACATTGACATTTGCACGCAAAACGTCAAGAGATAGCTTTTGTATGTTGCCAACCCAACAGAAAAAAAGTAGAGAACGCAAAATGCATGTGATTATGAGCTTATAAGAGTCGCAAAATAGAAAAAATAATTAAAAGCTCTGGAATTCGCAACATTAGCATGTACCCTTCCCCAAATTATTATCGAAGTAAATTATTATTCATAAATGATATTTACGATTTTTTATACACGCATGTAGACTCTACATTGTAGAGTCTACATTGTACACTGAATTACATATTTAATTAATAATGCCAAAATAAGGTTCTTTACTTGTTTGGAAAATCGAATCATTTTGTTTGGCGAAGTAATGCGAGTTTCACGTGAGTTATTGATTGATTTATAGTTCAATTGAACTATCCGAAGATCATAAATTTTTGGTAGTTAGGTAAACAGGGATAATAATTTAACAAATAGGGCTTTTTTCTTGACCTCTGTGTCTTTGTGTCTGTCTGTCTATTTTTCTGTATGGCTGTGTGTCTGTATATCTGTGCGATTTATGCGTCACATCGAACATGGTTAACATTAGCGCAGGGCAAGGGCGGCAAAATGGAAAAAAACTATATTTTTTTGCGATATCTCACGTATTATTTATAGTAGAACAATTATTTTTGCATAAATGAAAACAATGTTTAATTCCCTACAAAAACATATGTAATCATTTTTATCGTAGGACTATTAGTTTCCGACCCATAGGCATTTTAATAAATTGTTATATACTTTTACATTTTTAATTAGATGTCAAATTACACTAGTAAAATTTCAATCCTAGGAAAAATTAATTTCAATAAATTTTTCCTTTAATAAATTTCTGATAAATGTGGGGCCAGAAAAACAATCCGATAAAGCTACAAAGAAAAAACAAAAGAAAATGGTCCGAAACTACAGGAAAAATTAAGTCAATTTGATATCTTATTTTATAAAATCCCTCATTTTTCCACCCGTCTAGAAAAGGTACCCGTTTCATATTTTTTATTTTTTAAATTTTTCTTCGACAAGCTTGTTACTGTTTGTTGGGCAACTGGCAGAAGTTTTTCGTACCTTTATGTATTCCCGCAACATGAATTGTAACATGTTCATATTTATGTTTATTGGTTTTTGCCGAAGAACAAAAAATCAATTAAAACAACATGAAAAGACGCCATCGCTAATAATTCACGAAAATTCATGTTTACTACTCAATTGCATGTAAGTAGGCAGTTTACTCGATAATAAATAGCGGCAGGCCATGGGGAATTGTTCATCTCAACGTGATTGTAAAGAGATTCTACAGGGATTCTGGACCAGCCTTACAAATTTTTATGGGCAACAAAAATTGTTACACATCATCGAAAAAATGTTATAAAATATATAGCTTTAAGTCTATAACGATATTGCTTTAGGTATATAAAATATAGACGGTATTATACAATTTAGGGTGGCTATATTATATAATTTAAGGTGGCTCAACACCAAGTTAATAGTCCTAAAAGCCACTTTACACGGAGCAATTTGTACGCAAGTTTGATGCTATGCAAGTTTGTTGCAAGAATGATTCAGTCACTGCGCATGCCTTCAGGCAAGTTTGAGGCCATTTTCGTGCCATCAAATTATTTAGAACATGTTCTATTTTTCGGCGATTTTCACGCAAGTTTTATGGTTATTTTCGTGGTACCAACGTGGAAAAAAAGTTACCAAATCGATTTCATTTTACTAATATAGTAGCAACTGCACATGTTAATAATTATTATTGTTAATAATAGGTCGGTCTGTCTAACTAAAAAATTTCCTTAAAAAAGCAAATGGTTATGTTTTTGTCAAAAAACGCAGAGACACATCAAAATTGTCTGGTTGGCAGCACTGTTTACCTTGTAATATATAGCACCAAACTTGCGTACAACTTGCTCCGTGAAAAGGCAAATCAATGTCCAATTGTCCTCATGCTACATGCTAAAAATTGCTCCGTGTAAAGTGGTCTTAAGACTCGCATACTACCCTATCCCTACCTAATTCTTTCATTTACTCTAAAATTTCTACTCTAGCTCGCTCTCCATTAAAGATTCTCCACATATCTGTAAGCAAGCCCTCATATCTTGGTATGGTCCCACCATTTATAAACCGACTATAGTTGGTTTTCTTATATTTTGGTCCAAACCATCTGACTACTAAATCAAAAAAAAAAAAAAACAACTAAACAAACCAAAAACTGAAAAAGGGACCCAGCAATGTCGTTATTCTGTATTTGAGATTCTAGAAAATCGCAGTTAATATGGACTTAAAGACAGCCTTCTTTTTAGAAGTCTTTTTTTTTGTTAAAAGCAAAGAATCTGTTTTATATTAAAGAAAAAAACTTTACGATTTATTTTACAGTTTAAGCTCTTTCCAGAACACTATGTCACGACCAGTTAGTCCAAACTTTATAACCTAGATTGTGTAAACATAAAGTTTATAGGGTTTAAAAGTAATAAGGTAATGCGACTAAATTAATTTTTAGTTAGACAATTAAAACACTGAGATTCACTATGAAAAATATTTAATTTAAAAATGGTTAGTTTCTTGATTCAAAAAAAATATTTGAACTTCAAATTATATTGAAATACATTGCCTAGTAAAAAAGCTTTCCCATTTTTCACCTCCGCGCGTGAAATGGACTTTTCAGATTCCAGATTCACTTTCAGCAACCTTAAAAAACCCCAATATACCAATTTTCAAGAAAACTACCCCCCGCCCCTCAAGGGCGGATTTAGAATAATTGTATTTCCAGATTCACTTTCAGCAACCTCAAAAACCCCAATATACCTATTTTCACGAAAACTACCCCTCGCCCATCAGGGGAAGTTTGGACTTTTTTTTAATATCAGATTCACTTTCAGCAAACCTAAAAACCCCAATATACCAATTTTCACGAAAACTATCACCCCAAAAACCCCCATATATCAATTTTGAGAAAAATATTTAAAACATTTAAAAATATTTACCCCCCCACCCCCGAGTGTGGAGTTAAAAGTTAAATTTTATTATCAGATTCAATTTCAGCAACCTTAAAAATCCACATATAGCGATTTTCAAATTTTTGTAAAAAAATTTATTTTTCCCCATATGTTCACCAAAATTAATTCCGAGCGAGAACTTTTGGTGAAATATCTGTATGCCAAATTTCAAGTGTCTAGCTTAAAGCATTCTTAAGTTATTGTGCAGATTTCCCGGACAGACCGACCGACATTTTTGTTTTTCTCGAAATTGATTTATATCGGCATAAAACGCCATAAACCTTAAAAATACGCAAAAAAAATAAAATTTTTGAACGAATACAAGGCTTTCCCAAATTTTTAAAATTTTCAAAATGGGAAAGCAAAAATAGGATTTTCTTTAAAGGCGCCTTTTCACGGAGCAATTTATACGCAAGTTTGGTGCTATGCAAGTTTGCTGCCAGATATAGCATGAGGACAATTACACATTCATTTGCCTTTTCACGGAGCAAGTTGTACGCATGTTTGACGCTATATATTGCAAGTTAAACAATGCTGCCAACCAAACAATTTTGACGTGTCTCTGTATTTGTTGACAAAAACATAACTTAGCATTTGCTTTTTTTACGGAAGATTTTTAGTTAGACAGACCGGCCTATTATCAATAATAATAATAATAATAAACATGTCCAGTTGCTACTATATTAGTGAAAAGAAATCGATTTAGTAACATTTTTCCAGGTTGGTACCATGAAAATAACTATAAATCTTCAACAAAATCGTCGAAAAATAGAACTTGTTCTAATAATTTGATGGCTCGAAAATAGCATCAAATTTGCCTGAAGGCATGCGTAGTGGCTGAATTATTCTTGCAACAAAATTGCATAGCACCAAACTTGCGTACAAATTGCTCCGTGAAAAGGCGCCTTAATACACTCGTTTCTCTGATAACACCATAATATTGTTATAAAAGCAAAGCTCGCTGGTGTAAAAACTAAACTTTCAAATATTCTTAAACCATTACCCCATTTCAGTGTATCAGAATGTTAGAAAAAACCTTTCCCTAATAAAACCTATGTTTTAAGTCTCGAATTTAATGTCTAGGTAAAAGCTCTAAGTATTATAGTGGAACAAATAACTATGTAAATAAAATGTAGGTAGGTATACCTTTAAATGTTTCACAAAAATAATGACTTTAATAAAAATGCAATGAATTTGTACTCACACTGCGAATAAGTAGCAATAATTTTCTATACATTAACTGTACTCGGGTAAAAGGACTTATATTAAAAATGAAAATTAACTTTTTTTTGCTCTAACTTTTTCGTTTTTAATATACCTATAGGGCATAATCTAACATTCATTTGTCACCGTTCATTTCATTAGTAAAATACCTTAATAAAATGTTAGTAAAACCATTGCTTACTACGGTTAAATCGTGGATTGAAGATTATCCAGAACTAGAGTTCGAAGGCAATATTTTACACTGCACATTTTGTAAAAAAGACTTAACCTGGAAAAGAAAAACTAATATTTTAAGACATGTGAATACAAAAACCCTTAAAGAGATCAGAAGCAAGGACAATTTAATATTTAAAGTAAGTAAAAATATACAAAATTAATTTTAATTATAAGCTCAATGTTTGGAGTTCCAGCTTCAATTTTTAATAATTTCCCAATGGTATAATGGTCGTTCCCTTGTATTTGATGTATTTGATGTCTAATAATTTCAGAAAGCCCTGATGAAGGAAAAAACTCTATCCGAAACGTAGGCAATCTATAAATTTGTTAACACATACGCCGTCCCACATCCCACTAAAGTCCAAATATATTTTATAAAATTAATATGAATTTGTTAACTTATTATGCATTTTGACGTCACGACTAGATAAAATCCGTAACATACGTAACACTCTTTTGCCCTAATACAGCAACGTTACAATCCGAGTAATGGAATAGAATACCACATGTTGGGATATTTGGCATAAAATCTTACGATTTCGTATTAAACAACTCTCGATGGACGTTTTAACGACATGTGCGTGCAAGTCATTTTCATATAATTCTATCAGAACGAAATATTTCCATCATGTGACTTCAAATTTATGAATTTCAATTTGTAGAAATGGTTTTTCGTAATTAAAATTTTATTACTAGTTTAGTCCGGATTTTATTTTTATATGTGATTTCCGATTTTAATTTCATTTTAATTAAGCAAATATTACTTCCATAGATTAATTTTAAACTAAATTGGATGTTTAAGTAGGCAGGTACTGTAAATTAATTAGATTTCTGTTTTACTGAATATATGTACAGTAGTTTTTGTTTTTTGAAAAAAGCTTACTTCGATTTTATATTAACCCCTTCTGGTTCAGTGATTTGAAAAAAAAAGCCTTATGGAAAGGTCTAGTAAGGTTACATAAAGAATAACTTTTTTCTACGACCGCTTTAGAGTGTAAGCTAATACACACACTTTTCAAATACAGAATGAAACCATTCTAGCTCTAGATACGGTATGAATATTCCATATCAAGTGTTAGAATGAGCACATGTAGTGTCATCTGTTGTTTATAAAAGTAAAAATTAGCAAAAATATATATATTTTACCATGAAATATTAAATAATGCAATTTAAAGTTTTGCGTTAAAATAACCTAAAGTTTATTAGTTTTTCTTAATATTTGACCAGTTTTTTATCAGTTTAGTTCAAAAAATCAAAACTGCTCCATCTATTGTTAAATATTTAAACCTGATATCTGTCACAACAATCTGAAATAACCTTCAATTTTTGCATTATAATTTGTAAATATATGCTAAAATTAAATAAAAATCTTTTTTTAAGTACTGATTTTATAAAATTATTAAATAACATTAATTGCTTTATTTAAAAATATGTGTTTTGTTGCATTTACAATGTCGAGTCACAAAAAACATTGTTTTTAACCTTGTCCGCAGTTTAAAGCCATACAGCGTTTCATATTTGCAGTCGAAGAAAAAGTATAGTCTACAACACGCGGAATATTGTCAATTCCATACTAGTTATAGAATATACTATTTTATGTTTAATTCAAGATTAATATTTTATTGAGAAAATGTCAAAAAATCTACAGATAAAAAAGTTTGGGCAAACAAGTGACATCGCCCCCCCCCATTTCGCACGTCTCTGGTTAACATTACCAAATAATAATTTTACATAAAATGATAACCTTTATTAATGTTAAAGCATGTGCAAAAAATCGTTACTGTGGTACAAAGGGTTCCAGAGATATTATAAAAACTACTTTTTGGATGTACCCTTAGGAGGGTCGTAGCTCCCTTAGGGGTCGTTTCCGGACCAACTTTTTTTCACATTTTTAAATGTAGATTCACCCCTTAAATTTCTCAAACTTATTTTTGAATAACCCTGTATATTATATTTAGATTTACAATTTTCCTTGATATTAGCACCCAATGGAGCTCTCTACAACTAGAATTATGAAAGAAAAGACGTCTACCCTATCTCTATCTCATTTGTGCTACACTTTCCAGCAAACCAAATAAATACTGTATTTGTTTTTCATACAACAAATACAGTATTTATTTGGTTGGCCGGAAATGTAGCAGTGAGCGGCACGAACGAACATAGCTAATGTGAATCTGTAGAATAAGATAATTCTACTAAAATTTAGATGGCGCCAGTAATTTCTTTAATAATATAGTTACACTTTTCGCCCGGCCAAGTAAATATTGTATTTGTTCAACAAAGAACAAATACAGAATTTGTTTGGTTGGGTGGAAGTGGGAGTGTATGTATGTCTTCTATCCTTTTTGGCTAAAACTTTTGTCCCTGTCTAATCTAACGGGAGAAATCTCCATTGAAACTGACGAGTCTGCGGTATAAATGTTGCATAGACTGGACTTGAGCGGGTGAATTTCATCCGCTCAAATCCGGTTTATGCACCATTTATACCCGCCCAGACCCGTCATTTTCAGCAGGGTAGGTTTACAATTTTCCTTGATATTAGCAGAAGGCATTAATTTGTGGGTTAAATATTAAGCCATGAAGGGTACGTAAAGATTATGAAAGCGAGCTGCAACTCAGGTAGACCTAGGCTCAGCAATAACTAAGTATGTAGGAAAGTGAAAGAATTGGGATGAAAACTGATAAAAATAATGACATTATACATTATATTTAAAATTAAAATTTTCCTTGAAAATTACCCCAGGAGATAAATCTTAAAATAAATAATATAAAAGTGGTTGATTCCTAAATTATGGCTTAGCAGTGGCAATAAATTTAAGTTAAAATAAATGCAATAAAACTAGGTTTACGTCTAAGATATTTATGGGCGTTAGAAGACTTAACTAGTGTGATACAAACTTATACAATAACGCGGAGGTATATATACTGAAATTGAGATATCCACTACAGAACTAGATTTTGCAGTAAAAGTTTTAGTTTAATTAAACTGCTCTTGTGGTAAAAAGTTTAAAACAATTTGCATTACAGTAAAAGTAACTGATTTAAAAATTCATATTGTTTTCCATATTTTTTTTACTCAAATGTAATAATGCATGTCAGCCATTATGGCTGCATGAAGATGAATTAGGAAAAATGTGGTATGGTAATTTTTCTACCACTGCTATAGAATATACGCAAATACACACACTTTTCAAAAAGTCCAAACATAGAATGAATCCATTCTAGCTCTAGATACGGTATGAATATTCCGTATCAAGTGTTAGAATGAGCACATGTAGTGCCATCTCTTGTTTAAAAAGTAAAGAAAACTGTAGCAAAATTAGCAAAAATATATATATTTTACCATGAAATATTGAACAATTTAATGCAAAATGCAAAAAGTTTTGCGTTAAATTCATAAAGTTTATTAGTTTTTCTTAATATTTGACCAGTTTTTTATAAATTTAGTTCAAAAAATTAAAACTGCTCCATCTATTGTTAAATATTTAACCTGATATCTGTCACAACAATCTGATATAACCTTCAATTTTTGCATTATAATTTGTAAATATGTGCTAAAATTAAATAAAAATCCTTTTTAACTACTGATTTGATAAAATTATTAAATAACATTAATTGCTTTATTTAAAATATGTGTTTTGCTGCATTTACAATGTCAAGTCACAAAAAAACATTGTTTTTAACCTTGTCCGCAGTTTAAAGCCATACAGTGTTTCATATTTGCAGTCGAAGAAAAAGTATAGTCTAAACACGTATGGAATAGTCATTCCGCGCTCGCGGGACCGTCATACTCGCCTACCGGTCGTATGACAAACTTTCAGCTCGCGCGGATATTGTCTTATTCCATACTAGTTATAGAATATACTATTCTTTTAGGAAAGAGAAAAAAAAATAAATAAAAAGGTATTTGCTAAATTATTAACTATAGTTAGTAGTAAGGAAAGTATATCGTTTTATAAAAGGATTTTTATAATCATTTTAGCATGAATGTACTCATCAAACTATATTATTTACTAATTAAAAATGTAAAAAATGAAAAAATCAAACCATTTAGCTAATGAAAAATGAAAATTTAGTATATTCCTTTCATAAAAAAGTGATTTTTAGATAAAAATTCCGACTATATCAGATATTCTTTAAGAAATCCTAAAAAAGGAACGGACTTTATAGGTTTTTCTTAGGGGGGTTTCTGGTGGAATCGACCTTTTTTTAAAACATTTTTTTTTTTCGTAGGGCTTTCTTATACATAAAATATATAGTTTGAAGTTAACAACAACAAAAATATTTTCTTTTTGAACTTTTTTAAAAATGGGCGCGCCATGCCGGCGTGAACACGATGACGTTTTTAATCAATTTTTTAATCCATTATGGGCCACCAGACCCATAGGCACATCAGTTATATAAAGCTACAGCATTTAACTTGAAAAATATGTATATATTAATTAACTAAAGCTTTTGTATGTCTTATGAAACGTAATCAACGTAAATAATACAATAAATCGATATAAAAATG